>JARQOC010000005.1:355653131-356253131 GCA_033576535.1 Allobates femoralis | reverse complement strand
GGTGCTTGTCTCTGTCGTCAGCGCCGCTATGCTGATTGGCCCACACTATGACCTGGGCGGAGCTGCGGCCTGAACTCCGGAAGAGCAGGGACCATGGAGCCTAGGACCGGCAATACCGGTGCAAAACGGCACCGGAACACGGCGGACAGCAGCGGATCATCTCGGGGACCGACCCGGAGCACAGAGGACGGCACAGGACCATCGGGGACCCCACACTGGACCCGGTAAGAAGCGGTGCTATGTGTGTGTGTGACTGTGTGTGTGGTGTGTATGGTGTGTATATATGTGTATGCATGTGTCTGTATGTGTGGGAATGTGTAGATGGATGGCTGCAGTGTGTGGATGGATGGATGGTGGGGCCTCCAATGTAAGGCCCCCCCCCCCCGAAAGTAAGACAGGGGGCCACTTTTGGCCACAAAAAGAATGTAAGACCCTGTCTTACTTTCGGGGAAACACGGTATATATATATATATATATATATATATATATATATATATATATATATATATATATTATATATATACATTATATATATACATATAATATATTTGCACTACTCCAAAAAATAAAGGGAACAATGTTAAAATTAAATGTTCACTTTATTTTTGTGAGCAGTCATACACCCAGTCAATTGTCAAACATTAGTACACTGCTCAAAAAAATAAAGGGAACATTTCACATTACCATTGTTCCCTTTATGTTTTTGAGCAGCTTATATATATGCATATATATACATATACTGTACACAGTGGGTACGGAAAGTATTCAGACTCCTTCAAAGTTTTCACTCTTTGTTTCATTCCAACCATTTGGTAAATTTGAAAAAGTTCTTTTTTTTTTCTCAGAAAAACTGAAATATCACATGGTCATAAGTATTTAGTCCCTTTGCTCAGTATGAAGTAGAAGTACCCTTTTGAGCTAGTACAGCCATGAGTCTTCTTGGCATTGATGCAACAAGTTTTTCACCTGGATTTGGGGATCCTCTGCCAATCCTCCTTCCAGATCCTCTCCAGTTCCGTCAGGTTGGGTGGTGAACGTTGGTGGAAATTTTAAATTTTTCTACCATTAATGATATTGGGAGGTAATATATTATGTTTTTATCACAACGATCAGGATTACCAACTTATTTAAATTAAAAAGTTTACTTTTATTAATACAAAAGTTAACATTTTTCAAGGCCCACAAATTAACAGACAGTACAAAACATATATACACTGTAGGGAAAATACAATCAATCACCGGTATAGAAGGTCATAAATGACCATATTTCCAGCTCCTAATTAACAGTGAGGAATAATACGCATCCCAAGCAAGTGATGCCCCCACTCAAAAAATGCTTGCCCTAAAAGTCCCGTCTTTTGTGAAGGTTAGATAGAACCCATTTCAAAACCTGGCTTGTGATCCAAGATTGTTTTGAAGTATTCTTTTAATGGGGGCCTTTCATCTGGTCTTTTTGTGTTTCCCGATTTGCGTTTCGCCCTTCCTTATGTTACAGGGCTCATCAGAAGTACTAAGGATTGTATTTATTGCTCCGTCTAGAGACAAAAGGTCAAAGCATTGCATTCCACTTATTGACTCAATGGTACATACAATGTAGATCAATCTATCCTCATATTAAGACAATAATAGATAGGCTTAATCTAGCTGGTTAAATATGAGTGCTCCGATATATAATACAAGTTATAAACTATTATGTGCCCTCCATATAAAGAAAAAATATATGTATGGGCCATAAGGTATTTTTTCTTTATATGGAGGGCACCTTTTATACCGGTGATTGATTGTTTTTTCCCTACAGTGTATATATGTTTTGTACTGTTTGTTAATTTGTGGGTCTTGAAAAATGTTAACTTTTGTATTAATAAAAGTAAACTTTTTAATTTAAGTTGGTAATCCTGATCGTTGTGATAATGAACGTTGGTGGACAGCCATTTTCAGATCTCTACAGAGATGCTCAATTATGTTTAGATCAGGGCTCTGGCTGGGCCAATCAACAATGGTCAAAGAGGTGTTCTGAAGCCACTCCTTTGTTATTTTAGCTGTGCGCTTAGGGTTATTGTCTTATTGGAAGGTGAACCTTCGGCCAAGTCTGAGGTCCAGAGCACTCTGGAAGAGGTTTTCATCCAGGATATCTCTGTATTTGACTGCATTCATGTTTCCATCAATTGCAACCAGTTGTCCTGTTCCTGCAGCTGAAAAACAACCCCAAAGCATGAATGCACCACCATGTTTCACTATTGGGATTGTATTGGGCAGGTGATGAGCAGTGCCTGGTTTTCTCCACTCATACCCCTTAGAATTATCACCAAAAATTTCTATGTTCCTCTCATCAGACTAGAGAATCTCAGTTCTCATAGTCTGGGAGTCCTTCATGTGTATTTTTGCTATCTCTATGCAGGCTTTCATATGTCTTGCACTGACGAGAGGATTCTGTCTGGCCTCTATGCCATAAAGACTCAACTGGTGGAGGACAGTAGTGATAATTGACTTTGGGAAACTTTCTCCCATCTCCCTACTCCATCTCTGGAGCTCAGCCACAGTGATCTTGGGGTTGTTCTTTACCTCTCTCTCCAAGGCTCTTCTCACACGATAGCTCAGTTTGGCTGGAAGGTCAGGTCTAGGAAGACTTCTGTTGGTCCCAAATGTCTTCCATTTAAGGATTATGGAGGCTACTACACTTTTAGGAACCTTGAGTACTGCACAAAACTTTTGTAACCTTGGCCAGATCTGTGCCTTGCCATAATTCTGTCTCTGGGCTCCTTGGGCATTTCCTTTGACCTCATGATTCTCACTAGGTCTGACATGCACTGTGAGCTGTGAGGTCTTATATAGACAGGCATGTGCCTTTCCAAATCAAGTATTATCAATTTAATTAAACACAGCTGGACTCCAATGAAGGAGTAAAACCATCTCAAGGAGGATCACAAGGAAATGGACAGCATGTAACTTAAATATGAGTGTCTGACATAAGGGTCTGAATGCTTATGAGCATGTGGTATTTCAGTTTTTCTTTTTTTAATAAATTTGCAACAATTTCTACATTTGTTTTTTTCGCTCAGGATGGGGCGCAGAGTGTATTAATGAGAAAAAAATGAACTTTTTTAAATTTACCAAATGGTTGAAAAATGGAAAGAAAAAGTGAAAAATGTAAAGGGGTCTGAATTATTTCCGTATCCACTGTACATAGAATATTTCAAGAATTCAATACAATTTTATGTACAGAAAATATGTTCTACGGTAGTGGTTGAAAAACATGGCTGCTTTTCCAGGGCTGGTAATTGTTCCCAACCAGAGCTGTTTATTTTAGTATCATACACAATTATCAGTAAAGCTATGAGCACTCGTTTCAGATTTGGGGCAGTAATTTCTGCACCCTTTCTACATGCCTTGGCAGGAAAACCTCAATGGCAAAAACTTGCGTTTTTGAAGCTTTTTTAGTGAAATCTGCAGCAAAAACGCTGCAAGAATTGACATGTATATTTATTTCTGTACCAAATCTGCAAGGAGAAAGTACACAACTTGTATATCAGACTTCAGGATTCTGGCTGGATTCCCTTTAGGTTTTGTGACAAATCTGCCCGTAAATATATGAAAAAAAGTGATAAAAACGCAATGTGTGCACACAGCCTTCACGGTGCATTCACATCTACGTATAATGGTCTAGATAAGGAGGAGAGTGTCATTCATACAGTGCCTACAAGTAGTATTCAACCCCCTGCAGATTAGCTGGTTGACACATGCGGAATTAACTTGGCATTGTGACATTTGGACTGTAGATCAGCCTGGAAGTGGGAAATGCACTGCAGCCACAAAAATTTTTTTTTTTTTGCTTTTGTTTTTTTTTTTTTAAAGCGTTAAAAGTTAATTCAGAGGGTCATTTATTATTCAACCCCTCAAACCACCAGAATTCTGTTTGGTCCCCCTAAAGTATTAAGAAGTAGTTCAGGCACAAATAACAATGAGCTTCACATGTGTGGATTAATTATCTCTTTTGCCAGCCTTTTCTTACTATTTAAGACCCTCCCCAAACTTGTGAACAGCACTCATACATGGTCAACATGGGAAAGACAAAGGAGCATTCCAAGGCCATCAGAGACAAGATCGTGGAGGGTCACAAGGCTGGCAAGGGGTACAAAACCCTTTCCAAGGAGTTGGGCCTACCTGTCTCCACTGTTGGGAGCATCATCCGGAAGTGGAAGGCTTATGAAACTACTGTTAGCCTTCCACGGCCTGGACAGCCTTTGAAAGTTTCCTCCCGTGCCGAGACCAGGCTTGTCCGAAGAGTCAAGGCTAACCCAAGGACAACAAGGAAGGAGCTCCGAGAAGCTCTCATGGCAGTGGGGACATTGGTTTCAGTCAATACCATAAGTAACGTACTCCACCGCAATGGTCTCCGTTCCAGACGAGCCCGTAAGGTTCCTTTACTTTCAAAGCGTCATGTCAAGGCTCGTCTACAGTTTGCTCATGATCACTTGGAGGACTCTGAGACAGACTGGTTCAAGGTTCTATGGTCTGATTAGACCAAGATTGAGATCTTTGGTGCCAACCACACGCGTGACGTTTGGAGACTGGATGGCACTGCATACGACCCCAAGAATACCATCCCTACAGTCAAGCATGGTGGTGGCAGCATCATGCTGTGGTGCTGTTTCTGAGCCAAGGGGCCTGGCCATCTGGTCCGCATCCATGGGAAGATGGATAGCCCGGCCTACCTGGAGATTTTGGCCAAGAACCTCCGCTCCTCCATCAAGGATCTTAAGATGGGTCGTAATTTCATCTTCCAACAAGACAACGACCCAAAGCACACAGCCAAGAAAACCAAGGCCTGGTTCAAGAGGGAAAAAATCAAGGTGTTGGAGTGGCCTAGTCAGTCTTCTGACCTTAACCCAATTGAAAACTTGTGGAAGGAGCTCAAGATTAAAGTCCACATGAGACACCCAAAGAACCTAGATAACTTGGAGAAGATCTGCATGGAGGAGTGGGCCAAGATAACTCCAGAGACCTGTGCCGGCCTGATCAGGTCTTATAAAAGCCGATTATTAGCTGTAATTGCAAACAAGGGTTATTCCACAAAATATTAAACCTAGGGGTTGAATAATAATTGACCCACACTTTTATGTTTAAAATTGATAAAAATTCAACTGAGCAACATAACTTTTTGGTTTGTAAGATTTATGCTTCTGTTAATAAATCCTACTCTCGTTTGCAGTTTGAAGGCTCTAACTTATTTGCATCTTATCAAACCACCTAAATCAGCAGGGGGTTGAAGACTACTTGTAGGCACTGTATATCATGGGAGTGTTTTTTTTCCTCACCTAGGACTTGCACAGCCCTTGTATGACATAGGGATGCTAGGTGAGGAAAAATGGCATGACACTCTCCTACTTCTAATGGATGAGAATCTGGGCAATTTTCTTAATGCAGATGTGAATGTACACTAAAGATCCACATTTCTTCCACTTTGTCTCCCAGACCACAGTAGTGCGAGAGTCCTGGATTAGCACTAAATTTCATAAATAAGGAACATCATGTAATATTTGACTATTCCCTGCAGTGTTTTGGCATGATATGGTGTTGTGCTCAGTAAACTGCACAGCAAACAAAGCCTTATTCCTCTGGGGGCCTATCGAGGACAGTTAGGATACATTGTTTATAAGCACAATTCCCTAGTGCTTTATTTGCTCCTGATTTACTTTTGTTTATAGCAAAAGGACCTTCATTATCAGTACACCACCTGCGATTTATTGGACTTGAGAATATTTCAGTCTAAGGCTATGTATGCACATTAAGTATTTGGAGCAGAAAATTTCTACACCAAATCTGCATAACCTGGCAGAAAAATGCTCAAAAAAGACAATGTGGCAAAAAAGAAACGCGTTTTTGACACGTCTTTGGTGCACTTTTGCCCTTGTGTTTTTGCCTGTGTTTTTCATATTAAAGTCAATGGATGGAAGGGGTGAAAAACACAGGCAAATACGAACAAAGGATTGGCAAACTGCAGATTAATTTCTACACCAAATCTGCAAAGGAAAAAATAAGCAACGTTGGCACAACAGTTCAGGATTATCAGTGATTTTTCTGGTATCAAAACAGACGCAGATTTGTGACAAAACTGCACCAAAATGCACTGTTACAAGGCCTCTTTCAGGCGTCCGCTATGTTTACATACAAAACAAAATGATTTTCAGCAGTGTGCTAGATTAGGCTACCTTCACATTACGATTTTTAGGGAGCCGATGCTGTCCGATATAAATCGGACAGCATCGGCTCCCTTCTGATGCCTGGAATCGGTTGCCAAATAGGCACCCGATTCCGGCATAAAATCGCTCCCTGCGGGGTGAGAGAAAAAAAAAAAAAAATGTTATTCTCACCTCCCCCCGAGCCCCCGCCGTCTTCCGCCATCTTCTTGGAGGCTCCCGGTGGCTCTCGCAGGCTGCCGGTGTCAGCAGAGCGCTTCCTCTGCTGTTCAGGACCTGCGGTGATGTCACAGTCACGTGACCGCGGGTTCACCATGGTAACCCACGGTCACATGACTGTGACATCACCGCAGGTCCTATAAGGCAGAGGAAGCCCTCTGCTGACACCGGCAGCCTGCGAGAGCCACCGGGAGCCTCCAAGAAGATGGCGGAAGACGGCGGGGGCTCGGGGGGAGGTGAGAATAACATTTTTTTTTTTTTTTTAACCTTATGCTCCTAGTTAGGAGCAGTTTTACTGTACTGAGCATGCTCAGTACAGTAAAACGGGGTCCGAGGAGACATCAGATGTTTCCTCGGACCCTTCTCCATAGGGCCCCATGTTATAGGGATCGGACCTAATCGGATGTGCACTAAATGCCATCCGATTTGGTCCGATCCGATTCTGTCAGATTTTATTTTCGGTGCAAAAATCGGAGCAAGCTCCGATTTTTGCACCGATAATAAAATCGGACAGAATCGGATCGGACCAAATCGGATGGCATTTAGTGCACATCCGATTCGGTCCGATGCCCATAGGGCTGCATGGGGGCCAAATTCGGATCCGATGCTGTCCGATTTTGATCGGACAGCATCGGAAATCCGAAAATCGTAATGTGAAAGCAGCCTTAGGCTGCCTTCACATTGAGTTTTTTTGAGGATCCATGGCTGTCTGATTTAGCCCCCATGTGTCCCTATGGGCATCGGATCACTTCGGATTTGCCTTTAGTGGCATCCAACCCAATCTGCGGCCTTTAACATGGGGGCCTAAGGAGCACGGGTCCGAGAAAACACAGGATCGTTTCTAGGACCCGATTTTAGTGTACTGAGCATCTGTACCGTCTAATTTCACTTCCGCAATGTATGTTACTGAAGTGAAATTAAGTAAAAGAAGGGTTAAAAATAAAAAAAAATCATGCTCACCTCTCCAGTGTGTCCCCCGATGCCTCCATGTATCTCCTGACAAGGACCTGGCTGGGCGGAGCAAGCCGATCAGCGGATCGGTCTATGACCGGCATCAGCTGAGCAGTTTAAACCCTGCGCCCAACAAAACCGATCGGCGGGCGGCAGATTTAAACCGGTCAGCTGATGCGGTCATTGCAGAAGTGAAAGTGCTCTTTCTGTGTCGGGGTCCGTGAAAATCACGGACCCGGACACAGAAATGGCACCAGGATGCCACATGAGATCCTATCCTTTCCTGTCCGTGGGGTCCTGCAAAAAATAGGATCCCCACGGACAGGAAAAAATTCGCAATGCGAAAGCACCCTAATGTCTTTTTCACATCAGCGTTTTTCGCTGAATGCAGCAGATCCAGCAGATTTACCACATCTGCCGCGTAACAGCCACACTTGCGGCACACCCCATGTATTGTCTATGGGACTTGCAGCAATTGCGGTTTTGCCGCAATCTGGCAGTTGCGGCCACTAAAAAACCCACGGTCTGCAGCATTTTTTTTCGCTGCCACAAGTGCTGTATCTGCCGCATCTGGCAGAACCGCACCTGACCCCAAGCCCCATAGACAATGCATGGGGCTTGCCGCAAGTGCGCCACAAGTGCAACCGTTATGCGGCAGATGTGGTAAATCTGCCAGATCTGCCGCAATCAGTGAAAAATGCTGAAAGGGGCCATTGACTGTCATCTTTGTTTGTTTCTGGACCCATAAAGTTCTATGGATTTTATCCTGTGAAAAACACTGATAGATCACATACATGATTCATGTATGTGTAAATGAGGCTTAAACCCACGCTTGTCAATCTCTTTTATTATTTTTTGAGGGGACTCAAACAAACAGCCCCTGAGACTTTCTTCATGTGGCCCGCAGGCAATAGTAAATGTCTCAACAATCGCAGCCCGATCCAGGGAGCTGCTGCAGTCCACTCTTGATATGCAATATATTCTGGATGCTACACAGAGACAAGCATTCTGGCCCAGCTATAACAATGGCAACTGCCAACCACTTAAAGGCCAGAATTTGATGTTGGCATATTACGTCAGCTGCTGGCCTCTGATTGGCTGACAGCTTCGAGTGGTATACCCAAGCCAAAGAGCTGGTATCTGTGTGGTGTCGGCAACACATATCAAGCAATAAAGCGTGGACTGCGGTGACCCCTAGAATCACGCCGTGATTGCCAATTCGTCATCTTTTCTGTGGCCCGTAGGCACTGTGGATGAAGAATCCTAATAAGGGAATAGGAAGGGGAAAGCGGCTCCTCAGACTATTGAACCTCCTGTAGAATGTTTTCCTACTCAGCTTGAATTGAAGGAGATTTTTGGTTTAATGGATGCTTTTTCATTGAGTTCACAGAGGGTGGAGGATGGGTGTAGATTGAATAAAAAAAACACTCTTAAATATAACATGTCCAATCCATCTTTTTACCCGATAGCGTCTAGAGTACAAGCCATGGAAAAATTTCCAAACAGTCATGGAGGAGGATTTAAAGGAATGAATTCATACTGAAATCAGTTATCCTGATACTTTTCTGGCGAAGAACGTAAAGCAATTAAAGAATTGCGAAACAATGTGAATATTGTGGTTAGATACTCGGATAAGGGAGGATCGATGGTAATTCTGGACTCTGGTTTATATAAATGAGAAATAATGGAAATCCTAAATGATCCAGCCACCCTTGTTCGAGGATCACATGAAAACCTTTCAGAAAGAACTGGAAAATCTTTTCAATTCTGGTTTGAGCATGGGGGTGTTGACACAAAAAGAGAAGGATTACATCAGGGATCCCCAACTCCAGGCCTCAAGGGCCGCTAACAGTGAAGGATTTCAGGATTTCCTTAGGATTGCACAGGGGTTGGAATCATTACCTGTGCATTTGATCAAATTAACACCTGTGCAATACTAAGGGAATCCTGAAATCCTGCACTGTTGGCGGGCCTTGAGGCCTGGAATTGGGGACCTCTGGATTACATGATGGTTTCACATCCAACCTGCCCAGTATTTCATGCCCTCCCCAAAACTCACAAAAATGTGTTTCCCCCCCATTAAGACCAATAGTAGCAGGTATTAATTCTTTACATGAAAAATTATCTGAATGGGTAGACATGAAACTACAGATATTAATGGAAGGTAGTAAAAGCAGGATACAAGATACTAAAATCTTATACAGCGTCTAAGACATTTAAAATGGAATTAGTGTTCAAATTGGGTGATGTGTGATGTAACACAATTATATTCTTGCATTCCACATAAATAAGCTCTTTGGTACATCACAGAAACCCTAAAGGACACTGATGTATTTAATGACACTGAAAAATAATTTATTATCCTAAGCATTGAATACCTCCTCACAAGAAATTATTTTAAGTTTGATAGAACATATTTTATCCAACAGCAGGGATGTCCAATGGGCTCAAATTTTTCACCATCTTTGGCTAATATATATATGGCAAAATGAGAAGAATGTACATCTACAATCTAGAGACCCCCTTTGTAGAACATCTGCGGTGGTACTGGAGATACATCGACGATATGGTCATGATATGGACCCGTCTGATCGATCTCCCATGCCAGACCCTAAGTCCATGTTGAGTTTTTTTATGGAGAATGAATTCAACCTTTCCTTTACTATGGAAATGTATGACAATGTGGCCCCGTTTTTGGATTTAAAACTTAAAGGTCATTTGTATGGAACCATCAGTACCACATTATATAGGAAACCCATTAGTGGGAATTCAATTTTAAGGGTGGACAGTTGTCATCCGGTGCATGTTCTAAAGAATCTCCCTATAGGAGAATTTACACGCGCTAAAAGGAACTGCATCGGTGAGATGGACTATAGAGGGGAGGCTGACATAATGACTTTTAGATTGGCACAGAGGGGGTACAAAAATTGGACAATAGCCAGAGCCTGCACAATTGTAGACAATAAAAAGAGGGAAATCTTGCTAGAGGATACTAAAAAATCAAATGATACACAGGTTACGAAAAATATCAAAAAATATACCGTATATACTCGTGTATAAGCCGAGTTTTTCAGCCCAAAAATTGGGCTGAAAAGTCCCCCCCTCGGCTTATACACGGGTCATACAGTATGCTGTGGGGGGCTGCACCGTGGCTGGAGGAGGCAGGAGGGGGCCGCGGTAACCGCAGGCGGTCACGTGGGGCCGCCTCATTAGTGCAATGAATATGCATGGCATCCCCCCATCCATCAGCGGCGGGGGGATGCTGTGCATATTGCACTACACAGCCCCCCCTCCTTATTATGGGTCCCCCAGCAGTAATAAACAGCCCCCCCCTCCTTATCATGTCTCCCCCAGGCTGCGGCAGCTGTCAAAATAACAAACACTTTATACATCACCTTCCGGCGCAGCTCCTCCGGTCCCGGCTTCTTCTTCCTGCTTGTGCCGGTGTCATGTGACCGGGCGCAGGAGATGACGTCATTTCCTGCGCGCGGTCACAGAAGCTGGCACAAGAAGGAAGAAGAAGCCGGACTGGAGGAGCTGCGCCGGAAGGTGATGTATAAAGTGTTTGTTATTTGACAGCTGCCGCAGCCTGGGGGGGGACATACTAAGGAGGGGGGCTGTGTGTTACTGTTGGGGGCCAGTATACCACCACGGGGGGGCCTGTTTACTACCACTGGGGCTGTATATACCTCTGGGGCTGCTGGATACTACCAATGGGGCTGTATATACCTCTGGGGCTGCTGTATACTACCACTGGGGCTGTATATACCACTGGAGCTGCTGTATACTACCACTGGGGCTGTATGTACCACTGGGGCTGCTGGATACTACCACTGGGGCTGTATATACCTCTGGGGCTGCTGGATACTACCACTGGGGCTGTATATACCTCTGGAGCTGCTGGATACTACCACTGGGGCTGTATATACCTCTGGGGCTGCTGTATACTACCACTGGGGCTGTATATACCACTGGGGCTGCTGGATACTACCACTGGGGCTGTATATACCACTGGGGCTGCTGGATACTACCACTGGGCTGTATATACCTCTGGAGCTGCTGGATACTACCACTGGGGCTGTATATACCTCTGGGGCTGCTGTATACTACCACTGGGGCTGTATATACCTCTGGGGCTGCTGGATACTACCACTGGGGCTGTATATACCTCTGGGGCTGCTGGATACTACCACTGGGGCTGTATATACCTCTGGAGCTGCTGTATACTACCACTGGGGCTGTATATACCTCTGGGGCTGCTGTATACTACCACTGGGCTGTATACTACCTCTGGGCTGCTGTATACTACCTCTGGGGATGCTGTATACTACCACTGGGGCTGCTGTATATACCTCTCGGGCTGCTGTATACCACACTGCTGGGGGCTGTATACCTGTGCTGGGGTCAACCCTCGGCTTATACACGAGTCAATATGTTTTCCCAGGTTTTGGGGGCAAAAGTAGGGGGGTCGGCTTATACACGGGTCGGCTTATACACGAGTATATACGGTACTAAAAACAACCAAATGTCCACCTTTGGCTGCTTTCGCACTGTAGTTTTTTCCTGATTAGGATTCATTAGGTTTTGTGTGCCAAAACCCGAAGTGTCTCCAAAACCCTGAACAGGTGTCAATCTTTTAATTATAGTTTTTCTCTGCAAGTTTCACTCCTGGTTTTGGCACCCAAAACCTGATGAATTCTGATCAGGAAAAAACTGCAATGTGAAAGCAGCCTTTGTCACAGCTTATAGCTGTGATTTTCAGAAAATTTAAATTATTTTTCAAAGAAATATCCCAATTTTGTACCAGGACCCAATTCTAAGGACGATTCTAGCCGATGGATGTAGAGTAGAAGCCAGAAAAGGGAAAGACATAGCTAGCACAGTTTCACCAAAATTTTTTAGAACTGATTTAATTAAAAAAAACGACATGGCTAACTACCAAAGGTTGTTTCAGATGTGGAGGGAATAGATGCGGTTCATATAAATATATACCGTATATACTCGTGTATAAGCCGACGAGTGTATAAGCCGACCCCCCCCTACTTTTGCCCCCAAAATCTGGGAAAGCCTATTGACTCGTGTATAAGCCGAGGGTGGACCCCAGCACAGGTATACAGCCCCCAGCAGTGTTACAGCAGCCTCCCCAGTGGTATATACAGCAGCAGCCCCAGTGGTAGTATACAGCAGCCCCAGTGGTAGTATACAGCAGCCCCAGAGGTATAAACAGCCCCAGTGGTAGTATACAGCAGCCCCAGAGGTATATACAGCAGCCCCAGTGGTAGTATACAGTAGCCCCAGTGGTAGTATACAGCAGCCCCAGAGATATATACAGCCCCAGTGGTAGTATACAGCAGCCCCAGTGGTAGTATACAGCAGCCCCAGTGGTAGTATACAGCAGCCCCAGTGGTAGTATACAGCAGCCCCAGAGGTATATACAGCCCCAGTGGTAGTATACAGCAGCCCCAGAGGTAGTATACAGCAGCCCCAGAGGTATATACAGCCCCAGTGGTAGTATACAGCACAGCAGCCCAGAGGTATATACAGCCCCAGTGGTAGTATACAGCAGCCCCAGAGGTATATACAGCCCCAGTGGTAGTATACAGCCGCCCGCCCGCCACCCCCATCAGTATACAGGCCCCCCCATCAGGATCCAGGGCCCCCCCCTCCGTGCTCCGCCAAACCTGCAAAGGAAAATCATTATACTTATCACTGTCCTGTCGCCGCCGGACCGCCGCTGCCATCGCGATACCCGTCTTCTTCCAGCGTCTTCCGGTTTCCTGTGGTCGGCGCAGGCAATGACGTCATTGCCTGCGACCACAGGAAGCCGGCAGAAGACGGGGATCGCGATGGCAGCGGCGGTCCAGCGGCGACAGGACAGTGATAAGTATAATGATTTTCCTCTGCAGGTTTTGCGGAGCAAGGAGGGGGGCCCTGGATCCTGATGGGGGGGCCTGTATACTGATGGGGGTGGCGGGCGGGCGGCTGTATACTACCACTGGGGCTGTATACTCGCGTATAAGCCGTGGGGGGACTTTTCAGCCCAATTTTTGGGCTGAAAATCTCGGCTTATATGCGAGTATATATGGTAGATGTGTCTTATGATTTTAGTAACGACAAAAATGATAGGAAATTTGTCTTCAATGAAAAAACACAAAAAGAATTGTCCTAAAGCCAAATTGGATGTAATTCCACACCAATCATAAAAAGGGGGGTGGACTAAAGTCAATACTTGGCACTGGAAAAATCATGTGATGTTTCTCTAATTTGTGTAATTAACAGCACCTGTAACTTACCTGTGGCACCTAATAGGTGTTGGCAATAACTAAATCACACTTGCAGCCAGCTGACATGGATTAAAGTTGACTCAACCTCTGTCCTGTGTCCTTGTGTGTACCACATTGAGCATGGAGAAAAGAAAGAAGACCAAGGAACTGTCTGAGGACTTGAGAAACCAAATTGTGATGAAGCATGATCAATCTCAAGGCTACAAGTCCATCTCAAAAGACCTGAATGTTCCTGTGTCTACCGTGCGCAGTGTCATCAAGACGTTTAAAGCCCATGGCACTGTGGGTAACCTCCCTAAATGTGGACGGAAAAGAAAAATTGACGAGAGATTTCAACGCAAGATTGTGCGGATGGTGGATAAAAAACCTCGACTAACATCCAAACAAGTTTAAGCTGCCCTGCAGTCCGAGGGTACAACAGTGTCAACCTGTACTATCCGTCGGCGTCTGAATGAAAAGGGACTGTATGGTAGGATACCCAGGAAGATCCCACTTCTTACCCCGAGACATAAAAAAGCCAGGCTGGAGTTTGCCAAAACTTACCTGAGAAAGCCTACAACGTTTTGGAAGAATGTTCTCTGGTCAGATGAGACAAAAGTAGAGCTTTTTGGGCAAAGACATCACCATAGAGTTTACAGGAGAAAAAAAGAGGCATTAAAAGAAAAGAACACGGTCCCTACAGTCAAACATGGCGGAGGTTCCCTGATGTTTTGGGGTTGCTTTGCTGCCTCTGGCACTGGACTGCTTGACCGTGTGCATGGCTTTATGAAGTCTGAAGACTACCAACAAATTTTGCAGCATAATGTAGGGCCCAGTGTGAGAAAGCTGGGTCTCCCTCAGAGGTCATGGGTCTTCCAGCAGGACAATGACCCCAAACACACTTCAAAAAGCACTAGAAAATGGTTTGAGAGAAAGCACTGGAGACTTCTAAGGTGGCCAGCAATGAGTCCAGACCTGAATCCCATAGAACACCTGTGGAGAGATCTAAAAATGGCAGTTTGGAGAAGGCACCCTTCAAATATCAGAGACCTGGAGCAGTTTGCCAAAGAAGAATGGTCTAAAATTCCAGAAGAGCATTGTAAGAAACTCATTGATGGTTACCGGAAGCGGTTGATCGCAGTTATTTTGGCTAAAGGTTGTGCAACCAAGTATTAGGCTGAAGGTGCCAATACTTTTGTCTTGCCCATTTTTGGAGTTTTGTGTGAAATGATCAATGTTTTGCTTTTTGCTTCATTCTCTTTTGTGTTTTTTCATTGAAGACAAATTAAATGAAGATAATAATACCAAAGAATTTGTGATTGCAATCATTTTCAGGAAGAAACTGAGTATTATATGACAGAATTGCAGGGGTGTCAATACTTTTGGCCACAACTGTAAACTGTAATACTACACATGTTGTGTAGCAGGCGAGATGTATAGGTTGTACTACGAGAACTCTAAAAAAGCGCTTATCAGAACATATTTCCGCATCTAGTCCCTCCTTGAATGTCATGTGTACTGGAATTTTTGGGTTATCTAGACACTTTAGAGAAGAGCATGAGGGGGATTTGTCCACACTGAAAGTAAAGGGCATTTAAAGAATTTCTCGTCCTTATAGCGACGGAGACTGGGAGAGGGTGGTGCATGACAGAGAACTATATTGGATATGGAACTCGGTTCACGATATCCAGGAGGCTTAAACTTGCGGGAGGATCTTTGGTACTTTTATTATTGACCCTATGTAAAGTGGGAGAATGATTTAAAAAGTTGTTCTTAAGACACAATTCTCAAAAGACATTGGACAATTAAAAAAAAAAAAAAGACATTGGAGAATCTATATTTCCGCTGTATGTGATGAATTGCTTTTAGCGGTATTTTAACACTCAGTGGTACCGTTGTGGTTTTTTTTTCTAATGAATGCGGGCTTTCCATGGTTTCACAGTCTGGAATGAATAAATATCCAATAGGAAAGTAAACATAACATTCAAATAAGTAGTTTCCCTAAAATTGTGGGTGCCTTATATACGATTTTATGGGATAGAGATCATACATAAATGCCTATATAAAAAAACCTGGAAATGTAACAGTTGAGGGTAAACTAAACACAATAAGATAACTATACATCCTAAAACAATAATAAAAACACAAATAATATATGAGAAGAGTAAAATATCTTAAAGAGGTATAATTATATAAGAATTTAATTATGTTGCCAATATAAAAGAGAGATTAGATTTTATTATAAAATACTAGATGGCGGCCCAATTCTAAAGAATCGGGTAGTCTAGAATC
Organism: Allobates femoralis; assembly: GCA_033576535.1. Classification (NCBI taxonomy): domain Eukaryota; kingdom Metazoa; phylum Chordata; class Amphibia; order Anura; family Aromobatidae; genus Allobates; species Allobates femoralis. The sequence goes on along the minus strand of JARQOC010000005.1, from coordinate 356,237,209 downwards.
CATATATAGTTTATTTACTAATAGTTAAGGGAGTGCAGTGAAATTAATTGTGTGTATACAGGTGGCTCAGTGGGTAGCAGAGTATACGGTGGCTCAGTGGTTAGCACTGTATATGGTGGCTCAGTGGTTAGCACTGTATATGGTGGCTCAGTGGTTGGCACTGTATATGGTGGCTCAGTGGTTGGCACTGTATATGGTGGCTCAGTGGTTAGCACTGTATATGGTGCCTCAGTGGTTAGCACTGTATATGGTGGCTCAGTGGTTAGCACTGTACGGTGGCTCAGTGGTTAGCACTGTATATGGTGGCTCAGTGGTTAGCACTGTATATAGTGGCTCAGTGGTTAGCACTGTATGGTGGCTCAGTGGTTAGCACTGTACGGTGGCTCAGTGGTTAGCACTGTACGGTGGCTCAGTGGTTAGCACTGTACGGTGGCTCAGTGGTTAGCACTGTACGGTGGCTCAGTGGTTAGCACTGTATGTGGTAGGTCAGTGGTTAGCACTGTATATGGTGGCTCAGTGGTTAGCACTGTATATGGTGGCTCAGTGGTTAGCACTGTACGGTGGCTCAGTGGTTAGCACTGTATGTGGTAGCTCAGTGGTTAGCACTGTATATGGTGGCTCAGTGGTTAGCACTGTATATGGTGGCTCAGTGGTTAGCTCTGTATATGGTGGCTCAGTGGTTAGCTCTGTATATGGTGGCTCAGTGGTTAGCACTGTATATGGTGGCTCAGTGGTTAGCACTGTATATGGTGGCTCAGTGGTTAGCACTGTACGGTGGCTCAGTGGTTAGCACTGTATATGGTGGCAGTATGGAGGCTCAGTGGTCAGCACAGGATGGAGGCTCATTGGTGAGCACAGGATGGAGGCTCAGTGGTCAGCACAGGATGGAGGCTCAGTGGTCAGCAGAGGATGGAGTGGTCAGCACAGATGAGTCGTAGCAGAGGATGAGCTGAGTGTCAGCACAGGATGGAGGCTGAGTGGTCAGCACAGGATGGAGGCTGAGTGGTCAGCCAGGATGGAGGCTGAGTGGTCATCGCAGGATGGAGGCTGAGTGGTCATCGCAGGATGGAGGCTGAGTGGTCATCGCAGGATGGAGGCTGAGTGGTCATCGCAGGATGGAGGCTGAGTGGTCAGCGCAGGATGGAGGCTGAGTAGTCAGCGCAGGATGGAGGCTGAGTGGTCAGCACAGGATGAAGTGGTCAGCACAGGATGGAGGCTCAGTGGTCAGCACAGGATGGAGGCTGAGTGGTCAGCACAGGATGGAGTGGTCAGCGCAGGATGGAGGCTGAGTGGTCAGTGCAGGATGGAGGCTGAGTGGTCAGCACAGGATGGAGTGGTCAGCGCAGTATGGAGGCTCAGTGGTCAGCACAGGATGGAGGCTCAGTGGTCAGCACAGGATGGAGGCTCAGTGGTCAGCACAGGATGGAGGCTCAGTGGTCAGCACAGGATGGAGGCTCAGTGGTCAGCACAGGATGGAGTGGTCAGCGCAGGATGAAGGCTGAGTGGTCAGCGCAGGATGGAGGCTCAGTGGTGAGCACAGGATGGAGGCTCAGTGGTCAGCACAGGATGGAGGCTCAGTGGTCAGCAGAGGATGGAGTGGTCAGCACAGGAGTGAGTCGTCAGCAGAGGATGGAGGCTGAGTGGTCATCGCAGGATGGAGGCTGAGTGGTCATCGCAGGATGGAGGCTGAGTGGTCATCGCAGGATGGAGGCTGAGTGGTCATCGCAGGATGGAGGCTGAGTGGTCATCGCAGGATGAAGGCTGAGTGGTCATCGCAGGATGGAGGCTGAGTGGTCAGCGCAGGATGGAGGCTGAGTGGTCAGCACAGGATGAAGTGGTCAGCACAGGATGGAGGCTCAGTGGTCAGCACAGGATGGAGGCTGAGTGGTCAGCACAGGATGGAGTGGTCAGCGCAGGATGGAGGCTGAGTGGTCAGTGCAGGATGGAGGCTGAGTGGTCAGCACAGGATGGAGTGGTCAGCGCAGTATGGAGGCTCAGTGGTCAGCACAGGATGGAGGCTCAGTGGTCAGCACAGGATGGAGGCTCAGTGGTCAGCACAGGATGGAGTGGTCAGCGCAGGATGAAGGCTGAGTGGTCAGCGCAGGATGGAGGCTGAGTGGTCAGCACAGGATGGAGTGGTCAGTGCAGTATGGAGGCTCAGTGGTCAGCACAGGATGGAGGCTCAGTTGTGAGCGCAGGATGGAGGTAGAGTGGTCAGCACAGGAAGGAGGCAGAGTGGTCAGCACAGGAAGGAGGCAGAGTGGTCAGTGCAGGATGGAGGCTCAGTGGTCAGTGCAGGATGGAGGCTCAGTGGTCAGTGCAGGATGGAGGCTCAGTGGTCAGTGCAGGATGGAGGCTCAGTGGTCAGTGCAGGATGGAGGCTCAGTGGTCAGCGCAGGAAGGAGGCAGAGGTGGTCAGCGCAGGAAGGAGGCAGAGTGGTCAGCACTGGATGGAGGCAGAGTGGTCAGCACTGGATGGAGGCAGAGTGGTCAGCACAGGATGGAGGCAGAGTGGCCAGCACAGGATGGAGGCAGAGTGGCCAGCACAGGATGGAGGCAGAGTGGTCTGCGCAGGACAGAGGGTGGGTGGTGAGGCCAGGACAGAGGGTTGGTAGTCTGGCCAGGACGGCGGTTCTGTGGTCAGCAGAGGACGGAGGCTCGGTGGTCAGTGCAGGACGGAGGCTCGGTGGTCAGGCCAGGACGGCGGCTCTGTGGTCAGCAGAGGACGGCGGCTCGGTGGTCAGCAGACGACGGAGGCTCGGTGGTCAGCGCAGGACGGAGGCTCGGTGGTCAGCGCAGGACGGAGGCTCGGTGGTCAGCGCAGGACGGAGGCTCGGTGGTCAGCGCAGGACGGAGGCTCGGTGGTCAGGCCAGGATGGAGGTTCGGTGGTCAGCGCAGGCGAGGTGGGTGGAGCCAGGCAGGAGCGGGGCAAGGTGGGCGGAGCCTGGCGGGAGCCCCATGGGGTAGGTGGAGTCAAGGGGAGCCCTGGGAGCTTGGCGGGAGCCTCGGGAGGTGGGCGGAGCTTGGCAGGAGCCCCACGAGGTGGGCGGAGCTTGGCAGGAGCCCAGCGAGGTGGGCGGAGCCTGTCACGAGGTGGGCGGGGCCAAGCGGGAGCGGCGCAGCGGGATGGCGGTGGGGTAAGTATACCGGAGACTGGTAGTCTGCATGAGAGTATGAGTGTGTGTGTGAGTGTGTGTGTGGGGGGGGGAAGGGTACGATAGTGTTGTGTGAGGGGTGTATGTGTGTGTGGACGTGGGTTGGGGGGGTGAGTGGAGTAGTGTGGGTCGTCAGGGTACTCCCGCTTAGGGCGGCCATCTTGGTCCACCCTGAGCGGGTGTACCCTGGGACAAAGTTACGAAAGTGTGTGCAAAGTGACGGAACTGACGTCACAAATCTCTTGTGGTTTTATATATTAGATGAAGTAATTTTTTCAATTTTTGTCTTTTCTTTTTTATAATAACTATGAAAGTTGATATTGGATGTGCAGGATAAAATAATTCAGTAATAAGTTATTCAATATTTAATGTTTATATAATATTTATTGGAATTCGTTTGTATCATTTAAAATAAATAATAAATTAATGTAGAACGTGTAGTTGGAATAATTAGATTATCCCTCTCATTTATCTGAACAAACTAGGAGAATTTCTTTTGTTGGAAAACATTTCCAGGTAAAGGTTGCGATGACACTGTTTAAGATCATAAATTCTATTGAGATGACACTGTTTAAGATCATGAACTCTATTGAGATGACACTGATTAAGATCATGAATTCTATTGAGATGACACTGTTTAAGATCATGAATTATATTGAGATGACACTGTTTAAGATCATGAATTCTATTGAGATGACACTGTTTAAGATCATGAACTCTATTGCATGAATTGTATGTATTGCTGTTACTAAACAGTCCATTTTTGTTCATGACTATAATGGGTTTAGTGCTGGGTTTTAATTGTATACTGTATGCACATGATGGTGGGTGGTTTGTTTTACATGTATTGAAGTTTCTATGTCATTTTTGTATGCTAATGAATAAGGGGAGAACCCTGAAATGCGTCTAGTGTAACCCCTGGGTTGTGATGCTTTTATATATGCACTAATAAAGCACTTTTGAAGCAGACATTGACACCAATCCTTTTTCACATCGTGGATGAAGGACAGGTGAGAATAATCTTTCTGTGTGTGTGTGAAAAACGGCACACTAAGGCACCTTATTCCAAAAAAGGATGAGCACTAAAAGAAGAGGATCTGGAAGGAGACATTACGACAAGAGAAGGACCATGATAGAATAATACTACAAGAAGGGGAGAAAGATGGGCACATTACTGCATGATGAGGACAGGGATGGATACATTACTTAAAGATGGGGACATTACTATAAGACGCAGACCAGAATGGGGACATTACTTCAAGAATAGGATGGGGACATTACTACAAGAGAGGGACCAGGATGGGGACATTACTAAAGATGGAGACCAGGATAGGGGCATTACTTCAAGAAGGGGATTAGGATGGGGACATTACTTCAAAAGGGGGACCAGGATGGGGATATTACTTTAAGAAGTGGATTAAGATAGGGACTTTACTACAAGAGAGCGATCAGGATGGGGACATTACTACAATTACAGGATCAGGATGGGGCTCATTACTACAAGATGGGACCACGATGAGGCAAAACTACAAGAAGGGGAGCAGGATGGGTCACATTATTACAAGATGAGGACCAGGGTGGGAACATTACTGCAAGAACGGGATCAGTATGGGAACATCACTACAAGAGGACAAGGATGGGGCAATACTACAAGAAGGGGACTAGGATGGGGACATTACTACAAGAATCGGAGCAGGATGGGTCACATTACTACAAGAAGGGGATCAGAATGGGGAAATTACTACAAGAAGAGGATTAGTCTGGGGATATTACTACAAGAAGGGAGAAGTCATTATTATGGGGGACTTCAACTACCCTGAAATACTTTGGGGAACAGAAACCTGCAGTTCTAGCAAAGGTAATAGGTTTTTGACAACTATGAGAGACAATTACCTTTCACAACTGGTTCAGGACCCAAGAAGAAGGGGGGCACTGCTGGACCTAATATTAACCAACAGGCCAGACCGCATATCAAATATACGGGTTGGAGGTCACTTGGGTAATAGTGATCACAAAATACTAAGTTTTCAAATATCCTTTAATAAGATTTGTAGTAGAGGGGCTATAAGGACACTAAACTTCAGGAAGGCAAATTTCCAACGGTTGAGAGATGATCTTAGTGCAATAAACTGGGACGATGTCCTTAGACATAAAAGTACACAAAGCAAATGGGAGACGTTTATTAGCATCCTAAGTAGGACATGTGCACAATATACACCCTATAGGAATAAGCATGCTAGAAATAGGAGGAAACCACTATGGCTAAATAAGGCTGTAAGGGGCGCAATAAGTGACAAAAAGAAAGCATTTAGGGAATTAAAGCAAGTAGGTAGTGATGAGGCATTAAATAAATACAGAAAATGTAATAACATTTGTAAAAAGCAAATCAAGGCAGCAAAGATTGAGACAGAGAGACGCATTGCCAGAGAAAGTAAAAATAATCCCAAAATATTTTTTAACTACATAAATAGTAAGAAACTAAAAAATGATTGTGTTGGCCCCTTTAAAAATAGTCTGGGTGAAATGGTGGATGAGGATGAGGAAAAAGCCAATATGCTAAATGACTTTTTTTCAACAGTATTTACACAAGAAAATCCCATGACAGACAATATGATCATTGATAACAAAAACTCTCAATTAAATGTCACCTGCTTAACCCAGCAGGAAGTACAGCATTGTCTAAAAATCACTAAAATCGACAAATCCCCGGGCCTGGATGGGATACACCCCAGAGTGTTGCAGGAATTAAGTACTGTCATAGATAGATCATTATTTTTAATATTTAAAGATTCCATAATAACAGGGTCTGTACCACAGGACTGGCGTATAGCAAATGTGGTGCCAGTATTCATAAAGGGGACAAAAACTGAACTTGGAAATTATAGGCCAGTAAGCTTAACCTCTACTGTGGGTAAAATCCTAGAGGGTTTTCTAAGAGATGCTATACTGGAGTATCTGAAGAAAAATAACCTCATGACCCAATATGAACATGGTTTTACAAGGGACCGTTCCTGTCAAACTAATCTGATAAGCTTCTATGAAGAAGAAGTCTGGACTGGACCAAAGAAATGCAGTGGATGTGGTGTATATGGACTTTTCAAAAGCGTTTGATATGGTGCCACACAAAAGGTTGATACATAAAATGAGAGCAATGGGGATAGGGGAAAATATGTGTAAGTGGGTTAAGAACTGGCTTAGTGATAGGAAACAAAGGGTGGTCCTTAATGGAACACACTCAGAATGGGTCACAGTTAACAGTGGGGTACCACAGGGGTCAGTGTTGGGCCTGCTTCTTTTTAACATTTATTAATGACCTTGTAGGGGGCATACAGAATAGAATCTCAATATTTGCAGATGACACTAAACTCTGCAGGGTAATCAATACAGAGGAGGATCATTTTATATTACAGGAGGATTTATGTAAACTAGAAGCTTGGGCTGATAAATGGCAAATGAGCTTTAATGGGGGATAAATGTAAGGTCATGCACTTGGGCAGAGGAAACAAAAGGTATAATTACGTGCTTAATTGTAAAACACTGGGCAAAACTTTCACTGAAAAAGACCTGGGTATATGGGTAGATGAAAGACTCACATTTAGTGGCCAGTGTCAGGCAGCTGCTGCAAAGGCAAATAAAATAATGGGATGCATTAAAAGAGGCATAGATGCTCATGAGGAGAACATAATTTTTCTTTTATACAAGTCACTAGTGTGACCACACATAGAATACTGTGTACAATTCTGGTCTCCGATGTATAAGAAAGACATAGCTGAACTAGAGCGGGTGCAGAGAAGAGCGACCAAAGTCATTAGAGGACTGAGGAGTCTGCAATACCAAGACAGGTTATTAAACTTAGGGTTATGTAAGGCTGGGGTCACACTTGGCATGAGTTTTTTTAGTGCCTTAAAAAAACGCATGCGTTTCTGCATGCGTTTTTGAAGGTGTCTGATGGCACCCTGCGTTTTTGCATGCATTTTTAAAACAGCACCTAAAAATAGTGCATGCACTATTTTTTGGTGCTGTTTTAAAAACGCATGCGTTTTTTTAACATGGGCCCCTATGGAAAACGCATGCGTTTTTGGATGGTCCTAAATGGTACTAATGCACCATGCGTTTTTGCATGCATTTTTGATGTCAGCTAATCACATAAGTGCAAAAACGCACACAAAAACGCATGGTACTGTCACACATGCGTTTTTGCTATTAACACATGCGTTTTTGCTATTAGGGCATGCGGGGTCTATGGCTGCGTTTTTACATGCTTTTTTAAAAACGCAGGTCTCCAAAAACGCATGAAAAAAACGCAAGTGTTACCCTAGCCTAACTTGGAAAAACGAAGGCTTAGGGGTGATCTTATAATAATGTATAAATATATGAGGGGACAGTACAGAGAACTTTCTAATGATCCCTTTACACTTAGGGCCGCTTTACACACACCAACTTCTGTGACCAACTTCTGAACAGATCTCTGGTTGCAGTGAAATCATGGACACATTGTTACATTTTGTGGCTGTGTACAAATGGAACAATGTGTCCATGATTTCACTGCAACCAGAGATCTGTTCAGAAGTTGGTCATAGAAGTTGGTGTGTGTAAAGCGGCCCTTAAGCCTGAGACTGGGACAAGGGGGCATCCTCTACGTCAGGAGGAAAGAAGGTTTAATCATAATCACAGACGCGGATTCTTTACTGTAAGAGCAGTGAGACTATGGAACTCTCTGCCACATGATGTTGCAATGAGTGACTCACTACTAAAATTTAAGAAGGGCCTGGATGCCATTCTTGAAAATTATAATATTATCAGTTATATATACTAGATTCTTTGATAGGGCGTTGATCCAGGGAATTAGTCTGATTGCCATATCTGGAGTCAGGAAGGAATTTTTTCCCCCAATGTGGAGCTAGTGTTGCCACATGGGTTTTTTTTGCCTTCCTCTGGATCAACATGTTAGGCTATGGGTTGAACTAGATGGACTTAAAGTCTTCCTTCAACCTTAAAAACTATGTTACTACTAGATGGCGGCCCGATTCTAAAGAATCGGGTAGTCTAGAATCCATATATAGTTTATTGTTAAAAAATTAAGAATAATACAATTAATGCATGATATCTATTCATGAACTATGTATAGTTATAGGATGAATATTATTTACTAGATGGCGGCCCGATTCTAAAGAATCGGGTAGTCTAGAATCCATATATAGTTTATTTACTAATAGATACGGGAGTGCGGTGAAATGAATTGTGTGTATACAGGCGGCTCTGTGGGTAGCACAGTATACGGTGGCTCAGTGGTTGGCACTGCGCGGTGGCTCAGTGGTTGGCACTGTGCGGTGGCTCAGTGGTTGGCACTGCGCGGTGGCTCAGTGGTTGGCACTGCGCGGTGGCTCAGTGGTTAGCAGTGAGTGCGGTGGCTCAGTGGTTAGCAGCGAGTGCGGTGGCTCAGTGGTTAGCAGCGAGTGCGGTGGCTCAGTGATTAGCAGCGAGTGCGGTGGCTCAGTGGTTAGCAGCGAGTGCGGTGGCTCAGTGGTTAGCAGCGAGTGCGGTGGCTCAGTGGTTAGCAGTGAGTGCGGTGGCTCAGTGGTTAGCAGTGAGTGCGGTGGCTCAGTGGTTAGCAGTGAGTGCGGTGGCTCAGTGGTTAGGACTGCGTGCGGTGGCTCAGTGGTAAGCACTGCGTGCGGTGGCATAGTGGTTAGCACTGCGTGCGGTGGCTCAGTGGTTAGCACTGCGTGCGGTGCCTTAGTGGTTAGAAGTGAGTGCGGTGAGATTGGTCAGCGCGCAGTGCCGTGGGCAGAGTGGTCAGCGCAGCGCTGTGGGCAGAGTGGTCAGCGCAGCGCTGTGGGCAGAGTGGTCAGCGCAGCGTCGTGGGCAGAGTGGTCGGCGCAGCGCCGTGGGCAGAGTGGTCGGCGCAGCGCCGTGGGCAGAGTGGTCAGCGCAGCGCCATGGGCAGAGTGGTCAGAGCAGCGCCGTGGGCAGAGTGGTCAGCGCAGCGCCGTGGGCAGAGTGGTCAGCACAAACATACACACACTCCGCTATACTTACGACCGACCCTGCGTGTTCCCCGCCACCTGGATCCTGAGTCGACATGTCGCCGCCCCCGGACGACTGGATCCAATATGTCGTCCGGGTAGTTTGGCGAGACATATTGGACGCTATATTGGATCTAGTAGTTCGGGGGTGGCGAAATGTTGACTGAGGATCCAGGCAGCGGACGCAGGGCCGGTGGTAAGTATAGCGGAGTGTGTGTGTACAAAGTTGAGGGAAGTGCGGACAAAGTGACGGAAGGGCCTACATACACACATATATACACATACTGTACATTACATATGGAGGGGTGAGGAGAGCGGAGGCTGGAGAGCAGAGGACAGGGAGAGGAGAGCGGAGGCTGGAGGGCAGAGGACAGGGAGAGGAGAGCGGAGGCTGGAGGGCAGAGGAGATCGGATGCTGGAGGGCGGAGGCTGGAGGGCAGAGGAGAGCGGATGCTGGAGGGCGAAGGCTGGAGGGCAGAGGACAGGGAGAGGAGGGCAGAGGCTGGAGGGCAGAGGACAGGAAGAGGAGAGCGGAGGCTGGAGGGCAGAGGACAGGGAGAGGAGAGCGGAGGCTGGAGGGCAGAGGACAGGGAGAGGAGAGCGGAGGCTGGAGGGGGAACAAATGAGAGGGGGAAAAACAAGCGGGGGGGGGGCGTGAAATCTAATTATCTTACCCTTGTGGTGGATGAAGAGAGGATGAAACGTTTTTTGTATGAAGAGATCTATGGAAAAGAGGTATTAGGTTAGCCATTCAATCTCATGATTCAAACCCTTAGGAGTTAGTGTGTCAACGTATGGTGGATTTGTGGCTTGTGATTCTGTCTCTTATGGTCTGTGTTGTTTCCCCTACGTATAACAGCCCACAGGGGCATTTGACAAGATAGACCACAAAACTCGACTCGCAGGTATAGAATCCCCGAACCTTGTATGACTTCCCAGAGCGTGGATGGACCACCTCACTGCCCTTGATGACATTCGAACAACACATACAACCTAAGCATGGGAAAGTCCCTGTTCTTTGTTCTCCAGTTAATGTCCTAGTAAGGGGTTGTTTTTTGGACCCAACGTCTGCCCTGACAACCTGATCTTTTATGTTTGGTGGCCTTCTACAGCACATCAGTGGTGGATGTTTGAAGGTTGCTATATTGGGGTAGGCCTTGGTTAATAGGGGCCAATTTTTTCTTACTAGTTTATGTACTTTAGGCATGATCGGATGGTATGTGTGTACGAAAGGGACCCTGTCTTTAGTGGTAGAGCGGTCTATCATATTGTCCAAATCAAGAATGGCACTGTTGAATTCAGAAGTCAATAACGTGTGGGGGTAGTCTCTTTGTGCAAATTTAGTTGACATTTCTTTTAGCCTGGTTTCTTTAGTTGATTGATCTGTAACTATACGGGTTACCCTTTTGAACTGTGAACGTGGGAGACTATTTTTGGTGGATCGAGGATGGCAACTGCTGTACAGGAGGAGGCCATTGCAATCAGTCGGCTTTGAGTATAGATCTGTAGTTAATCTGCCATCAGTGTTTTTAATTACTTTGGTGTCAAGGAATGGGATTTCTTTGTTGTGTGAGTTCAATGTAAATGTTAGTTCCGTACGTACTGAGTTGATATATTCCAAGAAGGATGTTAGGTTCTCTCCGGTACCTGTCCAAATGCAAAATATATCGTCTATATATCGAAACCATGTGGTGACATAGCTTTTGAATAGGGTATGTGGATAGATATATTCCTCCTCAAAGTGATTCATATATAGGTTTGCATAGGACGGGGCTACATTCGAGCCCATTGCGGTACCACAGATCTGAATGTAGAATTGGTCTCCAAAGAGAAAATAGTTTTCTCTTAGGACCAATTCCAGAAGTTCAATGCATAAGTTCTTCACATTTAATTCTACGTTAGAATGTTCTAATGTTCTGACAACTGCCTCTATCCCCTTCTCGTGAGTGATTGATGTGTATAGGCTGTTGACATCGAAGGTGCAAAGTAAGCTGTTTGTTGGGATCCTATCCAGAGATCTTATTCTAGTTAAGAAGTCACCAGTGTCCAAAATGAAAGATTTGGTCACTTTAGTGTATGGTGTAAGGATTTTTTCAAGGAATATGGATAAAGGATTCAAAATCGAGTCGGTGCCTGCAACTATGGGGCATCCTGGGGGATTCTGCAGATTCTTGTGGATTTTGGGTAGTATGTAGAGAACAGGTGTAACTGGATTGTGATTGATGAGGAAGGTTTTGGTTTTAGAATCAATAGTATTGTTGTTGTAGTACTTGTCTACCACTCTATGGATCTTGGTTCTTATGTTGAAAATGGGATCATTGGGTACCTTTTTGTACGTAGAACTATCTGCCAGTTGTCTATTAATCTCAGAGATATATTGTCCCTTGTTCATGACAATGATGGCCCCTCCCTTATCCGCTGGTTTGATGATAATGTTTTGGTTGCCTTTCAAAGAAGTAATGGCTTGTTTTTCATGTGCTGATAGAGTCGAGCGGATGGGGAGGAGGCCAATCTGTTGTTCATGGACTACTGCTTTAACGTCCTGTTCAAGTAATTTGATATACGTTTCAACTGCATGGTCAGTTTTGCAAGGGTTAAAAGTGCTTGTATTTCTCAAGCCGAGTGATGTAATGGAGATTCCTGCCGGTGTGCTCTGGTCTGAAATAATGCCTAATTGATTACTCTGTGTAGGTATCTGTTGCCCAAAATGTGTCTTGATTCTAAGTGAGCGATAGAATCTTTGTAAATCAGCTTCCAATTGAAATGAGTCCCATCTGGGGGTGGGACAGAAAGAAAGACCCTTGTTTAATACAGAGAGTTCGACAGGAGAAAGAGAATAGTCTGATATATTAATTACCAGGTTTGGACCCCTACCTGTGACCGTAGAACCATTTGTCGGTCTGGTTGACCGCCTGGACCTCCTGGTCTTCCGCCTTTTGGGCCTAAAAAAAGGGGTAGTAGACGAGGTGCTAGTGAGCCTCCAGTATCGCTCCCAGAGCCAGCAGGTGTGCCTCCCGATGGTGTAGATCCCCGGATGGCGGTTGTCCTCCTGCCGGTTTTTTCGGTTTCGGCCATGGTCGTTTAGGTGCGGGTTCGTCCCACCTGTACTGTGTATTGGATGACCTGTTCATCACACTCGGAACCCGATGCTCCTTCAGCATTTCCACTCTGGATATTAATAATATCCAATTTATCCACGGATGACATACAGGTTCTCATCCATATACTTAAGCACAGGTATAAAACCATATATAACACTATCATTGTATGGGTATTTGGAATCCTATTCATCTAACCCTTTATCTCTTGAAGGCTCCATCTTGGACCAAAAAGTACAGATATCACAAAACCTTACCTACATGAACACCCCGTACCTGTGATCTAATAACTTCAGCAGGTAAATAAGGCAGCTATTCGATCCCCGATAACCCATATCCATCCCTCTTAACATCTACAGTCTTTTCTTGACGATCTGTCTGATCCTCAATAACCATAATGAAGGCCATTTCTGTCATTCTAATACAACAACATGTCAGACATGATGCTATTGTAAATTTGTATATAATCTTATGCACGTGTTTTCACGATACAGCCTTTTTACTGTACAATTTTTATTTTTTATCCTTAGTGACTATCACTATTAGTCACTATCCTTAGTGAACAAGGCCTATGCTTAGGCCGAAACGTTAATCTGTCCTGCCAGTCACCTTCTGCACCTACTTATGAAATAAGTCATCTTGAGCATAAAAACCTGAATGTGTGCTTGGATTTATCTTTCTCTGATACTGCGGGTCATTGATCCTTTCCAACTGCACCATCAACCTAGACCATAGTGGAGTGCTGGTCATCGACGAACTTTGACAGGGAGAGGAGAGCGGAGGCTGGAGGGCAGAGGAGAGGGAGAGGAGAGCGGAGGCTGGAGGGCAGAGGACAGGGAGAGGAGAGCGGAGGCTGGAGGGCAGAGGACAGGGAGAGGAGAGCGGAGGCTGGAGGGCAGAGGACAGGGAGAGGAGAGCGGAGGCTGGAGGGCAGAGGACAGGGAAAGGAGAGCGGAGGCTGGAGGGCAGAGGACAGGGAGAGGAGAGCGGAGGCTGGAGGGCAGAGGAGAGGGAGAGGAGAGCGGAGGCTGGAGGGCAGAGGACGGAGAGGAGAGCGGAGGCTGGAGGGCAGAGGACAGGGAGAGGAGAGCGGAGACTGGAGGGCAGAGGACAGGGAGAGGAGGGCAGAGGACAGGGAGAGGAGAGTGGAGGCTGGAGGGCAGAGGACAGGGAGAGTAGAGTGGAGGCTGGAGGGCAGAGGACAGGGAGAGGAGAGCGGAGGCTGGAGGGCAGAGGAGAGCGGAGGCTGTAGGGCGGAGGCTGGAGGGCAGAGGACAGGGAGAGGAGAGCGGAGGCTGGAGGGCAGAGGAGAGCGGATGCTGGAGGGCGGAGGCTGGAGGGCAGAGGATAGGGAGAGGAGGGCGGAGGCTGGAGGGCAGAGGACAGGAGAGAGAAGTGGAGGCTGGAAGGCAGAGGCTGGAGGTCAGAGGACAGGGAGAGGAGAGCGGAGGCTGGAGGTCAGAGGACAGGGAGAGGAGAGCGGAGACTGGAGGGCAGAGGACAGGGAGAGGAGGGCAGAGGACAGGGAGAGGAGAGCGGAGGCTGGAGGGCAGAGGACAGGGAGAGGAGAGCAGAGGCTGGAGGGCAGAGGAGGGGGAAGGAGAAGGAGGAGAGCGGAGGCTGGAGGGCAGAGGACAGGGAGAGGAGAGCGGAGGCTGGAGGGCAGAGGACAGGGAGAGGAGAGCGGAGGCTGGAGGGCAGAGGACAGGGAGAGGAGAGCGGAGGCTGGAGGGCAGAGGACAGGGAGAGGAGAGCGGAGGCTGGGGGGCAGAGGACAGGGAGAGAGGAGAGCAGAGGCGGAGGGCAGAGGACAGGGAGAGGAGAGCGGAGGCCGAGGGCAGAGGACAGGAGAGGAGAGCGGAGGCTGGAGGGCAGAGGAGAGCGGAGGCTGGAGGGCAGAGGACAGGGAGAGGAGAGCGGAGGCTGGAGGGCAGAGGACAGGGAGAGGAGAGCGGAGGCTGGAGGGCAGAGGACATGGAGAGTAGAGCGGAGGCTGGAGGGTAGAGGACAGGGAGAGGAGAGCGGAGGCTGGAGGGCAGAGGAGAGCGGCGAGGCTGTAGGGCGGAGGCTGGAGGGCAGAAGACAGGGAGAGGAGGGCAGAGGACAGGGAGAAGAGAGCGGAGGCTGGAGGGCAGAGGAGAAGGAGAGGAGAGCGGAGGCTGGAGGGCAGAGGACAGGGAGAGGAGAGCGGAGGCTGGAGGACAGAGGACAGGGAGAGGAGAGCGGAGGCTGGAGGGCAGAGGACGAGGAGAGGAGAGCGGAGGCTGGAGGGCAGAGGACAGGGAGAGGAGAGCGGAGGCTGGAGGGCAGAGGACAGGGAGAGGAGAGCGGAGGCTGGAGGGCAGAGGACAGGGAGAGGAGAGCAGAGGCTGGAGGGCAGAGGACAGGGAGAGGAGAGCGGAGGCTGGAGGGCAGAGGACAGGGAGAGGAGAGCGGAAGCTGGAGGGCAGAGGACAGGGAGAGGAGAGCGGAGGCTGGAGGGCAGAGGACAGGGAGAGGAGAGCGGAGGCTGGAGGGCAGAGGACAGGGAGAGGAAAGCGGAAGCTGGAGGGCAGAGGACAGGGAGAGGAGAGCGGAGGCTGGAGGGCAGAGGAGAGTGGAGGCTGTAGTGCGGAGGCTGGAGGGCAGAGGACAGGGAGAGGAGAGCGGAGGCTGGAGGGCAGAGGCTGGAGGGCAGAGGAAAGGGAGAGGAGAGCGGAGGCTGAAGGCAGAGGACAGGGAGAGAGAGCGGAGGCTGGAGGGCAGAGAACAGGGAGAGGAGAGCGGAGGCTGGAGGGCAGAGGAGAAGGAGAGGAGAGCGGAGGCTGAGGGAGGGCAGGAGAGAGCGAGGCTGGAGGGCAGAGAAGGGAGGAGAGCTGGAGGCAGAGGACAGGAGAGGAGCGAGGCTGGAGGGCAGAGGACAGGGAGAGGAGAGCGGAGGCTGGAGGGCAGAGGACAGGGGAGGAGAGCGGAGGCTGGAGGGCAGAGGACAGGGGAGGAGAGCGGAGGCTGGAGGGCAGAGGACAGGGAGAGGAGAGCGGAGCTGGAGGGCAGAGGACAGGGAGAGGAGAGCGGAGGCTGGAGGCAGAGGACAGGGAGAGGAGAGCGGAGGCTGGGAGAGAGGAGAGCGAGAGGCTGGAGGTGCAGAGGACAGAGGGAGAGGAGAGGAGCTGGAGGGCAGAGGACAGGAGAGAGCGGTGGAGGGACAGGGAGGCTGGAGGGAGGCTGGAGGAAGGACGAGAGGAGAGCGGAGGCTGAAGGGCAGAGGACAGGGGAGGAGAGCGGAGGCTGGAGGGCAGAGGACAGGAGAGGAGAGCGGAGGCTGGAGGGCAGAGGAAGGAGAGGAGGAGCGGAGGCTGGAGGGCAGAGGACAGGGAGAGGAGAGCGGAGGCTGGAGGGCAGAGGACAGGGAGAGAGAGAAGCGGAGGCTGGAGGGCAGAGGACAGAGAGGAGAGCGGAGGCTGGAGGGGGAGGCTGGAGGCAGAGGACAGGGAGAGAGAGAGCGAGAGAGCGGAGGCTGGAGGGCAGAGGACAGAGAGAGGAGAGCGAGGCTGGAGGGCAGAGGACAGGGAGAGGAGAGCGGAGGCTGGAGGGCAGAGGAGAGGGAGAGGAAAGCGGAGGCTGGAGGGCAGAGGAGAGCGGAGGCTGGAGGGCAGAGGACAGGGAGAAGAGAGCGAAGGCTGGAGGGCAGAGGACAGGGGTGGCTGGAGGGGAGAGGGGAGGCTGGAGGGGGCAGATTACAGGGGAGGCTGGAGGGGGCAGAGGACAGGGGAGGCTGGAGGGGTTAGGGTACAGGGGAGGCTGGAAGGGTTAAGGCACAGGGGAGGCTGGAGAGGTTAGGGCACAGGGGAGGCTGGAGGGGTTAGGGCACAGGGGAGGCTGGAGCGGGCAGGGCACAGGGGAGAGGCGGCTGGAGCGGGCAGGGCACAGGGGAGAGGCGGCTGGAGCGGGCAGGGCACATGGGAGAGGCGGCTGGAGCGGGCAGGCGGCAGAGGCGGCTCTAGCGGGCAGGCGGTAGAGGCGGCTGGAGCGGAAGAGAGGAGGTGACTAGGACAGACGGGAACGTTCCTGGCCGGAACTTCCGAAAGCGGAACGTTCCTGGCCGGAACGCTCCTCCACCGATCCCTGTAGTCGGGCGTCACTACAGTGACGTCACCAGCATGGGTCCGGAGGCCATCACGGAAGTACCCTTCGGGGTTTCCGGAAGTGGCCTTCGGCTTTTATATTATAGATGTACAATGGAATTATTATTTTGTAGGGCTCTTGGTACACCGACTGCTTAATACTTGATACTTAGTAAGTAGCTTCATTTAAAAAATCAATATTGATATTCTGCGTATCAGCCAGTTTGTGTTTGCCCATCAACCATGTCAAGGTGGCCCTACGTCTCCTTGGGTCCGTACTCTAACTAATTCCTATTTATGAAGACTAAAAGCTGTTTTAGAGCAGCATTTTTCAGCTATTTGTAGAAGGTGGGGATATAATAAATACAATTTCCGTACTTGACACCTAAGGGCTTACTTGCGACACACTTGCAGCAATTCTGATGCAATGTATATGGAACTTGCGGTTAACCTGCTGTAAATGCGGCACACATGGTCTCGGCAGGTGGACGAAATGCAGCCGCTACAAAACCGCAGCTCAGTGCGGTTTTTACAGCCGAAACTGCCGTAACCACGTACGTGGCATCTGCCGCAAGTGAACCACAAATTCCATATAAATTGCATGCAGCTTACGGCAAGTGTGCTGTAGATGAGGCTTTAGGCTGCAAGTGCAGAAATTGCGTTTTTTTCCACCTAAACTTCCACAAATAGCCAAAAAATGCAGATGTTAAAGCTAAATCCATAATTTTCTATCTATATATGAAACTATGTATCTATATGTACAGAACACACCTTGAGATGGAGATGTGTGTGAACAGCCATCTTACCCGTCTCTCAGGTGTTTACAAAAACCTCTCCTAGTGAAAAAGAAATGTAAATTTCTCAGCACCTATAGTGCTGGAGCTTAAGATTTTGGTTCATATCACCAAATCCATAAATTTGGATGATACAAATGTATTATCTTTTACTAAATGTGTGTTCATATCTACTATATAATTGCCTAATGATGTCTGTCTGAGGCTGAAATCGCGCGCCAGGTCGCCAGTGCTCATTGGTCGCTGCCAGCCGCAGCAACCAATGAGCGCAGCATAGGCAAAACAGCCGCACGCATTCAAAACCTGGCGACGCATTAGCGAGGTAGGATTGCTGTGACATCGCTACACTCACATAGTGGGCAGGAAAGCTGACTTCACTGTCACCTTTCTCGCCCTGTTATTTGAAATGAACAGATGATCTCCACTACTACACCCCCTGTTTTAACCCCGCCTCCAGCGGCCTTTCATTACGGAACGTCATTGCAGCAAGAAAAAAAAGAGGAAGAGGAACAATGTCAGGGTGAGTGGAGCCTCCTCCATCCTTCTATTCACCCCTAACTACCCCTGCTTACCCCTCTCACCCCACACTGCCCCCACAGAACCCACACTGCCCCCACACTACCGCCACTGAACCCACGCTGCACCCTCTCACTCCACACTGCGCACTGAACCTACACTGCTTCCACTGAACCCCACTCTCACCCGCTCCCAGTCACACCCAGTGACCTCCGCTCAGCACCAAGTTCCCTCCGCTCAGCACTGTCACCTGTCTCAACATCTACTCACCCATCTCAGCATTCTCTCACCCGTCTCAGCACCCAGTCACCCCACTCAGAACCCACTCACTCCGTTCAGCACCCAGTCACCCATCTCAGCACCCAGTCACCCGTCTCAGTACCAATTCACCCGCTTAGCACCCATTCACCCCCGCTCAGCACCCACTCACCTGCTCAGCAGCCACTCATCCCCACTCAGCACCCAGTCACCCTCGCCCAGCACCCACTCATCCCTGCTTAACTCCGCTGTACACCAACACCGCTGTACACCAACACTGATACACACCGACACCACTGCACACCAACACCACTGAACTCCCACAGTGCTGCACACCGACTCTGCTGCCCACCGACACTGGTGTACACTAACATCGCTGAACACAGACAGTGCTGTACACTGACACTGCTGCATACTGACACTGCTGCAGACCGACACTGCTGCAGACTGACACTGCTGCAGTCTGACACTGCTGCACAACGACACTGCTGCACAACGACAGTGCTGC
This sequence comes from Allobates femoralis, assembly GCA_033576535.1. Taxonomy (NCBI): domain Eukaryota; kingdom Metazoa; phylum Chordata; class Amphibia; order Anura; family Aromobatidae; genus Allobates; species Allobates femoralis. Next base: position 356,218,750 of record JARQOC010000005.1, on the reverse strand, counting down.
ACATCGACACTGCTGCACATCGACACTGCTGCACACCGACACCACTGCCCACCAACACCGCTGGCCACCAACAGCGCTGCACATCGGCATCGCTGTACACCGACACTGCTGCACACTGACACTGCTGCACAATGACACTGCTGCCCAGCGACACCGCTGCCCACCGACACCGCTGCCTACCGCCACTGCTGTACACTGCCACCGGTGCACACCGACACTGCTGTACATTGATACTGCTGTACACCAACACTGCTGTACACCGACAGCGCTGTACACCAACACCGCTGCACACCAACACCGCTGCGGCCGTGACCAATCAGCTATATACTGCCACGGGATTTATACCCAGCTTCGCATTGCATTATTCTTACATCTTCATAAATAAGCTACTGTACATACATATTCTAGAATACACGATGCGTTAGAATCGGGCCACCATCTAGTATATATATATACTATGAACTGTCTAAATAAAGGATTTAAGATGTAAAACTAAAAACTATATATGTTACGTGGCTATTTCCTAATTAAGTACTTGAAATTTATATATCTATGGCTAAACAATTTTTTTTTGTTTTTTGTTTTTTTTGTCTTATATATCTATGACTAAACTAATTTTTTTTTTTTTATATCTATTAGTAAACTAAATATATCTATGAGTAAACTAAAAAAAAAAAATTTTTAAACTAAAACATTTTTGTACACAATATTTTGTGTAAAAACTTTGGGACTATCAGGCAGTATTTGTCCTTGAAGTGGTGTATTGACCACTTTGACCCTGACATTGCAACGCTGTTTGACTCTGGAAAATGTAACATAGAGTTGACCATGGGCAAATGCTGGTTCTGGTAGATATATTCCAACTCGATTGAGGGTCTGCCCTTGTGATTTATTAATGGTCATTGCAAATGCTGGCTTAATCGGAAATTGTCTACGTCGTAATTTGAAAGGTAATCCAGTCTCTGATGGACACAAATCAATTCGTGGAATGAATACCACATTTCCTGCTGCTGAGCCACAAATTACTTTAGCTTGTATGATATTGGCATGTAACGCAGTGACAATCAGCCGAGTACCATTGCAGAGACCTTTCTTGGTGTTGATGTTTCGTAATAACACGACAATGGTGCCAACTTTAAGTTTTAGCCGATGTGAAGGCATTCCAGTTGGTGTTAGTGAATTTAAAAATTCCACTGGGTATTGGTCGAGGTCATCAGCTTCATCAGGATCGATGGAATCATCACTGATATATTCACCTGGCAAGCGATCCATGACGTTAGAATTGACTTTCTCAACGTCTTCATTTTTTGGACATAAAATAGCATGAGAAGCAGCAATATTTATGCTCTCGGTGTCATTCACATCAATAGAAAGTTTATCTCCAAAAATATCAGTGATTAAACAGCCAGTGCACACCATGTCTGGAGGAATTTCAAAGACATCGTCTTCAAGGTTATCTTCATTTGACAGCTGTCCATTTCCCAGTCGAAGCAACCAACTGCTGTATTCAGGATTAATGGAGCGCATGTTGTTGATAAGCGGCAGTCGAGCAAAAAGTTGCCATGTTTGTGAATATTTAATACAGCTCTCTACAATATCTGTTCTTGATCCATGAGCAATAACAGGAAGACATTGTCTAAAGTCTCCTCCAAGAACAATAAATTTTCCTCCAAAAGGTGTTTTCTCTTTCTTAGCCACATTCGTTGTCATGATGTCTTGTAAAAGTCTATCGATGACATTCAAGGCATGTTTAGATAGCATTGTACACTCATCAATAATAAAAAGTTTCGTATTATGCAAATGCTTAGCCGCATCGGTATCATTTTTAATCCTGGAAACAGATGTTTCATTCACAGGTATTGGAATGCCATAGAGAGAATGTATTGTTCGTCCCTCTTGTAGTAAATTAGCCGCAATTCCTGTAGTGGCAGCAGGTGATACTGGTAATCCTGCGTGAACTTTGCCCTTGATGTTTGAGTCCATCATGCCAGCCCTGGTCTTCGTAAGGAAAAAATAAAGGATAGAGTAAAGCATCTACCGTTTATACTCGTGTATAAGCCGAGTTTTTCAGCCCACAAATTGGGCTGAAAAGTCACTCCCTCGGCTTATACACGGGTCAATACGGTAACTTCTCCATGGAGGAGGCGGGGGGAGGCTGCTGAATGAGCGGCCCATCATGTGTGGCCGCTCATTAGATATGCACGGCTCCCCTGCCCATCACAGCGGCAGGGGGAGCCGTGCATAAAGCCCCCCAGCGTATAGAGCAGCCCCCCAGTGGCACTAGCCCCCCCCATCATGTGAAGAGCCCCCCACAGTTTGCAGAGCCCCCCCGCTGCATTATCTTACCATCCAGGGTCTTCGCCGCGGATCCTGCAGTCATTATCGTGCGTTCCGGTCTCACGTGACCCGGCACGATTACGTCATTCCACGGCGACCGCCGGGTCACAAGAGACCGGGAACACCCCGCGAGGATGGACTGCAGGACCCGCGGTGAAGAAGACCCTGGATGGTAAGATAATGCAGTGGGGGGGGGGGGCTCTGCAAAGTGTGTGGGGCTCTTCTCATGATGGGGGGGCGAGTGCCACTAGGGCCTGCTGTATATACCCCTGGGGGCCTGCTGTATATACCCCTGGGGGCCTGCTGTATCCTGGGGGCCTGCTGTATATAACCCTGGGGGCCTGCTGTATATACCCCTGGGGGCCTGCTGTATATACCCCTGGGGGCTTGCTGTATATACCCCTGGGGGCTTGCTGTATATACCCCTGGGGGCCGGCTGTATATACCCTGGGGGCCTGCTGTATATACCCCTGGGGGCCTGCTGTATCCTGGGGGCCTGCTGTATATACCCCAGGGGGCCTGCTGTATATACCCCTGGTGGCCTGCTGTATATACCCCTAGGGGCCTGCTGTATACCATGCTGCTGGGGCCTGTATACCACTGGGGGGGCCTGTATACCTCACTGCTGGGGGCTGTATACCTGTGCTGGGGTCCACCCTTGGCTTATACGCGAGTCAATACGTTTTTCCAGTTTTTGGGGGCAAAAGTAGGGGGTCGGCTTATACACGGGTCGGCTTATACACGAGTATATACGGTAAATTACTGTGAAGAATGCTGACCTGTTGTGTTCTTGGTGCCAAAGGATTTTTGGGGTCCGGTTTTAAATGTATTAAAATATCACGATGGAATGGTGGCTCTCCATTGTCATTTTCAAATACGACAGCAACTTCATTGACAGTTGGATTATTATATCGGCGAGGGTCTTGATTCCGATCTTGTTTAAGGGCCATGATGATATTTGGCATGAGAGTGCCATTAGCTTCAGCTTTAAGATGTTCTTCATGTTCCACATCCCGTAACATTTTGTAGGCAGCAACAAAGGGATTCACATTCTCTAATTGAAGAGCAATTATACTCATGAAAGTGGGATGACATTTTTGATTTTGTTGACAGTTTAAACGTTGTTCATTCGCAGTATCGGTATCCAAAATATACAGTTGGGCATAAGCTGGAACTTGATCATCAGAGAGATGTAGTGTTCTAGTACGATGATATATTTGTCCATGTATGCGGAAACAGTAAGGGCCATGTCCAGGTGGAGGGGAAATATTGGCACCCATGGAGGCGAAAGCAAATGAGCTGTTAATACTACTGATGTTTTCCATGAGATTCTTACTGAACTCACTCTCCCCTGTCAGCAATCGTTTAAAGACCTCGGGATATTGGGGTATAGGTATATGGACTTTACCCTTGTGACAACACAGAGTAAAATTTTTATCTGCTGGTATCTCAGCATTAAAATGGAATGCTTCACAATGTTGACATAAATAGTTCATAGGACCACAGGTGTGTTCTACTACAGTACTGTCATCATTAGTAAAACCTGTAGGATGTAGAGGTTGTGGTAATGTAGCATTGGAATGGTTCTGTAAGCCAACATATATAAAGCGTGGACCTGGTGGAGGATCTTCACTGTCCACAGATTTAATCACTGAGGAGTTGGAAGGTGTATCGTGGTCAGGGTCTATCAATGTAGAGGTGCAAGGGTTTTTTTTTGCGCCGTTCACGGAGTGCAGCAGCTGCATTTGGTAATGGATTGTTTGTTGCCTTAGAAGAGTCAGGTGTGAAGCATGTCTTATAAGCAGACTTAACGGTGTGCAGGCGACGGCGTTTATCATTTGGAGTGTCGGTAGGACAGTGTTTGCGCTTACGTGCAGATTTACGAACGGTTGCAGGAGGTTCAGGCAGCGCACTTTCAATGAATGCAGTTTTAGAAGCTGTATTGTGGGCAGAATCTATGACTGAGGACGTGGAAATATTATGTTTGCAACGTTGACGGCGTGCAGCAGTAGCTTTATTAGTTATTCGATTAGTTTTTTCTTCAAAAGACTCATTAGTGACGCGTTTAATGAAAGCAGTATTAACAGTGTTCAGGCGCTTGCATCTGTCCTCTGTAGTTTCGTTAGCATGCTGTGTGGCCTTACGTGCGGCTTCGGCGGCTTTTAGCTCTGCGTCATTAATATACTTCCTATCACACCTGATCTTACGTGCGGCATCAGCAGCTTTTAGCTGTGTGTCATTAGTACACATAACAGTGTCCAGGGTCTTGCATGTGTCCTGTGTACTCTTGTTAGAACTCTGTGTGGCCTTACGTGCGGCATGGGCGGCTTTTAGCTCTGCGTCATTAATATACTTCCTATCACACTGATCTACGTGCGGATCAGCAGCTTTAGCTGTGTGTCATTAGTATACATAACAGTGTCCAGGGTCGTGCATCTGTCCTGTGCACTCTTTTAGCACGCTGTGTGGACTTACGTGCGGCATCGCGTTTTAGCTCTGCATCATAATAACTTCTATCAGACCTGATCTTACGTGCGGCATCAGCAGCTTTTAGCTGTGTTCATTAGTTACATAACAGTGTCCAGGGTCTTGCATCTGTCCTCTGTACTTTTGTTAGCACGCTGTTTGCGTTTACATGCGGCATCGGCGGCTTTTCGCTCTGCGTCATTAGTATACTTACTATCACACCTGATATTACGTGCGGCATCAGCAGCTTTTGGCTGTGTGTCATTAGTATACTGGCTATTAGAGCTCATGTTGGGAAAGCTAAAGAGCTTTAAGCGTGGTAGTGGCAAACAACAGGTTAATAAGATGCAGCGTCAGGTAGTAGGAAAATAGGCAGGTAATAATAGGCAATAGTTCTTTGCAGGAATGCAGATATTAATAATAGGCAGTTTATATTGCAGAGAAATTGCTCAGCAATAATAAACAATGTCCTTATGTGGCAAATAATAGAGCAATATACCCAGTGTGCTGAGTTGGCACAGAAGAGGTTAATAAACGGCAGTCTCTCAGTATAACAGTCAGTGAACAATAGGCAGTATATATAGAGAAAACACCAAACAGAAGTCCAATATTGGTGTGAAAATGTCACTGAAGCACTTCACAACGAAATATATATAGTGTAGGTAAATAGTCTTAGCTCTTTTTTGACGAAATTAGGCAGCAGCTTGAAGTGCGACGTCACTGGGACCGCCTCCACGCAGTAGAAACTGTGTCTGAGGTAAAAAATCAAAATGCGCGCCTTAAAATGGCGGACGGAGTGTGTCGCAGTGCGGCGCGATTCTCATTGGTCGCTCGCGGCAGACGCCGACCAATCAGAAGCGCGCCGCGAGAAACGGGCCATGTTTTGAATCTGATGTTACAAAATAGATTTTAAAGATGGCGCCGTTTGGCGCAACGTTATGCTGATTGGTCGCCGGCAGCCGCGAGCGACCAATCAGTATAGCGGAGCGGGGCACGGAGCAGGAGCGTGTTAGCCGGGAGCCGACATCGGCTCCAGGCTAGCTCGCGCCGGCGGAGCGGGCGCAAGATAGCCGGGAGCCGAGGTCGGGTCCCGGCAACGTCGCGCCGGCGAAGCAAGCCGGGGATCTCCGTGCCGGGCAGATCCGCGGCTCAGCTCCGGGGAGCCGTGAGCCAGCCGGGATTTGCCCGGTACCCGCCGCTGCAATTCTGATTGGTTGCTCGCTTGCGAGCGACCAATCAGATTCAAGCCGCGGCAAAGCGCCATCTTTAAAAAGCTAAGAAGTGAAAAAAACATTTAAAAGATGGCGCCGTGTTTCTCGGCACTCTTCTCATTGGTCGCCGTCAGGCGCGAGCGACCAATGAGAAGAGTGGGGCGGGCCACGGCGCCATATTTGAAATCCAAAGTTCCCGCTGGATTTCAAATATGGCGCCGTGCCCCGCCCCACTCTTCTCATTGGTCGCTCGCGCCTAGCACCAACCAATGAGAAGAGCGCCGCCATCTTTTACATTTTTTTTTTTTTTTAACATTCTTAGATTTTGAAACATGGCGCAAGCGAGCGACCAATCAGAATTGCGGCGCCACTGCCGGGCAAATCTCGGCTGCCTCGCGGCTCCCCGGAGCTGAGCTGCGGATATGCCCGGCACCGAGATTCCCGGCGCGAGGTAGCCGGGAGCCGAGCTCCGGCTACCTCGCGCTCGCTCCGTGCCCCGCTATTCTGATTGGTCGCTCGCGGCTGCCGGCGACCAATCTGAATAGCGCCGCGATTTATGGCGCCATACTTCAAATACACTGTACCCATATTTAAAAGACACTCAGTACACTGTATTTGAAGGATGGCGCCATACAGCGCGCCGCTATTCTGATTGGTCGCCACGCTGAACGCGGCGACCAATCAGAATAGCGCCGCGCTCTATGGCGCTATACTTCAAATACTGTACTCAGTGTATTTCAAATATGGCGGCATAGCGCCCGCCGCTATTGTGATTGGTCGGCGCGCTGAAGGAGCCGACCAATCAGAATAGCGGCGCGCTGTATGGCGCCATACTTCAAATACACTGTACTCAGTGTATTTCAAATATGGCGACATAGCGTGCGCCGCTATTCTGATTGGTCGCTGCACTGAAGGCGCTCACCAATCAGAATAGAGGCGGGCGCTATGCCGCCATATTTGATATACACTGAGTACAGTGTATTTGAAGGATGCCGCCATACAGCGCGCCGCTATTCTGATTGGTCGGCGCGCTGAACGCGGCGACCGATCAGAATAGCGGCGCGATCAATGCCGCCATATTTGAAATACACTCAGTACAGTGTATTTGAAGGATGGTGCCATACAGCGCGCCCCTATTCTGATTGGTCGGCGCGCTGAAGGCGCCGACCAATCAGAATACAGGCGGGCGCTACGCTGCCATATTTGAAATACACTGAGTACAGTGTATTTGAAGTAAGGCGCCATACAGCGCGCCGCTATTCTGATTGATCGCCGCGTTCAAACAGAATAGCGGCGCGCTGTATGGCGCCATCCTTCAAATACAGTGTACTTTCTTTTCAATGGTCTTTTTATTAGTGATGTTTACATAACATAACATTAAACATTTTTTAAGTGTGTAAGAACATCAAAATATATCAGAAAATGTCAACGATGTTACACAGGCATTGCATGGTATGAACTTAATATGACGTGTATTTTTGATATTCAACTGTATATGGCACATAGTCGGAGTTCTCCAAATTGTTCATCAGTGTTGGTCGACTGATAAAAGAAGGAAGGTTAAAATGTGCCCTCTCGCAGTCTCTTATCGTATTTGACTTACAGAGTCTCAGTCGTGTTTTTTCCTCACGTCTGTGATTGTCTTGGTTTTCGTTATCCATGCAATACCTTATGAATAGGCGAACAAGAGTAATAAGAGAGATAAGGAGAATGAGTAAAGGAGTGAGTTGAGGAGAGTAATAGATAGTGGGGGAAAACTTGAGAGGGAGAGAAAAGGAAAAAAAAGAAGAAGAACAGTGGGGGGGTGGGGGGGGGGGGGTAGTCCAGTTACCAGGAAGTCAGTATCAGATGCCAGTCAAGTTGTAATTTGTATAGGTAAGGTCTCATTCTTGCGAATAATTGTACGTTTTCCGGAGTTTAAGCCATGGGGACCATGTGTTTTTGAGTTTCGTTTGTCTATTTTCAACTGACGCCACAGTCACTGCTACTCGGTACAGAGCGTTTATTTTGTCATACAGTTGTGCGGTGGTCGGCAGGTCTGGGGTCTTCCAGTATAGTGGTATCAATAATTTTGCTGCAGTAAGACATTGTCGTGCTAATTCAGACGCGTACTTGTCATCTGTCCAGAGTGGGAAGTTTAATAATGCGGTCTCCGGTGAAAGCATAAGCGTTTTGTTCGTCACCGTCTGTATAAGCTTGCCCACTTTCTTCCAGTAATCTCTGATTTTGGGACATGTCCACCAAATGTGTATATAGTCTCCGTCGGGACCGTTACATCTCCAGCAGTCTGTTGAGCCCTCCCTCTGCCAATGGTAGGTTTGTTTGGGCGCCATATACCATCGCGACACGATTTTGAAAGTGTTTTCCTGAGCCCGTACGCATTGCGATGGGCCATGGGATCTTTCATAAATATATCGTTGCTGCGTTGGGGTGAGGGAATAGCCTAAGTCTTTTTCCCAGTGCGTAATATAGCTCCGTTTTGGGCTACATTCATTCAGTAGTAGATTTTGGTACAAAGTGGATAAAACTTTTTTTGGTTTCGAGGTGGCTGCACATAATTTCTCAAACGGTGTCATGTCGCGTGAGATATCTGCCTTCTGTAGGTGTGGTTTCAGTGCAGATTTTATACAGGAGTAGTGTAAAAAGTTCAGTCCCTGGAGACCAGGTGTGGTCTGTATTTCAGAAAAAGTTGGCATGGTTCCGTCAATCAGAATTTGATCTACAGTCAGGTTTTGCAGGGCAATCAGCTTTTGCGATTCATTAGCTGAGCTGCATGAGCTACTAGGAAGAAGGTCCATTAGTGTAAGTAGGGGAGATAATGGGGGTATCATCATGTGGCGCAATTTCGACCAGACCTGAAGGGTGGCCTTGGTATGTATGTTGTGTATTGGGGTCAGTTTAGTAGTTTTCTCATATGCAAGGAATAAGGATCCAAGCGTCTTTGGAGCCAGTGCTTCTTCCGCTGCAATCCATATGTTATCTCGTGGGTGTCTAAGGATGTCAATCACTCTTGAGATTATTGCAGCTTGATAATACTTCCGTATATCTGGCGCTCCCATTCCCCCTTTATTTTTGTGAAGTGTTAGTGTTCGGTACGATATGCGTGGCTTTTTCCGGCGCCAAATATAGTTATTAAACAGGGTGTTGATCTTAGAGAGGAATGTCGACGGGATTGTTATGGGGAGCATATTGAACATATAGGTAAACTTGGGGAGAATCAAGCTTTTTAATACATTTTTCCTACCCATCCAGGAAAGGTGGTTATCTCTCCAGGTGTCAATAGTAGATTTAGTATTTTCAAGCATTGGTTTGATATTGAGTCGAAAAAGATCTCTGCTGTTTCTCCCCAATTTCACTCCAAGATATTTTATATATGTAGTGGGCCATGTAAAGGGATAGAGATCTTTTAATTTTGTTAAAGTTGTGGAGTTAATGTTAATGTCAAGTGCTTCAGATTTAGAAGGGTTCACTTTAAAGTTTGAGAGGTGGCTAAAGTAGTCCAATAGCTTTATTAGAGCTGGGAATCCCCGTAGTGGGGAGGTCATTAGCACGAGCAGGTCGTCCGCAAACGCCGCCGTCTTATAATGCGTGTGATTCAATGTGATACCTTCAATGTCCTGGTGGGATTGTATGGCATACAGTAGAGGTTCCATGGAGAGCACAAAGAGTAGCGGCGAGAGCGGGCAACCTTGTCTCGTGCCATTTTTTATTACAAATGTGTCTGTGAGCGAATTATTTATCCTGATTCTGGCCGTGGGGTTGTTATACATTGCTAATATGGCGCTGATAATTGCTTGGGGTAGTCCAAAAGTGTTTAGAGATTCTTCAAGGTAAGTCCAGTCCACTCTGTCAAATGCTTTCTCAGCGTCCGTGCCTAGGAGTACTAAAGGGGTTCTACGGTGTTTAGCTATTTGCATCAAATGCAGTATTTTGTGTGTGTTGTCTTTCCCTTCTCTTCCCGCAACAAATCCCGTTTGACTAGGCGAGATCAAGTGTGGCAACAGTGTCGCCATTCTTCTCGCTATTAAGCTGGAGAGCAGTTTTAGGTCTACATTCAATAAAGAAATTGGTCTGTAGCTACTGCACTGCTCCGGGTCCTTTCCCCCTTTGTGGATCAGCGAAATGCTAGCTTCTAACATTTGTCGTGGGAGGGGAAGACCCTGGAGCGCAGCATTACATAGATCCAGAAACCGTGGTAGTAGGACATCGGAGAAAGTTTTATAATACTGGGCTGTAAGCCCATCAGGCCCTGGTGATTTTCCGGGTGGGCTCTTTGACAGAGTGGACTGGAGCTCCGCAATTTGGAATGGTTTTGTCAGTTCTTTTTGTTGTGTTTCCGTCAGGTTGGGTAGTCCCAAGTGTTTCAGAAAGTTCCTGATCTCAGCTCTCCGCATTTTGATCTGCTCATCAGACTCGTCCGGTCTCAAATCATAAAGGTGCTTATAATAGTCTAAAAATGCGTTTTCCACATGTGTGGGATTATCTGAGCTGACACCCTGTCTGTTTTTGACCGTACTAATCTGAGTGTACACCTGTCTCTTACGTAAGAGTGAGATCATGAACTTGGACGCTTTGTCTCCATGGGCGTACAATTTATTCTTCCACGAACTGTAATATTTTGCCGATTGGAGAGCTATGAGGTCTTTTAGTTGTTGTCTCTTTGTGGACAGTAAATGCATGGTCTGTTGGTCGAGTTGTCTTTTATGTTTTAGTTCTAGTGAGGCGATCTCTTCATAGAGATCGTACATGTCTTGTTGTCTTTTTTTTTTTAAGGTGGGAGGAGATTGATATTAGTTCACCCCGGATGACAGATTTATGTGCTTCCCATAAAATTTGTGCCGACATACCTTGTGTGTCGTTTAGCGTGAAGTAACTGTGCAGCGCTTCTTGTATGCGGGTTTTGACCCCAGGTTCCGCTAATATGGTTTCATTAAGGCGCCACGTTCTGATGTTGGGGTGTTGTCTTTGCATTGACAATTCTAGGGTCACTGTGGAGTGGTCAGAATGTATATTTGGTGTTATGTTTGATTTTTTAATGTTAGGCATCTGTGTTTTATGGACAAAGATATAATCAATTCTATGATAGGTTTTATGGGGATAAGAATAGAAGGTGTAATCGCGGTCGGCGGGGTTCAAGCATCTCCACGTGTCAACTAGATTTTGGGAGTTCAAACAACGCTGTATTTTAGCTAGGTCCTCTGCTGAGAGCGTACTCCTCTGCTTAGAGGTGTCCATTAGCGGGTTCAACGCTACATTAAGATCTCCACCGACCACCAGTACACCCTCTTTGAATATTTCTATTTTCTTCATCATTGCTGTCAGCCATTTTGCAATTTTCTTATTCGGGGCATATAGGCTACATAAAGTCACTAAGGTCCCATTTAGTAGTCCCTTGATTAATATATATCGTCCCAGGGGTCAGTTAGTGTGTCTCTCAGCTGAAATGTCACCCCTTTGGCTATCGCCACTGAGGTACCTCTAGTTCTTGTTTGGTTTGTAGTGGCGTGGTACCACTTATCGTATCCAGAGCGGGTCAGGTCAGGTATTTTGTCTGACTTAAAATGCGTCTCTTGTAGAAGGAGTACTGTCATTTTTTGTTGTTTAAGTCTGTGTAGTATGTGTCGTCTTGCTATCGGCGAGTTTAGGCCATGTGTGTTGAGTGAAGCAAATGTAATTACCTTGGTTACTTCTGCCATAGCGTGTCTCCGTCGGTTCGATCATTGAGCGTCGGCATCAGCGGTCTTTTGTCCCTCGACCTTCCTGGAACACTGGACTGGGAGGGGGGGAAGAGGTGAGAGCGAGTACAGTGAAAGGAAAGATATGAAAGATAGAGAAGAAGAAAGAGAAAAAAAAAAAACATAACTTTCAATAACTGTGGTAAGGTCACAGAATTAAATGTGAATATGAGTTTGTTCATCATGGGGCTACCAAGGGCTTCAGTAGCCAGCTCCGGGGAGGATATCTTCGTTCAAGGTTGCTATTGTTGGTGCGTAACCAATTCTTCAAATGATGATACGTATCTTTAATGGGAACTGTGTGGGGAGGGAGTCGGATGGGGAGGGATTGGGCGAGCTTAAAAGTGAGGAGGATATGATGGTACAGTATGAAGGGGGTTGGGGGGTGGGGAGGGTAATAGGGTATTGGGGCATGGGTAGGAGGTTGGTAGGGGAGGACGTATGGTATGGACCAAACTTCGGATGATTGTGTCCGTATCTTTTAGCAACCATCGTCACCGTAGAAAGAGGGGGCACTTCATACAAACTAATCCACCCTGTTGCGTGAGCGTAGACGTGTTTTCGTATGAATTATTTCGTCTTTTCGGGATAGTCAGGTTCTTTCGTGGGTAACAGGTCCGCAAACTTGCAGTTAAGCGTGGTTATCCAAGGAAGAAAAAAAAAAAAAGATAAACCAGATGCAAAGTTCTGCTACTTATTTGTTTAGATCCAAGCACTCAGGTGCTAGGGCGTCAGAATGTCAAGTATGATCGATCAGGTCTTTTACAGCGGGAGATTTGGCCGTCTTACGCTTCATTTTTTGAGCTTTGGGAGTGGTGACTACTTGCCATGCTGGTGGTGGCGGTAGTTGTCGGAGCAAGGAGGCTGAGTGAAATGCCTCCAGGTCCGGATAGGAGTCTAGTGTGATCTTCAGGTCCTCGCATACCTGTTTGACGTCCGCCGAGGTTCTAGCTTGCAGCCTCTTGTCTCCCGCCGTTATAAATATGCCGAAGGGGAACAGCCATCGGAATCTGAAGCCTTTGTTTGTTAGGGCCTCGGTGAATGGCTTCAAGAGTCGCCGTTTTCGTAGTGTGATGGCTGATAAGTCTTGGTATAGCTGAATCGTGGTGCCCTCATAGATGATCGTCCGTTTGTCCCTCGCCTTCCGGAGCACTAGGTCCTTCACCCTAAAGTCTAAGAAACGGCAGAGTACATCTCTGGGTTGTTCGCCTTGTGATGGTCTAGGCTTGAGAGCTCTATGTACCCTTGTCAACTCAATGTTTTCCGGCGTTTCCTGATCTAATACATCTTTGAATATCTCGATGGCCGCTTTAGTGAGCGTTTCCAGCGCCACAGACTCCGGCATGCCCCTTATTCTGATATTGTTACGGCGCTCACGGTTCTCGTGGTCCTCTAAGGTTGTGTGTGCAGCGTGGAGGATGTTCTCATGTTGTTGTAGGCATTCCAGCATAGCATTAGACTGTTGTATTATGGTCGTCTGTGTGTTTTCAGCTGTATCTAATCTTTGCCCTTGATGGGTGAGATCGCGCTTTATTTCTGCAAGTTCCTTGCTTATTGGGTCTAGTTTCTGCGAGAGGATTCTTGCGATGAATGAGCGAGTTACATGGGTATCTTTGTCAGTTGACACGCTTTCAGATTCGCTATCCATGTCTGTGTCCGAATCGTCCATTAGAGTTGGATCATTTGGTTTAGAGGGCACGTCAGAGTCAGTCAGAGCGGCTTGTTTCTTTAAAAATTTATCTACGTCAGCTTGCGTGACTGCTTTGGCAAGTTTCAGGGATCCTTTAGGGGTTTTTGTTCCAGTTTTCCCCATATTAAGAGTGAGTCTAGTTTTAATGCTGGTTGAATAAAATGGTCACGGAGCTCCCCCTGCTGGCTAATGGGGTTTACTGCAGCATATTAGTTTTGTATTGCTGTGTTAGAGAAGTAGTTGTTCGCCAATCTAACAGTTGTGGAGATCTACTGGTATCTTGATGTTATATACCAGTCTCGTGGTTTGAGGGGCCTGAAGTTCCAGTCCAGTTAGCTCAGGCACGGGCACGGGTCAGGGAGGGTTTTTCTGTTATTCTCTGTTCTGCAGGCTTTGTGCAGCACTGCGACCTGTTACATATCAGGTTTAGATGGTATATAAACAAAAAGGTGGTACCTCTTATCTCTGTGCTCGTCTGCTCCTGAGTTCCAGAAGTTGTTGTTTGGAGAAGGTCCTGGCTATAACTCCAGGTTGACAGCAAGCACCAGATCTGCGGGGCTCAGTATGACTCCGGTCCTGTCTCTTCTCTTTGACAGGGTTTCCGTAGGTCAGATCCCTCTGCATATACACCCGTGTGTTTCACAGTAATAAAACCAGTGTCGGGTCTCTGGGGGGTCGCAGGTTATCAGCCGTCACTCAGTTCCTGTGCCTCCCGCCTCAGCGTCTCTCTCACCTCCTGTTCCCCGTCCCCGGCTCCACGCGCCGCCGGACGTCTCCCGCGGCCCTGGGGCCCCGCTCGGCTTCGGTCTTCTTGCAGACTGGTTGCGCTCCGGCTGCGGGGGGCTCAGGCCGGGACACTCCCGCTTCAGCACGTCTCTCCTCGCTCCGTTACACAGCCGATCCGGCCCGGTCCACCTCTCCCGCCGGAGACCACGCGATCCTCGCCGATGGTTCCCTTCTGCAGGTAGAGATGGATTCAGAGGGGAAAATGGTGCCTAGGACCGGTGCACAAATGTCTCCGGTATAGTCAGGAGTGCCTTCTGGACTCTTAGGGGTCCCTCACGAGGGTGGATGGCGCGGATAGAGATGTTTCTAGGGGAGAGCTAGTGAGTGCAGCCTCCCTCATCCGCGGCCATCTTGGATCTCCAAATACAGTGTACTGAGTGTCTTTTAAATATGGCGGCATTGAACGCGCCGCTATTCTGATTGGTCGGCCCGCTGAAAGCGCCGACCAATCAGAATAGCGGCGGGCGCTATGCCGCCATATTTCAAATACAGAAAGAAAAAGAAAAGGGCGCATGTGTAGACACACAGGGCTATTTGTATAAATAAAAACTGCCAGTGCACTCACCTATAATGGTTGTGTACGTCTACACAACCAAGATTAAACGTGTGGGTGATAGGGCTCCGAGTCGCCTCTTTCTATTAGTGCTGCCGTCCTGCCGGTGTTTGCGTTCACAACTCCGTGCTCCGCGAATTTCACGTAATCCTACCGGACTGGATACCGCGTCACCGCAGGTCCTCAGTATCTTTATCCCGGTATTTAGGTAACTACAGGTCCTCAACACTCCAGAGATGCCAGGCTGCTCCTGCCGCTTTGGCTCCGTAGAGAAAACTCACATAAAAACAATAGTACAGCGGTTTCAGGGAGCGCCAAAGGAATACTGGACAAATTAGTGAATAAGAACCGACCTTTATTCTTCCTCCAATACCACTGCCACAATACGTTTCGACGGTCTAAGCCGTCTTCATCGGGTGGGTTCATCAGGTAGCTCCCCGCTACCTCGCGCCGGGGATCTCGGTGCCGGGCATATCCGCGGTGTGGAGACCCGGGGGTCAGTGGGTGCTCTCGTTCGCAGGCCCAGCCGCCTTTACAAAGACAGCGTGGACCAGGGCTCATCCCCAACTGAACGCCCGAGCTCCTTAACCGTGGGTGGAACACTACTCAGACAACACAGGGTGAGGGAACCACAATAAGAAGACTTTATTCGATCCCCAAACAGTTAACAGCATATAACGCATAACCAAGCACAACACATAAATGTAACAGGCAACAGAGTCTCACCCTTCCGCTGGCTCACCAGGGTTTAGAATATAGCACAGCAAAGTCTGTAGCCAGGTGACTGTATCATCCCAACCTGGGTTGCTTCCTTGTCCTTATGCAGTCTTTATCACAGCCGAATCCGATAATCTGATACTGAAGTCCTTGTGGTTCTATAGTCCGTGTTCTGGTCCCCTTGGTCGGCACCGAAATGCCTAATCCTAGGGTTATGGCTCGCTAACCGGATCCGAAGACCCAGATTAGCTGCCTGTCTCCAATCTTCAATCTCCAAACCAGTGGACCTCTAGCCGGGACCGAAATCCCTAGACTGAGGCCACTAGACAGAATCTAACTCTCTCTGGTTAATGAACACACCTCCTTATATACCTTCAGCCCTCATTGCAGGATATTGGGAACGTCACGATTGGTGCAATAACACAGTCTTTTCATTGGCTGAACTCCAATCCTCATTTAACATATTTTAGTAGTATTGTACTCCTGACATAGAGAGCCAAATGCTGATTGATATAGCACCTTACAATGGAATGTTAGTAGGAGACATTCAGTCTGCAAACCATGACATTAACACAATAGTGGCTGGAGCCACAATCAACATTCACAGACAATGGACGATTGTAACAAAAGTGAAGAAACAGTAGTGTGTATGGATGACAGTGATCAGAAACACAACAATTTACAAAGTGATTATCACTAGAAATTCAATTTTTATTAATCAGACAGACAAAGCAGATGACATGCAATATGCCAAGTATACAGGTTTAAAAACAATTAAAAATGTGGTGGGTAAAGCACCATCACACAAAAGCTGTGTGCTCAAAGACAAGGTTTGAATAACTCTAATAGCATTCTATCTGAATAGGATGCAAGAAATAGATCATTTTAATGCAAGGTGACAAGAGAAATCAGGTACCTCAGAAGGATGAAAGGCTCAATATAATAAGAGAACCTGGTTAAACAAAGCCCTAGGTGTATATGGGCATATTATTGGAAGTGCCCAATAAGCTCAGCCAGGGTAGGTGGAAATGTCAGCCACCGACCCTATAGTTGCGTATATGAAAGCAAACTAATCAAAATAAGTGCAAGCTGAGGAACACTGACATCCAGAGGATAAGACCTGAGAAAATAACATAACATAAACCATATCAAACATGTTAGTAAGGAGCTAAAAGAGCCACCTAGAAATGAAAAGCTGGAAACAAATAAATAAATAGTCACCAAGCATGATCACAGCAAGTCAGAGCACACAGCGGAAGAACCCGACGCGTGTCGCCGCTTAGTGCAACGGCTTCATCCTGGGGAGAGCTGTGAGAAGTAAAAAAATAAGACTTTTTATACCTGTGCGCATAATTGCAAGCAGCTGCACCTGCGGTCATGCTGTGTATGGTCTGTATTCACCAGACCGGACGCGCTGTAACGCGGGGAGGAAGAGGCGGGTTATTGCACTGTTTGTCAATCAAAGCGTACGGCTACGCAGTGTGGATCAAAGTCTCCTCACTACGTGCCGACGCTGTGCACCATAGTAACATGTAAACAAAACAGACTTAGTTAGTCATGTCGTGCGGCTGCGCAGTGTGAGACGACGTCTCGCACTGCACGTCAGCGCTAACCAAGTGGTAATATTGAGGCAATCAGGCTTGGAGAACACAATAAGAAGAGATAGTGCAGAGAAGGGGAATAAATGTAAGCAAGAGAAATAGATGTATATGTAATTCCTCACAGTTCTGTATTTCATCAAAAAAGGGGAAGACATTAGGTCAATACATAGGCAAAAAGCTGTGACCCTGTTAGTTATATAATAACAGTACAGGGAACACTCGACCGGCCGGTCAGAAAGGGTAAAAAAGGGGGGGGGGGGGGAGGAAGAATATTATGAGCACAATGCCACTAATTGAACAGGTTTTCTCCATAGCTCAAAACTAGAAAACAATATAAACATGAGGGAACGAATATATTAAATATTAAATAAAGATACCAAGGATTTTGTTAATTAAGGAATCCTGTGAAAAAACATAATAAGTGGTTAGTGTGTTTAAAGACCAATTAGTACTAAATGTACAACAAATTCCATATTACATAAATAAAATAATAATAATAAATGATCGCGCCAAAAGTGGCTAAGATCATTTGAATAATTTTTCCAAAACAGAATTCTACAAAGAGAGATATATATAGTCCTTTATAGATAAACGGGTAATCCTCCACATCTTCCTGAATCAAGTTTTTAGTTGGAAGCAGCCAATTCATAAGGACAAGAATCATATCCAGGTGGTCGTTAAGATTGCATAGAAGAGACGGTGATCTATCTGGGACCAAGATTTCAATTAACTGCAACGATTGAGTACGGTTGGCCTCCAAAATCCTGTCAAGAAAAAGAGGGGAATTTTATTTCTTGTAAAAGCCTGTAAATAGCATTTCCTCATTTAATCCTTTTGGAGCTAGGCTCTGGAGCAGGTAAATCCACCGCGTCTCTCTTCTCAACAGTTCATCCAATATGGAAGATTTACGCATATTGTGAGAGACCCTATCGATCACAAAGACACGAAGTCCTCTAGGGGAACAATGGTGATGAGACATAAAATGTCTGGCAACAGAGCTGATGGACTTACCATTTTTTAAATGAACTTCCGCACAGGTGATATCCGAAATGTGGTGCTGAACACGCTTACGGAGTTCCTGTGTCGTCTCCCCCACGTAAATCTTAGGGCAGCTACAAAGTAACAAGTAAACAACATTTCGCGTTTTACAATTGGCAAAGTGCTTTGAGGTAATCAAACCAGCCGGAGTGTTCGTCTCCAATTCACGAGCAGAAACAATGTATTGACATATAGAACAGTCTCCACAGGGGTATGTACCTGTTATTCTGGAGCCTCTTCCAAGTGATATTGTGGGTCTTACAAAATGGCTAGCAGTCAATGAGTCCTTTAGATTCCTGGCACGTCTTGCCACCAATCTAGGCTTTTGTCCTACTAGAGGTTCAATCTTGGAGTCACTAATTAGGATAGACCAGTTACGGTTCAAGATTTTGTATATGCTCTGCCATTGATTATTAAATGTAGTAATTACATTTAAGTAATCTGAACCAAATTTTCGTTTAGGTGTCAATAATGACGTTCTATTGGCTTCAACAGTGGATCTAAAGGCACGAGAAATGACTCTGTTGGGATAACCTCGTTCGTGTAAGCGTGATGACAGCTTGCCTGCCTCTTCACGGAATGTCCCCTCAAGTGAACAATTGCGTTTTAGGCGGTAAAATTGTCCCTTAGGTATGGCGTCACGCAGGTGCCGAGGGTGGAAACTTTGATAGTGCAGTAGGTTATTAGTTGCAGTGTCCTTTCTGTAGAGTGATGTAATAACCTTACCTTCGTCCTGTTGAATCTTGAGATCTAGGAAAGTTACTTCTTTGAGGTCATACTGGGAAGTGAGTACAATGTTCCAACGGTTGGTATTGAGATGTTCGATGAAACCAAGACAATCTTCTAGCGAACCTGTCCAAAAGAACAGAATGTCGTCTATATATCTGTACCACTTAGCGACATGGGTGCTAAATTCTGGGAGGGTGTAAACGAAAGTTTGCTCCCACCACCCCAGAAAAAGGTTCGCATAAGATGGCGCACATTTAGCACCCATGGCAGTACCTGAGATTTGCCGGTAGAACTTCCTGTCAAAAGTGAAGTAACTATTGTCAAGAACCATTGATAGAAGGTCTAGGATAAAGGAGTCGTGTAAACGGCTTCCCGTAGATTCTCTATCTAGGAAGAAAGATACGGCATGTATACCAAGATCATGTTTAATGCACGTATACAAGCTTTCGACATCCATGGTCACCATCAGGGTGTTAGTATCCAAAGATACCTGCTCAAGTTCTCGGATTAAATATGACGAGTCCCGTACATATGAATTGAGATGTAATACCAAAGGTTGTAAATAAAAATCAATGTACATGCAAGATCTCTCAAACAATCCCCCTATTCCGGCCACTATAGGTCTACCTGGTGGCTTCGTCAGTGACTTATGGACCTTTGGTAACATATACAGTGTCGGTATCACTGGGTTCTTATTAGAAAGAAAATCCTTTTCTCTCTTATTAAGTATGCCAAGGTCCAGGCCATGAGAAATCAAAGTATCGAGTTTCTTCTTAAAAACCGCTGTTGGATCTGATGGTAACCGCAGATAACAGGAAGTATTATCGAGCTGTCTATTGACCTCTTCTAGATATAGTTCGATTGGCCACAAGACCACATTGCCCCCCTGATCAGCCTCCTTGATCAAGAAATCCTTGTTGGCTTTAAGTTTTGTCAGCGCATTACGTTCATCAATTGACAAGTTATTTGATTGAAAATTGTTAATCTTAAGGCGTCTGATGTCTTGCATCATGACGTCAAAGAACAACTGTACTTGTGGGAAGGCTGAAAAGGGGGGAGTGGCCTGTGATGGTGCTCGACCTGTAAAGGGTTTTTTTATTCCATTTGGCGGCATACCTGTATCGTCCTGATCCGACAATAGGTCCAAGAGATCCCTGAATGTAGCAACAATGCAAGTTACTTTCAAACTACTATACCAACGGCCATCTATGTTGGACTCTCTTCCTTCTTTGGATAAGGCTACATTCAGGGATCTCTTGGACCTATTGTCGGATCAGGACGATACAGGTATGCCGCCAAATGGAATAAAAAAACCCTTTACAGGTCGAGCACCATCACAGGCCACTCCCCCCTTTTCAGCCTTCCCACAAGTACAGTTGTTCTTTGACGTCATGATGCAAGACATCAGACGCCTTAAGATTAACAATTTTCAATCAAATAACTTGTCAATTGATGAACGTAATGCGCTGACAAAACTTAAAGCCAACAAGGATTTCTTGATCAAGGAGGCTGATAAGGGGGGCAATGTGGTCTTGTGGCCAATCGAACTATATCTAGAAGAGGTCAATAGACAGCTCGATAATACTTCCTGTTATCTGCGGTTACCATCAGATCCAACAGCGGTTTTTAAGAAGAAACTCGATACTTTGATTTCTCATGGCCTGGACCTTGGCATACTTAATAAGAGAGAAAAGGATTTTCTTTCTAATAAGAACCCAGTGATACCGACACTGTATATGTTACCAAAGGTCCATAAGTCACTGACGAAGCCACCAGGTAGACCTATAGTGGCCGGAATAGGGGGATTGTTTGAGAGATCTTGCATGTACATTGATTTTTATTTACAACCTTTGGTATTACATCTCAATTCATATGTACGGGACTCGTCATATTTAATCCGAGAACTTGAGCAGGTATCTTTGGATACTAACACCCTGATGGTGACCATGGATGTCGAAAGCTTGTATACGTGCATTAAACATGATCTTGGTATACATGCCGTATCTTTCTTCCTAGATAGAGAATCTACGGGAAGCCGTTTACACGACTCCTTTATCCTAGACCTTCTATCAATGGTTCTTGACAATAGTTACTTCACTTTTGACAGGAAGTTCTACCGGCAAATCTCAGGTACTGCCATGGGTGCTAAATGTGCGCCATCTTATGCGAACCTTTTTCTGGGGTGGTGGGAGGAAACTTTCGTTTACACCCTCCCAGAATTTAGCACCCATGTCGCTAAGTGGTACAGATATATAGACGACATTCTGTTCTTTTGGACAGGTTCGCTAGAAGATTGTCTTGGTTTCATCGAACATCTCAATACCAACCGTTGGAACATTGTACTCACTTCCCAGTATGACCTCAAAGAAGTAACTTTCCTAGATCTCAAGATTCAACAGGACGAAGGTAAGGTTATTACATCACTCTACAGAAAGGACACTGCAACTAATAACCTACTGCACTATCAAAGTTTCCACCCTCGGCACCTGCGTGACGCCATACCTAAGGGACAATTTTACCGCCTAAAACGCAATTGTTCACTTGAGGGGACATTCCGTGAAGAGGCAGGCAAGCTGTCATCACGCTTACACGAACGAGGTTATCCCAACAGAGTCATTTCTCGTGCCTTTAGATCCACTGTTGAAGCCAATAGAACGTCATTATTGACACCTAAACGAAAATTTGGTTCAGATTACTTAAATGTAATTACTACATTTAATAATCAATGGCAGAGCATATACAAAATCTTGAACCGTAACTGGTCTATCCTAATTAGTGACTCCAAGATTGAACCTCTAGTAGGACAAAAGCCTAGATTGGTGGCAAGACGTGCCAGGAATCTAAAGGACTCATTGACTGCTAGCCATTTTGTAAGACCCACAATATCACTTGGAAGAGGCTCCAGAATAACAGGTACATACCCCTGTGGAGACTGTTCTATATGTCAATACATTGTTTCTGCTCGTGAATTGGAGACGAACACTCCGGCTGGTTTGATTACCTCAAAGCACTTTGCCAATTGTAAAACGCGAAATGTTGTTTACTTGTTACTTTGTAGCTGCCCTAAGATTTACGTGGGGGAGACGACACAGGAACTCCGTAAGCGTGTTCAGCACCACATTTCGGATATCACCTGTGCGGAAGTTCATTTAAAAAATGGTAAGTCCATCAGCTCTGTTGCCAGACATTTTATGTCTCATCACCATTGTTCCCCTAGAGGACTTCGTGTCTTTGTGATCGATAGGGTCTCTCACAATATGCGTAAATCTTCCATATTGGATGAACTGTTGAGAAGAGAGACGCGGTGGATTTACCTGCTCCAGAGCCTAGCTCCAAAAGGATTAAATGAGGAAATGCTATTTACAGGCTTTTACAAGAAATAAAATTCCCCTCTTTTTCTTGACAGAATTTTGGAGGCCAACCGTACTCAATCGTTGCAGTTAATTGAAATCTTGGTCCCAGATAGATCACCGTCTCTTCTATGCAATCTTAACGACCACCTGGATATGATTCTTGTCCTTATGAATTGGCTGCTTCCAACTAAAAACTTGATTCAGGAAGATGTGGAGGATTACCCGTTTATCTATAAAGGACTATATATATCTCTCTTTGTAGAATTCTGTTTTGGAAAAATTATTCAAATGATCTTAGCCACTTTTGGCGCGATCATTTATTATTATTATTTTATTTATGTAATATGGAATTTGTTGTACATTTAGTACTAATTGGTCTTTAAACACACTAACCACTTATTATGTTTTTTTCACAGGATTCCTTAATTAACAAAATCCTTGGTATCTTTATTTAATATTTAATATATTCGTTCCCTCATGTTTATATTGTTTTCTAGTTTTGAGCTATGGAGAAAACCTGTTCAATTAGTGGCATTGTGCTCATAATATTCTTCCTCCCCCCCCCCCCCCTTTTTTACCCTTTCTGACCGGCCGGTCGAGTGTTCCCTGTACTGTTATTATATAACTAACAGGGTCACAGCTTTTTGCCTATGTATTGACCTAATGTCTTCCCCTTTTTTGATGAAATACAGAACTGTGAGGAATTACATATACATCTATTTCTCTTGCTTACATTTATTCCCCTTCTCTGCACTATCTCTTCTTATTGTGTTCTCCAAGCCTGATTGCCTCAATATTACCACTTGGTTAGCGCTGACGTGCAGTGCGAGACGTCGTCTCACACTGCGCAGCCGCACGACATGACTAACTAAGTCTGTTTTGTTTACATGTTACTATGGTGCACAGCGTCGGCACGTAGTGAGGAGACTTTGATCCACACTGCGCAGCCGTACGCTTTGATTGACAAACAGTGCAATAACCCGCCTCTTCCTCCCCGCGTTACAGCGCGTCCGGTCTGGTGAATACAGACCATACACAGCATGACCGCAGGTGCAGCTGCTTGCAATTATGCGCACAGGTATAAAAAGTCTTATTTTTTTACTTCTCACAGCTCTCCCCAGGATGAAGCCGTTGCACTAAGCGGCGACATGCGTCGGGTTCTTCCGCTGTGTGCTCTGACTTGCTGTGATCATGCTTGGTGACTATTTATTTATTTGTTTCCAGCTTTTCATTTCTAGGTGGCTCTTTTAGCTCCTTACTAACATGTTTGATATGGTTTATGTTATGTTATTTTCTCAGGTCTTATCCTCTGGATGTCAGTGTTCCTCAGCTTGCACTTATTTTGATTAGTTTGCTTTCATATACGCAACTATAGGGTCGGTGGCTGACATTTCCACCTACCCTGGCTGAGCTTATTGGGCACTTCCAATAATATGCCCATATACACCTAGGGCTTTGTTTAACCAGGTTCTCTTATTATATTGAGCCTTTCATCCTTCTGAGGTACCTGATTTCTCTTGTCACCTTGCATTAAAATGATCTATTTCTTGCATCCTATTCAGATAGAATGCTATTAGAGTTATTCAAACCTTGTCTTTGAGCACACAGCTTTTGTGTGATGGTGCTTTACCCACCACATTTTTAATTGTTTTTAAACCTGTATACTTGGCATATTGCATGTCATCTGCTTTGTCTGTCTGATTAATAAAAATTGAATTTCTAGTGATAATCACTTTGTAAATTGTTGTGTTTCTGATCACTGTCATCCATACACACTACTGTTTCTTCACTTTTGTTACATTATTCTTAGTGTGTGACATGTTGATCGCCTACTAGTGCCACCTAACCCCTTACACTTTTAACAGACAATGGACGATTAGCATAATTAAGTTCTCTGTCCTTCTATGACCAACAAGTTAGATAATTACATTACCATGCTAAACTTAAGGGCCTGTCACACGCGTCGATATCTCTCGCAATGTCGCTCATACGTCACAAATTATTAATCGCCTGAGCGATGTGGAATTATCGCTGGTAAGATGTCACACGCGTCAATATCGCTCACATGGACCCAGCGATGCGGTGATGCCGCCATCTAGCGGACGATCCAGCGAGCGATTTTATTTAATCGCTCGTTCAGTGTCACACAGCAGCGTCTCCAGCGATCTTTCTGTCAATGTGGGCGTTTTTTTGTGACATCATGGTAGGTAGGCGTACAGAGACACCTATTCTATGCTTGTGGTGGTATGTGATATTGTAGTTCGGTGGCGTACAGATCGTCATTGCAGAACGCAGAGATCTTTCGTGCGTCATTCCGGCGACGCAGGGATCGCTTGTGCATCATTTGTGGTGACAGGCACAGAGGAGGCAGGGGGCACAGAATCAATCATTTGATTTTAGTTTTTTTCCCAGCTTTTATGTAGTGTTTTATATACTGTAATCCATACATTCCACTATACTTTTTTACTCTTCGGTCTTCTGGAGCACCTTCACTCTTTCTCTCAGCTCCCCTCTCCGGTCAGGTTGGACGAGCTCCCACTGGCACCATTGCCCCAAATTGCCGTCTCTTACCAGATGTTACCCCTCTCCACCCACCAACTGCCTTCTAGATCTTTCCAGTGTCGTTTTCTACTGCTTGTCACGTCCCCTAAATTCTGTTCTCCATCCATCCATCCATCCCCGCTACCTACCCTGGTTCCTATACTGGGGTGCAGTACCTTTGTTACCCGCTGTGTACCTTGGATACCAGCCGGTTAGCTGAGAAGGCTGGTAACCAAGGTATACATCTGGTATCTACGCAGCCTTACCCTACATACGAGCCTGTGGAGATATCCACATTGAATCCTCATGGAAATCATTTCCACGATGTCGCTGGTCCAATAACATTGACATGTGTGACACCGGCTTTAGTAGTTTTCAGATGGACAAACTTAGGCGGCCGTCACACGCTACGATATCGCGAAAGATATCGCTAGAATGCGCCAGATTTAACATCGCGTGAACGATGTCTGTGCGTGTGACGGCAAGATACGACGAGCGAGAATTGATGAAATCGCAAGATTGAGATCTGAGCTCCGGAGCTCAGATCTTGCGATGAGCGATTACACGATCTGTCTCATCGTGGTGTATAACACGATGAACGATCTCCCAGCGCCAGAGCCTATGCTGGGAGATGGTAACTATGGTACACGTCGGGTTACTAAGCGATGCGCGGCGCCTAGTAACCCGATGTGTACCATAGTAACCAGCGATCTCGCTGGCCCCCATCGCTGGTGAGTCTGTCTGTGTGACCTGTCACCAGCGATGTGAACGATATTGTAAGCGATCGCGCGTGCACGTGATCGCTTACAATATCGCTAGCGATATCTTAGCATGTGACGGCCGCCTTAGTTTTAATCAAAAGATCTTGGAATAATAATAATTTCCACAAGTAGATGTGATAAAAAAAAATTTGTTCCTGTGCTGAGATCTTCTTACTCAGTACTCAGCCTACATACACAACAAAGACATAAGCTCTGATTCCCAATGTGACATATCCACCCTTCATTCACAGGACGCTCATCAGGACGCTCAGACGTTTTCTCAAGAGTAGTATTTATTACAAAATTACGTGTCTCTCATAGAACAAAACAAGGTGTGGCCAAATACAACAATCGAGCCTGGCTCTACGTGTACGACACTATGGTTCTTATTCATAAAATGTCATTGCTACCATAAGTACATAAGCAGTTGAAGGTATGACTATACACCTAAAACTCTGTGTACATCGGAATACACTGCTCACTATTGGATCTCGTCTTGACATACAAAGTATATAGTTGTCCCATAAGAATGTGAACACTGTTTAGCACATACAAAGCCTCTGTCAGACACTTTATCTTCTCAAAGGATTTGGGCATGCTTGATCATTATCACAATCAGATTAGAAAACGCAGCACCACATCCTCAACTCCTGCCTGTCAGGATATTCAGCGAGCTCACTCATACAATTTGGATGCCGTCATGTTATAGATCAATGACTAGGAAGCCAAACTAAATATCCACAAGGATCAACGTGCATAGATATTCAAAGGATTGATGAAGAAGAGTAGCGCTGCAGTTTGCCAGGAAAGTCAGAATCTTGTAAAAGGAAGGTGTTTATTCTATGCATTTCGAGGCTGTCCCAGCCTCTTCCTCAGGAAGACAACACTAAAATTCTTGTGTGGTCCTGAAGAAGAGGCTGAGACTGTCTCAAAATGCATAGAATAAACACCTTCCTTTTACAAGATTCTGTCTTTTCCTTGCAAACAGCAGCACAGGCTACTCCTCATCTTCAGTCCTTTGGATATCTGTGTGTGTCCTATGGCATTTAGTCGAATATCCCATATGCCCCTAGTCACTGCACTTCTTTAGAACCGTAGAGGTTCGATATGGAATGACAATGGAGAGTCACGATTTGGTCTTTTAAAGTGTCTAAAAATTGTACGGAGCCAAAGTGCAGCCAAAGTGCACATAAAAGAATGAAACATGAACATTTTGAGAAACAACAGGCAACTTGTCCACGTCATATGGCGGAGGCCTCCCTAGTCTTCTCCCTAGTCTTCTCTTTCCACATCCACCAGTCACCAGTTTTTCCTTGGCGTCAGCTCCATCCGCAGATATGATGGTGTGGACATTTTCTTTTCCTCCTTGCAGACCAGGATCTTCTTCTTTGACCTGAGGTTTCTCCGACATTGCATTGTTGAAGCAGGAATCCATTTCTCCTTCCTCCTTCTTTTCATTGAGTTTGGTGGTCAACCCCTCTCCGCTCTGGTCTTTCTTATCATTTTCCACCGGTTTGATGGTATGCGGTGAAGCATAGGTGTTGGTTGAAGAAGTCGAGCTCTGGACAGGGGTCTTGGAGGCTTCAGAGTTTCAGATTCCCCTACATATTCTATCTCCCAGTCTTCATCTTGGGTGCTCGATTCACCAGTGTTGGCGATTGCTTTTTCTCCTTCGCTTGACTTCGCCTGTTTTTTGGCTGCTGTTGTAACTTCACAGCTGTTGTAACTTAACAATAAAACTTTTTGTAAAACAAAAAATAAGGGAAAAAAATTCCTACGGGCGCTGGGCCTTGACTTAACGGTCCATGAGCCCGACTATCTCCTGCACCTCTCCACTGAGATGTGACAGCTTCTCCTGCAGTTCCCGTAGCGTAGGTACACCTATTAAGTATAGACAAAATAACAGTTGGACACTGGGTACCCAATTAAAGGGACATCAATATATAAATATAACATCGTATTTAATGTGTATATACTTACGTGGACTCTCGTTTGCTCCTTCGGCAACCTGGGCCCATTCCGAAGGGCTCCCTGGTGCATCTTCCGCCGCTGTAGAAATCAATAAAGGTAGATAAAAAAAAATGTAAATTGTACACCCGCCATCGTTCGTGGAGTCTGCAAATTCACTTTGCTCAAAGAAAACATGATTGTTGCCACTTACCATTTAATGAACCGTCCCCCTGACTCCATTCCTCTTGGGGGGAGAACTGCCCAATTCCGGAGCCTGGGCTCCATGTTCCGCCATGGTCTGGTGTAGGTGGCAGCGGCGGCGTCTGTTGCTGTGGTGGAGATGGGGGGGAACTTCCGGGCTTTGTGCTGCCGGTGAAGGTGGTGAAGCCTGCTGCAGAGGGCCTAAAAATAACACAACATTGTTGAAAGGACACCACATACACAATTCTGAAAAAGTCACCCTATCCAGACTTGGGGATATCAAACGCGTCAATATCGGCTGCACAATCACAGTCACTGCGTGACGTTGCAGCGATATTGACGCGTGTGACATGCTCAATCAACCAGCAATAAATCGCTGGTTGATGATCACCAGGCCAGGTTTTTTTAGAACCTGTTCTAGAACTTGACGATGCTCGCCCGGTGTACACGCAGCAGCGTGCATTACTTACCCGCTGTGTACCCTAGATACTAGCTGGTGAGCGGAGTAGGCTGGTCTCCAAGGTAAACTGCGGGTATCTAGGCATATCATCTATCTATCGTTAAAAAAGAACACAAAAATAAAGAAGATGTTGCCCTTTACTGCCAATGGTGTGGAGACGTTTCGGGTGTCTTATCTTAAGCGGTCCTGAAATCAGTGCAGGGGACAGCTCCTGGTGCTGAAGTAACAGCGCTAGCTGCCAAACTTCAGCACCCAGCATCCGGCTCCCGCATCTGATTTTATGTCGGATGCGGCACAATCTGGCACCATAGACCCCAATTGTAGGGGTGCCAAATCGTGCTGGATGCGGGACGATTCGATTTTGACACAAAAATGTTGCTTGCAACTTTTTGAGTCCAGAAGTAAAATTCGAATGCTGCTGGATTCTCCCAGAAACATGCAAACCGGATGGCACATAGATGCCATCTGGTTCCATACGGCCTTAGCGGGAATTTGTGAGCAGGTGTTTGATATGTAATATGAAGGAAGCATGATGTAGAGGATAAGACACTGAAATCAGGGATATATCACTTATTGGGCTGTGTTCTGTTGTTTTAACGCAATGAGTATTTTATCAGCGGGAGATTAACACTTTTCCAGGCTAGGTGCCCATGTACCGGGGGCTTTAAAAATAGAGCGGTGCCGGTGTACATGCATCTGCGGCACCCACCGCTCAGAGCGATGGGCACCGCGACACGATCGGGGGTCACAGCTGCATGCTGTGGTAAAATATTGTCAAATAGAGACATGCCTTATTAGGGGGTGCCTTTTATTTACAGGCACATTAAACCCCCTGGCATGCCTTACTTTCGGGGATGGCAGATTACTCACGGCGCTGTCGCTGTAACTCCGCCACCATTTCCTCTATGCGTCCTGGGGTCCTGTAACGCATATCTGCAAGCTTTCTCATTATTTGCCTCGGCGTCCTCTCGACTCCCATGCGCCAACGCAGGACACTCTGCACTTTACGCAGACTTTGGCGTTTATAAGCAGCCGGATTGTCATGGGGAGTATTGCTCCAGTAGCCCCGGTGGTGCAGGACCTTCAACATTAGTTTCACCTCCCCATCTCCCCAGGGTGCAGCACGTCCTGACGCCATCGCTATCACGATATAAAATGAAAGTAAAACCCAGCGCGGAGGCGTCCCGCCCGCAACGTCATGACGTCACGACGCACGTATGTGTGGCGCCAAACGCTTCTCCGTCGCATAATATTTCGACGCAGAAGTGTTTTCGCTAATGCGGTAATATTTCTACGCATGTGAGACAACGCCAATGCGTACATATTTGTACACATTGGCGTTTTCTCCAATGCAATACAAACTCTGGTTGTGTATATGTTGTAATAAAGAATTAGAGGACGCATGTAATTTTTTTTATTTTTTTTTATTGTGTAATAAACTTAAAAAACCAACATATAAATAATAAATTACTTTGCAAATAACATCAGAGTGTCTATGCAGTTACTGAACAACAGAACAAAAAATTTAAATGCTAAACAATGCTGTTCTGCCAGCTCACAGCCCCAGGCCCATTAAAGTATGTATTGTACATGTCCCGATTTTCCCTCGCCTCCCGACGATGTCGGCCATGAGCCATCGGTTCAAGTGGTGCAATATCAGGCTCTTCTGCCCGCCAGCCCCCCATCTGTAGATCACCGTTCATGGCATCCACCGTGTCAGCAAAACATGGAGGGTTGTATGAGGAATCAGCCGTGCGGCGAAGGAAGTTGTGTAGGACACAGCATGCCAACACTACCATATCTATGTGTGCTAGCTTCATATTTATGGCAGTGTGGAAAACACGGAATCTACTGGCCATAATCCCAAAAGCATTTTCAACTACTCGCCGTGCCCGTGATAGGCGGTAGTTGAAGATCCTTTGGCTTGGTGTCACATGCCTATTGGGGTATGGCCTCAGTAGATTGGCATGTAGTGGAAATGCCTCATCTGCAACAAAGACATAATTCATATGTTCCTTGGTCAATGCATTTGGTGGCAAATTAAGCTGTCCATTTTTGAGTTTCCCCCCAAATATTGTGCGGTCTAAAACACCTCCGTCAGACACCTGGCCATTCATTCCCACGTCCACAAAAACAAACTCGTAATTAGCATTCACCAGGGCCATCAGGACCACACTGAAGTAGCCTTTGTAGTTGAAGAAGTATGATCCGCTGTTGGGGGGTTGTTGGATGCGGACGTGCTTCCCATCTAATGCGCCGCCACAGTTTGGGAACTGCCACTTCTCAGAGGCTATTTTGAGCCACTCCTCCTGCGTTTGGGGAAAAGGCATGTACGTAGGCATGAGAGAACGCACTATTGCCTCACATGTTTCAGGGATCACGACGCTGAGGAGTGGTCGAGAAATGGCAGACGAGTACTGTAGGTCCTTCATTGTATGTCCAGTTGCAAGGAAACGTAGTGTAACTGCCAGACGTTCCTCTGGTGTAACAGCAGCACGCATAACTGTATCCTGGCGGCGAATTGCAGGGGTCACAGCGTCCAACAGGACTTTGAAGGACTCCTGTGACATCCTCAGATAATCCCTGAAGTCATCAGGGTTCCTTTCTTGGAGCTGCCTGACAAGTCGCAGATGGGTATTAGCTGGTCGTCGAAGGAGCCAATCCCTGGCCCACATGCGGCGTGGTCTTCTTCTGCGGTTCTCCAGCCTCTCCTCCTCAAGGCTAGCAGCCTCAATAAGAAAGATAGCCACCAAAGCATTACGCTCACGGGAATAACCTGCAACAATAATGTAAGAACAGTTTTATTTGTCGGTTTACAAAACGTGATCCACAGTTGTACAAGAATATTATAGCTTTAAAGCAAATATTATCTGTTATGACAGTTGATCAGTGATATCAATACACACACACATGCGAATAAATGGACATCACAGTCATAATGGTAGCTGAAACTGATTTGAATCTAACCATGCGGTTATATGTACGCCACTTCCCCAAATGCACTACACAATAAAAATTGTACTTACGTGATCAGCAAAATGCCGGAGAGTGCAACAAAGCCAAAAAAGGTCGATGTATGTTGAAAATACGCCCAAGTGATGTCCGTTACAACGCTGGTGTGTCTTAAAATACTCGTTCTTTGTTCTATATAGACAGCGACGTAATTTGAACGCAAGCGCCGTGGCGATTTGCTAATGGTGCGCTCCGACTTCGTAATGTCGAGTTGGCGTTTGTTCATTGGACACATAAACAGAGCGATGCCATTGGCTGTGCTACGTTTAAAAGATTTCGCCGCCACGACGAAGAAGCACATTACGGCGAATATTCTGCATCGCGGCTCCTATTAGCGAATATTCAGCATCCCAGCTCGTACTGGCGAACATTTTGCATCGTTGATCCTACTGGCGACTATGCCACATCGCTCTTCTTCATTCATCTTCTTCATTGATCTTCATCCTCGTTCTTTTTGAAGGTTAGTAATTTTTAAAGTGCTGTGTGGCTGTACCTTGTATGTTCGATATGTAATATCTGTTTAGGCTTTGTGAGCACAATAAGTTTAATTTCCAAATTGTGTGGTCATTTTATGTGTGTGCAAGCACAACCATTCTTTTTGACTTTTGTGCCACGGTACTATGTGGCAATAGAGGTGAAGGAAGAGTAATTTTTAATACATTATTTTAAATCATTTTGACTTGTCTTCACAGATGTCTGCAGCACACCGTGAATTTTTGAGCGCATTTATCGAACTGTACCGTCAAAACGAGTGCCTATGGAAAATACGCAGCCCTGAGTACAGCAATAAGGACGTCAAAAGGGTGGCCTATGAGAAACTTGTCCTTTTATCACAGCAGCACCACCCAAATGAGACCTGCAATATTGACTGGGTGAAGAGGAGAATACGTTCTTTGAGAACTGTATTTAAGAAGGAATTAGACAAAGTAAAAGATACCACACGCTCTGGGAATGGAAGCAATCAAGTGTATACGCCAAAACTGTGGTACTTTCCACTGCTCCAGTTTACATTGGATCAGGAGATCCCAAGGGACACTGCATCGAGTATAAACTTTTGCCAACCACAACCTGAAAGTTCAACTGCTGCTGCTGATGATGTAAGTAATAATAATAATAATGTATGGTTAGCTAGGTACTAGACGTACGATCTGCTGTAAACACCTCCACATACGCCATAGTGTGTGGAAAACACAAACTGGTCCAATGACAATAACGTAGGTCATGATCAGTGTGTTGGTCAAGTGCTTTTGTTCATATAATTTTTTTATCACACAGGACCCATTACAAGGATCCAGTGAAGTGACTTCTGCACAGAACGAGGAGGAAGACTGGGACAACACACAGGTGGAGGATTCCATAGAGGCCACTAACACGGACCCTCAACCTGAAGCTACCAGCCACACTCCAAACCAACGAGCTTGTACCCGTCTCATTAGAAAGAGAAAAGCACCAGCGCCACTCCCCAGAGACATGCTGGCAGTGGCAAATCGTTTTTTGGAGCGGCCGGACAATCCACCACTGTCAGGTGTAGCGGTGTTGGTGAATGAGAGATTGGCATCGCTGGAAACAGAACAACGTCGCTATGTCGAAAGGATCATCCACCAAGCCTTGGATGATGCTGTGGTAGGGAGACTGACTGAAGCTTCAGCGGTGCACACACCTTTGCCACCACAAACAGTCTCCCAATACCCCCGACCTCCAACCTTTGTTATGACTCCGCCAACACAATTCCATAGTGTTGGACCCTTCCACCAGCATGGCGCGAACAACTCTTTTTTAAATTTCAGCCATGAAAGGTGGTCAAACAGAGATCAAAACTTCAGAGAAGATGATATCCACTATCAAGAACTCTAGTTGGCTTTGGAAAATTTGGGCATACTGCAAAGATACTTTTTGCTGGGTTATGGTGGATTGGGTGTTTTTTAAAATATGTGTGATGTACTTTTATTTCATTTTGAATGTGGTTACTATTAATAAAAAAGTTATGTTTTTTCAATCGTCTTTTTTTATTTCATAGGCCTTGTTGTCACAGTACTGCGCTTCTGCGCTCAATAGGCTTTGTGTGAGAAGAGCAGGTGCTCCTCCAAAAAAAGATACTAGACACATTTGAGGTTGCATGTAAAAAATATTTATTTGAAAATCATACACAAATAAATTGTAACTGACTGGACTACTTTTGGCCCCAAAAAAATGTAACCTTGCACACGAAATACATGAAAAATAAACGTGCTTTATTCCAATGGCATTTATTGACATTCAAGTATGGGGTATGTATCATACAGTTGTGACGTTTCAGCATTGATTCATGTCTTATTCATAAGCACAGCAAAAATCCTTACAAAAAATGACAATAATGAATACAGATACATCTACAATCAATACACACATTAATAATTCATCACATTATAATGCCATATTGGTCTAATAACAAAAAAGTCATCTCATATAAATGATACAAATATCTCTGATACATATAGTCATAGGGTCACTTCCAAAAAAGAGAAAGAGAAAAAAGGAATTAATACCTTGTAATGTTCTATACAAGGTGTAAAGGTTATGATAATTCACTCCGTTACCTAATGATGCTAATGATGCATGTCACGTATATCTGTCAATTGTAAGTGACCAAATTAATAAAAACATGTATATACAGAATTATCATGGCAAAGCTAAACCAATTCCATTCAATCAAAAAAAGGGGGAAAAGTAATATATTCCTTTTCTATTTTTTACTTTTCTATTCAGGAAGGATTCTGTGGCAAACTGGGCATGTGTTAATGGGATTAGTTTGAGGCAATGGTATAATTATAATTTATGGGCATACATTACAGGTTGGGATTCTCCTGAAAGGATACATAATCCCATTAACACATGCCCAGTTTGCCACAGAATCCTTCCTGAATAGAAAAGTAAAAAATAGAAAAGGAATATATTACTTTGGTGCATACAATTCTTAGCAATATAACTTGGTGACATAACAAGGTGTTATGAACTGTTGGTGATAATTTATGGGATGTTAATACCATTAATATAATAGTTTATGTGGAAAACGTCATATGTACATGAAATTTAACTGATTGGTGAATAGAGAAATATATCAAGTAGGTATACTACTTCCTGTTATTTAATAGAGTACAATATTTGATATTGATCTATGATTAAACAGTATGTAAGATGGAGGTGAAGTTGTTCACGTTTTGTTCAGTTATCATATTGAGATTCCTTTGGGACCCATCTTTGATCTCCCGTTGTGTGATACGAAGTGAGAGCAATCAGATTATTGAGGTATTTGTATTAAAGAGTTTTGTTTAAAGTGTAATACAATAGAATATGAAATAAAGTTTTTTGAGCGATTAGTCCCTAAAAGTATGACCTAATTCTGTTTAATTCAGTTTAGTCTGTATTTATTGCTGATTGTTGTAAACAGTGTCTTCAGCCTACCAGTACTGACACGTAAAGACATTGATATAAGTGGATTTTATAAACTTTTGTAGTTACTCGGACCATATATAGTTATTTCAACATTGTAAAGAGACTGAATTGCTCGAGGTTCTTTTTTTTTTTTTTTTGATTGTATGGAATTGGTTTAGCTTTCTCATGGTAATTCTGTATATACATGTGTTTGATGTGTATGATACATACCCCATACTTGAATCTGAATAAATGCCATTGGAATAAAGCAAGTTTATTTTTAATGTTTTTCGTGTGCAAGGTTTTTTTAGATATAGTTAGCTGTTATACTTAGCACCGAAACATAAGAAGCGTAGAGCCAGTCCATATATATATATATATATACTAGCTGTGAGCCCGATGCAAATGCATCGGGATTCTAGAACGTGCATTAATTTGATTATAGTAGTTATAGCTGTTAGCCTGATGCAAATGCATCGGGTATCTAAAATATGTTTATGTTTTTTTTAAAGATTTTTAAATAATAATCGCATCATCAATAGCAATAATATAAGCCATAGCATTATTATTAGCAGTAATAGCAGTATTAATAGCATTATTAGCAGTATTATGAGCATTAATAACAGTATTAATAGCATTAATAGCATTATTATTAGCATTAATAGCATTATTAATAATAGCATTATTAGCATTAAATAATAGCATTAATAACATTATAAAATTAGCATTAATAGCATTATTACATTAATGCATTAATGATAATAGCATTAAAGCATTAATAATAGCATTATTAGCATTAATAATAGCATTAATAACATTATTAATAGCATTAATAGCATTATTATTAGCATTAATAGCATTATTAATAGCATTAATAGGATACATATTAGCATTAATAGCATTAATAGCATAATTAATAGCATTATAGCATTATTAATAGCATTAATAGCATTATTATTAGCATTAATAATGGCATTATTAGCATTAATAATAGCATTAATAACATTATTAATAGCATTAATAGCATTATTATTAGCATTAATAGCATTAATAATGCCATTAATAGGATAAATATTAGCATTAATAGCATTAATAGCATAATTAATAGCATTAATAGCATTATTAATAGCATTATTATTAGCATTAATAGCATTAATAGGATAAATATTAGCATTAATAGCATAATTAATAGCATTATTAATAGCATTAATAACATTATTATTAGCATTAATAGCATTAATAACATTATTAATAGCATTAATAGCATTATTATTAGCATTAATAGCATTAATAGCATTATTATTAGCATTATATAGCATTAATAATACCATGAATAGGATAAATATTAGCATTAATAGCAATAATAGCATAATTAATAGCATTAATAGCATATATTAATAGCATTAATAGCATTATTATTATCATTAATAGCATTAATAGGATAAATATTAGCATTAATAGCATTAATAGCATAATTAATAGCATTAATAGCATTAATGCTAGCATTATTATTAGCATTAATAGCATTAATAATAGCATTATTAGCATTAATAATAGCATTAATAACATTATTATTAGCATTAATAGCATTATTATTAGCATTAATAGCATTAATAGCATTATTATTAGCATTAATAGCATTAATAATACCATGAATAGGATAAACATTAGCATTAATAGCATTAATAGCATAATAGCATTAATAGCATTATTAATAGCATTAATAGCATTATTATTAGCATTAATAGCATTAATAGGAGAAATATTAGCATTAATAACATAATTAATAGCATTAATAGCATTATTAATAGCATTAATAACATTATTATTAGCATTAATAGCATTAATAATAGCATTATTAGCATTAATAATAGCATTAATAACATTATTAATAGCATTAATAGCATTATTATTAGCATTAATAGCATTAATAGCATTATTATTAGCATTAATAGCATTAATAATACCATGAATAGAATAAATATTAGCATTAATAGCATTAATAGCATAATTAATAGCATTAATAGCATTATTAATAGCATTAATAGCATTATTATTAGCATTAATAGCATTAATAGGATAAATATTAGCATTAATAGCATAATTAATAGCATTAATAGCATTACTAATAGCATTAATAACATTATTATTAGCATTAATAGCATTAATAATAGCATTATTAGCATTAATAATAGCATTAATAACATTATTAATAGCATTAATAGCATTATTATTAGCATTAATAGCATTATTATTTAGCATTAATAGCATTAATAATACCATGAATAGGATAAATATTAGCATTAATAGCAATAATAGCATAATTAATAGCATTAATAGCATTATTAATAGCACTAATAGGATAGATATTAGCATTAATAGGATAAATATTAGCATTAATAGCAGAATTAATACCATTAATAGCATTATTAATAGCATTAATAGCATTATTATTAGCATTAATAGCATTAATAATAGCATTATTAGCATTAATAATAGCATTAATAACATTATTAATAGCATTAATAACATTATTATTAGCATTAATAGAATTAATAGCATTATTATTACCATTAATAGCATTAATAATACCATGAATAGGATAAATATTAGCATGAATAGCATTAGTAGCATAATTAATAGCATTAATAGCATTATTAATAGCATTAATAACATTATTATTAGCATTAATAGCATTAATAGGATAAATATTAGCATTAATAGCATTATTAATAGTATTAATAGCATTAATAGGATAATTATTAGCATTAATAGCATTAATAGCATAATTAATAGCATTAATAGCATTATTAATAGCATTAATAGCATTATTATTAGCATTAATAGCATTAATAATAGCCTTATTAGCATTAATAATAGCATTATTAGCATTAATAATAGCATTATTAACATTATTAATAGCATTATTATTAGCATTAATAGCATTAATAATACCATGAATAGGATAAATATTAGCATTAATAGCATTAATAGCATAATTAATAGCATTTATAGCATTATTAATAGCATTAATAGCATTAATAGGATAAATATTAGCATTAATAGCATTAATAGCATAATTAATAGCATTAATAGCATTATTAATAGCATTAATCGCATTATTATTAGCATTAATAGCATTAATAATAGCATTATTAGCATTAATAATAGCATTAATAACATTATTATTAGCATTAATAGCATTATTATTAGCATTAATAGCATTAATAGCATTATTATTAGCATTAATAGCATTAATAATACCATGAATAGGATAAACATTAGCATTAATAGCATTAATAGCATAATTAATAGCATTAATAGCATTATTAATAGCATTAATAGCATTATTATTAGCATTAATAGCATTAATAATAGCATTATTAGCATTAATAATAGCATTAATAACATTATTAATAGCATTAATAGCATTATTATTAGCATTAATAGCATTAATAATAGCATTATTAGCATTAATAATAGCATTAATAACATTATTATTAGCATTAATAGCATAATTATTAGCATTAATAGAATTATTATTAGCAGTAATATCATTATTATTAGCATTTTATTTTTTAATTATTATTTTTTATTAAATTATTTATTATTTTTTATTTATTTTTTTATTATATTTTAATTAATTTTAAATTATTTTTTTTATTATTTAATTTATTGATTTTTTTAAGTGAGAGTGAGACACAGTTCTCATTCAGGTCCGCATTTTTTTTTTTTTTTAATTATTATTTTTATTTAATTATTTATTATTTTTAATTTAATTTTTTATTATTTTTAAATTATTTTTTAATTATTATTTTTATTATTAAATTTATTTATTTTTTTAAGTCAGAGTGAGACGCAGTTCTCATTCAGGTCCGCCTTTTTTTTTCCCCATTGACATACATTACCGGTGTGTCGGCGATTTTATGGCCGGCCACCTGGTTCTATTTGTCGGCCCTAAAATCGCGGACACACCGCTAATGCATGTCTATGGGCAGTCAGCTCGAATTCTGATTGGTCGGCGTTCAATCCGAAATCGGGCTGACTGCCCATAGAGATGCATTAGCGGTGTATCCGCGATTTTAGGGCCGACAAATAGAACCAGGTGGGCGGCCATAAAATCGCCGACACACCGGTAATGTATGTCAATGGGGAAAAAAAGGCGGACCTGAATGAGAACTGCGTCTCAGTTTTGAGGGGCTCTTCTGATTGGCTGAGGGCAGTATACAGCGACCAATCAGAAGAGGGCCTCAGATCTCATTAAGGTAGAATGGCGGATTTTTCGTCCATTGTATCTTAATGAGAAGGAAGAGGACGTCGGAGGTGGAAGTTAGCGAAAAGAAGACAGAAGATCCCCGGGGCCGGACGAAGAGGCGGAGATGGCTGAAAGAAGCGAGAAGACCCCCGTGGCCGGAGGAAGAGGACGCCTGGCCGGACGGAGGATCAGATGACAAAGAAGACATGTAAGTATGTGCGGACATGGGGGGGCTGTGTGGACATTAGTGGGGGTTGTGTTTTTGCGGGGTGGCTGTGCGGACATGGGGGTGGGCTGTGCGGACATAGGGGGTGGGCTGTGCGGACATAGGGGGTGGGCTGTGCGGACATAGGGGGTGGGCTGTGCGGACATAGGGGGTGGGCTGTGCGGACAGAGGGGGCGGGCTGTGCGGACAGAGGGGGCGGGCTGTGCGGACATAGGGGGCGGGCTGTGCGGACATAGGGGGCGGGCTGTGCGGACATAGGGGTCGGGCTGTGCGGACATAGGGGCGGGCTGTGCGGACAATCGGGGGGTCGGGCTGTGCGGACATAGGGGGCGGGCTGTGCGGACATAGGGGGCGGGCTGTGCGGACATAGGGGGCGGGCTGTGCGGACATAGGGTCGGGCTGTGCGGACATAGGGGTCGGGCTGTGTGGACATAGGGGGCGGGCTGTGCGGACATAGGGGGCGGGCTGTGCGGACATAGGGTCGGGCTGTGCGGACATAGGGGTCGGGCTGTGCGGACATAGGGGTCGGGCTGTGCGGACATAGGGGTCGGGCTGTGCGGACATAGGGGTCGGGCTGTGCGGACATAGGGGTCGGGCAGTGCGGACATAGGGGTCGGGCTGTGCGGACATAGGGGGCGGGCTGTGCGGACATAGGGGCGGGCTGTGCGGACATAGGGGGCGGGCTGTGCGGACATTGCTGGGGGCGGGCTGTGCGGACATTGCTGGGGGTGGGCTGTGCGGACATGGGGCGGGGGGTGGCGAATTGTGGGTAGCGGGGAGCGGAGGCGGCAGTGCCGCCTCCGCTCCATGGTCCCCGGGGAGCGAGTTGCGGCTGAGGCAGCGACTCGCTCCATGGCCCCCGGGTAGCGATTTGCGGCTCAGGCAGCGACTCGCAATGGCCTCGCGGCCATTGCTCGCGCTACCTGAGCGGTAAATCGCTAAGGTTGTAGCCGAGCCTGTGGATCGATTTTGGGCCAGCGGCTCACAATGGCCGCTTCGCGGCCATTGCTCGCCCTGAGCCAGCGACTCGCAATGGCCTCGCGGCCATTGCTCGCGCAGCATTGGGCGCTTCGCGCCCAATGTTAAATTCGTGTCCACATGACCACGCCGGAAGTAGCGCGCGGAGGGGCGCTTTTCCGATTCGCGATTATATATAATAGATACCCAAAAAAATGTAAGACAGGGTACTCTCGGGGAAACACAGTAGTCCTCTGAGCGGGGGAGGTTTTCTCAGCAATTGCAGAATTATTGTGATTTGGCAATTTTTGTCCACATGAAGGTAAACCAGAGATGGTAGTTTAGTGCTGCGGAAGGCAACAGCAAATGTCAATAGAATAGCCGTCAGTCGCAGTAGACTCTTGAGTGGAGGGCTTCCATCCTCTGCAGTGGGTGGGGAGTGCAGAGATATTTCCTGGCACGTCTGGGGTGGAGGTAAAACTGCTTCCAGTGGTGAGGCCAGGGATGTGGCCTGTTGTGGTGCTGGCGGTGGCGGAGCAGCATGTATGGCCGCATGTCGGGTAGCATTTCTGTGAGGAGCTGTTAAGGAAAAGGTATA
Source organism: Allobates femoralis (assembly GCA_033576535.1). Lineage (NCBI taxonomy): Eukaryota > Metazoa > Chordata > Amphibia > Anura > Aromobatidae > Allobates > Allobates femoralis. Next base: position 356,178,162 of record JARQOC010000005.1, on the reverse strand, counting down.
AATTACAACATGTCCATACATAATACTGGGCAACGATACTCCAACAGGGCCCACAATTATTGCGAATCTTTAAATAACAGTGTCTTTCGATAGGCCTCTATACCTGTGATGAGGGTATGTACACCAGTGATGGGGGCCTATATACCACTGTAGGGGGCGCTATACTCCAATAATGGAGGGCTGTAGACCAGCCAGCGCTACAGGTCCTGTATACCAGTAATGGGAGCCATGTACCATGAAGAGAGGGCCTGTTTACCGTGGAGAGTCTGCTGCATTGCTCACCCAATGCTTTACAGGAGTCAATAAGTTCCCGAATTTTAGAGGCTATTTCAGACATTAGGGCCTTGGCTTATACTCGGTTTGGCTTGTACTGTAGCTACTCACCAAGTTCACGCCGGATCTGCTGACGGACACTGACAATCCAGTTCGGGCCATTGCAATTTTTCGTGGGATCTCTCGAAGCTTTGCTTTGCTCCACACCAAGGCATCTCCACCACTGACGTTGAAACTGGTAAAAAAAAACACAAAAAACATTAAATATGTGACGCAACACCGACACTTTGTGCTGCATGGGCTGGCTGCAAATAAAAAAACGATGGAATCTGAGCAGGCGGGGGGGGGGGGGGGGGGGGGGAGTGTTGGGTTGTGGGAAATGAAGGCAACAGACAGTCTGCTCCTTAGCAGGAGGATAACCATTACATACATGGGGGTATGCAACATGTTTTACAGAGTATATGAACAAGATAAATTGACTTAACTTAGGTCTGAACTATATTGTATGAAGAGGCAAGCCATGGGTCCCACCATCGTTGGGTTTTTGCTCGTATTGGAAGGTCGTGAGCTACCATGAGTTCATACATACTATGGGTGTTAGATGACCTCCGATATGGAGGGTCGTGTTGATGATCTCCAGTGAGCCGCTATCAGTGAGCCGGGACAGCGGCAGCGGAACAGCGGAGGGATAAGTATGCTAATCTCTTCCTTTACAGGATTGCGGCGGGGGGGCCCTGTATACTGATGGGGGGGCACTGTATACTGTATACATTGTATACAGTATACAGTGACTCGCATATAAGCCGAGGGGGGGACTTTTCAGCCCAATTGTTGGGCTGAAAAACTCGGCTTATACGCGAGTATATACGGTAAGTGTAAACAAGTGCAAGCTGTCATTACTTTTTATTAGGCCGGTGACACACGGTGCAAGATGCATGCCAGATGCTCGCACGAGTCTTGCATGCCTCACCCGACATGGCCACCGGCTCTCTGGACAGGATAATAAAAGCGTCTGTCGTGACGCCACCTGTAGGGGTCCGGTTATGGCACCGGTGCTGCTTGGGCCTCCGGGGTGATGGGAGGCAGCAAGGTGGAACCGCTCCCTACAGGACGAGCGGGGGTCCCCGGGGCTGTAGGTTGTAGTGAGGGTAATAGGGTAGCGCAGTCAGTGTGGTGCAGATGGAAGGAGGGACACGCACACATAAAGTCTTTTGGTACCTTTACTGGTGTTCTGTATGGGTACATACGTCCGGAGGTGAGGGAAACACTTCAGGATTTCCACAGCGAGCAGGGTTGTAGGCCTCCTTGTCTCAGTTGTTCTGTCAGAGTCTGGCAGGCTTGGAACCCGACCAGACCGTTACTTCTCTTTCTGTGTGACTGTCCACACCCGGGTTTGCTGCACTGAGGGCACTCTATCAAGGCCTTGACTCCGGGCTCTCATTTGGTGGTGCTTCGGGTGTCCTGGAAGCTAAACCTCCTTGTAGTGCTGGATTCTCTGCGGGGCCTATTCTCTATGTCCCTGTAGCTTGGACCCAGTGACCGGAACTCTGATGGGGTGAATCGGTATGACTCCTCTGCTCCCCTTCTTGTAGAACATTTTCTCTTCTTTGCCTGCGACCCCTACTCTGCGGGTCTACCACTGTCTCAGGTGGTATCAACAATTGAATGCACCTTGAACAAGCTATACAAAATTGGTCAGAACAGCCGTTGCATGCGCCAACAGTATGCACACGGCGGCAAGCACCTGCTCCCAAAAAAAAATTTAAAAAAATTTAAAAAAAATTTGACGCAATAGCGTCCGTAACAGAACGCTTATGCGTTCCAGCTCGTTCGGTCGTACTAATTATGTCGGAAGTACACATAATATCGGGGGTACAAAAATGAGCATATGCATATCGCTGTGTCAATGTGAAATGGTGTATGAACGTCAGTTTTGGAAAGTGTCTGTGCGTATTTTTATTATGTGCATCTAGATTGCGAGTTGGCTTTATTACATCGTAGTCAAAAGCTATGAATGACATCCAATCATTCAAAAGAGGCGAGGTCACGAAAACACCCTCGACCGCCTGTCGTCAATATTTTCACATCGCCGATCGCCGAAAAAAAGTCGCAGAGTTTAATGTCACACACAGCGATGCACAAGGTCTACTGAGCGATGAGCGACAGGTTTTAGGTATGGCAGTGAAACCTGCGATCGGCGATCAGCGACATATCGCTGGTTGCATCGCTTGGTCACACGCTTCAATGACGTTACTACGTCGCTTGAGCGACTGAAAATCCGTGACGTATGAGCGGCATTGCGAGCGATATCGACGCGTGTGACAGGCCCTTTAGACCACGGTAATCTATGAGAATACTGTAGGAAATTCTCCTTGGCCATTACAATTTTACAAGCCAATATACAATATGATATGTCTGGGTTACATAAGAAATCATCATATGTCCTACATTGAAGGAGTCCATTTCGTCACACGCGGCTCAGCTCTGGGGAGCCGCGAGGCAGCCGGGATTTGCCCGGCAGTAGTGCCGCAATTCTGATTGGTCGCTCGGTTGTGAGCGACCAATCAGATTCAAGCGGCGGCACGGCGCCATGTTTCAAAATCTAAGAATGTAAAAAAAAAAAATGTAAAAGATGGCGGCACTCTTCTCATTGGTCGCTCGCGCCTGGCGCCGACCAATGAGAAGAGTGGGGCGGGGCACGGCGCCATATTTGAAATCCAGCGGGAACTTTGGATTTCAAATATGGCGCCGTGGCCCGCCCCACTCTTCTCATTGGTCGCTCGCGCCTAGCGCCGACCAATGAGAAGAGCACCAAGAAACACGGCGCCTTCTTTTAAATTTTTTTTTTCACTTCTTAGCTTTTTAAAGATGGCGCTTTGCCGCTGCTTGAATCTGATTGGTCGCTCGCAAGCGGCGGCTGTACCGGGCAAATCCCGGCTGGCTCGTGGCTCCCCGGAGCTGAGCCGCGGATCTGCCCGGCACGGAGATCCCCGGCTCGCTCCGGCGGCGCGAGGTAGCCGGGACCCGAGCTCGGCTCCCGGCTACCTCGCGGCCGCTCCGAAGATAAATGTCCGCCGGTGGTCGGCCCTAAGCGCAGCGGATCTTCCTGAGGTCCGCTCAGCTTAGGGCCGCCATCTTGGTCCACCCTGAGCGGGTGTAGTAAACGCTGGTGACGCTGGTGACGTCACTTATCTCCAGACATTTATCTCCGGACATTTTATCTCCATACAAAGCCACGGAAGTTGGCTTTTGTCCGGAAATAGAATTCTCCGGAAATAGAATTCTAGGCAATTATATAATAGATGTTACTATGTAAGAAGGAGACCAGGATGTGGGACATTGCTACAAGTAGTGGATCAGGATGGGGACATTAATACAAGAAAGGGACCAGAATTTGAACATTACTACAAGAAAGGGGATCAGGATGGTGACATTACTATAAGGGTAAGTGCACACATGCCGGGTTAGCATCGGTTTAGCTGTGTAAACCGCCGGTCGGTTTCCATAAGTTTTATGTAAATTTATGTTAATCCAAACCGGCGTTTGGATTAACATTAAAACCTATGGAAACTGACAACCGCTGTGCACACACCGGCGGTTTACACATGCTCATCTGTTGCTAAACCGCTGGGTTCCCAGCAGGTTAGCAACGAATGTGCATGTTCAATAAACCGGCCGGTTATGCAGCGGCTGCAAGCGCAGAATCATGTAGCTTCCAGCCGCCACAACACCGCCGCCGCTAACCCGCTGTGCACCCGCCCTACACCCGCCGCACATACCCGCCAGAAAGCCGGTGGACGGCTGCAGAGCTTCCTGTCGGGTCCGCCCAGCCGCCGCCGTCACAAACACGCCATCGTGTGCACTTACCCTAAAGACTCAGCTACACACACACACATATTTGTGCAGAGATTGTTGGCAGATCTCTGGTTGCAGTGAAATCATGGACACATTGTTCCATTTGTACACAGCCACAAAATGGAGCAATGTGTCCATGATTTCACTGCAACCAGAGATCTGCCAACAATCTCTGCACAATTATCTGTGTGTGTTACTGGGCCTTAAGATGGGTAATAGGATTGGGGGATTTCTATAAGAAGGGGAGCAAGATGGGCACATTACTGCAAGAATGGGGACCAGAATGGAACATTACCACAAAAAAGGGACCAAGATTTGGCATTACTATAAGAAGGAGACCAGGATGGGCACATTACTGTAAAAGAGGGAGCAGGATGGGCACATTACTGCAAGATGGGGATCAGGGTGGGGAAATTACTGTAAGATGTTGGCCAAAATTACTATATGGTGCTAGGTTTAAGACAATATTACTTACAAAAAATTAATAAAATGTAAAAATAAATAAATAAATAAAAATTCTAAAGAAAGCATGACATTTTTTTTTACTACTAAATTGTTGATTTTTATATAAACTAAAATAAACAAAAAATAACTGCACGTTTGCTATCACTGCATCCATATCAACCCAAGCTATAAAACTGTTATAACCCATACAATGAATGCAATTTAAAAAAATAAACTAATCGAGCAAAAAAATGTTAAAGTGATCAAAAGATGTAAAGAAAAAAGATGGCATCACTAAAAATGTCACTTAGCCCTTCAAAGAATTAGGCTCTCCAACTTCAGTTTTTTTCTATGTGCAGCCCATATACCCAGCCGAGTTTGAGACCCCTGATTTATTATTATTATTTATTCATATAGCGCCATTAGGTTCCATGGCACTTTACATATGTAAGGGCAGACAAGGACAAGAACATAAAATGATGACAATCAAATCACACAGGTACAGTAGGGCAGAGGACCCTGTCCTCGAGGGCTCACAGTCTATAAGGGATGGGTGGGGAGACAGTAGGAGGGGGAGAGGTGAGGGTGAGATGGTGTTGCGGATTAGGTCTCAGTGTGGGCTGTAGGCTAAAAGGAAGAAGTGGGTTTTCAGGTTTTTCTTGAAGGTTCCCAGGGTAGGAGAGTGCCTGATGTGGTGTGAGTGCAGCAGAGTCTGTAGACACACCAGGTAATTACCCTCTGTTTTGATCTTCACTGTTTGGGTCTCTGTCACCTTTTACTTTTGAATAGCCTCCTATGTGAGAGATAGGTAACTATTGCAAGTTTATTTGTTGTTTTGACACTTCTGCTGATTAGGCTTTGAGATTTTTTATATGATTACCTGGGAAGATCACTTTTTAGTTTGTAGGGTGTTTTCTACAGATCCTTTACACTTACCGTATATACTCGTGTATAAGCCGACCCGTGTATAAGCCGACCCCCCTACTTTTGCCCCCAAAACCTGGGAATACCTATTGACTCGTGTATAAGCCGAGGGTGGACCCCAGCACAGGTATACAGGCCTCCCCAGTGGTAGTATACAGCAGCCTCCCCAGTGGTAGTATACAGCAGCCTCCCCAGTGGTAGTATACAGCAGCCCTAAAAGGTGTATACAGCAGCCCTAAAAAGGTATATACAGCAGCCCTAAAAGATATATACAGCAGCCCTAAAAGGTATATACAGCAGCCCTAAAAGGTATATACAGCAGCCCTAAAGGGTATATACAGCAGCCCTAAAGGTATATACAGAAGCCCTAAAGGGTATATACAGCAGCCCTAAAGGTATATACAGCAGCCCTAAAGGTATATACAGCAGGCCCCAGAGGTATATACAGCAGGCCCCAGAGGTATAGAGCAGCCCCCAGAGGTATACAGCAGGCCCCAGAGGTATACAGCAGGCCCCAGAGGTATACAGCAGGCCCCAGAGGTATACAGCAGCCCCCAGAGGTATACAGCAGGCCCCAGAGGTATACAGCAGGCCCCAGAGGTATACAGCAGGCCCCAGAGGTATACAGCAGACCCCAGAGGTATACAGCAGCCCCCAGAGGTATACAGCAGCCCCCAGAGGTATACAGCAGGCCCCAGAGGTATACAGCAGCCCCCAGAGGTATACAGCAGGCCCCAGAGGTATACAGAAGCCCCCAGAGGTATACAGCAGCCCCCAGAGGTATACAGCAGGCCCCAGTGGCACTCGCTCCCCCATCATGGGAAGAGCCCCCCACACTTTGCAGAGCCCCCCCCCCCCCGCTGCTTTATCTTACCATCCAGGGTCTTCTTCACCGCGGGTCCTGCAGTCCATCCTCGCGCGCTGTGTTCCCAGTCTCATGTGACCCGGCGGTCGCAGAGGAATGTCGTCATCGCGCCGGGTCACGTGAGACCGGAACACAGCGCGCAGGACCCGCGGCGAAGACCCTGGATGGGAAGATAAAGCAGCGGGGGGACTCTGCAAAGTGTGGGGGGCTCTTCCCATGATGGGGGGCTAGTGCCACTGGGGGGGCTGACTGTATACATCTGGGGGCTGTATGCACGGCTCCCCCTGCCACTGTGATGGGCGGGGGGAGCCGTGCATATCTAATGAGTGGCCCCACGTGATGGGCCGCTCACTCATCAGCCTCCCCCCGCCTCCTCCAGCCTCCCCAGCACAGTAAAAAATCCCATATACCGTATAGACCCGTGTATAAGCCGAGGGGGTGACTTTTCAGCCCAATTTTTCGGCTGAAAAACTCGGCTTATACACGAGTATATATGGTATATATTTTTTCTGATATATACATATTATTGTTTTGATTTTTTTGTTATTATTTCTTGGTATTTTTATACTATTATCTCTGTATTCCTATTTAAACCTTAATAGTAGTATTGTTTTTTTTGCATGTACTATTTTTAAACATTTTCAATAAAATTGTATTTTTACTGCATAAATCACCTCGTTTTCTCTGATATATAGCATTAAAGAGGTTGTCCACACAACACCTTTTCATTCTGCCATGTTTGGGCCAATTAAAATAAAAAAAGGCAATACTAACCTCCCTTGGGGCTCACGTGAAGTTGTGACATCAAGCAAGCCCCGTGCTCAATCATAGCTGGCTTCTTTCTACTCACCTTGGAATAAATGATTAATGAACTGGCTGCTCACTTCCTGTTAAAAAATCATTATCCTGAAGGTTGAGTGAGAAAGCCGTCTGTGATTGGGCACGTGGTTTTTGGTAGAGCTAACAACTAAGGGGAGCACCCCCGAAATGCATATAGTGTAACCCTATGGGGCTGTGATGTTTTTATTTCGTGAATAAAGCACAAGAAGGCAAAGTAAGACACCAGATTTTTTCATTTCATCGTTTCGATGTCAGGAATCCGAAGAGTAATTGCAGGACGAGCCATCTTCCTCTTCCCATTTCCTGCAAACAAGCTATTACAAACGGGGTTTTGTGACATTACCTCATGTGAGCCCCAGGATCACAAGCACTGACACCCCTGGAATGCCGCCATTATGAAAGGTCAGTATTGTCTTTTTTATTTTAATGGGTCCAAACACGGACAATGTGAAGAGGTTGTCTAAGTAGCTGACAACCCCTTTAATAAGAGATCGGCTCTTGCATTCTAAACATTTTGACATGTTTGACCCTAAACCACTGCGGTGTTTCAGAGAGAGACATTGATGATAGTGTGACCTGAGATGGGGTGACGACGCTGCCAGACTGACAGGTCTCTCTATATACCAACATATATAGTAAAAGACGTGCCAGGTTAACTGAGCCACCAGGGAAAGCCAATGTGCCAGCTTGTCCCTAGCCGTAGTTTAAACTTTATGGTTTTCTTAGTAACACAGCAACATTTCAGAATCTAATATATAATTCCCCTAACGCACTTCCGTAAGTTCCGGCGCTACTTCCGTCGTGGCCGTGGGCATTGCGCGGGCCGCGGGCATTGCGAGCCGTTGCAGGGGCGCGAGCAATGGCCGCACGGCAGCCATTGCGAGCCGTTGCAGGGGCGCGAGCAATGGCCGCGCAGCGGCCATTGCGAGTCTCCCGCCCCGGCGACGACCGACGTGAGCCGAGCGCCGTGGCCGAAAATAGAACCAAGGGCCCGGCCATGCACAGCTCTAAAGACCACTATGTATCTCAATGGGAAGTGAGGCGCTATGCTCATTGGTCGGCGCCAGCACATAGCGACGAATGAGCATAGCGCCTCACTTACAGCCCTAAATTTGAAACTCAAAGTCCTCCATGTATCTCAATGGGAAGTGAGGCGCTATTCTCATTGGTCGCTGTGTGCTGGCTTCAACCAATGAGAATAGCGCCTCACTTACAGCGCTAAATTTGAAACTCAAAGTCCTCCATGTATCTCAATGGGAAGTGAGGCGCTATTCTCATTGGTCGCTGTGTGCTGGCGCCGACCAATGAACTTCGCGCCTCACTTCCTATGGAGATACATGGAGGACTTTGAGTTTCAAATTTACCGCTGTAAGTGAGGCGCTATTCTCATTGGTCGGCGCCAGCACACAGCGACCAATGAGAATAGCGCCTCACTTCCCATTGAGATACATGGAGGACTTTGAGTTTCAAATTTACTCAAAGTCAAACTCAAAGTCCTCCATGTATCTCAATGGCCAGTGAGGCGCTTCTCTCATTGTACTCATGACAGTAGCAACATTAACCCCTTACATTCTGTTTTATCTGTAATTTCTATAACACAGTGTGTAGTTGTATGCCACTGCGAAGTTAACCCCTTATATACCATTTCTGCCTTAACTCCATACTTTGTAGTCTCTATTACTACTGCCAGTAGGAACATTAACCCCTTATATTCCATTATTGTTGTTATTTCTATTACACAGTGTATAGTTGTAATGACACTGCGAAATTAACCCATTATATACCAGTTCAGCATTAACTGCATATTTGGTAGTGCTTATAACTACTGCCACTGGTACATTAACCCCTTGAACACCATTTTGGATATAATTTACAGCGCTAAGTCTGTTGTGGGAGTGCCTGTGGGACATTAACTCCTTCAATAACATTTTTGATATCATTATAAGTTCCTACTCTGTTATAGTCCTGTTAGTCGGACATTAACTCTTTCTACACCTCCACTACATTGCTACCCTCACAGTTCTGCCTACATCGCCTACTTAGTCATATATCTGGTGTTTAAGTCTATGATTTAAAACTCTTAAAAAAATTATATACAGATTCTAGACTCCCGATTCTTTAGAATCGGGCTCACAGCTAGTAAACTATAAATGGTTAGAATACAGGAACTGGTCTTTGAAGGTGTCTGTGGTTGAGTCAGCATAAATCAGCTGATAGGTTCACTGTATAGAGGTATAAAGGAATTATTTCATTATAGAAGTTAATAGCATCATGATTCATTTTTCTGGGTTTGTGCAGATATCCATGGCAAACAAGTAAAATCGGTGACTCTTTTTGGTGCGTTTCTGGCACAAGGTCTGTTTAAACTGTGAAGAACCAATCACATTACCAGACACACATAATAAAACTACATTGCTAATGAAATCTTTTAAAGAGGACCTGTCTCCAACCATGCATAGTGATGTAATTACAGCACTGAATGCAGCATGTCTGCTGCATTCAGGCAAGGGGTCCCCCAGCCCTTGAGCTCCCCTGTACCCCGAGATAATACACTCTGAAAACTTACATTGTGGAGCCAAATAGGAGGTGGCTTGTGGCTGGAGCCAAAGGGCAGTTTCACACCCCCTGTATGTTTAACCTGCCCACTGCCATCTCCCTGATGCCAATCATTGTCTCCCTCACCTGCTGCATAGTACACAGAGCTTATTGCAGTGCTGGCTGCTTTGCCCCGCCCCCTGCGGTGATGTCACTGCTTATACCCGCCATGCTCCATGGTTAATATGGAGCAGGGCGAGGAAAGGCGGTGATGTCACAGCAGGAGGCCGGCCGCCCCGCCTCCTGCTGTGACATCACGCTTATACCAGCCCTGCTCCATGTTGGCATCAGGGAGGCGGCGGTGGGCGAATTAAACATACAGGGGGTGTGAAACTGCCCATTGGCTCCAGCCACAAGCCACCTCCTATTTGGCTCCACAATGTAAGTTTTCAGAGTGTATTATCTCGGGATACAGGGGGGCTCAAAGGCTGGGGGACCCCTTGCCTGAATGCAGCAGACATGCTGCATTCAGTGCTGTAATTAGATTACCATGCATGGTTGGTGACAGGTCGTCTTTAAACCCACTAATTAATGATATATATTGTGATGTGGAGACCGGCTGCATTATAACTGGCCAGTTTTTATCACACAGGCAGAAGTCTGCTGCGATGTTAATATGAATAGAGGAAATTTCCTGCTCACCTGTCCCCAGTGGGCCAATTAGTGCTAGGTGAGAAAGGGGGGTTGTTTGTGCTAGCAGCTACAGATGAGGACCGGGGGGCGGTTGCTAGCAGCTACAGATGAAGACCGGGGGGGGTGCTAGCAGCTACAGATGAGGAACGGGGGGGGGAAATTGTTCTGCACTGCGTGCTGCTGTTACCTGCGTGCCGGCTGCACATTGCAGGCTAGGGAGCCGGGGCAGCAGATGAGAGGAGAGGAGGGGTAGGAAGCTTCCGCCACGTCACCTCCTCTCCTCTAACACGCAGCCGCGAGGGGCGGCTGGAGACCTGGGTTCCCCTGCAGGTGCGGGCCCTGTCTCAGCCGCGATTGCTGCGACCGCGATCGTTAGGCCACTGCCTGTCCCTTTGTGCACGGAGAAAATCCAGCAGAAAATCCAACACATATACGAAGGTTCCAGCAGCAGAAAGGATTATACTCAAAGCTTTATATCAAAGATTATAAAAGCATAGGCAAACGAGGCATCATAATCCAAATACAGAGAGTTATGATTAAGGGGTAATATGTTTGATGTGGGCTCAGCGCTAACCGAAACCCTTAACCAATGGCTATCCAATAAACATAACAAGTTATGCTGATTAACCGTTATTCCGGATGTTTATTCAATTGGTATTTCCACATAAAATCTCATAAAACTATAGATAAAATACACTTTAATATAAAATTGCTAAAATTTAAAATTGTAGGTTTGGATGCTGGTTAATTACACATCCCGCAGTTACTTTAGTTCTTGTGATTGGATATTTAGAAATGACACGATCTTTAGTGGCCTTGTGTCTCCTTTGAGCCATCTGTGGAGTCCTAAAAACAAAGTTCATTAGTGTCTATATATAATTATATGGGTGTCAGCTGGCATCTATATTAACATATTATGTCCTTTTTACCTTTTGGGTGTCATTAATTGTTTTGCTGATTGCTTGATTTGGGTTGGAGTTCTTCTCTCTTCTACCTGCTAAGGATATACACTATATCAATTTTCTCTCCATACTTATATACCTGCTAAAAATCTACACTGAGATATATAATTATGGCTACCTGTATCATTAAGTATCTCTCTTCTTGGTCTCGGTCATTTCTCTTTATGTTTCCATGATTACTCCGCTTCCTTCTACCAGATAAATTCACTATATCAGTTGCAATAAGGCGATCACGGAGCGGGCGTGGTACACTCGCTCAGCAGCACAAAACCATAAACAATGCAACAGTCTCTTCTAGGAAATAGGACCAGCTGGTTTATTCAGGACAGCATAAACTACATGGTGCAAATTAAACATGAACCTTTTCTTCGGCTTTACAAAAGCATCCAGTCCATATACCTGACAAACGGCCTGTAGTTAGTCCACACAGGCCTCCAGGACCTGAGCTCTCCAGGTCTCAGTGTCTTTCAGTCTCTCTCTCATGTCAAGCACAGACTCCATTAAAACAACCTGAGACACACGCACATCTGCAGCAAGTTGCAAGCTTAACTCTTGCCATGCTGTTAAGCAGACTGTGGCTTCTGTGGCACCCCAGGGGTTAATGTGCCACAGTAACATCACACGGGTTCCCTCCCCACAACACACTGACACTACACTAGCACCTCTGGGCCAGGAGGGGAGCTAAACCAGCTCTCTTATATACTCCAGGTCAAGAGGAAGTAGTGAGTTCAGTACGTAGCAGTACTGTGAAGAGTCCAGTTCCTGGGAGAACTGAGAGAGGCTGTAGTGTAAAGGAGCTGCGCCAGGCTTCTCTACAGCCTGCTCATCGATTCCAGGCCTAGCCAAGGTCTGAGGGAAGGAGAATTAAAAGCAGAGAAACACATCTGGGAGCTTGAGTGCCATCACCACTCGCCCCGGAGGAGCACACAGAACGGACACCGGATCCGAGACTGTGACTGACACACAGCACAGTAAATCCAGGAATAGTGGAGTTTCTAAATCAACACTGTACCAGTGCAAAGCAACACGGCGGGGTCAGCACCACACAGAAGAGTCAAGTTGCCTAGCCAAGGGGTTCCAGAAAGGAGAGAGAGAGAGTGAGACAGTGCCAGCAGCTCAGCTACAGGGCCACACACACACAGCGCAGCACGAGGAAGCTGAGGACCCGGACAGGGTGGGAGCAACCTGGCCACAGTACAGACTCCGTGGACAATCTGCTACAACACCTGCAGTAAAGCTTTGGAAAACTACAGAAACGTGAGTGTGTTCCTTCAACCCGTCTCCACTATCCATCCCTAAGGGTACCTTTACACACGGCTACATTTGTAGCTTGTCACCAGGTAACTTACTGGTTGCAGTGAAATCATGGATACATGATTCCATTTGTACACAGCAACAAGATAGAACCATGCATCCATGATTTTCACTGCAACCAGTAAGTTACCTGGTGACAAGCTACAAATGTAGCCGTGTGTAAAGGTACCCTAAAGGTACCTTTACACGCCGCTACAACAGGATGGATACAACCCGCTACAGGCTACAAATGTAGCTTGTAGCGCCAATATAGCCCGTAGTAGCGGCGTGTGAAGACGGGACGTGACAGCCGGCAACAGATAAATCTGTTTCCGAGCACTGCTCGAAAACAGATGGCTACAAAGCCGATTGTAGCGAGCTGTATCGGCGTGTAAAGAGGCTACAGAAGGGATGTCTATACACCAGGCGATGTACCTGGTATGTAGCTGGGGCGTGACACAGCCTCCGGGATACCGCGCCCCTTCAGCGATCATTGGAGGAAGCTCCTGCGTTGCGATTGGTTGTCGCTGCACAGGGTGGCATATTTAAGGAGCTGCCCAGTCACACTACACAATTGCTGGCGTCATGTATTAATCAGCCTCCTGCGATGCCTGGTCAATCATGGGTTTCTTGCTTTGTCCTATCAGCGTACGGACGTCTCATACTCCACAATTGTGGCACGCCTATGTGCTGTCCCTGCTGCACCAGGTCCGCCCATATTAGCTTGTTGTAGCGGTGTGTAAATGAGGTACGATGAGCTACAGATGGCTACTTGAGACACCCGGCGATGTATCTAGCTGTACATGTAGCGTAGCGTAGCACACCTTGTGGCGGCGTGTAAAGGTGGTGCGTTTCCCGTTTGTAACCGTTTGGCCGTGCTCGTGCACGTGAAGTAGCGGGTTGTATCCATCCTGTTGTAGCGGCGTGTAAAGGTACCTTTAGGGTACCTTTACACGCCGCTACTGGAGGATGGATACAAACTGCTACAGGCTACAATTGTAGCTTGCGTCGTCAATATAGCCCGTAGTAGCGGCGTGTGAAGACGGTAGGAGGCAGCCGGCAACAGATACATCTGTTTCCGAGCACTGCTCTGAAACAGGTGGCTACAAAGCCGATTGCAGCGAGCTGTATCGGTGTGTAAAGAAGCTACAGAAGGGATGTCTATACACCAGGCGATGTACCTGGTATGTAGCTGGGGCGTGACACAGGCTCCGGATACCGCGCCCCTTCAGCGATCATTGGAGGAAGCTCCTGCATGACGATTGGTAGTCACTGCATAGGGAGGCATATTTAAGGAGCTGACCAGTCACACTACACAATTGCTCGAGCGTCATGTATTAAACAGCCTCCTGCGATGCCTGGCCAATCATGGGTTTCTTGCTTTGTCCTATCAGAGTACGGACGTCTCGTACTCCACAATTGTGGCACGCCTATGTGCTGTCCCTGCTGCACCAGGTCCGCCCATATTAGCTTGTTGTAGCGGTGTGTAAATGAGGTAAGGTAAGCTACAGATGGCTACTTGAGACACCCGCCGATGTATCTAGCTGTAGATGTAACGTAGCCTAGCGTACCTTGTGGCGGCGTGTAAAGATGGTGCTTTTCCCGTTTGTAACAGTTTGGCCATGCTCGTGCACGTGAAGTAGCGGGTTGTATCCATCCTGTTGTAGTGGCGTGTAAAGGTACCCTAAATGAGGTAAGGTAAGCTACAGATGGCTACTTGAGACACCCGGCGATGTATCTAGCTGTAGATGTAACGTAGCGTAGCGCACCTTGTGGCGGCGTGTAAAGGTGGTGAGTTTCCCGTTTGTAACCGTTTGGCCGTGCACGTGAAGTAGCGGGTTGTATCCATCCTGTTGTAGCGGCGTGTAAAGGTACCCTTACTATCACATCCACTATAGACTATAACAACCACTGCCCCGGGTAACCCGCCTCTACCTACGGAGAGCAGTTCCATCTAAGCTTCCCAACATCATCCCCGGAGGTTCTGCAGCAGCGGTGGTCACCCTGACCACACACCGTGGGTGGCGTCACGACAGACATTAATCCCTTGTACATATCCCCTTTTACTTGCCAGGGCCCGGGACACGGTCCGGACCAGGACCTCCGTGACATCCCCAGCAGCAACCCGGTCCGGTACCGAGTACCCTGTCCCAGTGGGCTCGACCCTTCCATGGCAAGACATTCATAAAAACATTGCAGCAGACTTCTGCCTGTGTGAAACATACTGGCCTTGTATAGTGCCGCCATTCAGACCATGGCTGGCTGCCATATCACATATTCCCCCTCTGCCTAAAGCCGTCCAGCTTGGCACCATTCGTCCCTATACCAGGGGGTCATCTGTGTTGCCACCAAGGGTCAGACCTTGTTACCATGTCAGACTCTGTCACCTCATGTGTCTGAGTCCCATCTCTGTGAGGCCTTCCCCACCCCCAGCAATTAGTACAATAGTGTGCTTCCCTTGCACCTTTGTCTACTGTCTGGCCTTGGGCTTCTGTCTGTGAGACATGGTTCGGCACTGTCACCAGATTTTTTTCAGTCAACACATCTTTTGGGTATGTCACTTTTTCAGATCTCTCTCTCCATGGCTGCCTCCAACAGGTAGAGTTGTAGTGAGTCACGTTTAAAGTCAAATCTCCTGTCTGGTCTGACTCTGTGTCGTCACATGTACTATTAAGTCTTTTGTCTAGGGCCCTCAGCATTGGTGTAATGGGGGATTCTCTACCCCTTAACCCATTACAACCCCTCTCCTCAGGACGCCTTCAGATAGCTCTCTGTCGGCGCCTTTCTTCATCACCTAGAGACCCACCGCATCCTTTGTCTCCAACTTCTGCTGTGGCCCTTCTATTACTGGAAGGACCCCCACTTAGTTGGGTACCTTGATGTAACGATGGCTTCCATCTTTGGCAGCAACGTGTTCTCTCGCTCCTCACTCTTTCCAGCCTTAACTGCTGTACTTCTTTTAGGTGAGTCACCCTATAAGTGAGAAGAAGCCACATATTGTCAAGACTCTCCATTGTCCCCACCATGAGGAATGGAACCATACCCACTTTCCTCGGTATCTTCTTTTCACCATCATCCGGAATCGAGCCCTCATCACTCCAGACTTGTCCACCATTTCCTGTATGAGTCGTCCGTTTTTGCCGATGACTTCTCTCAGCAGAGCACTAGGCACCTGGATAACGTCTTCCAGTAGACTTCGGGCTCTCTTCATAAGCCTCTGCCGCTTAGCAGCTTCTTTATTCTTCAGCCGAATCAACTGCTGCATGCGAACACACCTCAAGTGCATGTCCCTCAGGATAACTACCCGATCCACAGTGACTTTGGATGTGGACAGAACCACCAGCTGTTTTGCTTCTGGAGACCAGTACACCTTACACGTTTCCACGGCTTTCTTAAAGTTGTCATGCACAGAGTCTCTGGCACACTCGTCTCTCAAGTCTTCCGGAACCTCTACCAGGCACTTGAACAAGGGAGTATCACCATCCTCTTCTGCCATAATATGATCACCTTGCTCAGGGTCCGGAATCGTCCCTCTCCGGGCTTCCACCTCTTCGAGATGATTTAACAGAACGGACACCTGCAGCTCCATTTTCTCCAACGCTGCCTTAGTCATCGACTGGCTTTCTTTCAGGCGACCTCTGAGCTTGGATATGTCTCTCTCCAACACACTTACTCAGCACTCAGCAGCCTGTCTCCGAAGTTCTTGCTGTAACTGCTCTTTCATTAGCAGAGTCCCTTCAGACATCTCTCTCTGTAGTGCACTTACTCGGCTCTCAACTGCATATCTCTGAAGTTTCTCCTGCTTCAAATGGGCTTTTATCATCTCCTTGAGCCTCCTTAGCTCGCTTCTTAAATCCTCCAGATGGGTTGAGCTTCCATTACTCGAGGAGGCATCTACTTCAGACTTAATTTCCTCTGTGACTTCTGCACCCTCGGTCTTCACCTGGGTCTCAATAACGGCAGCATTAGCCTACTCTTGGGCCTTGTTAGTGTCACTTTCAGAGGGTTTTACTCCCTCTAACTCTTCACCCTCAGGGGCTTTGGAGTATTCCACCTTCTTCACTACGGCAGTTACCTCCCCTTCTTGGGATCCGGCAGCACCACTGGCAACCTCGGCCACATCTCCTTGGGCATCAGCAGCCCCATCTGTCACTCTCTGCCGGGCAACAACATCCTCAACTTCAGTAGGCTTCTTACCTTTGCTCTCTTCATTCTCAGGGTCTTGGGAGACGTCTACCCTCTCAGACCTAGCACTGCCTATTTCCGTGAGGTGACCTGCTGAACGACCACCGGTTATCCGTGCAGACCCTGGAGAGGACACACACACCATCTTCTTGGCTGGCTCCATCTCCTTGACTTCATCTTGAGGAGCATTGTTGATACCCTGTGTCAGTTCCTCTGACAGCACCATAACTGTGTCAGCCCCAGTGGTTTCTTCAGGCAACAACACTTCACCTCCCATCTTGCTTTTCTCGGGGTCTGTAAGAGAACTCACACATGGAATAGAAGCACATAACAGTATATTATCAGCTGGGGTCACCGAGGCAGCTTTTTTGTTGCGCTTGCTCCTTTTGTGATGGGAGGATTTCCCATCCTTGCTTGGCCCTTCCTTACTGTACTCCCTTTCTACTTTGGCATCAACTCCTTGTTTTGGAGCTTCCCCGTAAGCAACAATCATGTTGTCACACTTCACAGTCTGATGAACCCCCACGTCACTCTCTAACTTGGTGTCAGCTCTATTCTTTTTCGCTACCACATCACTACCTGTCGTACTGTAGTACACTTCAGGGGACGTCAGGTCACTAAGTTGGGGAGACACGTACCTTTCTCTGGTCACGCCGGTCTCGAAACTGTCATTTTTGGGAGGTGTTACTTCCTTATTGTATACAACTCCATCCTTCCACACGTCCAAAAATAATTTAGAGTCCCAGCCTATTATGACGGGATGCACCAAGTCTGGGACTACACCAACGTCATGGCTCCCAATGTCCCTGGCCGTCTCAATGACAACTCTGGACACTGGATAGTCTTTAGTGTCCCCATGAATGCAGGTGACTTCAATCCTCCGTCCGGGTATCAGATAGACATCAGGCGCTGCCCTCACTAGGGTCACCATGCTCCCAGAGTCTACAAGTCCAGGCACAGCTTCTGCATTGACTTCCATGGGACACACACGTGGAACCTCTCCTGGTGGGTAGTCCATATGGCAGACCGGACACACGTAGTATGAACACACTTCTCCCTGGCCACAGTCCGTCTGCACCACCTCTTTTCCTTTAGGAGACTCCGCACCCTTTTGGGAAACCCAGTCTATAGGGGATACTTTTCGGGGACACCCCACAACATGTTGTTGGTGCTGCTGCTCCTGGCTCTGCAGCAGGTGCTTCAGGAGCTCCTCCATGCTGCCAGGCTTTTCTAGCTGCAACGAGAAAAAACAGGAGGGGCGGTAATATCCGATGTTCTAGGGGAAAAGGGAGGGTAGAGTTGCACTAACCTTTCCTGGTTGTACCGCCCATACAACAAGGATCTCTAGCCTGTGGTGTGTAACTGCTCACCAAGCAGAGCCCAGACGCTTGACTCCTCCCACGTGCATCTGGGTTGAGAGCGTTGTCCATCTTCATGGCCCCTCCAAGCCACAGTCCGATGCTTGCTTCCACGTCTGGACACCTGTGTTATAGCCCCAAGCAACCAAGCTGCACTGCTGCAGAATCCAGAGTCATACACCTGTGTTGTTGCCCCCAGCAACCAAGCTTGTAGGCCTCGTCCATTGCCACTAGCAACAAAGCTGCTACATTGCCCGCATTCTCCACCACATGTGATAAGGCGATCACGGAGCGGGCGTGGTACACTCGCTCAGCAGCACAAAACCATAAACAATGCAACAGTCTCTTCTAGGAAATAGGTCCAGCTGGTTTATTCAGGACAGCATAAACCACATGGTGCAACTTAAACATGAGCCTTTTCTTCGGCTTTACAAAAGCATCCAGTCCATATACCTGACACACGGCCTGTAGTCAGTCCACACAGGCCTCCAGGACCTGAGCTCTCCAGGTCTCAGTGTCTTTCAGTCTCTCTCATGTCAAACACAGACTCCATTAAAACAACCTGAGACACACCCACATCTCCAGCAAGTTGCAAGCTTAACTCTTGCCATGCTGTTAAGCAGAATGTGGCTTCCATGGCAAGACATTCATAAAAACATCGCAGCATACTTCTGCCTGTGTGAAACATACTGGCCATGTATAGTGCAGCCATTCAGACCATGGCTGGCTGCCATATCACACAGTATGTTGTCCTTAGGTCTACGTCACACACACAGATATTTGTGCAGATATTGTTCGCAGATCTCTGGTTGCAGTGAAATCATGGACACATTGTTCCATTTTGTGGCTGTATATAAATGGATTAATGTGTCCATAATTTCACTGCAACCAGAGATCTGTGAACAATATCTGCACAAATATCTGTGTGTGTGACGTGGGCCTTAAGGCCACTTTACACAAACCAACTTACTGGTTGCAGTGAAATCATGGACACATTGCTCCATTTTGTGACTGTGTACAATGGAACAATGTGTCCATGATTTCACTGCAACCAGTAAGTTGGTCAGAAGTTGGTCACAGATATGGGTGTGTGTAAAGTGGCCTTAAGTATTAACATATTTGGAACATAAACAAAGGATTTACTGGACACCCCCTTTCAACTTTCAAACCATTTTAAAGAAACACACGGGCAACTAGCAAAGGACTAACGTTTTTTGCCATCCAAAAGATAGAAAAAGACTGGTGAGGCGGAAACTATATTGCTAAAATGTCAAGATATGAATCAAAGTGGATATTTCAGCTAGACACCTTGTCCCCGTTTGGTTTAAACCATGACCTAGAACTTTTCGAGTTTAATTAGATACCTCACAAGGCATACATCGGTTACAACCCAATTAGTGCATTAGTGCAACAGTTTTGTTCTTAATGTTCTCTATCCTACACACACGCTAATATGACATCATGTTGTTAACCTTGTTACCCCAATAATTCACTATTTTCTATCCCGGGTAACCCTATTACATGGACAATTCAACGTTATATTATTCTATGTGACATGGTGTCCCGATTTTTAGTACACCCAACATCCCATTCTGTTTTAATTACTAAGACTACGCTCTTAGTACATCTAATGTCACATTGTTTTGACTTCTATGTCACAATGTTTAGTGCCCCTATATATTCCATAATTAAGTGTCAGTTATGCACACATTTTAGGAGTACCTTTATAGATCTAGATAACCATATATTTAATTGAGGTCTAATTTCATAATGATATGCCCCTGTTGATGCCATGATTAACACACCTCAATATTATACTATTGTTTGACCCTTGGTAACTTCATTATATTGAAGTGTGATATCTCATGATATCTCATGTCCCCTGGTGATTACATCATGTGAGATCTGTAATGTCTCACCATTGTATGTCCCCGGATTATCCAATCATATATGAAGCTTAATATCTCATCATATTTTGATCCTATGTGATACCATCATGTAGGTACCCTATTATTACACTAAGGTTACCCCTGTAGTCCTCGGTATTTGGACATCACAGGATCACTTATCAGGATACATACAGTAATGATATAGTTAGAAAAAAGTCCACATTTGGGTTTGATATATAGTGGTCATAGATAATAATATATTAAATTAACAAGCATTTATCATAAAAAGACTGAATATAGTAGGTCTATTTGATGGATAAGTACATAGAATAGAGATTAGAAATGCCCATGTACAGTGCCTACAAGTAGTATTCAACCCCCTGCAGATTTAGGTGGTTTGATAAGATGCAAATAAGTTAGAGCCTTCAAACTGCAAACGATAGTAGGATTTATTAACAGAAGCATAACTCTTACAAACCAAAAAGTTATGTTGCTCAGTTGAATTTTAATAAATTTTAAACATAAAAGTGTGGGTCAATTATTATTCAACCCCTAGGTTTAACCCCTTCATGACCCAGCCTATTTTGACCCTAAAGACCTTGGCCTTTTTTGCAATTCTGACCAGTGTCCCTTTATGAGGTTATAACTCAGGAACGCTTCAACCGATCCTAGCGATTCTGAGATTGTTTTTTCGTGACATATTGGGCTTCATGC
Source organism: Allobates femoralis (assembly GCA_033576535.1). NCBI lineage: Eukaryota > Metazoa > Chordata > Amphibia > Anura > Aromobatidae > Allobates > Allobates femoralis. The sequence continues at coordinate 356,157,332 of JARQOC010000005.1, read as the reverse complement.
TAGTGTTAAATTTAAGTCGATAATTTTTGCGTTTATTTGTGAAAAAATCAAAAATATGGCAAAAATTTTGAAAATTTCACAATTTTCACATTTTTAATTTTTTTTTCTGATAAACAAGAGAGATATGTGACAGAAAAAAGTTATTAAATAATATTTCCCACATGTCTACTTCACATCAGCACAATTTTGGAATAAAAAAAATTTTTTGTTAGGACGTTATAAGAGTTCAAAGTTCATGAGCAATTTTTCATTTTTCAACCAAAATTTACAAAACCATTTTTTTTAGTGACCACATCACATTTGAAGTCCTTTTGAGGGGTGTACATGACAGAAAACACCCAAAAGTGACACCATTCCAAAAACTGCACCCCTCAAGCTACTCAAAACTACATTCGAGAAGATTATTAACCCTTCAGGTGCTTCACAGGAACTAAAGCAAAGTGGAAACAAAAAATGGATATTTTAATTTTTTTATCAAAAATGTTCTTTTAGCCTCAATTCTTTCATTTTCACATGGGCAACAGGATAAAATGGATCTTAAAATGTGTTGTGCAAATTCTCCCGAGTACATCGATACCTCATATGTGGTCATAAACCACTGTTTGGGCGCACGGCAGGGCTCAGAAGTGAAGGAGCGCAATTTGACTTTTGGAGCTAATTTTACATTCAAAAAGTGAAATTGCGCTCCTTCCCTTCTGACCCCTGCCGTGCGCCCAAACAGTGGTTTATGACCACATATGAGGTATCGGTGTACTCAGGAGAAATTGCCCAACAAATTTTAGGATGAATTTTATGCTGTTGCCATGTGAAAACGAAAAAATTTAGGCTAAAAGAAAATTTTTGTGAAAAAAAAAGTACTATTTCATTTTCACAGATCAATTTGTAAAGCACCTGGGGGTTCAATATGCTCACTACCCATCTAGATATGTTCCCTGGGGGGTCTAGTTTCCAAAATGGGGTCACTTGTGGGGGAGCTCCAATGTTTAGGCACGCAGGGGCTCTCCAAACGCGACATGGTGTCCGCTAACAATTTGAATAAAAATCAGCTCAAATTGTTAGCTGTAACCATGTTGTGTTTAGTGAGCCCCTGTGTGCCTAAACATTGGGGCTCCCCCACAAGTGACCCCATTTTGGAAACTAGACCCCCCAAGGAACGTATCTAGATGCATAGTGAGCACTTTGAACCCCCAGGTGCTTCACAAATTCATCCATAAAAATGAAAAAGCACTTTTTTTTCCACAAAAAAATTCTTTTTTCATTATTATGGATCAATTTGTGAAGCACCTGGGGGTTGAAAGTGCTCACTATGCATCTAGATACGTTCCTTTGGGGGTCTAGTTTCCAAAATGGGGTCACTTGTGGGGGAGCTCCAATGTGTGAGACGCACAGGGGCTCTCCAAACGCGACATGGTGTCCGCTAACAATTTGAATGCAAAATGAACTCAAATTGTTAGCGGACACCATGTTGCGTTTGGAGAGCCCCTGTGCGTCTCCACATAGGAGCTCATCCACAAGTGACCCCATTTTGGAAACTAGACCCCCAAGGGAACGTATCTAGATGCATAGTGAGCACTTTGAACCCCCAGGTGCTTCACAAATTAATCTGTAAAAATGAAAAAGTACTTTTTTTCCGCAAAAATCTTTTTTTTTCAATAATTTGTGAAGCACCTGGGGGTTCAATATGCTCACTACCCATCTAGATATGTTCCCTGGGGGGTCTAGTTTCCAAAATGGGGTCACTTGTGGGGGAGCTCCAATGTTTAGGCACACAGGGGCTCTCCAAAAGCGACATGGTGTCCGCTAACAATTTGAATAAAAATCAGCTCAAATTGTTAGCTGTCACCATGTTGCGTTTGGTGAGCCCCTGTGTGCCTAAACATTGGGGCTCCGCAACAAGTGACCCCATTTTGGAAACTAGACCCCCCAGGGAACGTATCTAGATGCATAGTGAGCACTTTGAACCCCCAGGTGCTTTACAAATTCATCCATAAAAATGAAAAAGCACTTTTTTTTCCACAAAAATTTCTTTTTTCATTATTACGGACCAATTTGTGAAGCACCTGGGGGTTCAAAGTGCTCACTATGCAGCTAGATATGTTCCCTGGGGGGTCTAGTTTCCAAAATGGGGTCACTTGTGGGGGAGCTCCAATGTGGAGACGCACAGGGGCTCTCCAAACACGACATGGTGTCCGCTAACAATTTGAATGCAAAATGAGCTCAAATTGTTAGCGGACACCATGTTGCGTTTGGTGAGCCCCTGTGTGCCTAAATATTGGAGCTCCCCCACAAGTGACCCCATTTTGGAAACTAGACCCCCCAGGGAACGTATCTAGATGCATAGTGAGTACTTTGAACCCCCAGGTGCTTCACAAATTCATCCATAAAAATGAAAAAGCCCTTTTTTTTCCACAAAAATGTCTTTTTTCATTATTATGGACCAATTTGTGAAGCACCTGGGGTTCAAAGTGCTCACTATGCAGCTAGATATGTTCCCTGGGGGTTTAGTTTCCAAAATGGGGTCACTTGTGGGGGAGCTCCAATGTTTAGGCACACAGGGGCTCTCCATATGCGACATGGTGTCCGCTAACAATTGGAATTGTTAGCGGACACCATGTCACGTTTGGTGAGCCCCTGTGTGCCTAAACATTGGGGCTCCCCACAAGTGACCCCATTTTGTAAACTAGACACTCCAAGGAATGTATCTAGATGCATAGTGTGCACTTTGAACCTCCAGGTGCTTCACAAATTGATCTGTAAAAATGAAAAAATACTTTTTTTGTGGAAAAAAAGTACTTTTTTATTTTTATGGATCAATTTGTGAAGCACTTGGGGTTCAAAGTGCTCACTATGCATCTAGGTACGTTCCTTGGGGGGTCTAGTTTCCAAAATGGGGTCACTTGTGGGGGAGCTCCAATGTGTAGGCACACAGGGGCTCTCCATACGCAACCTGGTGTTTGCCAACAATTGGAATTGTTAGCGGACACCAGGTCGCGTATGGAGAGCCCCTGTGTGCCTAAACATTGGAGCTCCCCCACAAGTGACCCCATTTTGGAAACTAGACCCCCCAGGGAACATATCTAGATGCACAGTGAGCACTTTGAACCACCATGTGCTTCACAAATTGAGACGTATAAATGAATAAAGAAACTTTATGTGAAAAAACATACTAGTCTAGTAGTTGCAATTCGCAGCATAGGGGACCCATGGGGCTCTGTCATATTTTTGGTCCAGCCAGGTACAACTTGGCAGCTACGGACTGCCACCAGCCCCCAGCTGCTTCGTCATACCTGGCTGGAACCAAAAATACAACGAAGCCTATTTTTTTTTTATTTCTAGAATTATTTCTAGAAAAAAAATGACATAGGGCTCCGCCATATTTTTGGTCCAGCCAGGTACAACTTGGCAGCTACGGACTGCCACCAGGCCCCAGCTGCCTCGTCATACCTGGCTGGAACCAAAAATACAGCGAAGCCTATTTTTTTTTTTATTTCTAGAATTATTTCTAGAAAAAAAATGACATAGGGCTCCGCCATATTTTTGGTCCAGCCAGGTACAACTTGGCAGCTACGGACTGCCACCAGCCCCCAGCTGCCTCGTCATACCTGGCTGGAACCAAAAATACAGCGAAGCCTATTTTTTTTATTTCTAGAAATATTTCTAGAAAAAAAATGACATAGGGCTCCGCCATATTTTTGGTCCAGCCAGGTACAACTTGGCAGCTACGGACTGCCACCAGCCCCCAGCTGCCTCGTCATATCTGGCTGGAACCAAAAATACAGCGAAGCCTATTTTTTTTATTTCTAGAAATATTTCTAGAAAAAAAATGACATAGGGCTCCGCCATATTTTTGGTCCAGCCAGGTACAACTTGGCAGCTACGGACTGCCACCAGCCCCCAGCTGCCTCGTCATACCTGGCTGGAACCAAAAATACAGCGAAGCCTATTTTTTTTTTATTTCTAGAAATATTTCTAGAAAAAAAAATTACGTGGGGCTCCGCCATATTTTTGGTCCAGCCAGGTACAACTAGGCAGCTGGGGGCTGGAATCCTCAGCATAGAGAGGCCCAAGCGTTCTGGGCCCCCCATGCTGCGAATTGCAGCCCGCAGCCGCCCCAGAAAATGGCGCATTCATTGAAGCGCCATTTTCTGGCGCTGTACCCACGCTCTTCCAGTTGCCCTGGTGCCGGTGGCTAACTGGGTAATAAAGGGGTTAATGCCAGCTTTTTATTGGCAGCTGGCACTAAGCCCGAGATTCATAATATAGGGCCAATGTTAGACCCGCCATTAGGAATCTCTAGTACAGTAAATAGTCAATAAATACACACAGAGAAAAATCTTTTTATTTGAAAAAAAAACAGACACAATTCGGACTCCATCTTTATTATAAAAGATCCGACGTAGTCCACAACGAAGGTCCCACGACGCTCGATCGCTCCGACGTAGTCCATAACGAAGGTCCCACGACGTTTGTCTCCGACGTAGTCCACAACGAAGGTCCCACGACTCTCGATCACCTTTGCTTTCAGATCGCTACTCTGGAGCCCGATCCGCCAGCATGGTGATCGAGCTGCAGAAAGTGATCTGACACCCCGGGCGCAGTGACCCATTATGTGCATCACTGCGCCTGGGCTGCCAGATCACTTTCCGCAGCTCGATGCCCATGCATGGGGATCGAGCTGCGGAAAGCGATCTGGCAGCACAGGCGCATTGACCCACTATGTGCATCACTGCGTCCGGGCTGTCAGATTGCTTTCTGCAGCTCGATGCCCATGCAGGGAGATCGGGCTGCAGAGCAGCGATCTAAGAGCCTGGGCGCAGTGACCCACTATGTACATCACTGCGCCTGGGCTGCCAGATCGCTTTCCGCAGCTCGATCCCCATGCATGGGGATCGAGCTGCGGAAAGCGATCTGGCAGCACAGGCGCATTGACCCACTATGTGCATCACTGCGTCGGGCTGTCAGATTGCTTTCTGCAGTTCGATGCCCATGCAGGGAGATCGGGCTGCAGAGCAGCGATCTAAGAGCCTGGGCGCAGTGACCCACTATGTGCATCACTGCGCCTGGGCTGCCAGATCGCTTTCCGCAGCTCGATCCCCATGCATGGGGATCGAGCTGCGGAAAGCGATCTGGCAGCACAGGCGCATTGACCCACTATGTGCATCACTGCGTCCGGGCTGTCAGATTGCTTTCTGCAGCTCGATGCCCATGCAGGGAGATCGGGCTGCAGAGCAGCAATCTAAGAGCCTGGGCGCAGTGACCCACTATGTGCATCACTGCACCCGGGCTGTTAGATAGCTTTCTGCAGCTCGATCCCCATGCATGGGGATCGAGCTGCGGAAAGCGATCTGGCAGCCCAGGCGCAGTGATGCACATAGTGGGTCACTGCGCCCGGGGTGTCAGATCACTTTCTGCAGCTAGATCCTCAGAATCCAGCTGTAGGAAGTGATCTGACAGATCCAGTACAGTGATCCACAGTGATCACATAATGGTCACTGTGGATCACTGTGCTGGATCTGTCAGATCACTTCCTACAGCTGGATCCTCAGGATCCAGCTGTAGAAAGTGATCTGACAGATCCAGTACAGTGATCCACAGTGATCACATAATGGTCACTGTGGATCACTATGCTGGATCTGTCAGATCACTTCCTACAGCTGGATCCTCAGGATCCAGCTGTAGAAAGTGATCTGACAGATTCAGTACAGTGATCCACAGTGATCACATAATGGTCACTGTGGATCACTGTGCTGGATCTGTCAGATCACTTCCTACAGCTGGATCCTTAGGATCCAGCTGTAGAAAGTGATCTGACAGATCCAGTACAGTGATCCACAGTGATCACATAATGGTCACTGTGGATCACTGTGCTGGATCTGTCAGATCACTTCCTACAGCTGGATCCTCAGGATCTAGCTGTAGAAGTCATCTGACAGCTCCAGCACAGAGCTGTCAGATCGCGGAAGCGGCCGGGAGAAGAGGAGGAGGAGCGGGACGCAGCCGTGCACCGGGTGCAGGATGGAGCGCGATCGCCGGAGGGGTGAGTGGGAGAAGCGATCGCCGCTCCGGTGGTCGGGGGGGGCAGGCAGGGGGAAGAGGGGGGGTGACAGGGGATGGGGGGGCACTCACAGGAAGCGGGGGCAGGCAGGAGCAGGCGGGCGGCAGGAAGAGGAAGCCCGCGGTAGGGACAGGAAGCGGGCGCAGGGACAGGAAGCGGGGGGGGGGGGGGTAAGAAAGATGAAGAGGGGGCAGGATAGAGAGGTGGGGGACAGGGGGGCACTTAGAGGATGCCAGGGTAGCAGATCGGAGGGTAGGGAGAGCAGGGGCAGGCAGGGAAACATTACAGGCGCGGTGATTTTCACTTTCACTTTTGAGCGCCAATCACCGCGCCTGTAGCCGGGGGGGTGGGGGTGGGGGCAAATCGACCCCCCATGGGGTGTTGTACAACACCCCATGTACCTGCAGGCCGAATGACAGGTCAGTGAGACCCTCACTCGGCCTGCAGGAGCCCGATCAATCCATGGCCCACCCCCTGGGCCAAGGGTCGGGAACGAACTTGTTTCCATGGCCCAAACGGTGGGCCAAGGGTCGTGAAGGGGTTAAAAAAGAAAAACTGAAATATCACCTGGTCATAAGTATTCAGACCCTTTGCTCAGTATTGAGTATTTGCACCTTTTGAGCTAGCACAGCCATGAGTTTTCTTGGGAATGATGCAACAAGTCTTTCACACCTGGATTTGGGGATCTTCTGCCATTCTTCCTTTCAGATCCTCTCTAGTTCCGTCAGGTTGGATGGTGAACGCTGGTGGACAGACATTTTCAGGTCTCTCCAAAGATGCTCTATTGGGTTTAGGTCAGGAATCTGGCTGGGCCAGTCAAGAATGCTCACAGAGTTGTTCTGAAGCCGCTCCTCTGTTATTTTAGCTGTGTGCTTAGGGTCATTGTCTTGTTGGAAAGTGAAACTTCGGCCAAGTCGGAGGTCCAGAGCACTCTGAAGAGGTTTTCATCCAGGGTATCTACAGTGCCTACAAGTAGTATTCAACCCCCTGCAGATTTAGGTGGTTTGATAAGATGCAAATAAGTTAGAGCCTTCAAACTGCAAACGAGAGTAGGATTTATTAACAGAAGCATAAATCTTACAAACCAAAAAGTTATGTTGCTCAGTTGAATTTTAATACATTTTAAACATAAAAGTGTGGGTCAATTATTATTCAACCCCTAGGTTTAATATTTTGTGGAATAACCCTTGTTTGCAATTACAGCTAATAATCGTCTTTTATGAGACCTGATCAGGCCGGCACAGGTCTCTGGAGTTATCTTGGCCCACTCCTCCATGCAGATCTTCTCCAAGTTATCTAGGTTCTTTGGGTGTCTCATGTGGACTTTGATCTGAGCTCCTTCCACAAGTTTTCAATTGGGTTAAGGTCAGGAGACTGACTAGGCCACTCCATCACCTTGATTTTTTCCCTCTTGAACCAGGCCTTGGTTTTCTTGGCTGTGTGCTTTGGGTCGTTGTCTTGTTGGAAGATGAAATTACGACCCATCTTAAGATCCTTGATGGAGCAGCGGAGGTTCTTGGCCAAAATCTCCAGGTAGGCCGTGCTATCCATCTTCCCATGGATGCGGACCAGATGGCCAGGCCCCTTGGCTGAGAAACAGCCCCACAGCATGATGCTGCTACCACCATGCTTGACTTTAGGGATGGTATTCTTGGGGTCGTATGCAGTGCCATCCAGTCTCCAAACGTCAAGTGTGTGGTTGGCACCAAAGATCTCGATCTTGGTCTCATCAGACCATAGAACCTTGAACCAATCTGTCTCAGAGTCCTCCAAGTGATCATGAGCAAACTGTAGACGAGCCTTGACATGACGCTTTGAAAGTAAAGGTACCTTACGGGCTCATCTGGAACAGAGACCATTGCGGTGGAGTACGTTACTTATGGTATTGACTGAAACCAATGTCCCCACTGCCATGAGATCTTCCCGGAGCTCCTTCCTTGTTGTCCTTGGGTTAGCCTTGACTCTTCGGACAAGCCTGGCCTCGGCACGGGAGGAAACTTTCAAAGGCTGTCCAGGCCGTGGAAGGCTAACAGTAGTTCCATAAGCCTTCCACTTCCGGATGATGCTCCCAACAGTGGAGACAGGTAGGCCCAACACCTTGGAAAGGGTTTTGTACCCCTTGCCAGCCTTGTGACCCTCCACGATCTTGTCTCTGATGGCCTTGGAATGCTCCTTTGTCTTTCCCATGTTGACCATGTATGAGTGCTGTTCACAAGTTTGGGGAAGGTCTTAAATAGTCAGAAAAGGCTGGCAAAAGAGATAATAAATCCACACATGTGAAGCTCATTGTTCTTTGTGCCTAAACTACTTCTTAATACTTTAGGGGGACCAAACCAAACAGAATGCTGTGGTGTTTGAGGGGTTGAATAATAAATGACCCTCTGAATTAACTTTTAACGCTTTAAAAAAAAAATAAAATCTTTTTGGCTGCAGTGCATTTCTCACTTCCAGGCTGATCTACAGTCCAAATGTCACAATGCCAGGTTAATTCCGCATGTGTCAACCAGCTACATCTGCAGGGGGTTGAATACTACTTGTAGGCACTGTATACAAAACTATTGGTCTTCTCTTGCATACCACATATTGTATATAATGAATGAAATTGCTGCACAATACTTTTTGACGCCACATGTTATGCTGTGATATCACAGCAAGGAACTTCAATCAGAACTGCTGGACACCGCATGATATGTTAGAAACGTCAAAACACACTCCTCCAATCAGAGACTATGTTGCCCTATAAAAGGGGTATGTACTGACTCTCTGCCAGACACTCTGAGGAAGAGGGACGTTATCCCTTGAAATGCATCAGTGAATATGAAGCAGAGAACGTGACAGCGCTACAGTAGTGGGTGGTAGCCGGGCATAGTTTACTCCGCCTGACTCCACCTTAGAGTCCACCCATCCTGACACGTCGCACTGATGAGGACAGTGATGTGTAAGGCTTACTCCGCCCATAGCCCTGCCCACCGTGACACGATGCAGTGACGCGGAGTAGTGTCGGGACTAGGAAGCGGAAGCTCCAACAAGCATGGGGAGCATACCGCTCACATTGTAGTGTGAGGGCAATGCAAGAAGGAGGGAAAGGAACATTAGCAGCCTGACACATTAGGAGGAGGTAAGAGAAAGCAGCAAATATTTGGTGATGTAAGAGGAGACTGAAAGTATACTGGGCCAGTAGTGAAAATAAGTCAGTGTAATAAGTAGTGTGAGATAGTGCGGGGGGATCATATGCGAGGGGCGCTATGTCTCCCCCAGAGTGCGCACTGTCACATATTGAGCCCGGTATAGGGTGTGAGAGAAATGGACGATCCGCTCCCTCCGCTCCGGGTCTTGCAAGGTCCCGGAAGGAGACACGGAGTTAAAAGCCTGGTTAGGAGGCAGGGCGGGGATCCTTGTGGACAGATGTTTGCCTAAGCTGCAGCAGCAGCAGAGATAGACTGGAGAGGTCAAGAGTTCCAGGGGCCGTGTGCTATACTAACACGGTCTAGCCCGGGAGGGCTGGGAGCTCGGGGCGACCTATATTGGAAGGCTCATAACCTAAAGGAACCGGGTTACTTTATGTGTGGGCTGTATCCTGGTGTACCCGGCTGTGACCCGGATTCCGGCAGCTTGTGCCATTGCTGTGTTTATCAGCAATAAAACCAGGTACTGTTTGAACTATTACCGGCTCCACGTTTTCCTGCCTTGCAATTCCAGCGCTGCTTCACATATGGTGGAGAATGCGGGCAGCCGGAACCACGAACTGCATGTCCTTTCTGAAGCCGGCCACGCTACAGTTCAGGCCTGCCACTGATATGGAGGAAATCCTAAGGCAGCTGGTACTTACCCAGCAGCGGCAACAAGAACAGCAACAGCGACACGAGGAGCAGCAGCTCCGACAACAGGAGCAGCAGCAGTTGCGATAACAGGAGCAGTTTCAACAACAGCAGAAAACAAATGAAATGCTCCTGCAGCAAATTATGGCCCTATGATCGGGACCGGGTCCGATCGGCGCTGAGTTAGCTGAGTCCGGAGGACGACGTAGAAGCCTTCCTCACCGTCTATGAGCGCACCGCAGAGCGAGAAGGCCTTCCTGCCGCTCAGTGGGCTGAAGTGGTGGCGCCATTCCTGATGGGCGACGCCCAGAAGGCCTACACAGACCTCAGTTGGGAGGATGCACAGGACTACGGGAGACTCAAAGGTGAGATCCTTGCAAGACTGGGGGTCAATGCTTATGTCCGAGCCCAACGGGTGATTTCTTGGTCCTATGTGGAGTCCAAGCAGGCTCGCTCCCAGGCGTATGACTTGTTGCAGTTGGTGAAACAGTGGCTCCAGCCTGAGAGCTTGACTTCGGGACAGATGGTGGAAAGGGTGGTGGTCGACCGGCTGGTACGGACTCTGCCGGTTGTGATACAGCGTTGAGTGGGGCAAGGGGACCCGGGTACCTTGGACCAGGTGGTTAGCTTGATAGAGCGATATACAGCCACCCAGGAGTTCATACGGGACTCTGCTCCACTGCGGCAGTTACGCCGGCCTCCAGAGCCGGGTAAAGTTGTATGTCCATCCACTGGGGACCATCCTAAACACGTACCTGCTGAGAGGATACCCCAGAATGAGGCTGGCAGGAGACCAGGCTCCCCTAGAAGGAGCTTCCAGGCACATATCACCATTAGTAGCTACTGTTGAAGCTAAGTCTTCCATTTTACATTGAATCTAGAGCAGTGATTGCTATACCCCTATTCACATTGTGTCTGTATTAGCTGTGCAGTTTAGCTACTGGTGGCACTCATTAAAGTGTTCATAGTACACAGTACGTAGTGTTTAGCGTTGCAGCAGATAACTTCCTTATAATTAATGTATTTTTTCTACTTGCACCTACACTTAGAGGTTGAAGCCAGTCATTCACATTATTTAGTTACTATTGTATTTTTTATGACTGAGCGCCCTCCTTATCCCCCTTCCCCCGCCCTGTGACCAGCTGAGGTCTCCATTTTGTCTGAGTCCAACACATACTTTTCTTGTTTTTAATCAGAATAGAGGCATATAAACCCAGTATCTCACATATCACCATTAGTCATAGCGTTAGGACCCGGAAAAACGGAAGCACCTTGTCGCTGGTTTCCGGGCACTCCACAGTAGCTACTGTTGAAGCTAAGTCTTCCATTTTACATTGAATCTAGAGCAGTGATTGCTATACCCCTATTCACATTGTGTCTGTATTAGATGTGCAGTTTAGCTACTGGTGGCACTCATTAAAGTGTTCATAGTACACAGTACGTAGTGGTTAGTGTTGCAGCAGATAACTCCCTTATAATTAATGTATTTTTTCTACTTGCACCTACACTTAGAGGTTGAAGCCAGTCATTCATATTATTTAGTTACTATTGTGATACCCCAGAATGAGGCTGGCAGGAGACCAGGCTCCCCTAGAAGGAGCTTCCAGGCACATATCACCATTAGTGAGGTTGAAGCCAGTCATTCATATTATTTAGTTACTATTCAACATGACATTGTCACTGAGCCCCGGGTAAAAGTGCGAGTGAAACTGTACCGGGTACCCGAGGCCAGACGGCAAGCCATCGCGGCCGAAGTTAAGCACATGCTCAAGTTAGGGGTGATAGAAGAATCCCGGAGCGAATGGGCTAGTCCCATCGTGCTCATTCCGAACCCGGACGGATCGCTGTGGTTCTGCAACGATTTCCGGAAGCTAAACGACGTGTCTAAGTTCGATTTATATCCCATGCCCCGGGTGGACGAGCTGATTGAAAGACTGGGGCAAGCCCAGTACTTCACAATGCTCGATCTGACCAAAGGCTAATGGCAGGTGCCGCTAACAGAGTCGGCCAAGGAAAAAACGCCTTTGTTACTCCAGAAGGCCTCTATCACTACGTCGTGTTGCCTTTTGGGTGGCATGGAGCCCCGGCCACATTCCAGCGGCTCATGGATATAGTGTTGGAGCCTCATCGGAAGTATGCGTCCGCCTATCTAGATGACATCATCATCTTTAGTCCAGATTGGCATACCCACTTATCCCAGGTACAGGCTGTGGTAGATTCGCTCAGGGCCGCAGGCCTGACGGCAAATCCAAAAAAATGTGCCATGGGGTTCGAGGAGGCCCGGTACCTGGCGTATGTGATTGGGCGAGGGGTTATCAAACCCCAAATAAACAAAATTGAGGCCATTCAAAATTGGCCCTGACCGGTGTCTACCAAACAGGTGAGGGCGTTCCTCGGCATAGTTGGGTATTATCGACGCTTCATACCCAATTTTGCTGGTCGAACGGCGGCCTTATCCGACCTGTTAAAAGGGAAGAAATCTGCTTTGGTGCGTTGGAATCCCCAAGCAGAGGCAGCCTTTCAGTCCATGAAGTGGGCCTTGTGTGGACAGCCCGTCCTCATCAGTCCTAACTTCAAACACGCCTTCGTTGTGCAAGCAGACGCCTCAGAGGTGGGGCTGGGGGCTGTGCTGTTGCAAGAAGTGGACGGAGAAGAGCATCCTGTCACTTACTTAAGCTGGAAATTGTCCCCGGTGGAAAAGAATTATAGCGTAGTGGAGAAGGAGTTCTTGGCTGTTAAATGGGCCTTCGAGTCCCTACGTTATTATTTGCTCGGGCGACAGTTTCGGTTGATTACGGATCACGCTCCCCTGGTCTGGATGCGAAACGCCAAGGAACGGAACACTCGGGTCACCCGGTGGTTCCTGTCCCTCCAAAACTTCAATTTTACGGTGGAGCATCGGGCTGGCAAGTTGCAGGGTAATGCGGATGCCCTGTCCCGGGCACCCTGTTTGATGGCTGGGGTTCAACCCGATGGAGGGGGTGAGACACTGCGGGGGATCATATTCGACGGGCGCTATGTCTCCCCCAGAATGCGCACTGTCACATATAGAGCCTGGTATAGGGTGTGAGAGAAAGAGACGGTCCGCTCCCTCCGATCCGGGTCTTGCAAGGTCCCGGAAGGAGATACGGAGTTAAAAGCCTGGTTAGGAGGCAGGGTGGGGTTCCTTGTGGACAGATTTTTGCCTAAGCTGCAGTAGCAGCAGAGATAGACTGGAGAGGTCAAGAGTTCCAGGGGCCGTGTGCTATACTAACACGGTCTAGCCCGGGAGGGCTGGGAGCTCGGGGCGACCTATATTGGAAGGCTCATAACCTGAAGGAACCGGGTTACTTTATGTGTGGACTGTATCCTGGTGTACCCGGCTGCGACCCGGATTCCGGCAGCTTGTGCCATCGCTGTGTTTATCAGCAATAAAACCAGGTACTGTTTGAACTATTACCGGGCTCCACGTTTTCCTGCCTTGCAATTCCAGCGCTGCCCCACAGTAGTTACAGTTGTGGCCAAAAGTATTGACACCCCTGCAATTCTGTCAGATAATACTCAGTTTCTTCCTGAAAATGATTGCAATCATAAATTCTTTGGCATTATTATCTTCATTTGATTTGTCTTCAATGAAAAAACACAAAAGAGAATGAAGCAAAAAGCACAACATTGATCATTTCACACAAAACTCCAAAAATGGGACAGACAAAAGTATTGGCACCCTCAGCCTAATACTTGGTTGCACAACCTTTAGCCAAAATAACTGCGATCAACCGCTTCCGGTAACCATCAATGAGTTTCTTACAATGCTCTGCTGGAATTTTAGACCATTCTTCTTTGGCAAACTGCTCCAGGTCCCTGATATTTGAAGGGTGCCTTCTCCAAACTGCCATTTTTAGATCTCTCTACAGGTGGTCTATGGGATTCAGGTCTGGACTCATTGCTGGCCACCTTAGAAGTCTCTAGTGCTTTCTCTCAATCCATTTTCTAGTGCTTTTTGAAGTGTGTTTGGGGTTATTGTCCTGCTGGAAGACCCATGACCTCTGAGGGAGACCCAGCTTTCTCACACTGGGCCCTACATTATGCTGCAAAATTTGTTGGTAGTCTTCAGACTTCATAATGCCATGCACACGGTCAAGCAGTCCAGTGCCAGAGGCAGCAAAGCAACCCAAAACATCAGGGAACCTCCGCCATGTTTGACTGTAGGGACCGTGCTCTTTTCTTTGAATGCCTCTTTTTTTTCTCCTGTAAACTCTATGTTGATGCCTTTCCCCAAAAAGCTCTACTTTTGTCTCATCTGACCAGAGAACATTCTTCCAAAACATTGTAGTCTTTCACAGGTAAGTTTTGGCAAACTCCAGCCTTGCTTTTTTATGTCTCGGGGTAAGAAGTGGGGTCTTCCTGGGTATCCTACCATACAGTCCCTTTTCATTTAGACGCCGATGGATAGTACGGGTTGACACTGTTGTACCCTCGGACTGCAGGGCAGCTTGAACTTGTTTGGATGTAAGTCGAGGTTTTTTATCCACCATCCGCACAATCTTGCGTTGAAATCTCTCGTCAATTTTTCTTTTCCATCCACATCTAGGGAGGTTAGCCACAGTGCCATGGGCTTTAAACTTCTTGATGACACTGCGCACGGTAGACACAGGAACATTCAGGTCTCTGGAGATGGACTTGTAGCTTTAGATTGCTCATACTTCCTCACAATTTGGTTTCTCAAGTCCTCAGACAGTTCTTTGGTCTTCTTTCTTTTCTCCATGCTCAATGTGGTATACACAATCACACAGGACTGAGGTTGAGTCAACTATAATCCATGTCAACTGGCTGCAAGTGTGATTTAGTTATTGCCAACACCTGTTAGGTGCCACAGGTAAGTTACAGGTGCTGTTAATTACACAAATTAGAGAAGCATCACATGATTTTTCTAACAGTGCCAATACTTTTGTCCACCCCCTTTTTTATGTTTGGTGTGGAATTACATCCAATTTGGCTTTAGGACAATTCTTTTTGTGTTTTTTCATTGAAGACAAATTAAATGAAGATAATAATACCAAAGAATTTGTGATTGCAATCATTTTCAGGAAGAAACTGAGTATTATCTGACAGAATTGCAGGGATGTCAATACTTTTGGCCACAACTGTATATGTATTAACATTTAGGTATGTTGTCATAAGTGCAATAGTAGGTTGTGAACAATTGAGCATGTAGCATATATTTAAGCACATGCACAGAAGTTGGTACTAAGGGATACAGTACATAAGCACGTAACACAAATATAAGATAGCACAATATAGGAACACATAGACAAAATAATTATTAAATGAGTACATTGGTTTAACACTGTAAAATACAAAGTTGTTAATTTGACAGCACAAAGTGACACAAATAACTAATCCTAAAGACTAGACCACAGAGCAGAGCACAATAATGAGACATATTAGACAGACACCATGAAATAATAATTTATAGAATACTACTACCTAGGATGTTATATACAGTTTGGAGCTGATTATTGCATTAAAAGAGGTCTAACCATAGTTATACATTCCACAGAACCAAGATATTCAACATTCCATTTAAAGAGACAGAGACCCTATGTCACTCTGGTGAACAAATAAGGAATCTACACCTAATATTATTAGTGTTTTTGATGTACATAATACTAAGGACAATATACTGATATAGTAAATTTATCTGGTAGAAGGAAGTGGAGTAATCATGGAAACATAAAGAGAAACGACCGAGACCAAGAAGAGAGATACTTAATGATACAGGTAGCCATAATTATATATCTCAGTGTAGAATTTTAGCAGGTACAGTTAGGCCAGAAATATTTGGACAGTAACACAATTTTCGCGAGTTGGGCTCTGCATGCCACCACATTGGATTTGAAATGAAACCTCTACAACAGAATTCAAGTGCAGATTGTAACGTTTAATTTGAAGGGTTGAACAAAAATATCTGATTGAAAATGTAGGAATTGTACACATTTCTTTACAAACACTCCACATTTTAGGAGGTCAAAAGTAATTGGACAAATAAACATAACCCAAACAAAATATTTTTCTTGTCAATATTTTGTTGCGAATCCTTTGGAGGCAATCACTGCCTTAAGTCTGGAACCCATGGACATCACCAAACGCTGGTTTTCCTCCTTAATGCTTTGCCAGGCCTTTACAGCCGCAGCCTTCAGGTCTTGCTTGTTTGTGGGTCTTTCCGTCTTAAGTCTGGATTTCAGCAAGTGAAATGCATGCTCAATTGGGTTAAGATCTGGTGATTGACTTGGCCATTGCAGAATGTTCCACTTTTTTGTACTCATGAACTTCTGGGTAGCTTTGGCTGTATGCTTGGGGTCATTGTCCATCTGTACTATGAAGCGCCGTCCAATCAACTTTGCAGCATTTGGCTGAATCTGGGCTGAAAGTATATCCCGGTACACTTCAGAATTCATCCGGCTACTCTTGTCTGCTGTTATGTCATCAATAAACACAAGTGACCCAGTGCCATTGAAAGCCATGCATGCCCATGCCATCACGTTGCCTCCACCATGTTTTACAGAGGATGTGGTGTGCCTTGGATCATGTGCCGTTCCCTTTCTTCTCCAAACTTTTTTCTTCCCATCATTCTGGTACAGGTTGATCTTTGTCTCATCTGTCCATAGAATACTTTTCCAGAACTGAGCTGGCTTCTTGAGGTGTTTTTCAGCAAATTTAACTCTGGCCTGTCTATTTTTGGAATTGATGAATGGTTTGCATCTAGATGTGAACCCTTTGTATTTACTGTCATGGAGTCTTCTCTTTACTGTTGACTTAGAGACAGATACACCTACTTCACTGAGAGTGTTCTGGACTTCAGTTGATGTTGTGAACGGGTTCTTCTTCACCAAATAAAGTATGCGGCGATCATCCACCACTGTTGTCATCCGTGGACGCCCAGGCCTTTTAGAGTTCCCAAGCTCACCAGTCAATTCCTTTTTTCTCAGAATGTACCCAACTGTTGATTTTGCTACTCCAAGCATGTCTGCTATCTCTCTGATGGATTTTATTCTTTTTTTTCAGCCTCAGGATGTTCTGCTTCACCTCAATTGAGAGTTCCTTTGACCGCATGTTGTCTGGTCACAGCAACAGCTTCCAAACGCAAAACCACACACCTGGAATCCACCCATGACCTTTTAACTACTTCATTGATTACAGGTTAACGAGGGAGACGCCTTCAGAGTTAATTGCAGCCCTTAGAGTCCATTGTCCAATTACTTTTGGTCCCTTGAAAAAGAGGAGGCTATGCATTACAGAGCTATGATTCCTAAACCCTTTCCCCGATTTGAATGTGGAAACTCTCATATTGCAGCTGGGAGTGTGCACTTTCAGCCCATATTATATATATAATTGTATTTCTGCACGTTTTTGTAAACAGCTAAAATAACAAAACTTGTGTCACTGTCCAAATATTTCTGGCCCTAACTGTATATAAGTATGGAGAGAAAATTGATATAGTGTATATCCTTAGCAGGTAGAAGAGAGAAGAACTCCAACCCAAATCAAGCAATCAGCAAAAGAATTAATGACATCCTCATTTGCCTATGCTTTTATAATGTTTGATATAAAGCTTTTTTGGAGTATAATCCTTTCTGCTGCTGGAATGTTCTTATATGTGCTGAATGTTAATAGTAATGTCTTGCTGGTACCTGTGATGCCGCAGTCTTGTTAACAGCATTGCAAGGGTTAAGTTTGCAACTTGATAGAGATGTGGGTGTGGCTCATTCCATATGATGTGTTTGTTTGAGCACATGCATGCAGACTGAGTGACAGAGAGACTGCAAAGCAGAGCCAGACAGCTATAGTGTGTGACACAGTCTCCGTGACAGGTGCTGCCTGAGCCTCTGCATGAGGTTGCTGGAAGCACCTGAATAAAGCTCAGTGTGTGAACGCTACCCAGGCCTCTGAGCAGAAAAAGGTCTGAACACGATCTACATAAAGAACTGAGTGAAGCTGTGTGAAGCAGTGGAGGTCTAGAGACAGAGTGACTGCAGCCAGTCTAGAGTGAAGACTAATGGTGGGTTTACACGTTGCGATATCGGCGTTCAACTCCGACCAAAAGTCACGTGGTTCGTGCGTTGGACCCGATATCGTTCTGCGTTGTACGGTGTGAACATCCGATACGATGCAGGAACGATGGCAAACCGATATCGGGGGTCGAATGAGCTTGCTATTCAACCGCCCGATATCAGATGCCGGTTGGATCCGGATCGTCCTGTGTGACAGCCCAACTCCGATGTGTAGTACAACGTCACCCATTCACTCCCATGTTAAATGGTCGTTCCTGGGTCGGGGGGCGTAGACATCATAGGGACGTTGTATCCCGATATTGCAACGTGTAAACCGCCGACGCGATTCTTTGAAAACCGGGCACAAAATGCGCGCTCCCGCCCCGTTGTATACGATATCGGGACGATATTGTGACGTGTAAACCCACCATGAGCTTCTGAGTGTGGACTTGGGAGCAGCTAAGTGGAGGTCAGTGTGTGAACATGGCCCAAGCCTATGGTGAGGAAGGAGACTGACTGAAGATAGGCCATTGATACACTGGCAAATGCTCCTCGAGACTTGTGTGTCCACAGTGTCTGCACACATGCGCAATGTGGTGCTTGAAGCCGGACGAGCGATTCGCGTCATTACATGCCCAGACAGCTACGTGCATAGCATGAAGGGCCTGCCTACAATATGAAAACAAGATCACGCCCATTAGGGCATGATCTTCTGATGAGGTAGGCAGCAAAGCAACATGCCCTGAGGGCTAACGAATATGGTCCCTACTCATTATAATGGATAATGAGTAAGTATAAAAACGTTCTTTAGCACTTTTAGAGCCAGCATTAAGCACACAAAAGGATTGTGAGAATGGTCATAGGATGATGCAGGGACATGTTTTTATAGGTTAGGTGGCTTTTTGGAGATGACAAGTTCCCTTGAAAGTTGTCAATATATATATATCTATTATATAATTGCCGTAGCGACTTCCGTCGCACACGGCGCTACTTCCGTGGCTTTGCTCGTGGCTTTGTTCGTGGGCGCGTAGCGCCCACGCGACTCACTCGCAATGGCCGCGGCCATCGCGAGCCGTTGCAGGGGCGCGAGCATTGGTTCGATTTTCGGCCACGGCGCTCGGCTGTCGTTGGTCGGCGGCGGCCCATGAAACTTGCAATGGACCTACGTGCCGGAGTGACCGCAGCTGCAACGACTCACCTATCTATCTATCTATCTATCTATCATCTATATGTATACTATATCTATCTATCTATCTATCTATATCTATCTCTATATCATTATCTATATTATCTATCTATATCTATCATCTATATCTATTCTATCTATCTATATCTATCTATATCTATATTATACTATATCTATTATCTATCTATATCTATCTAATCTTCTATATCTATATCTATATCTATCTATATCTATCTATATTCTTATCTATATCTTATATCTATCTAACTATATCTATCTATATCTATCTTATCTATCTATCTCATCTATCTATATCTATAACTATATCTATCTATTTTCTATCTATCTATTATCTATCTATATCTATCTATCTATCTATTCTATCTATATATTACTATATCTATATCTATATCTATATCTATCTATCTATATCTATATGACACAAAAAAAGGGGGTTAATGAGCAGTGTTTCTTTTATAGCAGATATGCTAGGTGCTATTCAGTCCCTGTGATGGGGATCAACCATCACCTTCATCAATACTTGCAAAAAATGAGGCTGCAGCACACACAATTTGGAGTGATTTCCTTGCCTTTATTGGCATATAGGCATAGTGAGGCGACGTTTCGGTCCTCAGACCTTCTTCCAGCAGTCACTTAGGGCAAATGCTGGGGATTTTATATATTCTCCAATATCAAACATTATTATTCAATTTACAGTGTTACAAGTGTTTCTTTGTGCTAAAACAAGTTCCCTTTACAATGGGATTTACATAGCAGTTTATATACATACATATATGGTTACTTGTCTCATTAAAACGGTATAATTCTCTTTACTTACGGTTATATTTCTAAAATAGATCAATTGCAGCTCAGGTGCCCGCTTGATTAATATTAATTATCATGTAATCATAGCAACATATGTTGCTCGCCATGTGCCGTCTTTCCCCGACCGCGCGCCGCCATTACGGCGTTGTTTACAAATTTCTGCGCCTGCGCGTATGTAATACGCTTCCCTAGTTACAACTCGTTACCGGAAGCGATTCCATCGCCATCTTAGAATTCTCGCGCGTGCGCTGTGACATCCAGCGTTTGTTTGTACGCGTCTTTAGATATTCCCTTCCTGTTTCCACATATTTTATCAAAGTTTCTCAAATTACATTATAAAGTTGATGGATTTAATTTATATGCATACTATGTGCCAAATATATATTAGAAGTACCATTATTAGATAAAATTACTACTTCAGACTAGAAGGTTGTATTTAAAGTGACAGTGCGTTTTTATAGTGTTGTTTTATAACCATTTATTCATTATTGCTATGTATCCTAATCTTTTGCCTTACAATCTCGTTATTGGAGCTTTCCACAACTAAATATTCCATACTCAAGTTTTCTTATTGTGTGGATCAACATATGCTATTACACCATGGCTGTTCATGTTTATATTTTTTGGATATATTGGGTAACCTATTTAAAGTGCATCCCACCCTGGGTTATAGCACTCCCCTGTCAGTACAGTGCTCAGGGAGATCCCTCTCCATTCGCACTACCTGCCCAAGGAAAAAACAGGAATTTCCCA
Source organism: Allobates femoralis (assembly GCA_033576535.1). Taxonomy (NCBI): domain Eukaryota; kingdom Metazoa; phylum Chordata; class Amphibia; order Anura; family Aromobatidae; genus Allobates; species Allobates femoralis. The sequence continues at coordinate 356,136,665 of JARQOC010000005.1, read as the reverse complement.
TCCATTAACCATTTTTTAGCCATTAGTGTTGGTTTATAGCCATTTATTTGTTGCTAAGGCAAAGAAGAGAATAAAAACTTTATTTTAAGCAATTATTTTTTATTTTTCATTGTTTATAAAGTGCATTATAGGTGCTTCATAAGTGCTTCAATCAATAAGTGCATTAATAGTGCAGATATGTTATAAAATTAGTTATCTAAAAAACATTTTTCTTTCTTTTTGTAAAAAGAGGGGAATATCTTTTTCTAGATTACGCTGCGCTTGATCTGTGTAGTTTGTCCTTAGATGTGTCATAAATAGCAGGCACCCGATGTGCAAGTGTTCTATCTTCCATAATTTCTTCCTATATAACAGGAAAAAGGAGAATAGAAAAATAGAAAAATAAATGAAAATAATTATTAAAAACAATAATTATTAAAAAACCATAGATTATATTGTTACAACGGTATACCACAACTGCAGTGCTGTATTACATTTAGTGATAGTGCATCAAAGTGACTAAAATACACAAATACTTGAATGAAACCAATCTTTAAAGGGCCGTATGCAATTTAAAATCTACGTTGAGTCCCTCTGGTTTTAGAGTTTGCAACCTATGGATCCATTCCAATTCTTTAGTTTTCAATAGGCCAACTCTATCTCCACCTCTTCTGGGCATTGGCACAGTATCTATCAGCCTAAACTTTAAATCCTTTTCCTTGTGGTTTGCCTCCGCAAAATGTTTCGACACTGGTAAATTCATAATTTTTTTTCGTATCGTGTAACGGTGGTGGCTAATTCTTACTTTAAAATCTAGGGTGGTCTCTCCTACATACAATAAGTGACAAGGGCATTCGAGAAGATAAATAACGTGGTCAGAATTACAAGTTAAAAAGTGTTCAATTTTATACTCTTTACCTGTTTTGGGATGGGTAAATTTATTACCTTTGATCATGAATGAGCAATTTATACAACTAATGCAAGGATAGCATCCTGTTCTTTTCTCTCTAGTCAATGTAATCTGTCTTTCTCTTCTCATTGTACCAATGTCAGACCTGACCAATAAATCTTTGACATTCTTCCCTTTTCTGTATGATATTAAGGGGGATTTTTGTACTCCTCAATCTGGGGTAAGCATTTTTTTAACATTGTCCAATGTTTCTGGACAATGCCTACTCTGTTCTTCGTTTCTTCCCCATATGTTAGTACTAAAGGGACTCTTTTTAACTTACCGTATATACTCGTGTATAAGCCGACTTTTTCAGCCCAAAAATTGGGCTGAAAAGTCCCCCCTCGGCTTATACACGAGTATATACATAGTGTGTGCTGAGTGTGACGGGGACGGGGGCTCTGACTGGGGCAGGAGGAGGCAGGAGGGGGCTGCAGTGACAGCGCGCGGTCACGTGGGCCCGCCTCATTGATATGCACGCATCCCCCTGTCCATCCCCGGCAAGGGGATGCAGTGCATATTGCCGGACACAGCCCCTGGCGGCCCCCGGTAGTGGTATACAGCCCCCCCGCCTAGTACCGGGCCCCTATGCTGCGGCACAGCATACAGTAGTTCATACACTACCATCTCTCCCTGCAGCGCGCGGCTCCTCCATGTCCCAGCCGGCATCTTCCTGTAGTGTCATGTGACTGGCGCGTCCGCTCGTCACATGACACTACAGCAACAAGCCGGGCGGGAGATGGAGGAAGCGCGCGCTGCAGGAAATGGTAATGTACAGTTAGGGCCAGAAATATTTGGACAGTGACACAAGTTTTGTTATTTTAACTGTTTACAAAAACATGTTCAGAAATACAATTATATATATAATATGGGCTGAAAGTGCACACCCCCAGCTGCAATATGAGAGTTTCCACATCCAAATCGGAGAAAGGGTTTAGGAATCATAGCTCTGTAATGCATAGCCTCCTCTTTTTCAAGGGACCAAAAGTAATTGGACAATGGACTCTAAGGGCTGCAATTAACTCTGAAGGCGTCTCCCTCGTTAACCTGTAATCAATGAAGTAGTTAAAAGGTCAGGGGTGGATTCCAGGTGTGTGGTTTTGCATTTGGAAGCTGTTGCTGTGACCAGACAACATGCGGTCAGGGAACTCTCAATTGAGGTGAAGCAGAACATCCTGAGACTGAAAAAAAAGAAAAAATCCATCAGAGAGATAGCAGACATGCTTGGAGTAGCAAAATCAACAGTTGGGTACATTCTGAGAAAAAAGGAATTGACTGGTGAGCTTGGGAACTCTAAAAGGCCTGGGCGTCCACGGATGACAACAGTGGTGGATGATCGCCGCATACTTTATTTGGTGAAGAAGAACCCGTTCACAACATCAACTGAAGTCCAGAACACTCTCAGTGAAGTAGGTGTATCTGTCTCTAAGTCAACAGTAAAGAGAAGACTCCATGACAGTAAATACAAAGGGTTCACATCTAGATGCACACCATTCATCAATTCCAAAAATAGACAGGCCAGAGTTAAATTTGCTGAAAAACAACTCAAGAAGCCAGCTCAGTTCTGGAAAAGTATTCTATGGACAGATGAGACAAAGATCAACCTGTACCAGAATGATGGGAAGAAAAAAGTTTGGAGAAGAAAGGGAACGGCACATGATCCAAGGCACACCACATCCTCTGTAAAACATGGTGGAGGCAACGTGATGGCATGGGCATGCATGGCTTTCAATGGCACTGGGTCACTTGTGTTTATTGATGACATAACAGCAGACCAGAGTACCCGGATGAATTCTGAAGTGTACCAGGATATACTTTCAGCCCAGATTCAGCCAAATGCTGCAAAGTTGATTGGACGGCGCTTCATAGTACAGATGGACAATGACCCCAAGCATACAGCCAAAGCTACCCAGGAGTTCATGAGTGCAAAAAAGTGGAACATTCTGCAATGGCCAAGTCAATCACCAGATCTTAACCCAATTGAGCATGCATTTCACTTGCTCAAATTCAGACTTAAGACGGAAAGACCCACAAACAAGCAAGACCTGAAGGCTGCGGCTGTAAAGGCCTGGCAAAGCATTAAGAAGGAGGAAACCCAGCGTTTGGTGATGTCGATGGGTTCCAGACTTAAGGCAGTAATTGCCTCCAAAGGATTCGCAACAAAATATTGAAAATAAAAATATTTTGTTTGGGTTATGTTTATTTGTCCAATTACTTTTGACCTCCTAAAATGTGGAGTGTTTGTAAAGAAATGTGTACAATTCCTACATTTTCTATCAGATATTTTTGTTCAACCCTTCAAATTAAACGTTACAATCTGCACTTGAATTCTGTTGTAGAGGTTTCATTTCAAATCCACTGTGGTGGCATGCAGAGCCCAACTCGCGAAAATTGTGTCACTGTCCAAATATTTCTGGTCCTAACTGTATGAACTACTGTATGCTGTGCCGCAGCATGGGGGCCCGGTACTAGGCGGGGGGGCTGTATACCACTGCCGGGGGCCGTCGGGGACCATGTATACCGCTGCTGAGGGGCCCTGTATACCACTGCTGAGGGGCCCTGTATATCACACTGCTGGGGCTGCTGTATACACCTGTGCTGGGGGCTGCTGTATACATCTGTGCTGGGGGCTGCTGTATACACCTGTGCTGGGGGCTGCTGTATACACCTGTGCTGGGGGCTGCTGTATACACCTGTGCTGGGGGCTGCTGTATACACCTGTGCTGGGTGCTGCTGTATACACCTGTGCTGGGGGCTGCTGTATACACCTGTGCTGGGGGCTGCTGTATACACCTGTGCTGGGGGCTGCTGTATACCACAATTCTGGGGGCTGTATACCTGTGCTGGGGTCCACCCTCGGCTTATACGCGAGTCAATAGGTTTTCCCACGTTTTGGGGGCAAAAGTAGGGGGGTCGGCTTATACACGGGTCGGCTTATACACGAGTATATACGGTATCTCTTTCTCTTCTTATGTCCCCTTTAGTCTCCCTGTTTGCCAGTTTTCTCTTTTGTTGTAACAGTATTTTATTAGGGTACCCTCTGTACTTAAATTTTTCAATTAATTTGTCTATTTCTACCTCCCTTTCTTGCTCGTCACTTACAATCCGATTTACTCTGATCATTTGTCCAAGTGGAATAGCCTTCTTTAGGCTGCTTGGATGTCCACTGGTATAATGGAGGAGTTTATTTTTATCAGTGGCTTTTACAAAAAGCGTTGTATCAATCTGACCCTCCTTCAGAAGTACTTTAACATCAAGGAATTGCATTTCTGTTAGGGAATGCACTTCCGTGAATTTTATTGTGTCATCTACCGTATTTACGTATCTGTAGAAGGACAAAAATTCATTTTCAGTTCCTTTCCATATAATAAAAATATCGTCGACATATCTCCACCACCTCTCCACATGGGAGAAGTGGTGGGATGTGTAGACGAAATTTTCTTCTAAATAGACCATAACTGCCCCTGCATATGAGCATGCCATTCGAGCCCCCATAGCAGTTCCCATCAATTGTAGGAAGAACTCATCGCCAAACAAGAAATAGTTCTGTCTAAGCACTATCTCTAGCAAATCCATAATCAGTTGTTTACATGGGTCTGTGTAATCTCTAGTTTTTAAAAAATCTGCAATTACTTTGATTCCCATCTCATGTTTGATAGACGTGTATAATGATGTTACATCAAAAGAGGCCAATATGTACTCTTTATTCCCCATAAATTTGGTTTGCTCCTTAAACCTTGCAAGTTCTTCAAGGAAATGTCCCGTATCTTTGAGATATGACTTTCCCTCATTAGCGAAGGGACTCATGACTTTCTCCAAAAAAATCCCAATATTGTAAAATATAGATTTTATTCCTGCCACTATGGGTCTGCCTGGTGGGTCAATCAATGATTTATGAATTTTTGGAACCAGGTAAAAAACTGGTGTCACTGGATTTTTTTCAAACAGAAAGTCATGCAAATTTTGGTCAATAATCCCTCCTATCAAAGCAGTACTTAGTACCTTTTGTATGTTTTTTTGTATTTCAAATTTAGGATTGTTTTGTAACCTCTTATACACCTGGTTATCATTCAATTGCCTATAGACCTCCTTCAAATAAGTTTCCTTGTCCATGATGACGGTTGCTCCCCCTTTATCCGCTGGTTTTATTATTAAACCGCCATCATGGACAAGTTCTTGTACTGCCTGGATTTGTTGCTTTGTTGCGTTCGGATTTGCTAGTTCCTTTTTAGTTGTGTCTCTCAAAATTTTTATCTCTTGCTTTACTGCTTGTTCAAAAGCCTCTACTATGGGGATATCATCATTCGGCATAAAGTCACTTTTACGTTGGATACCTAGTTTCTGTAAATTTAATTCACTGATATTTTGTCCCTTTTCTACGTTTTTGTTATAAAAATGATATTTTAGACGTACACTTCTAAAAAATTGGTACATTTCCTTTTCTACCGTAAACCAGTTTACATGTGTCGACATGCTGAAAGACAAGCCTTTGTTTAAAATTTCTATTTGACTACATGAAAGTTCTTTACCAGACAAATTTACAATCAGCTGTGATCCTTCCTCCGGTTCCCTTTGAAACTGTTGTCCCTTCGGTTTTTCTTTCTTTTTTCTGCTGGCGATGCTGTTTCCTCCCTCCTCTTCGTCCTCTAGATTTTGGTCTCGGTCTACATGGATGAAGGTTAGACAGGTTATGTAAAGAAACAGGTATCTTAGTTCTTTTATGAGAGTAGTATTTGTAACGACCTCTCCTTTGCCATTTATTTTGTCCATCTCTCTGCCAGTTGTACACCAGTCCTACACGGTAATCTTCCGTGTCCCGTGCCCATTTCTGTCGTTTTGTTTCCTCTGTGTCTTTTCTCTGTTTATCTAACTTAATCTTAATTGATTCCTTGAACTTCAAAAATTCTTCATCTTTCAAAATACCCAAAAGTTCATTTTCTATTTCTTTGATGTTATCCTTAATCTTGATTATCTCTAATTGTATATGTTCCATGTTTAATAGCATCACCTCCATTGCATACTTATTTGACAATGCAATAAATTTGGCACAAAAATCATTATCTTCTAAAAATAACGTCGGATTTATGTTAGACCTTAAACCCCGAGGAATTTTCTAATTTTTATAATACTGACCAAGCATGACTAGGTGCATCTCCAAAGACTATAATTTCTTAGAGTCATTTTCATACTTGCGTTTCAAAGAAACTGTAGAGGGTATACTCAAAAAATCTGTATTTCCTTCAGCTCCTTTCAGAATCCGGCTCTCATCGTCTTCTGTGTAAAAACCTTTGCCTGGTTCCATATTGAAGAAGCGCTCAATCTCATATAGATATATATCACACAAAAAAAGGGGGTTAATGAGCAGCGTTTCTTTTATAGCAGATATGCTAGGTGCTATTCAGTCCCTGTGATGGGGATCAACCATCACCTTCATCAATACTTGCAAAAAATGAGGCTGCAGCACACACAATGTGGAGTGATTTCCTTGCCTTTATTGGCATATAGGCATAGTGAGGCGACGTTTCGGTCCTCAGACCTTCTTCCAGCAGTCACTTAGGGCAAATGCTGGGGATTTTATATATTCTCCAATATCAAACATTATTATTCAATTTACAGTGTTACAAGTGTTTCTTTGTGCTAAAACAAGTTCCCTTTACAATGGGATTTACATAGCAGTTTATATACATACATATATGGTTACTTGTCTCATTAAAACGGTATAATTCTCTTTACTTACGGTTATATTTCTAAAATAGATCAATTGCAGCTCAGGTGCCCGCTTGATTGATATTAATTATCATGTAATCATAGCAACATATGTTGCTCACCATGTGCGGTCTTTCCCCGACCGCGCGCCGCCATTACGGCGTTGTTTACAAATTTCTGCGCCTGCGCGTATGTAATACGCTTCCCTAGTTACAACTCGTTACCGGAAGCGATTCCATCGCCATCTTAGAATTCTCGCGCGTGCGCTGTGACATCCAGCGTTTGTTTGCACGCGTCTTTAGATATTCCCTTCCTGTTTCCACATATTTTATCAAAGTTTTCTCAAATTACATTATAAAGTTAATGGATTTAATTTATATGTATACTATGTGCCAAATATATATTAGAAGTGCCATTATTAGATAAAATTACTACTTCAGACTAGAAGGTTGTATTTAAAGTGACAGTGCATTTTTATAGTGTTGTTTTATAACCATTTATTCATTACTGCTATGTATCCTAATCTTTTGCCTTACAAGCTCGTTATTGGAGCTTTCCACAACTAAATATTCCATACTCAAGTTTTCTTATTGTGTGGATCAACATATGCTATTACACCATGGCTGTTCATGTTTATATTTTTTGGATATATTGGGTAACCTATTTAAAGTGCATCCCACCCTGGGTTATAGCACTCCCCTTTCAGTACAGTGCTCAGGGAGATCCCTCTCCATTCGCACTACCTGCCCAAGAAAAAAACAGGAATTTCCCATCCATTAACCATTTTTTAGCCATTAGTGTTGGTTTATAGCCATTTATTTGTTGCTAAGGCAAAGAAGAGAATAAAAACTTTATTTTAAGCAATTATTTATTATTTTTCATTGTTTATAAAGTGCATTATAGGTGCTTCATAAGTGCTTCAATCAATAAGTGCATTAATAGTGCAGATATGTTATAAAATTAGTTATCTAAAAAAAATTTTTCTTTCTTTTTGTAAAAAGAGGGGAATATCTTTTTCTAGATTACGCTGCGCTTGATCTGTGTAGTTTGTCCTTAGATGTGTCATAAATAGCAGGCACCCGATGTGCAAGTGTTCTATCTTCCATAATTTCTTCCTATATAACAGGAAAAAGGAAAATATGTTTTTTTAAAAACTAGAGATTACACAGACCCATGCAAACAACTGATTATGGATTTGCTAGAGATAGTGCTTAGACAGAACTATTTCTTGTTTGGCGATGAGTTCTTCCTACAATTGATGGGAACTGCTATGGGGGCTTGAATGGCATGCTCATATGCAGGGGCAGTTATGGTCTATTTAGAAGAAAATTTCGTCTACACATCCTACCACTTCTCCCATGTGGAGAGGTGGTGGAGATATGTCGACGATATTTTTATTATATGGAAAGGAACTGAAAATGAATTTTTGTCCTTCTACAGATACGTAAATACGGTAGATGACACAATAAAATTCACGGAAGTGCATTCCCTAACAGAAATGCAATTCCTTGATGTTAAAGTACTTTTGAATGAGGGTCAGATTGATACAACGCTTTTTGTAAAAGCCACTGATAAAAATAAACTCCTCCATTATACCAGTGGACATCCAAGCAGCCTAAAGAAGGCTATTCCACTTGGACAAATGATCAGAGTAAATCGGATTGTAAGTGACGAGCAAGAAAGGGAGGTAGAAATAGACAAATTAATTGAAAAATTTAAGTACAGAGGGTACCCTAATAAAATACTGTTACAACAAAAGAGAAAACTGGCAAACAGGGAGACTAAAGGGGACATAAGAAGAGAAAGAGATAAGTTAAAAAGAGTCCCTTTAGTACTAACATATGGGGAAGAAACGAAGAACATAGTAGGCATTGTCCAGAAACGTTGGACAATGTTAAAAAAATGCTTACCCCAGATTGAGGAGTACAAAAATCCCCCCTTAATATCATACAGAAAAGGGAAGAATGTCAAAGATTTATTGGTCAGGTCTGACATTGGTACAATGAGAAGAGAAAGACAGATTACATTGACTAGAGAGAAAAGAACAGGATGCTATCCTTGCATTAGTTGTATAAATTGCTCATTCATGATCAAAGGTAATAAATTTACCCATCCCAAAACAGGTAAAGAGTATAAAATTGAACACTTTTTAACTTGTAATTCTGACCACGTTATTTATCTTCTCGAATGCCCTTGTCACTTATTGTATGTAGGAGAGACCACCCTAGATTTTAAAGTAAGAATTAGCCACCACCGTTACACGATACGAAAAAAAATTATGAATTTACCAGTGTCGAAACATTTTGCGGAGGCAAACCACAAGGAAAAGGATTTAAAGTTTAGGCTGATAGATACTGTGCCAATGCCCAGAAGAGGTGGAGATAGAGTTGGCCTATTAAAAACTAAAGAATTGGAATGGATCCATAGGTTGCAAACTCTAAAACCAGAGGGACTCAACGTAGATTTTAAATTGCATACGGCCCTTTAAAGATTGGTTCTCATTCAAGTATTTGTGTATTTTAGTCACTTTGATGCACTATCACTAAATGTAATATAGCACTGCAGTTGTGGTATACCGTGTAACAATATAATCTATGGTTTTTTAATAATTATCTATTATATAATCACGAATGGGTTTTTTGCCCCTTCTGAGTCCGCTCGCGCTGCGAGTCAGCGTGGTGATGTGGATACGAACGAAGCATTGGCCGCGAAGCGGCCAATGCGAGTCGTTAGCCTGCGCGAGCAATGGCCGCGAGGCCATCGCGAGTCGCTGGCTGAGTGCGAGCAATGGCCGCGAAGCGGCCATTGCGAGTCGCTGGCCGAAAATCGAACCAGAGGCTCGGCCACAACGTTAGCGAGTTACCGCTCAGGTAGCGCGAGCAATGGCCGCGAGGCCATTGCGAGTCGCTGCCTGAGCCGCAAATCGCTCCCCGGGGACCATGGAGCGGAGGCGCCACAGCCGCCTCCGCTCCCCGCTAACCACAACTCCCACCCCAATGTCCGCACAGCCCCCTCCATGTCTACACAGCCCCCCCATCTCCGCACAGCCCCCCCATGTCCGCACAGCCCCCCCATGTCCGCACAGCCCCCCCCATGTCCGCACAGCCCCCCCATCTCCGTACAGCCCCCCCATGTCCGCACAGCCCCCCCCATGTCCGCACAGCCACCCCCATGTCCGCACACCCACCCCGCAACAAAACCACACCCACCAATGTCCGCACAGCCCCCCATGTCCGCACAGCCCCCCCATGTCCACACGGCCCCCCCATGTCGGCACAGCCCCCCCAATATCCGCACACCCACCCCCATGTCCGCACAGCCACCCCGCAACAAAACCACCCCCACCAATGTCCGCACAGCCCCCCCATGTCTGCACAGCCCCCCCATCTCCGCACAGCCCCCCCCCATGTCCGCACAGCCCCCCCCCATGTCCGCACAGCCCCTCCATGTCCGCACAGCCACCCCCATGTCCGCACAGCCACCCCCATGTCCGCACAGCCACCCCCATGTCCGCACACCCACCCCGCAACAAAACCACCCCCACCAATGTCCGCACAGCCCCCCCATGTCCGCACAGCCCCCCCATGTCCACACAGCCCCCCCCCAATATCCGCACACCCACCCCCATGTCCACACAGCCACCCCGCAACAAAACCACCCCCACCAATGTCCGCACAGCCCCCCCATGTCCGCACAGCCCCCCCATGTCCGCACAGCCCCCCCATGTCCGCACAGCCACCCCATGTCCGCACAGCCACCCCATGTCCGCACAGCCACCCCGCACCTAAGCCCCTACCCCCTAACTCCGCCGCCCCTAAGCCCCTACCCCCTAAGCCCCGCCGCACCTAAAAGCCCCGCCGCACCTAAGCCCCTACCCCCTAAGCCCGCCGCACCTAAGCCCCGACCCGCCGCACCTAAGCCCCTACCCCCTAAGCCGCCGCACCTAAGCCCCGACCCGCCGCACCTAAGCCCCTACCCCCTAAGCCCCGCCGCACCTAATCCCCTACCCCCTAAGCCCCGCCGCACCTAAAAGCCCCGCCGCACCTAAGCCCTTACCCCCTAAGCCCCGCCGCACCTAAGCCCCGACCCGCCGCACCTAAACCCCTACCCCCTAAGCCCCGTCGCACCTAATCCCCTACCCCCTAAGCCCCGCCGCACCTAAAAGCCCCGCCGCACCTAAGCCCTTACCCCCTAAGCCCCGCCGCACCTAAACCCCTACCCCCTAAGCCCCGTCGCACCTAAGCCCCTATCTCCTAAGCCCCGCCGCAACTAAGCCCCGACCCGCCGCACCTAAGCCCCTACCCCCTAAGCCCCGCCGCACCTAATGCCCTACCCTAAGCCCCGACGCACCTAAAAGCCCCGCGCACCTAAAAGCCCCGCCGCACCTAAACCCCTACCCCCTAAGCCCCGCCGCACCTAAGCCCCGACCCGCCGCACCTAAGCCCCTACCCCCTAAGCCCCGCCGCACCTAAGCCCCTATCCCCTAAGCCCCGCCGCCTCCTAAGCTCCCGCGCTTACCCCCGCCGCTGTCGCTAACACCTAAGGCCCTACACCCGAAGTCCCCGCCGTCCCCTAACCTAACGCCCCCGTCGATCACTTACATGCCTTCTTAGTCATCTGATCGTCCGTCCGATCCACAACTCCTCCGTCCGGCCAGGCGTCCTCTTCCTCCGGCCCCGCCAGTCTTCTCTCTTCTTTCCGCCAGCTTCCAGCTACGACGTCCTCTTCACTTCTCATTAAGATAGAATGGACGAAAAATCCGCCATTCTATCTCAATGAGATGTGAGCCGCTCTTCTGATTGGTCGCTGTCTACTACCCTCAGCCAATCAGAAGAGCCCCTCATTTCCCATTGACATACATTAGCGATGTGTCGGCGATTTTATGGCCGCCCACCTGGTTCTATTTGTCGGCCCTAAAATCGCGGACACACCGCTAATGCATGTCTATGGGCGGTGAGCTCGAATTCTGATTGGTCGGCGTCAGCAGAGAGCGACCAATCAGAAATCGGGCTGACTGCCCATAGACATGCATTAGCGGTGTATCCGCGATTTTAGGGCCGACAAATAGAACCAGGTGGCCGGCCATAAAATCGCCGACACACCGCTAATGTATGTCAATGGGAAATGACGGGCTCTTCTGATTGGCTGAGGGTAGTAGACAGCGACCAATCAGAAGAGCGCATCAAAAAATAAATTTAATAATAAAAATAATAATTAAAAAATTATTAAAAAAGAATAAATAATTCAATAAAAAATAATAATAAAAAAAATAAATAAATGCTAATAAGATGAGCCCTTTCAGCGGACCTGAAGGAGAACTGTGTCTCAGCCTCAGGCTCACTTAAAACAAATAATAAATGTAATAATAAAAATAATAATTAAAAAATAATAAAAAAATAAACAAATAATAAATAATTCAATAAAAAATAATAATAAAAAACAAAAAAAAAATCTAATAATATCAGCCCTTTCAGCGGACCTGAAGGAGAACTGTGTCTCAGCCTCAGGCTCACTTAAAATAACTAATAAATTTAATAATAAAAAAAATAATTAAATAATATTTAAAAAAATAATAAAAAAATAATAAAAAAATAAATAAAAAATAATAATAAAAAAAAAAATGCTAATAATATCACCCCTTTCAGCGGACCTGAAGGAGAACTGTGTCTCAGCCTCAGGCTCACTTAAAATAACTAATAAATTTAATAATAAAAAAAATAATTAAATAATATTTAAAAAATAATTAAAAAATATAATTAAAAAATTAATAATAAAAAATAAAATAATATGCTAAGAATATCAGCCCTTTGAGCGGACCTGAAGGAGAACTGTGTCTCAGGCTCAGGCTCACTTAAAATAACAAATAATAAATTAATTTAATAATAAAAAAAATAATTAAAAAATAATAAAAAATAAATAAAAAATTATACATAATAACATAAAAAATAAGAATAAAAAAAAAAAATGCTAATAATAATGATATTACTGCTAATAATAATGCTATTAATGCTAATAATTATGCTATTAATGCTAATAATTATGGTATTAATGGTAATAATAATGCTATTAATGCAAATAATATTGCTATTAATTCTATTATTAATGCTATTAATGCTAATAATTATGCTATTAATGGTAATAATAATGCTCATAATGCAAATAATATTGCTATTCTATTATTAATGCTATTAATGCTAATAATAATGCTATTAATGCTAATAATTATGCTATTAATGGTAATATTAATGCTATTAATGCAAATAATATTGCTATTAATGCTATTATTAATGCTATTAATGCTAATAATTATGCTATTAATGCTAATAATTATGCTATTAATGGTAATAATAATGCTATTAATATGCAAATAATATTGCTATTAATGCTATTATTAATGCTATTAATGCTAATAATTATGCTATTAATGCTAATATTTATGCTATTAATGCTAATAATTATGCTATTAATGGTAATAATAATGCTATTAATGCAAATAATATTGCTATTAATGCTATTATTAATGCTATTAATGCTAATAATTATGCTATTAATGCTAATAATTATGCTATTAATGGTAATAATAATGCTATTAATGCAAATAATTTTGCTATTAATGCTATTATTAATGCTATTAATGCTAATAATTATGCTATTAATGCTAATAATTATGCTATTAATGGTAATAATAATGCTATTAATGCAAATAATATTGCTATTAATGCTATTATTAATGCTATTAATGCTAATAATTATGCTATTAATGCTAATATTAATGCTAATTATGCTAAGAATAATCATATTAACGCTATTAATAATGCTATTAAGGCTAATAATCATGCTATTTATGCTATTCAAAATGCTATTAATGCTAATAATATTGCTATTAATGCTCTTTATGCTAATAGTAATGCTATTAATGCAATTATTTATGCTATTAATGCTATTATTTATGCTATTAATGCTATTAATAATGCTATTAATGCTATTAATAATGTTATTCATGCTATTAATAATACTATTAATGCTATTAATGCTAATATTAATGCTATTAATTGTATTATTAATGCTATTAATGCTATTAATAATGCTATTAATGCTAATAATAATGCTATTACTGCTAATAATTATGCTATTGATGCTAATAATTATGCTATTAATGCTACTATTAATGCTAATAATGCTAATAATAATCATATTAACGCTATTAATAATGCTATTAAGGCTAATAATCATGCTATTTATGCTATTCAAAATGCTATTAATGCTAATAATATTGCTATTAATGCTCTTTATGCTAATAGTAATGCTATTAATGCGATTAGTTATGCTATTAATTCTATTGTTTATGCTATTAATGCTATTAATAATGCTATTAATGCTATTAATGCTATTAATAATGTTATTCATGCTATTAATAATACTATTAATGCTATTAATGCTAATATTAATGCTATTAATTGTATTATTAATGCTATTAATGCTAATAATAATGCTATTAATGCTAATAATTATGCTATTAATGCTAATATTAATGCTAATAATGCTAATAATAATCATATTAACGCTATTAATAATGCTATTAAGGCTAATAATCATGCTATTTATGCTATTCAAAATTCTATTAATGCTAATAATATTGCTATTAATGCTCTTTATGCTAATACTCATGCTATTAATGCGATTATTTATGCTATTAATTCTATTATTTAGGCTATTAATGCTATTAATAATGGTATTAATGTTATTAATAATGCTATTAATGCTATTCATGCTAATATTAATGCTATTAATTCTAATAATCATGCTATTAATCCTATTAATAATGCTATTAATGCTATTTTTAATTCTATTAATGCTATTAATAATTTTATTAATGCTAATAATGCTATTACTCCTCATAATAATGCTATTAACGCTATTATTAATGCTATTTATGGTAATAATGCTATTAATACTAATAACAATACTATTAATAGTACTATTATTGCTGTTAATAATGCTATTAATGCTAATAATAATGCTGTTAATGCTAATAATTATGCTATTAATGGTAATAATAATGCTATTAATGCAAATAATATTGCCACGTTCTAGAATCCCGATGCATTTGCATCGGGCTCACAGCTATTTGTTTTTAATAATTATTTTCATTTATTTTTCTATTTTTCTATTCTCCTTTTTCCTGTTATATAGGAAGAAATTATGGAAGATAGAACACTTGCACATCGGGTGCCTGCTATTTATGACACATCTAAAGGACAAACTACACAGATCAAGCGCAGCGTAATCTAGAAAAAGATATTCCCCTCTTTTTACAAAAAGAAAGAAAAATTTTTTTTAGATAACTAATTTTATAACATATCTGCACTATTAATGCACTTATTGATTGAAGCACTTATGAAGCACCTATAATGCACTTTATAAACAATGAAAAATAAAAAATAATTGCTTAAAATAAAGTTTTTATTCTCTTCTTTGCCTTAGCAACAAATAAATGGCTATAAACCAACACTAATGGCTAAAAAATGGTTAATGGATGGGAAATTCCTGTTTTTTCCTTGGGCAGGTAGTGCGAATGGAGAGGGATCTCCCTGAGCACTGTACTGACAGGGGAGTGCTATAACCCAGGGTGGGATGCACTTTAAATAGGTTACCCAATATATCCAAAAAATATAAACATGAACAGCCATGGTGTAATAGCATATGTTGATCCACACAATAAGAAAACTTGAGTATGGAATATTTAGTTGTGGAAAGCTCCAATAACGAGATTGTAAGGCAAAAGATTAGGATACATAGCAATAATGAATAAATGGTTATAAAACAACACTATAAAAACGCACTGTCACTTTAAATACAACCTTCTAGTCTGAAGTAGTAATTTTATCTAATAATGGTACTTCTAATATATATTTGGCACATAGTATGCATATAAATTAAATCCATCAACTTTATAATGTAATTTGAGAAAACTTTGATAAAATGTGTGGAAACAGGAAGGGAATATCTAAAGACGCGTACAAAGAAACGCTCTATGTCACAGCGCACGCGCGAGAATTCTAAGATGGCGATGGAATCGCTTCCGGTAACGAGTTGTAACTAGGGAAGCGTATTACATACGCGCAGGCGCAGAAATTTGTAAACAACGCCGTAATGGCGGCGCGCGGTCGGGGAAAGACCGCACATGGCGAGCAACATATGTTGCTATGATCCTATATAATAAAAGCCGAAGGCCACTTCCGAATATTACTTCCGTGATGGTCTCGACCCATGCTCCTGATGTGTCACCACTGCGCGGTCCCCAGGCTACAAGGAGCGGCGGAGGAACGTTCCGCTCTCGGAACTTCCGTCCGCCCTCCAGCCTCTCCCCTCCACCCACCACCGTACCTAGCGGGGGGGCAGGGGGACCGAGCGCCCCGTGCCCCAAGCCATGAGGGGCCCATTGCCCCCACCCCCTGGGGGACCCCGTGCTGCCAGCCGCCCGCCGCGCGCCCGGAGAGGAGGGAGGACGGGACTTCCTGTCCTGCACCTCTGCCCGCCCCTCCTCTCCTCCTACACCAGCCGCACGCCGGTCGGCCCGCGGTGAGTCTGCACCCACCCAGCTACGCCTCTGCCCTCCAGCCTACCTTGCCCTCCTGCCTCTTCAGCCTCCCCTCCAGCCTCCCTTCACCTCCAGCCTCCCCTGCCCTCCAGCCTCCCCTGCCCTCCAGCCTCTCCAGCCTCCCCTGCCCTCCAGCCTCCCCTGCCTCTCCAGCCTCCCCTCCCTCCTCAGCCTCTCCACCCTTCCCTGCCCTGCAGCCTCTCCCCTCCCGCCTCCGCTCTCCCCTCCCGCCTCTGCTCTCCCCTCCAGCCTCCACTCTCCCCTCCAGCCTCCACTCTCCCCTCCAGCCTCCACTCTCCCCTCAAGCCTCCGCCCTCCAGCCTCCGCTCTCCCCTCCAGCCTCCGCTCTCCCCTCCAGCCTCCGCTCTCCCTCAGCCTCGCTCTCCCCTCCAGCCTCCGCCCTCCAGCCTCCGCTCTCCCCTCCAGCCACCGCTCTCCCCTCCAGCCACCGCTATCCCCTCCAGCCTCTCCCCTCCCGCCTCCGCTCTCCCCCTCACGCCTCCCTTCTCCCCTCCAGCCTCCCTTCTCCCCTCCAGCCTCCGCTCTCCCCTCCAGCCTCCGCTCTCCCCTCCAGCCTCCGCTCTCCCCTCCAGCCTCCCCTCTCCCCTCCAGCCTCCCCTCTCACCTCTGCTCTCCCCTCCAGCCTCCCCTCCAGCCACCGCTCTCCCCTCCAGCCTCTGCCCTCCAGCCTCCGCTCTCCCCTCCAGCCTCCGCTCTCCCCTCCAGCCTCGGCCCTCCAGCCTCCCTCTCCCCTCCAGCCTCTCCCCTCCCGCCTCCCCTCCAGCCTCCAGCCACCGCTCTCCCCTCCAGCCTCTCCCTCCACCTCCCTCCAGCCTCTCCCTCACCCTCCCCTCCAGCCTCTCCCCTCCACCTCCGCTTCCCCTCCAGCCTCTCTCCCCTCCAGCCTCCCTCTCCCCTCCAGCCTTGCTCTCCCTCCAGCTCCCCTCTCCCTCCAGCCTCCCCTCTCCCCTCCAGCCTCCGCTCTCCCCTCCAGCCTCCCCTCTCCCTCCAGCCTCCCCTCTCCCCTGTCATCTGCCTCGCTCCCCTGTCCTTGCCTCCCCCTCCCTGTCCGCCTCCACCTCCCCTGTCTCTGCCTCCAGCTCCTTGTCCCTGCTCTCAGCCTCCTGTCCGCTCCAGCCTCCCTGTCCTCTGCCCTCCAGCCTCCCCTGTCCTCTGCTCTCCAGCCTCCCTGTCCTCTGCCTCTCCCCTCCAGCCTCCCCTGTCCTCTTGCCTCCAGCCCTCCCCTGTCCTCCTCTCCTCAGCCCTCCCTCCTCTGCCTCCGCCTCCCTGTCCTCTGCTCCTCCGCCTCTCCCACTCCGTCTTTTGCTCTCCACCCTCCTCGCCCCTCCGCTCTCTCTCCTCCCCTCCTCCTCAGCCTCCCTCCTCTGCCCTCCAGCTCCCCCTCTCCTCTGCCCTCCAGCCTCTGCTCTCCCTCCGCCTCTCCCCTCCAGCCTCTGCTCTCCCCTCCAGCCTCCGCTCTCCCACTCCCGCCTCTCCACTCCCCCTCCGCTCCCCCTCCGCCTCTCCACTCCGCCTCCGCTCTTCCCTCCCCCACCTCCCACTCCCGCCTCCGCCTCCCTCCCGCCTCTCCACTCCCCGCCTCCGCTCTCCCCTCCAGCCTCCCTCCCCTCCGCCTCCCCTCCCAGCCTCCCTCTCCCCTCCGCCCTCCGCTCTCCCCTCCACCTCTCCTCTGCCCTCCCCCCCTCCCCCTCGCCCTCCCCTGTCATCTGCCCTCCACCTCCCCTGTCTCTGCCTCCACCTCCCTGTCCTCTCTCACCTCCCTTCCTCTGCTCTCCACCTCCCCTGTCCTCTGCTCTCCAGCCTCCCTTCCTCGCCTCCAGCCTCCCCCCTCTGCCCTCCAGCCTCCCTCTCCTCTGCCCTCCAGCCTCCCCTCTCCTCTGCCCTCCCAGCCCTCCGCCTCCCTCTCCCCTCCACTCTCCCCTCCAGCCTCCGCTCTCCCTCCAGCCTGTCTTCGCTCCTCCCCTCCAGCCTCGCTCTCCCCTCCAGCCTCCACTCTCCCCCTCCAGCTCCGCTCTCCCTCCACCCGCTCTCCCCTCCAGCCTCTGCTCTCCCCTCCAGCTCTCTCCCTCCGCCTCGCTCTCCCTCCAGCTTCCCCGCTCGCTCTCCCTCCCTCCGCTCCCCTCCCTCGCCCCTCCAGCCTCCCTCCCCTCCAGCTCCTCTCCCCTCACCTCCGCTCTCCCCTGCCTCCTGCTTCCCCTCCACCTCCCTCCCTCCCTTCTCTCTCCCTCCGCCTTCTTCCCTCCCTCCTTGCCTCCCCCTCCCGTCCTCTCCTCCCTCCCTGTCCTCTCTCCACCCTCCCTGTCTCTCCCCCTCCCTGTCCTCTGCTCCTCCCCCTCCCTGTCCTCTCCTCCACCTCCCTCCTCTGCCTCCCCCTCCGCTCCTCTCTCGCCCTCCTGCCCTCAGCTCATCCCTCTCCTCCAGCCTCCTCCTCCCTCCAGCCTCGCTCTCCTCGCCCTCCTCAGCCTCTGCTCTCCCTCCAGCCCTCCCGCTCTTCCCTCCAGCCTCTCCCTCCAGCCTCTCTCTCCCCTCCCGCTCTGCTCCCTCAGCCTCCCTCTCCTCCCGCTCCGCCTCCCTCCTCCTGCTCCCTCCAGCCTCCCCTGCCTCTGCCTCCCTCCAGCCTCCCTCCGCCTCCGCTCTCCCTCAGCCTCCCCTACCTGCCTCCAGCCTCCCCTCTCTCCTCAGCCTCCTCTCATGCCTAGTCCCTACCTATGCTCCGCTCCTATCCTGCTCAGCTCCCTATTGCTAGTCCATCCCCTCCCTCAGCTTTGCCGCACTTCCCTCACTTTGTCGCTCCACTCACCTACCTCAGCCTCCACTATCCTACACCCACTCCCTTCTTACCCCAGCTCGCTCCCTCACCTCAGCTGCCTAGTTAATATGCTTATGATCACTTCCTCACTTGTCCGCACCCTCATTGTCGCACACTACACCACCACACTAACTCCGCTGTACCACCTCATAGCGCCTAGATTATGACATGCACCCCAATATGATCCATATACGTCCAAGAAGTCTCCCAAACTTCCGAACCCATATTGGATCCAGTCGTCCGCGGGCGGCGACATGTCAACTCAGGATCCAGCCGGCGGGGAAGATGCAGGGTCGGTGCTAACTATAGGGAGTCTGTTGTGTGTGTGTATGTATGTATGTATGTGTGTGCTGACCACTCTGCCCACGGCGCTGCGCTGACCACTCTGCCCACGGCGCTGCCCTGCCCACTCTGCCCACGCCACTGTGCTGACCAATCTCACCGCACTCACTGCTAACCACTCAGCCACGGCACTCACTGCTAACCACTGACCCACCGCACTCACTGCTAACCACTGAGCCACCGCACTCACTGCTAACCACTGAGCCACCGCACTCACTGCTAACCACTGAGCCACCGTATACTCTGCTACCCACTGAGCCACCTGTATACACACAATTCATTTCACCGCACTCCCCTCCACTATTAGTAAGTAAACTATATATGGATTCTAGACTACCCGATTCTTTAGAATCGGGCCGCCATCTAGTTACATGATAATTAATATCAATCAAGCGGGCACCTGAGCTGCAATTGATCTATTTTAGAAATATAACCGTAAGTAAAGAGAATTATACCGTTTTAATGAGACAAGTAACCATATATGTATGTATATAAACTGCTATGTAAATCCCATTGTAAAGGGAACTTGTTTTAGCACAAAGAAACACTTGTAACACTGTAAATTGAATAATAATGTTTGATATTGGAGAATATATAAAATCCCCAGCATTTGCCCTAAGTGACTGCTGGAAGAAGGTCTGAGGACCGAAACGTCGCCTCACTATGCCTATATGCCAATAAAGGCAAGGAAATCACTCCAAATTGTGTGTGCTGCAGCCTCATTTTTTGCAAGTATCTATATCTATATCTATTTATCTATATCTATCTATATCTATACTATATCTCTATCTATCTATATCTATCTATCTATCTATATCTATTTATCTCTCTCTCTCTCTCTCCCTCTCTCTCTCCCTCCCTCTCCCTCTCTCCCTGTCCCTCTCTCTGCCTCTCTCCCTTCTCCTCTCCCCTCTCCCCCTCTCTCCTCCCTCTCTCCCTCTCCCTCTCTCCCCTCCCTCTCCCTCTCTCCCTCTCCCTCTCTCCCTCCCCTCCCTCCCTCTCCCCTCCCTCTCCCTCTCCCTCTCCCTCTCCCTCTCCCTCTCCCTCTCTCCCACATTCAATTCAATTCAATTCAAATGAGCTTTATTGGCAGGACTAAGTAAATATCAGCATTGCCAAAACAAATAGTAAAAATAGGGGGACGGGAGTGGGGAGTGGGTAGGCATATTGAAGTCCATGATATATCGGGATCCTTTTAGAGCATGGGCCTCAAGCTCCAGGCCCGAGGGCCGCACACAGTGCAGGCCCCCAGGATCTCCACAGCACCCGACGGCCGGTAATCAAATGACCAACTGTCAAATTCCGAGGAAACCCCGAAAACCCGGACCGAGCGCGGCCCTCGAGGCCCGGAGTCCGAGACCCCCGCTTCAGAGGATGAGGACATGTCCAGGGTGGGGTATATAAGTCTGCGGGATATCAGGCTCTTAGTTGGGGATAGGGAAATGTCCAGGGTGGGGTATATAAGTCCATGGCATATCAGGCTCTTAGTTGGGGGATAGGGAAGTGTTCAGGGTTTTGGTACAGAAGTCCATGGCATATCAGTCTCCTCTTAGTCTGTGGCAGGCACTGACATATTGCGCTGCTATGGCCGCTGCACTTTCTTCTTCCCCCAGTACTATTTGCAGTTTCTCTTCCTCCTCCATGGAGGTGAAGTCTGGGAGGAGATCAGACAGTCTCTTGAAGTGAGTGTCTCTCACTGCGGAGTACTTAGGGCACCTCAGCAAGAAGTGGGTCTCATCCTCCACGACCTCCTGGGGGCACTGCTGGCACAGTCTGCTCTCTCGGGGCTTGTAGTTCTGTCGGTGCCGCCCGGATTCGATGAGTAGGCTGTGGGCACTCAGTCTGTACCGGCTCAGGATCTGTCGCTCTTTGGGGTTTTCCAGTTTCTCTAGGTATGGCGCCAGTTTGTACTCTCTCTGTAGGTTCTGGTATATCGTCAGTTTCTGTGATTTGTTTATATCGTTCCTCCAGATGCTGAGATATTCCTCTTTGCCTTTGTGCACCATCTTATGGATTTCGCTTTTTGTCAGGCCATGTGGGTTGGTGGCTTGGTCAGGCTGTCTTTGGGTACTTTGTGTTGGGAGGCTTCCTGGGGCTTCCTGGTGTAGGAGGGCTTTATGATGGTAGGAGCCGGGTCTACTGTTTTGTAGATGAGCCTTGAATGATAGCGCCTTCTTCTGGATCTCGAGGTGTAGCGGGAGTCTCCCCAGCTCTGCTCGGCAGGCGCTGTTTGATGTGCTCCGATGGACTTGGAGAAGATGCTTGCAGAACTCTAGGTGGAATATTTCAGTCGGCCCGGCGTCCTACTTTGACCAGTTTGGGTAGGAGACTGGACCCCAGACCTCACTGCCGTAAAGAAGGATTGGGGCAATGATGGTGTCAAAGACTTTTAGCCAGACTGTTACTGGTGCCTTGAGATGATACAGACGTCTTCTTATGGCATAGAAGGCTTTGGAAGCCTTGTCTTTCAGTAACTCTATGGCTTGCTTGAAGCTCCCTGATTGGCTGAGTTCTAGGCCCAGGTAGGTGTACTTGTTGGTTTCTGTAAGTGGGCAGTTGTCTATCGTGAAGGGAGGATGGCCAGCAGGTTTCTGGTTTCTTTTCTGGAACACCATGGTATTAGTTTTCTTCTGGTTGATTGGCATTGCCCATGTGCTGCTGAAGGTCTCTAGGATGTTCAGATGATCTTGGAGGCCTTTCTCGGTTGGGGATAACAGCACGAGGTCATCGGCATACAGCAGAAATTTCACCTGGGTGTCATGGAGAGTGAGTCCTGGTGCTGAGGAAGACTCCAGGGCCACTGCCAGCTCATTGATGTAGATGTTAAAGAGCGTTGGACTGAGGCTGCAGCCCTGTCTCACTCCTCGGCTTTGTTGGAAATAGGCCGTCCTCCTTCCATTGACCCTCACGCTGCAGCTGTTCTCAGTGTAGGAGCTTCGGATGACATCATATGTTTTGCCTCCTATTCCGCTCCCCAGCAGTTTTAGGAATAATCCTGGGTGCCACATTGAGTCAAAGGCCTTTTTGAAGTCCACGAAACAAGCGTATATCTTCCCATTCTTTGTATTGTGGACGTGGCTCTTGATGAGGCTGTGCAGAGTATAGATGTGGTCAGTGGTGCGGTGGTTCGGCATGAACCCTGCTTGGCTCTTGCTGAGGACGTTGTGCTTTGTGAGGAAGGTGAGGATCCTCTTGTCAGGATGCTGTTGAAGAGTTTGCCCAGGTTGCTGCTGACACATATCCCCCGGTAATTTGCTGGATCGAACTTGTCCCCGTTTTTGTGTATTGGGGTTATGAGGCCTTGGTTCCAGATTTTGGGGAAGTAGCCAGCCTGCAGTACGATATTAAATAGTTTTGTTATTACAGCCAGGATGTCTGGCGGGCTGTATTTTAGCATTTCTGGGAGGATCCCGTCTGGACCGCTGGCTTTTTTACCTCTTATCTGTGTGATCCTTTCTGCTATTTCTGGCAGTGTGATTGGTGCATCCAGAGGATTTTGGAAATCTTTGATCTTTTCCTCCATATCTTTCAGTTTTCTCACAAGCTCTTCTTGTGCCGGGCTCAGGTCTTCACTTGGGATGTCTTTGTAAAGGTCCTTGAAGTACTGGAGCCAGATGTGGCCGCTCTGGATGTGGAGGCTGTTGCTTTTCTGGTTAGAGCCAAGTTGATTCCACAGTTCCCAGAATCTGTTGTCTTCCAGGGCGTCTTGGAGTTGGAGGAGTTTGGTGGAGATGTGGTTTTGCTTTTTCTTTCTGAGGATGGCTTTGTAACTTCGTTGTATGGTGTGGTAGGCTTCTCTCACAGTGGGGTTGATTGGGTCTCTGTGTTTTTCATTTGAGGCCATTCTTAGGGCCTTCCGCATGGTCTTACATTCTTTATCAAACCAGTTGTTGGGATTTGGTTTACTCGGCCTCTTGTTGATGCTTTTTTTCAGCTCGGACATTTCCGCCATGGTATAGAGAATGTTGTTGAGGTCCCTTACCGCCAGTTCTGCTCCTTCAGGGTTAGGCTCATACACATTAGTATGGAAGTGTTGGAGCTTCTCCTTGATCTCTGGTCTATTGATGGCATCTTTATATTTTGGGGCCGACATCTTGGACCATTTGAAGGATGGCGGTAAGTTAAAGAGACCAGTCTTTTGCGCGGTTTGTGAGGATGATTTGTTTGTGGATTTAATGTATAGAAGCAGTTGGTTGTGGTCTGACAGGTGTGTTTGTGGGGTGACTATGAGGGCACCAATATTTGTAGGGTCCATATCTGTGATGGCATAGTCTATCACACTGCTGCCCACATGGGAGTTTAGGGTATGTCTTCACAATGAGTCTCCCTTGGTGCGGCCATTGAGGATACGAAGTCCCAGGCTTCGGTATAGGTTCAGCAGTGTTCTGCCGCTTTTGTTGACTGTACAGTCATAACTGTTCCTGTCGGTGTGCACTGGGCTGTCACAGTCGGTATCTGCTCCAAATATATGGATGTTTCCATCAGTGGTCAGGTAGTCTCTTTCCCTTCCAGTCCTTGCATTGAGATCTCCATAGATGAGAACAGTGCCCAGAAGTGGGCAGCTTCAGTTTTTAGGGTCTTAAAGCTGTCTGGGTTGAAGTATGGAGACTCAGGAGGAGCTATGTACGCTGCACACAGGTAGATGTCAGCCTGGGAGGTGAGGATGGAGCGGCTTATTCTTATCCAGATGTGGCTGTCTCCTCTCTTCACGGCTCTGATATGTTCATGGAACTCCTCTTTGTACCAGACTAATATTCCTCCTGAGCTCCGGCCCTGTTTGATGTTTTTGTTTTTCAGGGCGGAGACAGAGAATTCCCTGTATCCGGTGGGGACATAGGATTCATTATTTGCCTTAGTCCATGTTTCAAGGAGGATCTGTATATCAATGTTTTTCAGTCTCTGATTAAAGTCTGGGTCGTTTGTCTTACATCCGAAGGCAGAAGCGTTCAGGCCCTGGATGTTCCAGCTACTAATGATGAGGGTTGACATGGTGTAGCTGTGTACCTTGTAATGGGCTGCCCTGCATAGGACATCTTGGATTTCTGACTGGTGACCTTGTTGTAGGTGATTGGTCCAGTCGCATGAGTGCCTTGCGCACACAGCTGAGCATGTTCTTTATGTCTGCCAGGTCTCTGCTCTGCTTCACTCTGTGTGGGGCAGGTGGTGTCTTCCATGGTTTGTGTCTCTCATGGGCTTGTTTTACATACTGGTTGCGGTTTTCAGTTTGTTGAGCGTATTCCATTTTAGGTCTGTCAGTTGTTGGTGATCTTTCTAACAGTTTTCGGTCTGCATGGTTTCTTGGTCTGGGGACTCTGTTGAATACTATGTCTTTTAGTTCTTTGGCAAAAACGCTGACTCCTTGGTTGATGAGATGCTTGTCATCATACAGGTGGTGGGTGTTAATGGCGGGATGTTGTGCCAGGGTGATGTCTAGAGTCGTGGTGATCTTGGCTGCCAGCTCTCTGTTGACTTCTTGGGTGATGTATTTGAGTGAATCTTTTCTTGGTAGCAGCGACGAGATGATAACTTTACTGCCGGGGAAATTTAGTTGTGTGGTCTTTGCTAGCTGGTATAGTTGTCCTGCTACCTGCTGATGTTGGTCCTCGAGATTGTTGGTGCCTGTATCTATGATGATGTGGTTTGGGTTGGTGAAATATGGGTTATTAATAACTGCTGTTGCTTGTTCTATGGTTGGACAGCGGATTTTAGAAACCCTTTTTCCAGGGAAGAGTCGTCTTGTGTTGAGGTATCTTCCATTAGAGTCTATAATCAGGACTATATCAGGATGTGGTTGTTGGCTGCTCCGGTGGGAGCTTCTGTTTCTGTTCTGCTTGTTGCTCTGTTGTGTTGCTGTGGCCTGCTGTTGCTGTTGCTTTTGACTTGGGGGTTGTTTAATGCTTGGCTCTGGCTCATCCTGTGTTTCTTGATTATTTTCTGACTTGCTCTCAGTATTTATGCAGTTGTTTGAGTTCGTGGTGATGTGGCTGTTGGCTCTCATTGTGTCTTCACCTATCTCCTTCCCTGGGTCTCTCTCCTGTGTTAAGGGTAGTGTCAGGTTCTTTAGGTTTGCTATTTGTTCTTTCAATCTAGCATTTTCTTGTTTTAAATCATATATTTCGTGTTTGATTCCCTGCACGACTGAGTCCAGTTCACACTTCAGTCTGGTTACCTCTGTAGCTGTGGGGTCGTTTGTCTGCCTTTGGATCTGTTCTTTAAGCAGTGTGAAGTCCCTCTCCAGCTGAGACAGGCATTCTCTAAGGGTCTCCAGTGAGGGGAGTGTATTATCAGGGCTTTGGGCTGCAGGGTGGTCCCTGGTGGTCCTCTTTGTAGCACGTGTGGGCCCATTACTCTTCCTACGTGCTGGCTTTGCTACTTTATATGTTTGGGCCTTGACTTTAATATGAGGGAAATTTGCCTCAAATGCCTGAAGGTTCTCCTCATTGCCCTGTATGACTATTGTGCCTGAGTGGTATAAGTTAACTGTGAGTGAGACATCCTCATCTTGTGGGTTTATTACTCTGATTTGTCGACCCTTGCTGATGCCACCTTTTAGAATGTTTTTATAGTATTTGCACACAGCTGTGTGCCAGGCATCTGGCTGATCAGTATAGAAGATGTCATTTGTCTTTCTGTTTTCTTTCTCAGTAAAATCTGCAAACAAAGTTTCTGGTTCCTCTGTGATATATGATTCTTTTATTGCCCTTTTGGCTTTAGTGTTGCTGATGTTGCTAGGATATGTTATCTTCTTGATCTGTGAACTGTGTGATGTGCTGCCATCTGCTGTCTCTGCAGTGCTGATTTCTACAGGGGGATCAGTTATAATGCTGGAATTCTCATTCTCCAAAATGTTATTCATTTCCATATTGCTTATTTTATATTGTTCTTATTCTCTGGAGAGATTCTATAGGGTTTGTTCTATAGGGGTTGGAGATGCAGAGAGATGGTCTTACCTCTTGCTGTTCGGCTCTGGGGTTGGTCAGCTTTGGTAGTCTCTGTTGCTTGAAGCCTGTACTGTGGGGGAGATCTTCCTTATCATCTGAATTCCTCTTTTATCCTGGTTTTTATTTTTCTTTCTTGGCTGGATCTTAGTCCTGCTCGCTTTTGCCTTCCATGGAGCTGGTATATTCCAAGTTCTGCCTTACAGGTTGCCCATTACAAGGTATAAATTGCTTAGATTTTAGGAGCCCATGTCACATACAGCTTACTCCTAGTTATGGTGGGCGGGTATCAGCATTGCCAAAGCAAATAGTAAAAACTCCCTCTCCCTCTCTCTCCCTCTCTCTCTCCCTATCCCTCTCTGCCTCCCTCTCTCCCTCTCTCCCTCTCCCTCTCTCTCTCTTTCTCTCTCTCTCTCCCTCTCTCTCTCCTTCTCTCTCTCCAGATTCTAGACTCCCGATTCTTTAGAATCGGGCTCACAGCTAGTATATATATATATATATATATATATACTAGCTGTGAGCCTGATGCAAATGCATCGGGATTCTAGAACGTGCATTAATTTGATTATAGTAGTTATAGCTGGTGTGAGTACTTTTTGGGGGGGTGTGAGTCTTTTTTGGGGGGGTGTGAGGACTTTTTTGGGGGGTGTGAGGACTTTTTAGGGGGGGGTGAGAACTTTTTGTGGGGGTGTGAATACTTTTTCGGGGTGTGTGAATACTTTTTGGGGGGGTGTGAATACTTTTTTGGGGGGTTCAATACTTTTTGGGGGGGTTAGAATACTTTTTGGGGGGTGTGAATACTTTTTGGGGGGTTGAATACTTTTTGGGGGGTGTTCAATACTTTTGGGGGGGTTCAATACTTTTTGGGGGGTGTTCAATACTTTTTGGGGGGTGTTCAATACTTTTTTGGGGGGTTCAATACTTTTTGGGGGGTGTTCAATACTTTTTTGGGGGGGTTGAATACTTTTTGGGGGGGGTGTGAATACTTTTTTGGGGGGGTTGAATACTTTTTTGGGGGGTTGAATACTTTTTTGGGGGGGTTCAATACTTTTTGGGGGGGTTCAATACTTTTTGGGGGTGTTCAATACTTTTTGGGGGTGTTCAATACTTTTTGGGGGGTTCAATACTTTTGGGGGGGTTCAATACTTTTGGGGGGGGTTCAATACTTGTTGGGGGTTGAATACTTGTTGGGGGGGTTCAATACTTGTTGGGGGGGTTCAATACTTTTGGGGGGTGTTCAATACTTTTTTGGGGGGTGTTCAATACTTTTTGGGGGGTGTTCAATACTTTTTGGGGGGTGTTCAATACTTTTTGGGGGGGTTGAATACTTTTTGGGGAGGGGTTCAATACTTTTTGGGGGGTTCAATACTTTTTGGGGGTGTTTCAATAATTTTTGGGGGTGTTCCATACTTTTTGGGGGTGTTCAATAATTTTTGGGGGTATTCCATACTTTTTGGGGGGTGTTCAATACTTTTTGGGGGGTGTTCAATAGGTTTTGGGGGTGTTCAATACTTTTTGGGGGGTGTTCAATACTTTTTGGGGGGTGTTCAATACTTTTTTGGGGGGTGTTCAATACTTTTTGGTGGGGGTTCAATACTTTTTGGGGGTGTTCAATACTTTTTGGGGGGTTCAATACTTTTTGAGGGTGTTCAATACTTTTTGGGGGTGTTCAATACTTTTTGGGGGGGTTCACTACTTTTTGGGGGGGTGTGAACACTTTTTTTGGGGGGTTGAATACTTTTTTGGGGGGTTCAATACTTTTTTGGGGGGTTCAATACTTTTTTTGGGGGGGTTGAATACTTTTTGGGGGGTTGAATACTTTTTGGGGGGTGTTGAATACTTTTTTGGGGGAGGGTTGAATACTTTTTGGGGGGTGTTCAATACTTTTTGGGGGGTGTTCAATACTTTTTGGGGCTGAGTGCTCGCAATGGCCGCGAAGCGGGCATTGCGAGTCGCTGGCCGAAAATCGAACCAGAGGCTCGGCCACAAAGTTAGCGATTTACCGCTCAGGCAGCGACTTGCGCTACATGAGCGGTAAATCGCTAACTTTGTGGCCGAGCCTCTGGTTCTATTTTCGGCCAGCGATTCGCAATGGCCGCTTGCGGCCATTGCTCGCACTCAGCCAGCGACTCGCAATGCCCGCTACGCGGGCAATGCTTCGCTCGTGGTGACGTCACAGAGTGACAAAGCCACGGCGATTTCGGGGTCCGACACGATTTTGCCCACGGCAATTATAGAGTAGATATACACACAAAAATTATACAAATGAAAACACAAAAAAAGAGGAATTTCATTAATACTACAACATGATTGAAGGGGATGTGTCAGCTATTTTACGCACTGTAGGGACATCCATTTTCGTATCTTCAAAGAAGGGGGCAGCGCTTGTACATTAGGTTATCATGCCCACTGGAGCATGATAATCATGAATGGAATTCAGGGATGGATACATAAGAACACCCCTACAATCTAGCTGCAGGGGCAGATAGTGATAGGTTGGGGGTTATAAAGTAGCTGACAGGTTCCCTTTAATTGATGTAAAATAAATCATTTTTGTAATTCATGCCTCCTGGGCATTTGCAATCCAAAGACAAGATCCAAAAGGCTTCTCTGGCAAGAAGCTATTTATGCCAGTAGCCTCCTTTTTAGGATATTTGAGCTTTTCCATGCCAAAAAATCTGAAATTGGTTGTATCAGTTCCATGTGCAGCTACAAAATGTTTAGTTTTACCATAATAAGCACCATTTCTATTTTTAATGTTCATCAGAGCTCTGGAATACATATTTTACATTATCTTGACATGCATCCGACATATTTGACATTACATGATGTGCACACTATGCAATAAATTATCTGATGTGAATCACAATTTATAAAATAATTTATTGTACAAATTGTATTATCTGGCAAGGAAAAGGTCAATCTCCTATTGTCTGCAAAATCGCAGGCATTGCATAAAAAACGTGCACACTTGAAAAAGCCCTTTTGTGAGAGCCAATTAGATGTTTCTTTTATCAATTAGACAGGGAGACAGCATATTTCCTTATGATAAACGTCTTCTGACAATTTTACTTGAAGAAACATGGAGAACATAGTTTACAGCGTAAACAATTTATCATTATCACACTAGAATACCTTTTGAAGCACAATTTTTTTTACATTTATTTCTCAAAATTTTCTGCAAAGAAAGGGAGCCCTAAATGGAGTCTAAATTGTCACCTCCGCTTGCCATCCTTTTTTTGGCGTGATGGGAGGAGGTGTTAATATACGGTAGCCTTTTCTCCAAGTGTGTTGTGTGCATTCATCAAGTGTTATTGTATGACTAAGAAACAAGTCAGCAAGAGGCACCGATTTTGCTTGTTTACCATGGATATCTGTTCTTGCCTGTTTTAATGGACTCGTAATAAAGAATTCTTTTAAATGATTTTCTGAATGGCTGTGCAGCTATGTTCCTTCCTTCACATCTGAATGGCATAATTGGACTACTTTCTTAATGGAGGAAATATGGCCTCTGCACAAGCCCTATTAGTGAGTGCAGCACAGGACTGGGGTCTCTGGGGCCCACCAGAGAAATTGAATCCAGGGGCCCACCCACCCTTCAGCTATATAAAAATATCTGTTAGCTGTTATACCCATTATATTGGCGTCTCCAGCACGTCACTGTACGATCACCATAGCTGTGATGTACAATTAATGTAGTTTGCATTAAAGGGATGCTTTGGTGAAAACAAGTTATCAGTAATCCAGAGGTTCAGTAAGTGATGACTTATTTATTAGTGGAATCCTACCGATGGAAACCGCACCGACAGAAGAGCGTGGCACCTTTTATCCTCATTATAAAATGCAGATAATGATGACGGCTCCATTAATTATCATTGGGGCTTCCAGAAAAAGCCAAACCCAGCGCTCACAGCTACTAAGGGAATGAGCAGATCATGGGCGAGCAGTACATCAGCTCCAGTCTAATGGGGAGAAAACAAACCTATCACTAAGGACCGTCTTTAAGGACTATTTTTTTAATATGTGCGTTTTAAACATCCAAGTATTTAATATCTATTGGAAATAAAGAATTTTCACCTTATTGATATCAGAAAAAAACAAATGACCAACCTCCACTATACCAAGACTAATACCATATGGAAGGGAGAAATACCACCACACCATGACCAGATCACATATTACCACCATATGGTGCCTGAATAATACCATAGTCAAGGCACAAATACCGCCACACCATGACCAAAGCACATAATACCACCACATAGTGATCAAATACTACTACGGACAAGATATAAATATTGCCACACCATGACAAGACCACATATCACCACTACATAGTGACCAAATAATACCACATACAAGGGACAAATACCACCTCATCATGGACAAAGCACATAATGCCGACACATAGTGACAAAATACTAAAAATAATGAATATTAAAATAATGAAAATGTAAAAAAGCTCTGTATATTGGGTCAGTGTACAGGTAATACAGTGATCACCGGGGACATTATATGCAGAAGCTCTATATATATCAGTGTACAGGTTATACAGTGATCATCACCGGTAACATTATACACAGGAGCTCTGTATATAGTATATAGACACACACATACACACCAGTGATGTCTCTAGGTGAAGTCCTTCATATTTAGATTTTTTCATCTGTCGCAGACCGATATCACATCTTCTAGCCAGGACTCATCCCTGCAGAAAATAACACAGTTATCTATAAAGGTACCTTTACACGCCGCTACAGCAGGGTGGAAACAACCGGGTGTTTCACGTGCACGAGCACATACCAACGGTTACAAACGGTACCCGATACCACCTTTACACGCCGCTACAAGGTGCTCTACAGAAGGTTTAATCTATCTCTGGATGCACCGCCGGGTGCTCAAGTTACCTTCTGTAGAGCACCTTGCCTCATTTACACGCCGCTACAGAAGGTAATATGGGAGGACCTGGTGCAGCAGGGACAACACATAGGCGTGCCAGAATTGTGGATTACGAGACGCTCGTACGATGATTGGACAATGCAATAGCATCAGGATTGGCCAGCCAGTGCAGGAAGGCTGGCTAATACATGACGCTATTGCAAATGTGTAGTGTGACTGGTGTAGTGTGACTGGCCCTATGCAGCGACTACCAATCGTAACGCAGGAGCTTCCTCCAATGATCGCTGAAGGGGAGCGGTTTCACGGAGGGTGTGTCACGCCCCAGGGAGTTAACTAGGTGACGAAAAAACCTTACCCTACCTTATTTAGAAGCCGTTACCATCGGGTTGAAATCAGCCTGTTTTAGAGCACTGCTCTGAAACAGGTGCCGCAAGTGACGGGTGGCAACAACCTACTTTACACACCGCTACCTCGGGTTGATTTGACGGTGCAAGATACATTTGTCTCATAAACCCGGTTGTTTCCACCCTGTTGTAGCGGCATGTAAAGGTACCTTAAGGGCCCCTTTACACGCGGATACATTTCTAGGGTGGCTACAGGTAACTTACTGGTTGCAGTGAAATCATGGAGAGATTATTCCATTTGTACACAGCAACAAGATAGAACCTTGTATCCATGATTTCACTGCAACCACTAAGTTACCTGTAGCCACCCTAGAAATGTAGCCGCGTGTAAAGGGGCCCTAACTGATCACTTTCAGAACACATTCCACACTTTTCCTAACATTTCTACACTACATAAAACCACAAAAAAAGCAGCATACTGCCGACCCACGCAGTAACAGGACCTCCCTTTTGTCCGTCTCAGGGGAAACAGTATTTTCAAAAGTAAATTATATGACAGCAGTAATAATGTCCCCTAATTGGCCCCTACAGTAAATATGTCCCCACTTGGCAACATAAATCAATAATGTATGTTCCTCATTCTGGCCCCCATATAGGAATAATGTCTCCCCTCCTGGCCCCCTTTATTTAATAATGCCCCCCATCCTGGGTCCCTATGTTCCTCCATTCTGGTCCCCTAAGTTGCCCCATTCTAGATCCCCAGACCAACATGAAAACATCTCCAGCCATCCAGATAGATTACAACAAAGACACATATGACGTCTCACATTTCCAGCCTCGTCGCTATCTATTCCCAAGTTGGACAAACTCCTCATCCTACTGATACCCCAATGCTGAGCTGCTGCTGCCGTATGTGCCTCTATTGCTGCACCTGCTGTGTGACACACAAACAGCGCTCCTCTTACTTCCCCACATAACAATGCGACCACTGTTCCCCCCACATAACAGTGCCACCACTGTGCCTTCACATAACAATGTCACCACTGTGCCCCCCACATAATACTACCACCACTGTGCCCCCCACATAATAATGCCACCACTGTGCCCACAACATAATACCACCACTGTGCCCCCACATAATAATGGCACCACTGTGCAAGTGTTCCTTATCCTGGGCCCCTTACAGATATATATGTCCCCATCCTTGCCTATATGTCCCCTCTCCTGGTATATATGTCCACTTTATATGTGTCCCCATTCTTACAAATACTGTAACCTATCCTGGTATATATTGTATATCCCCCATCCTAGTATATACATCCCTCATCCTCGGCCCATCCAACCATATATGTCCCCTATCCTGATATAGACATGTCCCCATTCTGGTATATATGTCTCACATCCTGATATATATGTCCTCATCTTGAGTCCTTCCTGTATATATGTCCCTTATACTGGTATATGTGTCCCCCATCCTGGTATATATTATATATGTCCCCCATCCTGGGCCACATTCTAGTATATATATGTCCCCCATCTGGCCCATTCTGTATGGCCTCTTCCTGGTATGTTCCCCATCCTAGGCCCCCTATAGTACCCCATCCTGGGTCCCTATCTTCCTGGTATATGTCCCCTATATTGATAGAGTAGGACTACCCTGATGAGATTGCCTTGACGTGGCAAGGTGGCTCAAAAGATTGATCAATATTTTGCCAAATATCTTAGTTTTATAATATTATACAGTTTTGAGGGAATGTGTGCATTTGCACGGTTTTTATTGCAAGCTATTTTCTGGTGGTGCTGGCTTTTTTGCTGATTTTTTTTTTTCTTTCTAATTTTGAGCAGTTTGCAACAGTCACCAAAGAGTAGAAGGTGTACAGGCCTTTGCTTTTAATGACTTCAGCATATCTGAGCCCACAGGACATCCCTAGTCTCTCACACTGCTCTGGTGTGATTTTGGTCCACTCTTCTTTCCAGTCTCTTCCACAGTTCTGTAACTGTTGTGGGTTTCTTAGCCATAACTTTGTCACCAAAGATTTTCCAGCGGCTTTCTAATTTGTTTAGGTCAGGACTCTGAGCTGGCGATTTCATCGTTTTAATGTTTTCTGTTTCAAGAAACTACTTTACCCATTTTACTTTGTGACAGGGGGCATTGTCCTGGATGAAAATTGCTGGCTGATTGAGTACTTGATGCAAGTTAGGAATCACTTGTTGTTGCATAAGGTTCTGATATTCACTTGCATTCACCCTGCCATGTAGCTAGATAAGATGTCCAACCTCCTGAGCAGAAAACATTCCCCAAACTATGACACTTCCTCTACCACCTTTCACTGACTTCTTTACACACTTTGGGATTAGTCTTTCCCCAGCTTGTCAACGTACATAATGTTTTCCATCAGACCCAAATAAATTAAACTTGCTTTCATCACTAAAATGAACTGTGGACCACTTCTCCTCTATCCACACAACATGCTCTTCACCAATGGTGATTCTAGCCTTTTGATTCTTTTTGCTAATGAGAGGTTTGGTCACTTCAGAGTGGGCTTTCAGTCCAAATGCTCTAATTTGTAATGACACTGTATGACGAGACAGATACTTAACCTGTTCAATGCTGAACTGGCAAGCTATTCCAGCTGCAGTGTTGAAACAATTGCAAATGGAGATTCTCCTCATTATCCTGTCCTCTCTTGCATTTGTCTTTTGAGGGCGACCAACCTTCTTGGGGGACTTCAGAGATTTTGTAATGTTGTAAAGGTGAAATATTCTAGAAATCACATAAAGGTGACCCCTTTGACCTTCATCTGGACAACCTTCAGCTGGAGGGTTTCAGTCACTTTGGAACAGCACACCATTTTTGCAAAGTGAGTTCAAACTGAAAAGTTAGTCTGCCAGTTAA
This sequence comes from Allobates femoralis, assembly GCA_033576535.1. Lineage (NCBI taxonomy): Eukaryota > Metazoa > Chordata > Amphibia > Anura > Aromobatidae > Allobates > Allobates femoralis. Next base: position 356,102,181 of record JARQOC010000005.1, on the reverse strand, counting down.
ACAGGGTTACTAAGTTATTTAAAGGGAACCTGTCAACCCCCCAGGGCCTATTAAACTAAAAGAGCCACCTTCAGCAGGGCCTATGCTGCATTTAGTGAAGGGGGCTCTTATTATCCTACACCCCCAGGGACAATAAAATAATGACTTTATAAGATATTAGTTTAGGTCCGGGAGATATACTCTCCTCCCTGGACCTAAACGCCTTGGTGCTGTTAATAATAATAATAATAATAATAATTATAATATTAATAATCTTTATATAGCGCCAGATATTCTGCAGCACTTTATAATACAGGGGTTTGTATACAAACGGTAATAGGTAACAATAACAAATACACAGGTTCCCTTTAAAGGGAACCTGACCCCACAAACTGACCCCCCTGCATCTATATACCTGTCCCTGCACCCCCTCTTATCATTTCTAGCCATCCCTTTTGCAGAAAAAATCGATTTTGTAATGTAGAGAAGAGGTTATATTCACCTCCGTCCTGTGTGAGTTCTCTGTTTCTGAATAAGTCTCAATAGGCGTGCCTGTCTGCTGCTCCCTTGTAATTATGCACGCCCCTCTCAGCTTGCTGCAGTGCTGAGAGCCTGGCCACGTCATGAAAAGGGGCAGGGCTCCGGTATGACGCGATTTTAGACCAGCCCCTTCCATGACGCGGATAGGCTCTATGCAAGGCAGCAAGCTGAGAGGGGCGTGCATAATTACAAGGGAGCAGCAGACAGGCCCGCCAATTGAGTCTTATTCAGAAACAGAGAACTCACACAGGACGGAGGTGAATATAACCTCTTCTCTACATTACAAAATCGATTTTTTCTGCAAAAGGGATGGCTAGAAATGATAACAGGGGGTTCAGGGACAGGTCTAAAGATGCGGGGGGTCAGTTTGTGGGTTCAGGATCACTTTAAGGAAATTAGCACCAGGTGTCAGAGTAACACCCATAAAGTGTTCTCTAATTTTTATCAGTTCTTTTTCATTTAACTCATTTACAGTTTTATTCTGTGCTTTAGAATATATTCAATATATGAAATAAGTCTAAAATACTGCTGTTTTACTTATTTTAGAATATTTTCACTTAGGACAACTCAATGATCTTAACATTAAGGAAATTGTGTGTTGTTCTCTAATTTTGATCGCCACTGTATATGAAATAACGCAAAATTGGGTCTTCTTGTGTTATCTTTATCTTAATCGTACAGCATATCTTCATTTTGTTTTGCCAGGAAGACAACACAATGCGACAATTAAGTAAAGGACCTTCTGGCGTCTCCAACAGATATGCTACCTGTGGTAAGATGTAGGAGTGAAAAAATATTCTTTTAGTAATCACCAGCCAATGTTAACACAATACCAGAATCGCTGAAATATTGCAATTAATTTTAATGAAAAATCGTCTTCAAAATGAGAACTGCGTCTATAGCTGTATGGACAGGAGAGAAGTGTACATTGGGCCATATTTAGCAATACTTATTAAATTGTGTCAATGTGGCAAATTTATTAAAGTAGTTAATCTTGTCTGGTAAATCTGATTCATCATTAGGCATTGTAATCTCGACTTAAACTATCTATTAGTTTGCTTACTTGCGCCACAAATTTGGTACATTGGTGGCAATTGTCAAGAAATGCACCCTTTGTTATGCCATGCCTGTTAAGCAAAGTCCAAAAAGTTGTCTCAGAGATTTAACCTGTCAGTTTCCACTGTGAGGAACATAGTAAGGAAATGTAAGACCACAGGGACAGTTCTTGTAAAGGCCAGAAGTGGCAGGCCAACAAAAATATCAGAAAGGCAGAGAAGAAGAATGGTGAGAACAGTGGAGAACAATCCACAGACCACCTCCAAAGACCTGCAGCATCATCTTGCTGCAGATGGTGTCACTGTGCATCGGTCAACAATACAGCGCACACTGCACAAGGAGAAGCTGTATGGGAGAGTGATGCGAAAGAAGCTGTTTCTGTATGCACGCCACAAACAGAGTCCCCTGAGGTATGCAAAGGCATATTTGGACGAGCCAATTTCATTTTGGAAGAAGGTACTGTGGACTGATGAAGCAAAGATTGAGTTGTTTGGTCATACAACAAGGCGTTATGCATGGCGCCACAAAAACACAGCATTCCAAGAAAAACACTTGCTACCCACTGTCAAATTTGGGGAAGGGTCCATCATGCTTTGGGGCTGTGTGGCCAATGACGGCACCGGGAATCTTGTTAAAGTTGAGGGTCGCATGGATTCCACTCAGTATCAGCAGATTCTTGAGAATAATGTTCAAGAATCATTGTCAAAATCACAGAAAAAAACAGTATAACAAAACGTGTGGAAGTACTCTGCTATAATAAAATAGTAATAAAAGCAAGTGCTAGTAAAAAACAGTAAAAAAACAGGGTACTTAGTTAATACGTTTTTGCAAAAAAGTACGTAAGCCGTTCTACGTCTTCAACGTGACCCATATCAGAACGGTCCTATCTAAACTAATTTAAAACCTGATCCTGTATAGTATACCTCATGGATGCAGGGTGAAGAAAGGCCAGAGTCCAATATGGACACAGAGTAGCAGATGGCTTCTGTGCCTGGCTCAGAATGGGGGGTGGGTGGGGCACTCCCTGTCTTACTAAAAAGACTGAATAATAAGAAAACTGCAGCTGAGCCAGGGCACAATGTGAACGGGTGTGTAAGACACGTTCACTCACACCAAATATCTAGATCACAGAAAAAAACAGTATAACAAAACGTGTGGAAGTACTCTGCTATAATAAAATAGTAATAAAAGCAAGTGCTAGTAAAAAACAGTAAAAAAACAGGGTACTTAGTTAATACGTTTTTGCAAAAAAGTACGTAAGCCGTTCTACGTATTCAACGTGACCCATATCAGAACAGTCCTATCTAAACTAATTTAAAACCTGATCCTGTATAGTATACCTCATGGATGCAGGGTGAAGAAAGGCCAGAGTCCAATATGGACACAGAGTAGCAGATGGCTTCTGTGCCTGGCTCAGAATGGGGGGTGGGTGGGGCACTCCCTGTCTTACTAAAAAGACTGAATAATAAGAAAAGGCAGAAAGGCAGAGAAGAAGAATGGTGAGAACAGTGGAGAACAATCCACAGACCACCTCCAAAGACCTGCAGCATCATCTTGCTGCAGATGGTGTCACTGTGCATCGGTCAACAATACAGCGCACACTGCACAAGGAGAAGCTGTATGGGAGAGTGATGCGAAAGAAGCCGTTTCTGCATGCACGCCACAAACAGAGTCCCCTGAGGTATGCAAAGGCATATTTGGACAAGCCAATTTCATTTTGGAAGAAGGTACTGTGGACTGATGAAGCAAAGATTGAGTTGTTTGGTCATACAACAAGGCGTTATGCATGGCGCCACAAAAACACAGCATTCCAAGAAAAACACTTGCTACCACTGTCAAATTTGGGGAAGGGTCCATCATGCTTTGGGGCTGTGTGGCCAATGACGGCACCGGGAATCTTGTTAAAGTTGAGGGTCGAATGGATTCCACTCAGTATCAGCAGATTCTTGAGAATAATGTTCAAGAATCATTGTCAAAGTTGAAGTTACGTCGGGGATGGATGTTTCAGCAAGACAATGATCCAAAACACCGCTCCAAATCTACTCAGGCATTCATGCAGAGGAACAATTACAATGTTCTGGAATGGCCATACCAGTCCCCAGACCTGAATATCATTGAACATCTGTGGGATGTTTTGAAGCGGGCTGTCCATGCTCGGCGACCATCAAACTTAACTGAACTGGAATTGTTTTGTAAAGAGGAATGGTCAAAAATACCTTCATCCAGGATCCAGGAACTCATTAACAGCTACTGGAAGCGACTAGAGGCTGTTATTTTTGCAAATGTGGATCTACTAAATATTAATGTCACTTTTCTGTTGAGGTGCTCATACTTTTGCACCTGTCAATTTTTTAAATAATGCATATTTCACATTTTTGGTAAGTGCAATAAGCCTCATTTCAATCCTGAAATATTACTGTGTCCATCAGTTATTACATATATCACACTGAAATAGCTGTAGCAAAAACCCAATTTTAAACAAATAAAAATGAGTAAGATTAAGAGGGGTGCCCAAACTTTTTCATATGACTGTATGTGGATGATCAGTTTTAAACAAACCAACATGTTTTATGCTGCTTTTTTAAGACCTTGAAATTGAACTCTCCACCAACTTGCACTTAAAGTGAATCTGTCATAGGGTTCTTGCTGCCTATATCTGAGAGCAGTATACTGTAGAGACAGACCCTGATTCCAGCGATTTGTTACTGATTAGACTTCATAGTGTAATTGTGATGCGAGTCACTAACCGTAAGAACTACAGACCCAGGAAATATAGAGTAACGACAAAAAAATCAGAAATGACAAGTCACTACTTACTGGGATAACGGCAAAGAGCAGTCAAACAATCCGGGGTCAGTTCCAGGTAGTCAGAGATGAAGTTCAAAGCACAAGCCAAAGTCATGTAAACCAGGAGGATGAAGCAGAATTAAGAGAGAAGGCAAAAGCATAATTAGGTCACAGGCAATGGTTCCGAAAATCAGGCAAACATACAAGGTCAGACCGACTCAGGCTACAGAGCTTGGATGACCCAGAGTTTATACAGCAAATGCAAGAATAAAATTGACACCAGACAGAGGAACCAGCATACTTAAATAGTAGACTAATCACAGAGAGGTGAAAACACCCGTGACTACAACACCCCAGACTTAGCATGGAGAATGACTCAAACAAAACAGCTCAACTACACCCATAGCAACATACATCAAAGACAAGGAATGGTGTGGAGCATGTGACAGTGGTACTTATAAAATCACTTTTATACAAAAATATTGTTTTTACTAAATTATATTTTTTTTCTGTACATTCCATGATCCAACCCATTTTTATGTTATGTTATTTCTTGCATGAATTACATTTTTATCAGTACCATTTTGCATACTCAAGGGTTATTAACTACTTGATTAACATAATCTGACAATTGTTTTTTGCTACCTAATCTGAAAACAGCATGATGTAGAGCTAGAGACCCTGATACCAGTGAAAGGTCACTTACTGGACTGCTTACTGCAGATTTTATAATTTCACAGTTTTATCAACAAGAAATTATTACTAGAAGAAGACTGGTAAACCTGCTGCCATGTAGGTGGTCTCCACCCCTGATTTAGTTTTTTGCCGATGCACAATGTATACAGAAAGCTGTCAATCAGTGATGTGGGAGCTCATCATTCAAAAGAATAATACATCTGCAGCAGATAAAATAGTGATTTTATCAAAGCGCAGCTCCAGGATTGGTGCATCTAACGGAGGCGCTAGTTCTGGGGCGTCTGCAGCTTGATATTTTTAGGCTGAGGAGGGCCCATTAACCATGGCTTTTTCCAACCTGAGAATACCAGACCCATGATGTCAGCTTCACCTTGGCTGGTAATCCAATTTGGGGGAGACTCCAAGTTTTTCTTTTTTAATTATTTATTTGTAAATAAATAATTTAAAAAAATAGCATAGGGTGACCTCTACTTTGGATTATCAGTCAAGGAAAAGTTGCAAGTTGCAAACTGCAGAATGCAGCTGTCTGCTTTACCCTAGTTGACTATCAAAAATAAGGGGACACCACATTGGTTTTTTTTATTAATTATTTTTAGGCTAAATACAAGACTAAATACCCTTTAGTGCCACATGAAAGGCCTAAAAGGGTGCAAGATTACAATATGTAGGAGGGTGAGACATTATACAGTGTTTGTATCTATCGATCTATTCTTTCTATTAATAAGGCAATCTGCTTTGCTACATGTGTGTGACCTTAGTGGAGGTCTTTCATGCACAAGAGAATAACAGACAGCATTGTATGTCAGCATTATCCCAAAAGGGTGCAGCCTCCAGAGGATATATTTATAGGAAAAGATTAATACACAGTCAATACATCTATCAATACATCAATGTGTATATCTAGGCTGCAAAATGCTAACAGTTTGTATTTTACACCCTGTTAGCATTTTGAATGGCTACCTAGATATTAGCATTCAGCATGTGTGGAGGAGCAGCTCAGTCCCTGTCTAGAGGCATGTTTGTTTTGGAGCCTGGCTGTAATGTCACAAGTGGTCGTTTCAGGGCCGGGACGACAGCTAGGCGACCCTAGGCGATCGCCTAGGGCGCCATCTTGTGCAGGGCGCATTACCGCGTGATGGTTATTATAGCACTGCACTTGTATATAAGGAACCTTCTGCTCACTTTGCTGACGTAATTGAACTATTTTGCGCTACAACCACCACTGACCCCACCCATCCCTCCTCGCTCCCTTCCTATTGACTGAGCCCCTTACGTCAGGATTTGGATCCGCGCTGTGATTGGTTATGACGCAGCGCCTCTGCCGTGAGCCCGCCCCTTCCCTCCTCTCCGCTGTGTGACAGTCGCCGGCCATTCGGAGGCCGCGGAGGAGCTGCGTCACCGGAGGTGGCGGGGGGGGGGGGGGACCGTGCATCTCGCCGCCATCATGTCTTCCACTCACCCCCGAGTGAAGCGCGGCTCCGGCTCCCCTCCCAACAGCTCAGCGCGCATGCTCCTGCCCATCCGGGCCACCGTCCCTTACCAGCTCCTGCACAGCAGCCCCAGGTGCTCCCCCTCCGCCTCGGTGGGGAGTAACACCGAGCCGGGGCCCTCGAGTCCTTCCCCTCCCTCCCCGCTGCTCGCACAACCTCAAAGCAGCCCCGAGGTGGCGTGGACCCGGAGGAGGAGCAGCTCCCCAGACAGGAGGAATGCGGCGTCCCCCGGGAGCAGAAGTGGTGAGTGGCCGCCTCTGTGTGAGGTCAGCATGGCCCCGAGCACACCGCCTGCATGCGGAGCCCCGGCCTGAGGGCCACAGGGGAGAGGAGAGAGCAGGCCATGTGTCCACAAACAGCTGTCTGCAAGACCTGATCTGGAGGACAGTGCACTGAGGGGTCTAGAGCTCTGGAGCAGAGTGCACTGAGGGGTCTAGAGCTGGAGGACAGTGCACTGAGGGGTCTGGAGCTGGAGGACAGTGCACTGAGGGGTCTGGAGCTGGAGGACAGTGCACTGAGGGGTCTGGAGCTGGAGGACAGTGCACTGAGGGGTCTGGAGCTGGAGGACAGTGCACTGAGGGGTCTGGAGCTGGAGGACAGTGCACTGAGGGGTCTGAAGCTGGAGGACAGTGCACTGAGGGGTCTGGAGCTGGAGGACAGTGCACTGAGGGGTCTGGAGCTGGAGGACAGTGCACTGAGGGGTCTGGAGCTGGAGGACAGTGCACTGAGGGGTCTGGAGCTGGAGGACAGTGCACTGAGGGGTCTAGAGCTGGAGGACAGTGCACTGAGGGGTCTAGAGCTCTGGAGCAGAGTGCACTGAGGGGTCTAGAGCTCTGGAGCAGAGTGCACTGAGGGGTCTAGAGCTCTGGAGCAGAGTGCACTGAGGGGTCTAGAGCTCTGGAGCAGAGTGCACTGAGGGGTCTAGAGCTCTGAAAAGGTACTTATACCATATGGCTGCTAAGCATTTCAAGAGTTGGTCGTGTGCATTACTATTTATGTGCAATTTATATTCATAATGTTAATTTATATCTACTTTTATTTGTTTTAAATTAAATTTACTTTCAAAGTATGTTGACATTTTTATTCCTAGACATATTTCGGGGGGGGGGGGGGGGGGGGGTGCCGTTTGCCTTACCTGCCTAGGGCACCAAAATGCCTTGTCCCGGCACTGGGTCGTTTACACCAAGTCTCCTGCAATCCCTCCGGAGACTCCCAACTGGACCACTTCCATCATCTATGTACACGCTGATTGAACTGCCTTGCACTGAACTGTAAGGAGAAGGTGACACTCCCTTTGTATTCACAGCAAGGACCGTAAATACATAAAATATCTAACTGAAACAGCTGAGTGCAATGAGTGGGGTCATCTTCATCCTGCCCACGCTGTATCACTGATACGATCTTTAGAGCTGGCTGTGCTGTGCCTCACTGAGCCCCAGCCGCATGCACTGTGAAGGAGATGACAGCATAGACACCTAATTGCACCATATCACTGATACAGGGCAGATCCCCTTCACAGGGGCGGCAGCTGGGGCTCAGTGAGGTCACGTCCTGGGTCTCACAGAGCCAGTGACAACAAACTGCACTGTTCCCACTCCAGCAGGGAACATTCCCAGTCCAAGGCCTCCCAGGCAACCAGAAGATGAACTCATACCAGTCTGTCCCAGGAACCCTCTCCCAACATGTCACTTATAAGGATTGCGTCTTGCTCTCCTTCTCCCAGGACCAGCCTGAATCACTCTTCGAGTGGGAACTGTCAGAGCCAGAGTCGTCCTACGAAAGTGAGATCACGGACATCCAAGAAATGGTTAACAGTCTCATCAAGGCTGATAAGAAGACAGTAAACGTCATTGACAAACCCGCCACCACCCTATAGTGCACACTCTCTTTTACAAAAGTAAAACGCTCCAGTCGAGTCTTTGCTAACCATGAGGATTTTAAGGATATAATTTGACGACATTGGGACCGGCCAGATAAGCGCTTCGCAGGTCGTAAGGCCATTGGAGCCAAATACCCCTTCGCGCCAGACCATAATAAAGAATGGACTGAGTCGCCAGCCGTCGACCCACCCCCCAGTCTCGCGCCTAGCTAATAAAACTTACACTCTCAGACAGCTCGTTTATCAAAGAGGCCAACGACTGCCAGTTAGACAATCTGGCGCGCTCAGTCTTCGAAGCCTTAGGAGTAGCCCTCTCTCCCTAGTTTGCTACAGCGTGGGTCGCAAAAGCTGCGGTGTCCTGGATACATTCCTTACGCACAACACTTCAATACCCCGACCAAGACCCAACCGAACTACTTGACCAACTTACAATGTCCCTGAAGTACTTCTTGCTTGCGTCCATAGACACAGCCAACTGTGCCGCGCTGTCAGCAGCAAACGCAATCTCCATGCGCCGAACTCTCTGGCTCAGAGGCTGGCATGCAGACTCCGCATCAAAAAGATCCCTCATAAATTTCCCCTACCAAGGAAGTCGCCTATTCGGTGAAAAACTTGACCAGCTCATCTCTGAAACCACGCGGGGGAAAAGCAAGTTTCTCCCCCAACAAAATTTCAAGCAGCCTTTTTCGCCACCCACAGTCACAATCACGCTCTCGCGTCCCACACGGGATATCAAGATGGGCCACCCCAAGCGCTAACACAAGTGCTGGGTGGCCTAACCGCAGGGTCAACAATACCCCACTTTCATTCAAAACCAACCCCACCTGGAAAAGCCGCCCTAAACAAACCCACTCTAAGTGCGCCAGACCCCAAAGGAAAGCATGACTCCCTCCCCCAACCGCCTGACACCAACATAATAGGTGGATGTCTCCAGATTTTCCGCCACTCATGGCTCGCTGTCGTCCACGACAAGTGGGTCAGAGAACTGGTGTCGTCAGGCTACAAAATGGAGTTCTCATCCCGGCCCCCAAATCGTTTTTTCCTCTCGCGGCCTCCAAAAATGAACGGCCAACCATTTTTCGAGGCCATCAAATCACTACTCAAAACCGGGGTCATAACACCAGTACCAAAGACCGAACAGTTCAAAGGCTACTACTCAAACCTGTTTGTCGTTCTGAAAAAGACGGAACAGTACACCCCATTCTAGACGTCAAATTTCTCAATCAAAAGGCTTTGGCCTTTGATGGAGCTGGGTGCTAATCCAGAGTCAAGGCCGGTTAGAAGGAACTCTAGGATTTTCTCACCTCTAAGCGTTGTTGTCTAACGCAGGATTGCGTCCAAACCACAGGACATTTATCCAGGGGGTCTAACACACACGGCCTCCCTACAGAACACCCGTGGTCGTCTGGGACCTAAACCTAGTTCTGGCCGCCCTCCAGGAGCCCCCATTCGAAACCCCTTTAAAAGTACTGTTATCCCTTCACTCTTGGAAAGTCGCCTTCATGGTCGCTAGCCGCCCTATCCTGCTGCGCCCCCCCCCCACTTCCTATCCTTCCACAAGGATAAAGTAGTTCTTCATCCGTCCACATCCTTCCTGCCCAAGGTAGTGTCCCACTTCCACCTTAACGAAGACATCGTCCTTCCATCCTTTTGCCCAACTCCAGTCCAGCGCTTCGAAAAGCAGCTCCATACCCTGGACCTAGTAAGGGCCCTCAGACATTACACCTCCCTCACAGCCCAATTCCGTAAAACAGAAATGCTGTTTGTCATTCCTGAGGGACCTAGAAAAGGGATGGCCGCGTCTAAGTCCACATTGGCAAGATGGATCCCTCTGCAATCCAAGAGTCTTACCGCATCAAAGGAATACTAATCTCAGCAGGGAACAAGGCTCACTCAACTCACTCAGTGGGCGCCTCATGAGCCATTCATCACCAGGCCTCGGCAACTCAGCTTTGCAAGGCTGCAACCTGGTCCAGCCTGTATACCTTCACCAAACACTACAACATTCCACTCAGGCCTCTGCAGGTGCAAATCTAGTCAGAAAAATTTTGAAAGCGGCAGTTGACATTCTGTAAGCAGCTGGTGCATGAAGCTCCACCGCTGAGTAACTATTTCCCACCCAGACACTGCTTTAGGACGTCCCATGGTCCTGTGTCCCCCAATGATGCGAACGAGAAACAGGGATTTTTGTTTTACTCATCGTAAAATCCTTTTCTCCTAGCTCATCATTGGGGGACACAGCACCCGCCCTCTCGATCTTCAATAGCCTGTACAAAACCTTGCCTTACGCTATTTGTTTCAACTTTGTCTTTATTGAAAATTTTAAATTTATAACATGTAACAGAAGCCAATATCAAGCGAATTGACATTCTTCAATCATACATTACATAAAGAAAATATACATGAACAGAAACAGAACAGTAATAATATATTCAATGTGTCTATTCTCGTCTCCTGGTAGTTAGATTTTCAAATTATTAAGCTTCCACATAGAGGTCCCGGACTCCGGCAGTGCACATTAACCCCTTTTTTTTCTCAAAGATATGTAATCATGATCCGCTCCGGGCGACAAATTCACCTCTGCATAATAAGTCGAGTCAGCCTCCTCAATACCCTAGTGGATCTCCTCTAAATGAAGTCCACGGTGCCCACACCTTGTCAAACTTATCCATATTGTCATGCAGAGAGGCTGTCATCTTCTCCATAACGTATACATCCTGGATTCTGATATAAAGATCCAGCGATGTAGGGGCTGTTGTTTTTTTCCAGTATATTGGGATGAGGCATTTAGCAGCGGTTAAAAGATGGGTTAGTAGTTTCGTGCGGGATCTATCCCAACCTCTGGGTGTAAGATTTAGTAAAAACACACAGGGATCAACTGGCATTTCAACTTCAAAGACCATGGTCAGCAGACTCCCCACCCCTCTCCAGAAATCTCCCAGGGTCGGGCAGTCCCAGAAAACGTGGAAGAGGGATGCTCCAACGTTTCCGCATCTCCAACACACATCTGGAATGGACCTATTCATCTTATGGAGAATCTCGGGAACACAATACCAGTTCATCAGGAGTTTAATCTGGTTCTCCTTGTGGAGGGTATTGATAGAGGTCTTGTGAGCTCTCGACCAGACCACCTGCCACTGTCTCACAGTCAGTGGGTGTCCCAACCACGACTCCCATTTCGCCATATATGTATGACAACTAGACGTCTGAGTGCTGGGACAGTGAAGTATGGTGTATATATCAGAAATGAGCCCCTTAGTTGTTGTATTGTTTACACATATCCTCTCAAAATCGGTCGGTACAAGGGATTCTGGGGAACCCATCTTTGTTCTAAAATAGTGTAATATTTGTTGGTATGAGTAGGATAGGGTCTTCTGTAGGTTATGCTTCCGGGATAGCTCAGGAAAGGTCCTAAACCTCCTAGTTAGGGGGTCCACCAGGTCCCTATATGTAAAGAGGCCTGCCAAAGCCCAACTGGATCCCGCCCCCGAATCTATAATGTCCTCCAAGTGTGGGTTATAGAGGAACGGTGTTAGGAACGATGCATGAGTAGCTAACTGGTATCTAATTCTCAGTGTGTTCCAGATGTCCCTGGTAAATGCCATAGGGCCCAGGAGTGCGGCCCGAGAAATCTCGTTAGGTGGACCCCATATCAGGGCTGCGGGGTGATAGGGAGCTAGCCATAATTTTTTGATTTCCATCCATTTGCTGAATGCGGGGAGAGTCGACCAGGAGGGGATACGTCTTAGATGTGCTGCATAGTAATATTTGGTTATATCTGGGCAGGCCAACCCCCCCTGTGATTTAGGGGCGCACATCACTGTTCTAGGGATACGATGTCTCCCGAATGCCAGACAAAGTTCAGGAGGATCAACTGTATTTTTTTTAAGACCGCCTGTTGGACTTTTGATGGAATTGTCTCGAACAGATATAGGAACTTGGGGAGGATCGACATTTTTATGATTGCTATTTTACCTAAAAAGGAGACCGGCAATGAGGACCACTTCTGTAATCGTATCTCGGTATCTCGGATCAAAGGGGGGAAGTTTACCCCATACATTTCGCCATATCGTGGAGTAATATGTACCCCCAGATATTTAATGGAGGAGGTTCTCCAGGTGTATTTATGAAACTTCTGCAAATATCCAAGTTTAGGTTCGGGTATATTAAGTGGCAGTGCTTCAGTTTTACTTGGGTTCACTTTGTATCCAGACAGGCATGAGTATGACTCTAGAATTTTACCTAGGTTGGGAAGGGTTACTACGGGATTAGTCAGTGTGAGCATGACATCATCGGCGAATAAAGAAATCTTAAATTCTTTTGACCTAATCCGGATTCCAGCTACATCGGGGCTCCTGCGTAAGTAAGCTGCAAGAGGTTCGATGCTAAGTACATATAGCAACGGGGAAAGAGGGCATCCCTGGCCCGTACCGTTACGAATCTCCAGCAGCCCAGTGTGTGCATGGGATAGGCGGACCGTTGCCTTCGGGGCAGAATACAAGCCCCGCTGTGCGGTGATGAAGGACCCCGACAGGCCGAAGTGATGTAATGCAGAGAACATAAAGTCCCAGTTCAGCCTGTCGAAGGCCTTCTCCGCATCTAGGCTCAACAAAACGGCCTCGTCTCCCCTCTTGTTCACCACGTCTACCAAGTCCAGTAAGCGACGAGTGTTGTCGCCCGCCTGGCGAAACCGGACGAAGCCGACCTGGTCTTTATGAATTAATCGAGGCAACCAGTTGTTCAGCCTCTCCGCCAAAATTTTTGTAAAAATTTTTAAGTCCGAATTTAAAAGGCTTATAGGCCTATAACTTGCGCAGTCTACAGGGTCCTTGCCATCTTTCAAAATAACTGTTATATAGGAGTGAAGCATAGAGGCAGGAATTTCCCCTCCAGTCATGAAGCTATTAAACAAGGAGACCATATGCTGCGAAAGCAAGGGCAGATATGTCTTGTGCCTTACGCTATTTGTACCTTATTACGTTAACATGCTCTCCTACTGCTTTAGTACTAAACTGACTAACTACGCCTACGTACGGGTGTATACTGCAGGAAGGGGGGCTTAACATTTGTCTCTACTTAGTGTCACCTCATAGTGACAGAAAGCATACACCCATGGTCCTGTGACCCCAAGGATGAGCTAGGAGAAAAGGATTTTACGGTGAGTACACAAAAATCCCTGTTTTTTTTTAATCTGAATATTATTTTGTAGAAAAATAGTATAATCTGAATTTTAATCCTTTTATATAATTCCATAGAAGGAGGGCAAAGAGAGCACATGGGGGGAAGCAAAGAGAGCGCACAGGGAGGAGGGCAGAGAGCGCATGAGGAGCAGAGAGTGCTTCAGGGCAGACATAGCACATGGGGGGCAAAGAAAGCACATGGGGCAGAGAGTGCATGGGGTGCAGAGAGATCACAGAGGGGCAGAGAGCGCACGGGGGGGCAGACAGAGTACACAGGAGGAGCAGAGGGAGCACACAGGGGGCAGAGAAAGAGCACATGGGGCAGAGAGAGTGCACGCGCGTTTATGCGACTGCCATATTTGGACACTTGAGTATACAAAGATGGTGGCGGCGTGACACATGACACTGCCCACCCGCAAGATTACAATAATTACAGGATTACATCGGAGGGGAACTTGGTGGGAGCTAATAAAGTGGATAACAAGGTGTCTCTGTCTATTTTGTATGCAATGAAGGATTTGTGTTTGTGTGTATGTTTTTTTTACCCTTTACTGAAAGTATTGCTAATGCCTGTCTGTAATACCAATCGGTGACATAAGCAATAGGACTTGACGTCAGCTTCTAAAAAAAGCTGTTATGAACCCCTCCATTACCTAGTCTGCCACTGCCACCAGGACAGCTGGAAGAGTAGAGTAACCACCAGTTTTTGTGTCTCTCATGGTGGCGCCAATTCTGAGAAGGCTGCTGGCTACAATTTTCAGCGTGGAGGGAGAGGGAGCGCAGAATTCTTGGGCTTCACCATGCTGAGAATTACAGCCCCCAGTTACTTTGGCTGGCAATAGAAACTATGGCAGAGCCCACATCAATTTTTTAAAATGATTTAAATAATTGAAAAACAATAAGGGCTCCCCTGTATTTTTCATTGCCAGCAAAGCTAACACCAGGCAATGAGAGTTGACAGCCAGTAGCTGCTTGGTTTACCTATGCTGGCAATAGAAAATACAGCGAGGCCATGCACATTTTTTTACCAGGGAATTAAAAAGATTATTAATAAATAAACGGGTTTTTAAGTTAAAATACATTTATTTACATAAATTAGGAGAGAGCATGGGGGGAGAGAGACAGGGAAGAAACCACACAGGGGGGATAGACGCACGCTGCCCCCACCACCACAGAGCCCGTCCCCATCATGATGTGACCGGCGTCGCAATGCGGTAGCATTGGGCCCACATCTTCTTTTAAATAATTGTCACAATAATTATAATTTTTTATAATATGTATTTTTTGCCTCACTCATATACCCAGCTTCATTATTCATGTTTTAAAACACTAGTAATAAAGATATATGTAGCAAATCTAAACTCTGTATATACAATTGCCTTATGTTGTCTGTCACTGGCTTCTGTCTGGACGTCTCTGAATCCCACAATCCACCGCGCCGGCCAGAAGTATGCCGACCGCCATATAATGTAATGAGCCTTTTAATATGGCGATCACGGCACTCCCAGCTGACACCTCCGCTGCACCCCCCCCTACTGCACCCACCTTTATTTCCAACCGCAGTCCGGTGCACGCTCCTCCCAGCCCGCTCCCAGCAGTCCGCAGCCCCCATGCCTGGTGCCCCCTAAAACTTGCCTAAAGGGCCTGAGATGACGTCAGAATCATGGAGCCTGATCACATGACTGTAACATCACCTCAGGCCCTTAAACTTAACGGATTGGGGGAAAACAGAAAACAGGTACTGCAGCCCACTGACCCCACAACACAGTCATCACACACTCAGCCCTGCATTCACCACACACACACATTCAGCCCCACAATCACCACACACACACTCAGCCTCGCACTCACCACACACACACACTCAGCCTTGCACTCACCCACACACACACTCAGCCTCACACTTACCACACACAGCCTTGCACTCGCTACACACACACTCAGCTCCACACTCCCCACACATACACTCAGCTCTGCACTCACCACACACACAGCCCCACACTTACAATGCACACACTCAGCCCTGCACTCACCACACACACTAATCCCCATACTCACCACACACACTCACACAGCCCCGCACTCACCACACACTCAGCCCTGCATTCACCACACACACACACTCAGTTGTGCACTCACCACACACACTCACTCAGCCCCGCACTCACCACACACACTCACTCGGCTGCACACTCATCACACACACACTCAACCCCGTACTCACCACACACAAGCATCCCCACACTCACCGCACACACACACTCAGCCCCACACTCACCACACACAGTCAGCCCCACACTCACCACACACACACTCAGCCCCACACTCACCACACACACTCAACCCTGCACTCTTCCCACACACACTCAGCACTGCACTCACTACACACACTCAGCCCTGCACTCACTACACACAATCAGCCCCACACTGAGAGAGTGCCCACAGAACAGGGGGGGCAGAGAATGCGCACAGGGGAGGGGACAAAGAGCAAGCACAGGGAAGGGGGGCAGAGAGCAAGCACAGAAGAGGGAAGCAAAGAGCGAGCATAAGGGAGGGGGCAGTGAGCGAGCACAGGGGAGGGGGGCAGACAGCAAGCACAAGTGGGGGCAGAAAACAAGCACAAGTGGGCAGCTAAGAGCGAGCACAGGGGATGTAAGAGATGGCTGCATAGGGGGAGCAGGGAGTGAGGGGAAAAAAACAAAGGACAGACCACATGGGGGAAGTGACAGCTGTTGCCCCCAGTGCCATACAGCCCTCCCCCAGTGTGATTTCACTGCCCATGCTCACATCTAGTGTGTTATATATTTGTTTAATAAGTTATTCCAATCATACGTTCCTTTATTTATAGTTCATATATATCATCAATTTCATTTTTATAACATAGGTCGTCTAGACTTCCTTCCTCAATATACTGTTATATCTTGTAAATTAAACACACTAGCATTTCATGTATTCTCACGTTACCTCACTATAGCAATTTTATTATAACATTTTTATTATAACACTCCATCTTATTTGTAGTTTTTTTCCCCAAGTGACCTCACCCTGACCTAAGATGAACTCAGTAGCAGAGGTCTCCATACTCAATGACAGTCGTTTCCCTGCTTTCACGGATTCAATCCAGCAGGACCCTAGAATCTCCCTGCTTCATTACAATTCTTAGGCCCCCTTCACATCACATTTTTTTCCCGTCTGTGGGGATCCTGCTTTTTGCAGGATCACATGGACAGGAACGGACAGGCCCGGATCTGTAACTCAGGATGCCATTTCTCTGTGTTCGGGTCCAGGATTTTGAGGGATCCGGACACAGAAAGAGCTGGGAGGAGCCAAGTCTGCAAAGCAAAGGCAAACGGTGTAGGGGCTGTTACTTTCACTTTCGAAATGTATCTACATACATTGCAAAAGCAAAAGAAAGCAATGGTTAAAAATAAAAAAAAAATGCTCACCTCTCCTCCGAGGGTCATGCGATGCGAGGCATCCACGTCCGATGGCTGCAAGGACCTTAATCAGCTGACCGGTGGCAACCGATCACCTGATATGTCACATGACAGCATCAGTTGAGCGGTTTAAATCGCCCGCCCACCAATCGGTTTTGGCAGGTGTTTTAAACTGCTCAGCTGATGCTGTCATGTGACACATTTTAACACATTGCTTTCTTTAATTTCACTTTAGCAGTGTATGTAGATACACTGCTAAAGTGAAAGTACAGGAACAGAGCAGTGAATGTGTACTGAGCATGCTCAGTACAGTACTGAGCATGGTCAGTACACTAAAACTGGTTCCTGGAAACGATCCTGTTTTTTCCCGGATCCAGTGCCCATAGACCCCCATGCTATTTGAATTGGACAGCATCAGATCCGATTCTGTCCGATTGTGTCTGATTTTTTTAAGGTAGCCCAAAATCAGAGCAGTCTCCAATTCTGGCTACTGGAAAAAAGTGGATACAATCGGATCCCCGATAGAACTGGCATACACGGATGGCTATTAAGTACCAATCCATGCCCATCGGGATATATGGAGGCCAAATCGGATCCGTCAGTTTTACAACGGATAGCCACGGATCCCCAAAAAACGTGATGTGAAGGAGGCCTTATTTGTACCACAGCAGTTTTATAGCCTGGCTCTCAAGCATTCCTTAAAGGGAACCTGTCACCTGGATCTAAGCCCCTAAACTATCACTACCTGTGCCTGCACCTTCCTATCTGCTCCCTATCTATCCCTCTCTGAGCTAAACCCGCCCTATAAAACAGCAGAAAAATAACTTATAACTTACAGCAGACCCTGAGGCTGGGGACTGGAAAGGCGGCCCCAGGCTCCATTCTGCCCCTCCTCGATGCAGCAGCACACACCCCGCTGGGCGGCGTTATTCTTTCTTCATCGCCACCTCCTCCATTTGGAATCTCCCACCCGCTTTACACTGTAAGGTAGCGTTTAGGATTGGCACGACAGAAGGCAGTGACTCAGGTATTTACTCACACAGCACACAGTTTAATGGCACAGTTCAGGTATTCACAGACTTCCAGGTTCCGGGCCACAGCCGAGTACAACCTCATACAATCCCAACAGCTGATGTAGAAGCTCTGTACCTTCCCCCAGGTAGGCTGTGTTAGGTCAGTACACAACCTTTCTCTGCTCACCGTCCTCTCATTAGCCTCATGAACATCCACTCAGAGCTCACAGGCTGTGTTAAATCTTCACATAGCTCTCTCTACACAGCAGCTCCTGCTGCTGTCCTGACACACTCCACTCCCTCCCCACAGCCCAGGGCAGCTCATATCATCTCCTATTCACCTGCACACCTGGCCGTCAGTGCTTTCAATCAGCACTCAGCTCCAGTGGCAGCTAACCTTGCGTGTGCTGCTACCTAGCAGAAGATACAATCTCCCATATGCTGTGTCCCGGTCAGGGGACACATCGAGGTCGCATCACCACAACATGATAGGTGTAAAGCAGGCAGGAGATTCCAAATGGAGGAGACGGCGATGAAGAAAGAATAATGCCGCCCAGCGGGGCGTGTGCTGCTGCATCGAGGAGGGGCAGAATGGAGCCTGGGGCCACCTTTTCAGTCCCCAGCCTCAGGGACTTCTGTAAGTTATAAGTTATTTTTCTGCTGTTTCATACGGCGGATTTTGCTCAGAGAGGGATAGATAGGGAGCAGCTAGGAAGGTGCAGGGACAGGTAATGATAGTGTAGGGGCTTAGATCCAGGTGACAGGTTCCCTTTGAAATTTATCACCAAAACAACCAATTAATCCCTTGATATCCCTTTTTGAATATACATGCTAGTCTTCACCTTCCTTCCCTTGAATGATCTTTTCCGTTTCTAAGGGCCACGTCACACACACAGATAATTGTGCAGATATTGTTCGCAGATCTCCGGTTGCAGAATAATCATGGACATTGTTCCATTTTGTGGCCGTATATAAATGAACAATGTGTCCATGATTTTACTGCAACCGGAGATCTGCGAACAATATATGAACAATTATCTGTGTGTGTGTGACGTGGCCCTAATACTGATGTTTCCCCAATCTCTCTACCTAATGACCACATATACAGCTCTCATAGCTACACAAATAGATAATTTTGGTCTAATCATACATCACACAGATGATTAAAGTTCCCCTCCATCTTCCCCTTTTTCTTTCTTTCACTTTGATACTTTTCCTTATTAATATATTTTTTTAAACCATAATTATATTTAGTCCAATAGCTTATGAGAATGAATTCTGTCATGTTGCCTGTCAATTTGATTTTATTCTCTCACAGTTTACATGTAATGAACCTTTGAAATTTTAATATGTGTTGCTGCTTCTTTTTGGCGTTTTTTTCAAATGCTGACCATTTAAAGTGTAAATGTCATTTCATTGACAACAAAACAAAACAAAAACAATACTGCACTGGTTGGTAATGATGGGTCACATAGCAGCTCAGATAATGCTTTTTGTGCCACATGATGTATTTTCTCACATTTTTCTCTGCTCTTTAAAAAACTGCATTTTATGGCTGGGTGGGTGTGGCCAGCGTCTTCCAGCACTGTGTGTGTATTTCCACAGCTTCTGAGAGCTGGCTAATTGTGAGCTACGTGGGGAGCCAGCAGATAAGGGATTAACGGAGATTGTAACTGAGCTGTGTGGAGCCAGATGACAGATCTTTCCTTGGCACAAGCTTCTGAAGAGTTTGCACTGATCCTGACCTTCCGACATTGCTTAGCAACTATGCTGTTGATACCTGTCCCCCAGCAGCCTTGGAACTCGGTGAGTGCATGGGGAAAAGTAAAACCGGCTCCCGTGATCCCGCCAGGCGTGTCACTGATTTTTTTCTCTGGCACCCGCGCTCTCTCAGCTCCATCCAACATGGCGCCTCCTTCCTCACGCACCGCTCGTGCCTTGCGGTGGGGATCCCAGCCATCCATCAGCTCCACAGCACAGGAGCAGCCGGGTTCCCCTGTCACTAGACATGCAATGCTGGCGATGCTGGCGGATTTTAGGTCCTCGCTCCAGGAGGACATGAGGTCTATGATGGCAGACATGAGGGGAGAGATCGAGGAGATAGGTGGCCGCACTGATCGGCTTGAACAAAAGATGGCAGAGCTAATCAAATCCCACAATGCTCTCTGGGACTCCCATGACTCCTTAAAAGAGGCGGTAAAGAAAACTCTGGATCTGGAGTATAGGTCTAAACAGAACAATGTTAAACTTTGGGGAATTCCAGAGTCCGTGCCCCCTGGTGACCTTAGGCCCTTCCTTCAGAATTTCATAGCTGCTGCTATGCCACAAGTTGATAAAAAGGATATGGTCATAGATCGTATCCACCTCATACTCAAACCTGCAGCCCTGGATCCAGCCCTCCCAAGGGATGTTCTTGCCCGTATCCATTTTTTCCAATTAAAGGAGGACTGTTTGCTGGCACTTCGTGGTAACCCGGCTCTCCCGGATCGATTTGCTCAAATCTCAGTGTATCCGGACTTATCTTCTGGTACTTTAGCGCTCCGTAGAGCCTTTCTTCCCTATACCCGGGTCCTCCGAGTTGCAGGGATCTTGTATCGCTGGGATTTCCTACGAAGCTTATGATACGCAAAAATGGTGGAACCTCTGTATGTTCATCTCCATCCCAAGCAGCAAGTCTTCTTATTCAGTGGGGCCTGAAATCCTCTGACTCGGGATCTGCTTTCGCTTCGCCGAGATCTTCTCCTTCTGAATGTCCTAAGGAACACCTGGATTCAGGGTGGGAGACCATCTGAGTGCCTTTGACTGTAGTAAAGTTGTCCCTTGATGCCTTCACGCTGGGTGTCCCTGGCTACATTGGCTTGTGTGTCACAGGAATTTGGCCCTTAAGTGACTTGTATTCACTTTTTGACTTATTCCTTATCTCTTATAAGAATGTTTTTTTTCCTTTTCTTTGCAGGTTCTGTTTGTCTCTGCCTTCCCCTTATCAGTCCTGCCACTACCCCTCCTCCTCCCTCCTTCCCTTTGTTTTCTTTCAGATTTGACGCAATGGACATTTATGTTATTGGTTATATTCAATACACTAGATCTGTTCCTTGCATGTTTATTTGGTACCCATCATGAGTATCTCCATATTTTCAATCAATGTCAATGGCCTTAATTCCCCAGGCAAAAAGGTCTATTGTGTGGTTCCAACTGGTTAAAGGCCATCATCACATGCTCTGTGTTCAAGAAACGCACCTTTTGGAACGTGACAACCACAGAATGCGTTCTACCCTGTTCCCCTACCAATTCTTTGCCAACAGCGACTCTAAGGCTGGCTTCACATTAGCGTTTGTGTCTGCATGCTGATGGCATGCAGACACAAACGCTGTCAGAAGCAGTGTCCAAATGATGTGTCCGCAGCGGATAATGTCCGCCTGCGGACACATCACTATGGAGCCCGGCAGCCAATCGGCGCTGTCCGGGGGCGGGCCGGGGGCGGAGATCAGCGCCGGAGATCTCCGCCCCCCCCGGCCGCCGGTAAGCTCCGGGACTGTCGGCGGGGAGAACAGCTGATCTGAAAGCTGTTTGAATCTTCCCGCGCCGACACTGAGAGGAGATGTCGGCGCGGGAAGATTCAAACAGCTCTCACATCAGCTGTTCTCCCCGCCGACATCGCTAGGAGATTACAGGCGGCGGGGAGAAGGAGGACAGCAGAGGCTCCAGCTGATCTCCCGGTGGCCGTCGGTGAGCTCCTGTGACATCACCGGCGGCCACTGGGAGATTTTTCAATGGGTCCGCAGCGTTCTCCTGCGGTGTCATGCAGAGGACACTGCGGACCCATTGAAGCCAATGCATTTTTTGTACGCTTGGGGACGCTTGCTGATTGTCCAAGGTCCCCAAACGCACAAAAAAACCCAACATGCTGCGTCCCGGGTGCGGATGCTGGACACCGGAAGCAGCAGATATCGTCCGCATCCGCACCCGAACGCAGCAAACGCAGGCACCATGCGTTCCTATGTTAAACATAGGAACGCAGTGCGCATGCGTTTGACTGCGTATGGGAACGCAGCAATACGCTGCCTTCCCATACGCAAATGTGAAGGCGGCCTAAGAAAGCTGGTGTTGGAATCTTTATTTCTAAATCTGTGGCCTTTCAGTTGACCAACTCTGCCGGATCCCTAAAGGAGATTTTTGATTATTTCTTGCCTTATAAACAACATTCCCTATACCATAGCATCGGTTTATGCTCCTAATTCAGGCCAAATTAAGTTTACTAGGAATTTTCTAAACACCCTAACCCCACTTAAACATGGTCATACGATTATTGCGGGTGATTTTAATATCCCCATGTCTAAAACTTTAGATTGTACAGTCCCCTCTCAATCTAGGGGTGAGCTGGTCCCTATTGTACTTTCCCACAACTTGCATGATGTCTAGAGGTACTTCCATTGCGAGGAGAGAGACTACACTTTTATGTCATCAAGACATCATACATATAGTAGCATTGATTATATTCTAGTAGATGATGTGGCGCTCCCCCAATGTGTTGCAGCCAATATTGGTAATATTTTCTGGTCTGATCATGCCCCTGTCACCTTGCGCATGTCTGACCCAGGAAATCTTCGTCCCCCAGTTCAGTGGCGTTTTAATGATAGCCTTCTCAAAGACCCCTTAAATGTTGAATTGGTGGAGAAACAGATCACAGAATTTCCATTAATGACTGTGGTGATGTGGCTGATGACTCTCTCTGGTTTGCCCATAAGGCAGTGGTAAGAGGAGCCCTCATTGAGCTTGCCACAGTCACTAAGTGGAAATACACTGCTTCCCTGAACTCTGCCCTTGCTGACCTAAAGAAATTGGAAGAACAATATAAACACTCCCCTTCTCTAACCCTGCTAAAGCAACTTACTGACACTCGTCTGCAGATCCGCCATCTTCTTTTGGTTAAAGCTGAAAAAGACCTTAAAGAAGCTAAGATTTAATTCTATACTATGGGTGACAGAGCTGGGTCGTTTCTTGCCAAGAGGGTTAAAAAACGTGAAACCCAATCTAAAATACCTTTCTTGTTTAAAGCAGATGGCACTCGGGTTTATAATCCCATTGCTATAGCAGAAGAGTTTGCCTCTTGTTACACCTCTCTCTACAATTTAAAGGAAGATGTGAGTGTTCCTCAACCGTATCTCCCCTGTATACAATCATTCTTGGATAGAGCGAAACTATATAGAGTCTCCCCGACTTACCTTTCCCACCTTAATAGGCCCCTAACGATCGATGAGATTTCCCGAGTCATTCTATCCTGCAAAAACGGTCTGCCCCAGGACCTGACGTTTTTTCTTTCCCCTATTATTCTCATTTCCATGTTCAGCTCTCTCCTTACCTTCTACGTCTCTTCACTCACTGGCAGAATTCTGGGGTGATCAGACCGGAAGGCCTGGAAGCATCTATAGCCACTCTCCCTAAGCCTGGGAAGGCTCCTACATTACCTGGGAACTTTCGCCCGATAGCATTGCTTAACTGTGATGTAAAGCTATACGCAAAGTTATGGGCTAATAGGTTGATGACAGTGCTACCTTCCTTGGTCCATCCTGATCAAGTGGGGTTTGTCCCCAGGCGGCAAACTAGGGATGGTACGAGACGGTTGATTGACTTGCTGGATGTGGTGGAGAGGGGCTCCCTCACCAGTGTATTCCTGTCCCTTGATGCTGAAAAAGCTTTTGACAGGATACACTGGGGTTACATAAGCGAGGTGTTACAGAGATTCGGCCTGTCTGGCCAAGTTGCTAGAGCAATTATGGCTCTATATTCAATTCCTTGCGCCTCTATCCGGGCCTCTGGTTATCGCTCTAGGGTGTTCTCCATATCTAATGGCACCCGCCAAGGTTGTCCCCTCTCCCCTCTTATCTTTGCTCTTGTCATGGAGCCTCTCGCTGCCATCATTAGACAGAGCCCACAGGTCAGGGAGGTGTCGGGTGGTGATGTGGAGTATAAAATAGGGTTGTACGCCGATGACGTCATTCTGACTTGTACTAGCCCTATGGACTCCTTGGATGCAGTCTTGTCTATTTTGACTGACCTTGCTTCAGCGTCCTTTTATAAACTTAATCTCACCAAATCCAATCTGTACCCCCTTCACCTCTCCTCATCTTTGCAGCTTCAAATTCAATCTAAATACCCGTTTCTTTGGTCCCCTGGGGGCTTTACATACCTGGGAATCCAAATTACTTCTCTATCCAATATTGTCCGTACTAATTGTGAATCAGTTCTTTCCTCCATTAAATCTGAATGATCTAAATACTCGCATTCTTCTTTCTCTTGGATGGCAAGAATCCAAATAATTAAAATGTTCATCCTCCCACAGATAATGTATCGTTTCAGATGTCTTCCAATTCTCATCCCTAATAAATATCTTTCAGCCTTTCAGTCCTCCATTGATCGCTTCGTTTGGATTAATAAACCGCATAGAATTTCTGGCCAGATTATGACTTTGCCATATAACAGGGGTGGACTTGGAGTCCCTAGGGTTTTGGCGTACCATAGAGCCTCTCTTTTGGAACCCGCCAAAATTTGATGGGAGGGGGGAATCCCTCTTTCCATGGTTCAATATAGAATCACATTATGCCCCTTCGTCTGCTCCTAGAAACGTCCCTTCTGGCTACCCCCGCTCTGTCCTCCCAATTAAATACAATGAACTCTTTAACCAAAGTTTGGTCTTCACATAGTTCTTCTCTGCTCACTTTCTTACATAGATACATTCCACTCAAAGTTATAGAGCATAGTATTGATTCTCTCTCTCTCTCGCAATGGTCTACCCGTGGGATCCTGTTAGTTTCAGATTTATTCTCTGACTCTGGCCTCTGCTCCTTTTACGGAGCTGGTTGACAGATTCAACCTACCCAAACTGGTGTTTTTTCAATACCTTCAAATAAGGCATTTTTTATCCTCATCCTACTTCTGAGTTTCTCCCCCTTTAACTGACAACACAGTTCTAAGATTCATTAAACCTAAGACTCCCCTTCAACACGGCATTTCGATCATTTATAAAGCTCTTATTGAACCTGCTGTGGATTCTAAACTCCCCTTTATGTCCCATTGGGAATCAGACCTCTCCTTTTCAGCATCTCCCTCGGATTGGTATGTGGGTTTTACACATGCATCCAGATTTACATCCTGCATTAACCATTTGGAGCAGTCAAAAATACTGCCATTGTATTGGTATATGCCCCCCGTCCGTCTTGCCAAATTTTATTCCATGTCCTCCCTTTTGTGTTGGAAGCCCTGCAATTCTGTGGGCTCTTTTATACACATGTGGTGGGAGTGTCCGAAGCTATGTCCCTTTTGTCGGAGAGTTAAGTCAATTATTTGGGAAGTTATCAAAATACCGTTTGTCTTAACTGCTCTTTTGGCCTTATTGGGTTTAACATTGCATGACTTTCCTGCTCCTCTCCAACCGATTATTTATCCTGGTGACGGCGAGACAATGTGTTGCCAAATATTCGAAGTCCCCCAACATTCCATCTGGGGACGAACTCATCTCTAGAGTGAATCTACTTTTCCTATACTTCTCTCACGACATCTCTAAGAAAAATAAAATTCTCTCATGGTGGGACCCTTGGTCTTCCTCTTCTTTTTTCGTTAATGTCTAAGGGAATTTGGTTCTGACCTGTGTATTTCTCCCTATGCATCGCTATCTATGCATTGTTCACTCCTTTTTTTTTTTTTTTTTAATCCTGCATCATCTTATTCTTCTCCTTCCCCCCATTTTTTCCATCTCTTTTCCCTCCCCAATTTTTGTGGGTTTGTGTTCCTTTGAGTATTTTATACTGTTTTGTACTGTTTTGTACTATTTGTACTATTCGGTATTATTTTGTACTGTTTTTGTACTGTTTAAATACCTAATAAAAATGATTGGTTAAAAAGAAAACAAAAACATCTACATAGAAAGACATAGAAAGATCCAGCTTCCGATACAAGTGAAATTTATTCACAAATTAAGTGGTTCAATAAAAACATTTCCAAGTATAACAAAAAATAGAAAGGCACATACAGTCTTACTCAGAGAGCTGATGCGGTGTACCGCGGCAACACAAGCTGCATCCTTTGTCAAGCCTCTACTGTATGAACAGTTCCTTTATGCTGGAATAGAGCCTTGGCAATTGAACAGAGCACAGATGAGTGCAATAATGATTAGATTCCAAATCCAAACAAGGAAAGGAAAGAAAAAACATAAAAGAAACACAAGTGAAACCTGGTCTCAAGCATAAATATCCAAAACTTTTCCCGGGTTAATAAAATACAGGAAACATCCCCTCCCCGAGGGTGGACATTAACTTTCTCTATACCATAAATGTGCAAATCAATATTCTTATTGTGACTGATGGAAACATGTTTGGCAGCAGCTGACATAGGCCAGGGCCACACTTGCGTCATGCATCTGCTAACTGGATCCATTTTTCACATGTGGAAATGTGTAAAAACGCATCCGTTAACGCACCCATAGACTACAATGCAAAAAACAGATTGCTAAAGTGTGCAAAAGTGCAATCCGTTTAATGCATTGCATTTTTTGAGAAATCCATTTTAAATAGGGTCTGCAACATTTTTTGGTGCATTTTCAAAAATGCATGCGTTTTTGTAATATGGGGGTCTATGGGAAATGCATGCGTTAATGCAAGGGCTAAAAATGCCTCAAAATGGACAAGGAACAAAACTGGATCCATTAACGGATCCAGTTAGTGGATGCAGGCTCCCAAGTGTGGCCCTAGCCATATTCCAACTAGAGCCTATCGAATTATTATAATTTCTCAGATCATTAATATGTTCATTTATACAGACCTTCAATCGTCTAGTTGTACATCCGATATATAAAAACTGACATCTGATGATGGATGGGCAGCTTTGGTGGAGCTGCTCCCCACGGGTGGAGCGGATCCCTGGGGAAGTGGACGTAGTAAGGATGTGGGGTGCAGGATGGCGGGCGCTAGAGACGTCAAAAGATCATCCTAACTCCAATGCGCACTCAGCATCAATAAAGGTAAAAGCGAATCTAAGGCAATAGCATTAACACAAATGCACTACTGCACGGCAATTTGATACCAAGGGGTAACATAGTAACATAGTAACATAGTTTTTAAGGTTGAAGGAAGACTTTAAGTCCATCTAGTTCAACCCATAGCCTAACATGTTGATCCAGAGGAAGGCAAAAAAAAACCCATGTGGCAACACTAAGCTCCACATTGGGGAAAAAAATTCCTTCCTGACTCCAGATATGGCAATCAGACTAGTTCCCTGGATCAACGCCCTATCAAAGAATCTAGTATATATAACTGGTAATATTATAATTTTCAAGAAAGGCATCCAAGCCCTTCTTAAATGTTAGTAGTGAGTCACTCATTACAACATCATGTGGCAGAGAGTTCCATAGTCTCACTGCTCTTACAGTAAAGAATCCGCGTCTGTGATTATGATTAAACCTTTTTTCCTCCAGACGTAGAGGATGCCCCCTTGTCCCAGTCTCAGGCCTAAAAGTAAAGAGATCATTAGAAAGTTCTCTGTACTGTCCCTTCATATATTTATACATTATTATAAGATCACCCCTAAGCCTTCGTTTTTCCAAGCTAAATAACCCCAAGTTTAATAACCTGTCTTGGTATTGCAGACCCCTTAGTCCTCTAATGACTTTTGTCGCTCTTCTCTGGACCCGCCCTAGTTCAGCTATGTCTTTCTTATACACCGGAGACCAGAATTGTACACAGTATTCTAAGTGTGGTCGCACTAGTGACTTGTATAGAGGTAAAATTATGTTCTCCTCATGAGCATCTATGCCTCTTTTGATGCATCCCATTATTTTATTTGCCTTTGCAGCAGCTGACTGACACTGGCCACTAAATGTGAGTTTGTCATCTACCCATACACCCAGGTCTTTTTCAGTGACAGTTTTGCCCAGTGTTTTACAATTAAGCACATAATTATACCTTTTGTTTCCTCTGCCCAGGTGCATGACTTTACATTTATCCCCATTAAAGCTCATTTGCTATTTAGCAGCCCAAGCTTCTAGTTTACATAAATCCTCCTGTAATATAAAATTGTCCTCCTCTGTATTGATTACCCTGCAGAGTTTAGTGTCATCTGCAAATATTGAGATTCTACTCTGTATGACCCCTGTGGTACTCCACTGTTAACTGTGACCCATTCTGAGAGTGTTCCATTAATAACCACCCTTTGTTTCCTATCCCTAAGACAGTTCTTAACCCACTTACACATATTTTCCCCTATCCCCATTGCCCTCATTTTATGTATCAACCTTTTGTGTGGCACCGTATCAAAAGCTTTTGAAAAGTCCATATACACCACATCCACTGCATTTCCTTGGTCCAGTCCAGAACTTACTTCTTCATAGAAGCTTATTAGATTAGTTTGACAGGAACGGTCCCTCGTAAAACCATGTTGATAATGGGTCATGAGGTTATTTTTCTTCAGATACTCCAGTATAGCATCTCTTAGAAAACCCTCTAGGATTTTACCCACAGTAGAGGTTAAGCTTACTGGCCTATAATTTCCAAGTTCAGTTTTTGTCCCCTTTTTGAATATTGGCACCACATTTGCTATACGCCAGTCCTGTGGTACAGACCCTGTTATTATGGAATCTTTAAATATTAAAAATAATGGTCTATCTATGACAGTACTTAATTCCTGCAGCACTCTGGGGTGTATCCCATCCGGGCCCGGGGATTTGTCAATTTTAGTGATTTTTAGACGATGCCGTACTTCCTCTTGGGTTAAGCAGGTGACATTTAATTGAGAATTTTTGTTATCACTGATCATATTGTCTGTCATGGGATTTTCTTGTGTAAATACTGTTGAAAAAAAGTCATTTAGCATATTGGCTTTTTCCTCATCCTCATCCACCATTTCACCCAGACTATTTTTAAAGGGGCTAACACCATCATTTTTTAGTTTCTTACTATTTATGTAGTTAAAAAATATTTTGGGATTATTTTTACTTTGTCTGGCAATGAGTCTCTCTGTCTCAATCTTTGCTGGTATTAATAATATAATTCTCATTAACAGGGTCATGCTAATATCTATGCCAAATGACAATAGGAGCACATTCATTGCACACTCAGCAATACTGAAGGTAAAATTTTGACCAAAACACAACAACCCTCCAGTAGGAAGGAGGAACCCAATCATCTGTAATCCACAGAAACAAAGATTTTACTTTATTTTTACTCTCAGATCGTCTAATGTGCTTTACTTTATGAAATTATTAATAAACGTCCCAAAAAGGGTTGAACCAGCTTGTTGTAAGTATCCCTTTTTGGAGAGTACCCCAACAATCTTTATCGCATAATGTTTAATTAAAGTACCTATTTTTATCCTGTACCCGGTGGGGTGGTGAATTTTTGTAAATTTTAGCTAGAGAAGTGAAAATATCAGAAGCTATTAAATTTTAGAATAAAGGAAAACAGATAGAGAAGAAACGGAAAAAAAGGAGGCATAATCACCTTGTTGTACTCATGTGAAGAACTATCAAAAAAGTATGACAACTACTGCTGTCAATAATCCATGTTAAAGCTTCTAAAAAGGTATAATGTCCTTCTCGTGATGAACAGACGACCGTGCACATATTATATTAATAAGTGCCTCTATTCAAACCTTTTACCTTAAAAATAACTTTACCAAAGAACATTGATGCACGCAGGAATGATAGGTATCCATCTATGTAGAGTATCTCTGTAAGTGACCAAAGTAATCATGGAGCTCTCGTGAAGCACAATACTTTGATATTGATGAGTTTTCCCCGGTTGCCATAGTTACAATTACAGCAAGACCAGTCGGATTCTTAATCCTCAGCATATATATAGGTATTTGTGGGTGTCTCCTAGAGATGTCACAGGCCGATGTCATTACGGGCACCAATGTCTGCAGCATACATGCCCATACTAAGATGCACACCACTAACCAGCCAATCAGTAATGGAAGGCGGGGTCGCAGGGTAATAGGTTACCATGCATTCAGATACACATTCCTCAGTGTATTTAGGCAGCTGTGGGCGTCCCCTGTGAGATGTCACATGCTGAAGTCATCTGCAGCATACACACCCATATCAAGACGGGCACCTCTATCTAGCCAATCAGTAACTGGAGGCGAGTTCTCAGGGTAACAGAAGGGACCTAAGCGTCCATACTTACCAGCAATGATATGAATGCGGAAGTGTCTGAGCATCTGTGACTAATTATTTATGACGTAAAGAGGAGGATTAAACTGTGGATGATTGCTAATTGGGGGAACCTTTATAAAAAAACGAGTAAAGGAGACCTTCAACAAAAGATAGCAGAGCTGAGCGAAGAACCCTGAGAGAAATCCACACTTGGTATGAGAATTAAGTTTTGTCATGGGATGGAAGAGGTTTGAGAGAGTTGTTTACATGACCATCCCTTTCTCTGTGTAAGGAACGTATTTTGTCATATGTATGCAGGACAGGCTTGAGAGGGGAGCACCATACCTGAGAAGGGACAGTTAACCACACAAGTGGCTAATCTGAGCCAACTGTAAACAGACTCAGCATATCACTATTTGAACCTGAGGTTAGTGCAACCATGTGAATATGTGGTGGGTGGGCATATGTGCTGCACACACCCATGTGAGTTTGACTGTGTCATACACAGGAATGCCAGATGATGTGCAGGATCCTGATGGGATATAACAGTATCTGGGATGCAATTGCCTCTCTCCTTTGCCTGAACTAACTGCACACATTAAGACAAAAGGCGTGTATATGCTAGGTGGCGAGTATACTTCTGAACTGACCCTTTTTTCCTGCAATGGTGGTTTAAATCTTAACCACTTTTGTTGAGGTGGTTCTGTATGAGAAGCATTTTCTCCGTCCCCTCCCAGTCATCAGAAGGGTTTCCAAGCTACCATGCCTATGATATGGGTAGGTTTCTTTGGCCTATTTTGATGTAAGAGATCCTCCCAGGAAAGATGGCATCAGGGAATAACAGTTCTCTGTTTATTTAAGAATGGTGACCATCATACGCACCTGGTACAATCTTTCTGTATATGACCTTTAAGAGTGACAGCATTAGAGGACATGGAATCGTGTGGGGGTATGTCTGACATATGATATGATGCCCCAACATATCACAATCTGTAAAGATATGGATATACTGGTTATCATCAACATGCGCACTGAAAGCTTTAAGGGTGACTGGTCTCTCTTCATTTAGAGAACTATTCAGTTAACATCTAGCAAAGTAAGATCAACTACATAGTGTGCTTTTAATTCACAGACAAGATTCCTCTAAAACTCTCAGAAACCAACAGGAAGACATGGATGCAAAAGCTCGATTCATGTTTATCAGTGAATGCAGAAAACGCGACATCTATATATGACCATTCACCACCAAAGAGTGGTATTTATGCATACCATAAAATGAATATGTACTGCAAGTTGCCCCTGATGAGCCCCTGATGAGCCCCCTAGTATAAAAGGTGGCGAAACGCTTCGGGTATATAATATCATTTATATTGTTGTCAAATTTTCATTTGGGTTTCTACTGTACCATATCTGTACTTCATGACTATGACCGTAAGAATGACTATTGACAAATAGATTGACGTTGAATCTTAATACATATAAACATCTATGAATTTACAGAGGTCTCTTTGAAATTCTAAGTGATTTATGTAGTGTTTATTTATACTGTCCTATATTATAGTTTGGGGATTATGTGTGTTTGTTTTTGTAGTTTTTGGCACTGATTTTATCAAAAAATTCTTTTAAAAATGATCAAAATGAATGTATAAGTTTTTAAGGGAACCTGACCTCTAAAAATAAGTCCCCAGCCTTTTAAGACCTGTTCCTGCACCATCATAATCGATTTCTAGCCATCCCTTTGTCTCAAAAATGGCGATTTCTAAAGTTTATAAAAGTTAGTTTTGTACCTGCAGAACTGCGGCTTTTCAGTGCTTGAGAAGTCACACAGGGTGTTCCCTGTGGCTTCTCATTGCCACCTGCAATATAATTATTCACGTCCCGATGGGCGTGCTAAACAATACAGAGCCTCCTCGTCATAGTAGATAGGCGGTATAGCCACTATGATGCTAATCGCGTCATATCCGGCTATACTGAAGTCAGTACACCCATTTGGGTGTATTGAGGGCCTCGCACATGCGCAATGCTCATCGCGAAGTCAGCGGACAGGTGTTAAAAAGCTGGGGGCTGATTTTTAGGGGTCAGGTTCCCTTTAAGAGATTGTCCCTTAGTTTTCTAAACATAATCTGGATAATTCCCCTATCTCTTTGAATCGTTGAACCTACCGTATGTACGTCCCTGCCCCCTATACACACACTTATAGCCCCAAAAAGTGGGGGAGAAGCTGTTAGGAAGCTAGTTTTGTTGGAAGTGAAAATGTTCAGGGCACTTTCTATAGTTCCTCCTATGTTTCGCTTTTAGATAGTTAAGACCCAGTCTCACCATGTTCTGGCTGATGAGGCCCAGTAAAAAAAAATGTGTATATTTAGTGAGTGGTTGTAAATGGCTGAGGTTGCCTATAAATAAGTTAATGAGAACATGTTAACATGAATTTGGAGTCTATACTAAGCCACATACATGGCTGTAATGGTGCTGCAACACAGAATAAATTGATACCATATTTGAAGAATTCTGCTTTGTTTTTCTGCAATCAACATTTAAATTGTTCTGCTAATTAGTTTGAAGTCCACAGGAGCTGGACAGGTACTCTGGGTATGCTCCTCCTTATCTTTGAACTCCCTGGCTTCTCCACTTGCCTCCAGTCTTTGAAAGACAGCTAACTGTGTGATCTGCCTCCTCTGTCTAAAATCTTGCCCGTGGGCAGTGTTTGTGCAGATTGACTTTCCAGCTCAATTACAATTTCAGAGATGATGTTCTGACATTGCCAGTGACAGTGCGATAATATAGTAGCCCAGTCAGGAACTCAGTCTGTACAAGAGTTTACTGCATTATGCATTTGCTTCTTTTTCAGACTTAAAGGTAAAATATTAGACATGATAATTTTGTACTTTTTATGTATTTTACTTCTTTATAAAATTCTCTATTGCAGATTGGTTTTACCATGCACCTTTGAAACAAACCGAAAAGACAAGCAAAGTTAATATTCCAACCACCTCCCAAATTCCAGGACTGAGTGACCTTCCAGAACCTCATAATGAGGTAAAAAATGAAGGTCGCAAAAAGTGGATTAACGAATCGGACTCTGACTACGTCAAATTGGCTAAACAAGGAGGTAGACCAGGTACACAAATATATATTAAAAATGTTTCTTGTAACTCTAATCTAATGGACTGTCAAGATGAGTTTTGACAGATCTAACAATGCTGGTTTACTACTATTGAGCTTTTATTTTTCTGTCAATGTTCAATATCAGCCCCATCTACAGAGTACTGCAGAGCCAATTCAAATAAAATAGTAGCTAATCTGCATTGTCTCTATGGAGCTGTCATGTTTTGTTCTATACTACTTACATCTGGTTGCTATAAGAGCTAGAAACAGCTGATCAGTGGGGTATCAGACGTTTTGCAATTTGACTGGTGACCTATTCTAAGGTCAATCAATATTAGTTATGGAAAACACTAGAATGTTGTAGATTTTCTGAAAATTTAGTCTGTAAACATTTTCTAATGGCCGCTTTACACGTCCCGATATCGTCGTCCAACAACGATAAAAAGTCACGTGGTTTGTGCGTTGGTGCCGATATCGTTCGTGCGTTGTGTGGTGTAAATGACCAATTCGATGCAAGAACGATCCCAAAACGATATCGGGGGAGAAATGAGCAGGCTCTCTAACTGCCCGATATTGGATGGACGATCTGGCAGGATCGTGCTGTGTGACGGCCCAACAACGATTTGGAGCACAACTTCCCTATTCACTGCCATATTAAATGGTCGTTCCCTGGTTCGCTCGTACAAGGGGGCGTATACAGGGCCGGCTCCAGGTTTCTGTGGGCCCCGAGCGAAAAGGTCTCAGTGGGCCCCTTTAAGTACATATCGTGGACTATAATATATATATATTGACGCACACTTACCGCAAGCCCCATAGACAATGCATGGGGCTTGCCGCAAACGTGCAGCAAGTGCAGCCGCTAGACAGAAAATGCAGCAGATGCGGGGTTTTTTTTTACCGCAACTGCCACATTTTAAAAAAAACGCCTATGTGAAGGCAGCCTTACAGGAACAGTGACTGCCGAAACCAGCAAGAGCTGTTTCTGACAGTGAGCATATTACACGTTGTTAGGAGCGGGCTAAAATGTGATTGCATTCTCTTGCGCTTTTTAAAAATACCCTTCAAATGCAAAATGTTGCATTTTTGTGCGTCTGAGGATGCTTGGTATATACACAAGCATCCTGAAGCGCACAAATAATGCAAGCAGCTCAATGGAGCCACACTGCCATATGCGTGGCACCGCAGCCAAGCGGAGTGTCTGGCCGTTCGGATCTCTCTTCTCCTCACGTCTCTTCTCGCCGCTCCGGTCTCCTCCGGTCGCTCTGTACATATCAGCACAGTGATGACAACATCGTGACCCTCCATGCTGAGCTGCAGAATGCAGACTGCGGCAGAAGAGACTCTGGAGAAGAATGCTGCTGGCAAAGAGACTATAGGAGCGGAATCCGCGGGGGGCTACCACTGGTACACATACTTCGTACACACTCGGCTCCCCTCCGTACACCTCGTACACACTCGGCTCCCCTCCGTACACCTCGTACACACTCGGCTCTGCTCCGTACACCTCGTACACACTCGGCTCTGCTCCGTACACCTCGTACACACTCGGCTCTGCTCCGTACACCTCGTACACACGCGGCTCTGCTCTGTACACCTCGTACACACATGGCTCTGCTCCGCACACCTCGTACACACGCGGCTCTGCTCCGTACATCTCGTATACACGCGGCTCTGCTCCGTACAC
Organism: Allobates femoralis; assembly: GCA_033576535.1. Classification (NCBI taxonomy): domain Eukaryota; kingdom Metazoa; phylum Chordata; class Amphibia; order Anura; family Aromobatidae; genus Allobates; species Allobates femoralis. The sequence goes on along the minus strand of JARQOC010000005.1, from coordinate 356,067,193 downwards.
CTCGTACACACGCGGCTCTGCTCCGTACACCTCATACACACATGGCTCTGCTCCGTACACCTCGTACACACGCGGCTCTGCTCCGTACATCTCGTATACACGCGGCTCTGCTCCGTACACCTCGTACACACGCGGCTCTGCTCCGTACACCTCATACACACATGGCTCTGCTCCGTACACCTCGTACACACGCGGCTCTGCTCCGTACACCTCATACACATGCGGCTCTGCTCCGTACACCTCATACACATGCGGCTCTGCTCCGTACACCTCATACACACATGGCTCTGCTCCGTACACCTAGTACCCACTCGGCTCTGCTCCGTACACCTCGTACACACGCGGCTCTGCTCCGTACACCTCGTACACACGCGGCTCTGCTCCGTACACCTCATACACATGCGGCTCTGCTCCGTACACCTCATACACACATGGCTCTGCTCCGTACACCTAGTACCCACTCGGCTCTGCTCCGTACACCTCATACACACGCGGCTCTGCTCCGTACACCTCATACACATGCGGCTCTGCTCCGTACACCTCGTACACACTCGGCTCTGCTCCGTACACCTCGTACACACGCGGCTCTGCTCCGTACACCTCGTACACACGCGGCTCTGCTCCGTACACCTCGTACACACGCGGCTCTGCTCCGTACACCTCGTACACACGCGCTCTGCTCCGTACACCTCGTACACACGCGGCTCTGCTCCGTACACCTCATACACACATGGCTCTGCTCCGTACAGCTAGTACCCACTCGGCTCTGCTCCGTACACCTAGTACCCACTCGGCTCTGCTCCGTACACCTAGTACCCACTCGGCTCCGCTCCATACACCTCGTACACACACGGCTCCGCTCCATGCACCTAGTACACACTCGCCTCTGCTACATTCACACTGTAAATCCCTCCTGACCCCACACATAACCTTCACCTAATTGCCATACACCTAGTACACACTCACCTCTGCTACATTCACACTGTAAATGCCTCCTGACCACACACAAACTTCACCTTATTTGAGCATCATTCATGGTGGCCAGCACAGTCCTGGATACACTGAGGAGCTGATCATGAGACCCCTGACTCCTCCCCATCCATTGACATCATCACAGGTCCTGTCAGCCTGAGCCCAGAGTGTGCAGCTCTATCGGCTCCCGTGGAGGGGGAAAAAGGGAGACCTCCGGTGCTGCAGGAGCCTGAAAATGACCCCCCAGCTGCCCCCCTGGATATGGCTCTGGCTGTGGGGGCAGTGCTCAGGGGCCCCTGAGGCTAGGGTCACACTTGCATTGTGACCCTAGCCTTATGCAAGTATTGTATGTTGCAGCGCATAGCGTTTAATGCTATGCGCTGGAGGCAGCCCATAGAAACCCGACGTTTACCTTGACAACCACTGGTTGTCAATGTAAACATCGGGTTTCTATGGGCTCAGTTGCTGGCAGCGCATAGCGTTAAACGCTCTGCGCTGCAGCAGACAATACTTGCGTCAGGCTAGGGTCACAACACAAGTGTGACCCTAGCCCTCAGGGGCCCGGTGGGCCCCCTCCAAGCAGTCGGGCCCCGGCACTTGCCCGGGTACGCCGGGTGCTAACGCCGGCCCTGGGCGTATACATCGCAGTTGTGTTGCCTGCCGATATCTCCATGTGTGACAGCTCCTATGCGATCTTGGATTACTGCTAAAAATGTGCGCGCTCCCGTGCCGTTGTATACAATATCGAAACGATGTTGGGACGTGTAAAGCGGCCATAAGAGATCCTTTCATCAAACAGTGATAATGTAATTTGTCCACTCCTCGGACAACCACTTCTTAATCTTTATGTTTCCCCCAAGTAAAATAAGTACACTTATACTCACCTCCAATGCCATACCAGTTGTTTCAACCCAGGCTCTAAAGGGGATTGTGTGACGTTATTTCATGTGATCCCTGTGGCCTATCAGCATTAGCTGAACTCTCCCCTGTTTATGACTTAATTTACGTCCAGAGGAAGTGAGAGCTGCAGCTGCTCTTATTTTTTATGGAGGGCCGATTTGTTCAAAATTGGGGAGAGTAAAGCCAGCACTGATTTGCCACAGGGATTGTGTGATCGAATAATGTCCAGTGATACCAAATGAGCCAGTGCCGACACCCATGGAAAGGTGCTGGCACAGGAGGTGACTATAAGTGTTATTACTTTAATGAGGAAAAACAGGGATTGAGAAGAGGTTGTAGAGTAATAAATGTGATTAAATTGTCAATTATAAATAAATATAATATCCCTGAAAAGGTTACCCTGTCCTGCAAAAAACTAACTGCCATACAGCTCTGTCAGCAGAAATAAAAACTATAGTTGTCAGAATGTAGCAATGCAAACTGTTTTTATTCTATGAAAATAGAATTTTGGTACTCACCTTAAAGGGATCCTGTCACCTCCAAAAAGCCACCTAAGCTACAAAATCATGTCCCTGCAGCATCCTATCACAAATCTCACACTCGTTTTGTCTCCTAAAAGCATCCTGTGAAAGTGGATAAAAACGATTTTATAGTCACTCATTAGGCATTATAATTAGCAGGGGCTATATTTTTTTTAAACCAATAATTTTTATTGATTGGATAAAGAGAGGAACATAGATAGCAACAAAAACAGTAACAGAGATCAAAAACATTATTAACAACATCCTCAAGAGAGGAAGAAATGTGGAAAGGGGAGGGCTGGGAAAATGGGGGGGGGGGAGGGTTATAGAGAAGCAGTGTCATTAGTAGTAATGTCAATCATATCGTCACTTGCAAGAAAATGTTAACTAGTAACGTGCCCATTCTGAATTAAAAAAGGATAAATAGGGAGCGCACATAGGGCGTTATCTTCTTAATAAATAGTCCAGTCCCCCCAATCGGTGTGACTCACCTGCGGTGGTTGTGAGAGCCACAACAAACTGAGAGAGCCTGGTAATGGTCGCTGCAGGAGCCCACTGAAGATAAATGATTTCCACCGAAGAAAGAGCTGGGCTTTGTAGTCCGCGCTGACCTCAAGAAACTTCCAGTCCAGTAAATGGTTAATCAGGTTCTGGTTTATTTGCCTACGCGTTTCGTGGCTTTAAATCTGCCACTGGGAATAGCCCTGATGAAGTGGCAGATTTAAAGACACGAAACGCGTAGGCAAATAAACCAGAACCTGATTAACCATTTACTGGACTGGAAGTTTCTTGAGGTCAGCGCGGACTACAAAGCCCAGCTCTTTCTTCGGTGGAAATCATTCTGAATTAAAGAAACGGTCAGTTAGTAATAATAACCTCGTTATATTGCGCAGATATCCATGGATCCCACCAGTAAAGCACTTTCGTTTTATGGGGGAGGTCGTGTGAGAGGACCAGCTCGTGTGTGAGATATCGGTTTAATCGAAGAACGTCCTTCAGTGTGGGACAGGAGGGGGATCTCCAGAGGGCAGCTATGGATTGACGGGCAGCGATTAGCACATTCATCACCATTGGTCTGAGAAGAGCTGGAAGGGTATCCAAGTCAATCCCTAGGAGGGCTAGTGGAGCAGATAGAGAGTGTCAGGCCGGTCAATTCAGTCAGGAGTGAGTCTATCGAGGACCAGAAGGCTTTCACCTTCGGGCAGGTCCACCAGATGTGGGCCTCAGAGCCCACCAGTCCAGAATTCCGCCAGCAGAGAGGAGAAGGAGAAGGACCACGTTCTCCAAACCTGGCGATCCGTGCAGGGACCAGATACCAACCCATCAACAACTTCTTAGATTGTTCCAGGTGACTGACACACCGAGTATATTTTGATGCATGAGACGAGGCGGCGTGCCATTTCTCTAGAGAGACCGAGAAAGCTAATCTCGACTCCCATTTAATCATAAAGGGGAGCTTATCCCTAGCGCGAGCTGCAGTCAAGGCTCTATATACAATAGACACTCCACATCGGGAATGTCCGTCTTGTTTGAAAAAGAATTGAAGGTTGAGATTAATTAAGGAGGAGTCCCACAGCGGAAGAGAGCAAGTAAGAAGGAAGTGGCGCACCCGCATGTAGGAGAAGAAAGCTGAGGTGGGGAGGGAATATTTAACTGCCAAGGTAGGAAAAGGGGCTGGGCGCCCATCATGCAGAAGATCCCACACTAACAAGACACCCGCCTCCCTCCAACGCACAAGCGAGATATCTACCATACAAGACTCTAAAGCTCGCAGAGAAAGATATCTAGTGAGGAAAGGCAAATGTATCCTTGCCAATTTGTGCCATACTGAGAGGACCGCCTGCATGGACCGCAGCGGCGTAGAGGGACGGGAGGACTGTAGAAAAGACATCTCTAGTAGGATCCTAACAGAACCCAGAGGGGAGTAGTGGGCCTCAATTTGAAGCCAATGCGAGGACGGGGAGGGGGACGCGGTCCACCATGATTTAGCCAAATCCATAGTTACTGCAGAGTAGTAGCAAAGAATGTCCGGCATGCCTAGGCCGAGAGGGCCACCCGATGGGGTTTACCGCTCCATACGAATCTCCCCAGGACCGACTGAAACAAATTCAAGTAACGTCTGGGGAACAGAAAAGGGACGCACCGTAGAACATAAATAATTTTGGGGAGGAGCATCATCTTTACAAGATTAATCCTGGCAACCCAGGAAAGCTGAATCTTCGAATATTCCAAGGAGAGAGATTTCAGGGAAGAGAGCAAAGCCTCAGAATTAAGCCTAATTATGGAGGGGGTGGGTGCAATCCGGATACCTAGATACACGAACCCCTGGGGGACGACTAGAAAAGAAAATCGCGATGCCAAGGAGGACTGGGAGAGAGGCGAAAAATTCACAGGAAAGAGAGAAGATTTAGAGAGGTTAAGCTTATAAAAGGAAACTGCCGAAAAGTCCGTCAGGACAGAGATAACCGCTGGAATAGAAACATCGGGTTGGTGCAGGTGAGGAGAACGTCATCAGCTTATAGAGAAATCTTATGTTCGACCAATAACTACACCCGAAATCTCTGGATGAGCGCGGATGGTGGCTGCTAGCGGTTCCATCGCAAGAGCGAAGATAAGAGGAGAGAGGGGGCAGCCCTGTCTTGTCCCGTTAGAAATCCCAAATGTGGAGGAGGAGAAACCTCCCGCCTTCACATATGCATTAGGGGAAGAGTATAGGGCCAAAATCACCGACCTAATGTTGCCTTGGAAGGCAAACTTGTCCAAGACAGCTGCCAAGTACCCCCAGTGCACTCGATCAAATGCTTTCTCAGCGTCAAGAGATAGGAGGGCACTGGGGGTCCCTCTCTGCTCAAGAACCTCCAATAGATTCACTACCCTCCGAGTCGCATCTCTCGCCTGACGGTCAGGAATAAAACCCACTTGGTCTAAGGCGATCAGGGAAGGGATAACGGTCTTGAGTCGGTCCGCCAGCAGCTTTGAGTAGAGTTTAACGTCACAATTAATCAGCGCAATCGGACGGTAGCTGCCCGTTGCCGAAGGGGCTTTGCCCAGTTTGGGAATGGTCGAAATACCCGCCATTAAGCCCTCTGGTCTAATGCGACCCTCTCGCTGCCAGAACTGAAATAGGGAGAGAAGATGGGGAGCAAGTGTGGAAGCAAAGGAAGAATAGTACATATAAGAAAGGCCATCAGGGCCCGGGGCCAACCGCTTTTTAGAGGAGCGGATAACTCCAAGAATCTCCTCTAGGGAGAAAGGTCTATTCAAGTACCCCAGTTGATTCGCTGAGAGGGAAGGAAGCCGAAGTTTGGAGAAGAAAGAGGCGATAGCATCCGGGGTCGGCTGAGGGGTGGAAGACGAGTCACAAAGATTATATAAATCATTATAGAAGTCTCTAAATTGCTCCGCAATCTTAATGGGATTGCGTACATGCTCCTCCGAAGGCGAGATGAGTAAAGAGATCCTCGACTTCAACTCCCTCCGCCTAACCCTCCGTGCCAGTAATGCACCGGCCCTATCCCCCATCCCATAGTATGTCGCTTTGACTTTCTTCAATTGATGCTCCACTCTAGAGAGAAGAAGAGCTCGGAGGTTGTTACGTGCCGAGTTTAGGGTCGACAAAGTAGCGGGATCGGAGGTCGCTAAAAATGTAGCCTCAAGAGATTTGATCTCGGTTAAAAGAGAGGCCAGGCCCTCATTATACAACTTCTTTGCACGTGCCGCCAATTTCAGGCAGTGCCCACGGATAACCGCCTTGTGGGCAAACCACAGACCCTCCGGGGTTATATCAGGTGTGTCATTCAGGTGGAAGTATTCTTTTAGGTGGGTAGATAGAGTATCTTGAGTCATCTGGGAGGTCAGTAGATAGTCATTCAGCTTCCAGGGGGCTCTGGGAAGGCGTGGGGTAGAGTCTGTAATAAGAAGAGTAAGGGGGGCATGGTCCGACCATGTAATGGTACCAATGTCAGTCTGCAAGCATAGGGGCAGGAGGGAGTCACTGACTAGCAGATAATCTATACGGCTAAAGGACTTATGTCTGCGGGAGAAAAATGAGTAGTCTCGTTCATTTAAATAACACCAGATGTCATGCAGGCTATGGGAGGCAACCACCTGGGCGAGGTCCATCCGAAAGGAGGTTGGGGAGGAGCAGTCTAGGTGTCTGTGCAGGGGGTAATTGAGGTCTCCCACCACAAGTTTGTGGCCCAACATGGAGGGCATATGGGCGTCTAGAAGCGACCCGAGGAACTTATTTTGACCCACATAAGGGGAGTAGACAGCAAGGAGAGAGAATAGGACTCCATTCAGTTTCGCTATTACAAGTAGAAATCTACCCTCTGGATCAGTCGTCGTGCTAATCAATTCAAAACTTAAAGAAGACCCAATCAAAATAGCCACTCCAGCCCTTTTTTCGGTGTTGTTCGAAAAATACTGGTGAAGGTAAAAGGATGAGGCCAAGCGTTGGTTATCTCCCACCAAGAGGTGCATCTCTTGGAGGAGAACCACATCCGCCCGCGACTTTTTGAGGGTAGCACGCAAGAGCGACCGTTTCTGGGGCGAATTTAACCCATTAGCATTGAGTGCCAAAACAGATGTAGGCATAAACAGGCATTAGGAATAAATCAGAAAGTAAGCAACAATATACAGGTAATAAGAACTGCTTCAGGGGAAAGCGAGTAAAGGGGAGGGAATCAGGAGGGGAAACAGAGCCCAACAGTCTATATTCGGGTATGCCGTTCTGGTGCCCAGTATGGCCAGGGCACTTCACGGAAATGACCAGAGAGCTCAGGCAAGGGAGAAGACATGTTACATTAAAAACTATGGCAACAGCCAAAAAGGCAAACATAACAACAAAGAGAGAATACAATCGCGTTAGTGAGCAGAAACCTCAGAACGACGCAAGGATGAAGTCTTGTCGTCTAAAATCCGACGGCAATACCTAGGAAAGAGAGAAAGAGCGTCGTGCCTGGGGAGCAAAATGAGTCCAGAGAGCGAAAAGAGGTAAAGAGAAAGAGGAAAAAGAAAGAAGAAAAAAAACACACACATTAGAGCGGAAAGATTTGCTCGGAGGGGCACACTCTCGGGGTTGATGTAGCCAGAGTGAAGAAAAGGCAGAAGGTCAAAAAGAGAAGAATGATCAGTGGAGAGAAAGCGAAAGAAAAAAAAAACAAGGGCCAGGATGGCGGAGAGAAAGGGGAAGAGAGGAAGGAGTCAGTTGGGTGGGGGAAAGAGAGTAATAGTACCAGGAGGGAAGAAAGAAGCTAGAAAAATAGAAGAGGCCGACGACCCGGGAGGACCTGTACAGGGACCAGGATGGCGGACCCCGGGCATCGGAGAAAAAATATCAATCCAGCGGGGAGGATCTTCAGACGGTGGACCACTCCGGGTTCAATCTGCGACGTCGAGCGTGACGTTTTGGTTGGGCGATCACGGGCGTCTCGCAGGGACGACGCAGAGAAATCCAGTGGTAAAAAGTCCCAGTCCTTCAGGAGCGATGCCGCCTGCGACGTAGATAGACAAACATGTGTGACTTCATCCCTTCTCACGATAAGGTGGGTGGGCCGGCCCCAGCGATACGGGACTTCCTTCTCCCGAAGAGTGGTTGTATAGGGTTTGAAAGCTCGGCGCAATGCTAAAGTTCCGGGCGACAGGTCTGGGAAGACTTCTAGATCAGTGAACCATTCCGAGAGCATTGGCGAACCTCGCAGGGCCTTGAGGAAGTCCTCCTTGGTCTTATAAAAGTGGATCCTGGCGATAACGTCGCGCGTTAGTTCAGAGCGGACACTCGGTGGCTTAGGGAGCCTGTGGATCTGGTCTATTTTAAGGTCTCTGGGATCCAGGTCGGGAAGAACCTCACTTAGGAAGTCTCGCAGGAGCCCTCTAAGGTCCGGATCAAGCACCGTTTCTGGGACGCCCCGGAGGCGTATATTGTTCTGACGATTGATGTCCTCCATGTCGCAATTATTTGCCTGTAACGTAGTCATCGTGGCTTGGAGCTGTTCGTGATCATCCAGCATTATGGGACTGCACCAGTTCAGTCATCTTTGTCTCGAGGTGGTCTGTTCTGGTGCCCAGCGCATGCACCTCCCCCCACAGGTCCGCCATCATCTCCTTCATGTCGTCCTGTAAGGATGTCCTGAGACCAGAAAGGAGATCAGTCATCAGGTCTTTCATGACCTCGTAGTTAACTGGGGAGTCAGGGGAGAGACCCGCCGCTCCAGAGCCCAGAGTCTGTTGCTCTTGGCGGGAAGCGCGGATAGCTCTGGGGGAGGGGGGCGCCATGTTAGAAATGTGCGCTGTGTCTGGGCGGCCTGGCGGGAAGTAATCTGAAACCCGCTGTAGCAAATATGTATCGCAGGGACTGGACACAGACCAGTGAGGGGGTTAAATCTCCTGCCCATCCAGGAGAGGTCAGGACCTGAGATAAGCACACACTGGCAGTCCCACTGACTCTGGTCTCCCCAGGGAGCCATGATGGGAACAGCAGAGGGTGACAAAAATCACACACAGAGAAAGCTTCAAAGGGAAGATCAGATAAGGTCATAGATAACAGAGAAACCATCTCAGATAGCTAGCTTCAGACAGACCCACAGAATTGGAGGGAAATCAGAGACAAAGAACATTTTTTAAAACATAATCTATGCAGGGCTAAATGAGTGATCGTCCAATCATAGGCCAAGAATTAGAATTCTAAACTAGAAGGCCGGTCTAGGGTCTGACCCCCCCGGCTGGGTCTATATCTGGGCTCGCACAGCCGCTGCTGGTGTGTCACAGTGATGGGTCAGTGGAAGCTGCTGTGATCATCATTCCATCTATTCCTGCCCTCCCCATCGGGCAAACAGAAGAAAGTTTAGTTTTCTGTAAGTTTCTCCTTTTGATTTCATTGTTTGCATATGTGTATGTCATTTATTTTTTCTATTTTTATATCTTTTTATGTAAGCACTGTACCTTTTATATTAAAGCTTAAAACTTTAATAAGCTGAAACCTTGTATGTTCTAAAAGGATTCATAGCCTAAGAAGTGTGTGATCCTGTTGATTGGCTGACAGTATTATTCCAGGGACTTACCCTCTGTATGTTGGTAAGTGGTGGCAGTGAGTGTGAAGCGGGGTGCACAGTGTGAGTCGGGGTGTGATTGATGCTCCCTTTCAGCATAGGACAGAGGTCGAGTGCTGGATTGAGTGAGGGGAGATTGATTAACCCTTGCAGGTGCAACCCCAAGTCACGTGCTGAGAAGTGTGTACGTGACACCCGCTTTGGGAGGGAGGATTGCGGCGGTTTCGCCTTACCCATCTGTGCAGACTCTATTCACACGGCTGCTGAGAAGGTTCCGAGGGTCCAGAGGAGCTCTGAAGCACTGGAAAATAGTTTAATGAGTCTGGGGTCCAGAAGCTCCTGAGTTATGCGGCCATCTCCATAAGGTGTTAGGCCACTGTTAATACATCTTGATCATTGCTGTGTTGTCTTCTGCGGGGAAGAGGAGCAGTCTATGTCAGCAGAAGTTTAGTGTCTATTGGGTGGAGAGAGGATTAACTGGGCTAACTCAGCGTAGTGACATCGACTGGACACAAGGTGGTAGCCCAGAGCATTTTCAGAAAGTAAGTTAAATAATTTCTCAATTTGCCCACCAGTTGGCGTCCTCAGTTTGCATATTGTTTGAATGTCTCTAGTTGTCCACCAGGTGGCGTTCCAAGCCTGAAAATTGTGTATAAATCGAAATATAAAATAGAGTCTGCCCCTGGGCTGAAAATCAGGTGGAGAAGCACCCAGTGTATCTGTACATCAAACACCAGCTCAGTGACGAATACAGTGCTTCTCAATTCACCTTAGTACTCCTTTAATAAATGCAGCTTTATGCCCTGTGGTAACTGGAGGTGATATGCCTCTTGTCAGGGTCTTGGTGGATGGAGGTTTTTAATGGCTGTGTATTGTGATGGATCTACATCCACCTCGTGGGTGCCTGCCCAGGGGCCAGTCTCACTGCTTCCCTCTGTCACACAGCTCTGAGTCCTGAGCTCTACACCTCATGCTGTTTCCCGGTATGTCCCGCCTGCTGGCTCCACTCCAGGCTCCCCTTCCCCCTCTCAGCCTCCCCAGCACCGCTCTCACCACCTCCTGTCTCCTCAGCCTGCTTCTGGTACCTCCAGCCACTTCTCCCCGGCGGCGAGCGTTTCTCCTGGGTGTCGCACACTTCCTTGCAGGTATCTCTGTCTTCTCCACTGCCTTCACAAGTTCAGTTGCTGGGAGATCCACGAGGTGGGTCTGCACTGTAAAATGGCGCCTTGTGCTTACTGCCTGCTGCCTTCCCTGCAGCGTGCTGCCTCCAGAGGTCCTGGAGTGGGATCCACGGGTCCTCACCGGGGTAGGATGAAGCCCCTCTTCCCCTGGATGTGTGGGGGAAGCAAAATCAGTAGATCTTCCAGCAATTTGGACAGTTTTTCGCTGGAATTAGTGGCCTTAGGACAGGAGCTGTATCCCAGCACGTCCTCCTTCTTTGCTGCCTCAGCAGGGGCTATATTCTTTAGCCATTAGGGCGTGTTGTTTTGCAGGCTCCAGGAGCCACCCTCTCTCTCTCTCTCTGCAGCTTCTGCTGTGATGTGGAGCTGAAGGCAGGACTAATGATTTGCATTTTGTGAGTGACAGAGAGGGGGGAGGGCAAAGCCTGCACAAGCAAAGCAACACAGACAGAGAGAGGGTGGATCCTGGAGCCTGCAAAACAAACACGCCCTAATGGCTAAAGAATATAGCCCCTGCTAATTATAATGCCTAATGAGTGAGTATAAAATTGTTTTTATGTACTTTTACAGGATGCTTTTAGGAGACAAAAGGAGTGTGAGATTAGAGATAGGATGCTGCAGGGACATGTTTTTGTAGCTTAGGTGGCATTTTGGAGGTGACAGGATCCCTTTAAAATCTGCTTCTCATTAGTCTTTATTAGGGAACACAGAACCCTGGGATAGTCTGCTGCCATCTGGAGGCTGACACTGATATTACATAACAAACATAAAGAAATTACCTCCTCCCCTGCAGACTATACCTCACCTGTAGGTCCTTGATATTCTCAGTTTCGCGAAAAAAACTGTAGGAGAAGGGAAAAAGGTAAAGAAAAGAAAACAAATTCATGCCCGAACAGGCAACAGGGAAGGGAGCTGTGTCCACCAATGAAGATTAACGATAAACAGATTTTATGATAAGTAGCAAAAATATAGTATTATCGGTTGCTTCTTTGAGGGACACAGAACCCTGGGACATCCTAAAGCTTCCACTGGGGTGGAAAGACACAAGATACGTATTCTGTTGAAATCATAAAACTTACTGGTGACGTTTTTGCCTAGCCTTGCATCAATCAAAGCAAAGATATAGACCATGTAAAATTTAGAAAAGGTACACTCCCTGACAGAAGTTATGTCGCTTATCCATGTAATGTAAATAAAAGCTTATAACCTGACGTTAAATTCTTCCATTGGTTGTATAAATCACTCTTTTGAAAGTTGAAACCCCCTGAAATGTGGTTTAGCTAAAGAAAATAAATTGGTATTAATGCTGAAATATTGATCATTTAATGAACACAGAATGGTTAGCAAGACAAAAGTTTTGTTGCCTGGTCATATAATGCACCCAATCCTAGTTTACATTCTCACCTGTGCTCAGTAAATGATGGGTTAATTAGTGGGTGTGTCTAAAAAGAAACCCAGCACCCCAGACCTTCACTTGAACTGCAACTTGAGCTCTGACAAGTGTACACTTAGAATACTGTGTACAATTCTGGTCTCCGGTGTATAAGAAAGACATAGTTGGCCTAGAGCCAGGGCAGAAAAGAGCGACTAAGGTTATTAGAGGACTGAGAGGTATGCAATATCAAGACAGGTTATTAAACTTGGGGTTATTTAGTTTGGAAAAACAAAGTCTTAGGGGTGATTTTATACTAATGAATAAATATGTGAGGGGACAGCACAGAGACCTTTTTAATGATCTTTTTACTCTTAGGCCTGAGACGGGGACAAGGGGGCATCTTCTACGTCTGGGGCAAAGAAGGTTTAATCATAATTAGAGATGAGCGAGTACTAAAATGTTCGGGTGTTCAAAGCTCGGGCCGAGCATCCCAAAATACTCGTGTACTCGACCCGAGCACCAAGCCCAATGTTATCCTATGGGAGACCCGAGTATTTTTCTGGCATGGCTATACCCTAAAAATGTCAAAAGTATCAGAACAGTGCTCAAATGACATGGAAACAGCATGGGGAAGACCCCTGTAAGCATTTCAGACTCCAAGGTGACTGCTGTAAACAATGTTGTCAGAGTATTACGCCACTTTTACGGACTGTCAAGAAAACGTTACAAAATGAAACCAAAACAGATTTTCCTGGAGAAAATATTAAGGGCTCAACCCACTTGTGAGACAGAGTTGGTGTATGTTAGTTTTTTGGATTACATGAAAGATTTAAAAAAAAAAAATTGTGTGGCACTCTGATGCCCCTGGGAAGAGACATACATGTAAGCCTCTTTAAATAATGTGCCAATTTTAAGAAAGTGTGTCTTTTGTAGTATTGCCCTTTGGCAGGGCAGCCCAAAATTGGGAGGCACCCCAATGCCCCTGGAAAGAGAAGTGCATGAGGGCCTCTTTAAATAATGTGCCCATTTTAAGGAAGTGGGTCTTTTGTAGTATTGCCCTTTGGCAGGGCAGCCATAAATTGGGAGGCACCCCAATGCCCCTGGAAAGAGACATGCATGAGGGCCTCTTTAAATAATGTGCCCATTTTAAGGAGGTGGGTCTTTTGTAGTATTGCCCTTGGCAGAGCAGCCAAAAATTGGGTGGCACTCTGATGCCCTTGGATAGAGACGTGCATGAGGGCCTCTTTAAATAATGTGTCCATTTTAAGGAAGTGGGTCTTTTGTAGTATTGCCCTTGGCAGGGCAGCCAAAAATTGTGTGGCACTCTGATGCCCCTGGATAGAGACGTGCATGAGGGCCTCTTTAAATAATGTGTCCATTTTAAGGAAGTGGGTCTTTTGTAGTATTGCCCTTTGGCAGGGTAGCCAAAAATTGTGAGGCACCCCAATGCCCCTCGATAGAGACGTGCATGAGGGCCTCTTTAAATATTGTGCCCATTTTAAGGAAGTGGGTCTTTTGTAGTATTGCCCTTTGGCAGGGCAGCCAAAAATTGTGTGGCACTCTGATGCCCCTGGATAGAGACGTGCATGAGGGCCTCTTTAAATATTTTGCCCATTTTAAGGAAGTTTGTTGTTTGTAGTATTGCCCTTTGGCAGGGCAGCCAACAATTGTGTGGCACTCTGATGCCTCTTGGATAGAGACGTGCATGAGGGCCTCTTTAAATAATGTGTTAATTTTAAGGAAGTGGGTCTTTTGTAGTATTGCCCTTTGGCAGGGCAGCCAAGAATTGGGAGGCACCCCAATGCCCCTGGAAAGAGACATGCATGAGGGCCTCTTTAAATATTGTGCCCATTTTAAGGAAGTTTGTTGTTTGTAGTATTGCTCTTTGGCAGGGCAGCCAAAAATTGTGTAGCACTCTGATGCCCCTTGGATAGAGACGTGCACGAGGGCCTCTTTAAATAATGTGCCCATTTTAAGGAAGTGGGTCTTTTGTAGGATTGCCCTTTGGCTGGGCAGCCAAAAATTGTGTTGCACTCTGATGCCCCTGGATAGAGGCGTGCATGAGGGCCTCTTTAAATAATGTGCCCATTTTAAGGAAGTGGGTCTTTTGTAGTATTGCCCTTTGGCAGGGTAACCAAAAATTGGGAAGCACCCCAATGCCCCTTGAAAGAAACATGGAGGAGAGCCTCTAAATATTGTTCCCATTACAAAGGAGTGGGTCTCCTGTACTTGTAATGCCCATTCTGTAAGCATGGACTAAAACATTTACCCCTGGGGGGTATACATGAAACTACTGCCTAACTTTTGAAAGGTTAGGGTCATCATCATCATAAATATAGTGAATATGTAGAAAAAATGTGCGGCACTCACAGTTATGAAAATCTTCCATTTATTGGAGCCGAACAGTAGACATGGCAGCCAAGTTACATACGTAACATGATGGGGGGAGGGAGTGGGGAGTGCAAACGACGATGGGCACCGTTTCGCGGCGGGCTGCCACTTCTTCCGGTCGAGTCTTGGTGTCTGACATAAGATCCTCATCCTATATAGAGGAGGGATCTATACAACTACGCCTACCAGTGAGATAAGTGCTCAAAGTGAATGCTATGTTAAGTAAATTAAAAGAAAGACATAAGAAAACTGTGACAAAACAAACATTCAGTTAATATACTCATAATTAATATTGACTTGAAACACTGCAAAGGCTATTATAGAGTCTAGCATATGCTCCCTGGTATTGATTGCAATGGCATACTAAGTAACAAAGCAACGCTATTAATAGGTGTTACTATTGAAACTAACTTGCCATAGAAATAGAAACATGTCCGGAATAATGCCAAATGGCCCAGGGGGTAGAAATGAGAATAACATCCTTCTCTAATGCCAATATAAAAAACTAATTGTCATAAATATAACAACACCATGTAGTGCTTGCTGAAAAAGGAGAATAAATCAGATGCATTACGGTAAGGGAAAATGCACTATAATCAGCGTGCCTATACATCTCCACCATTTTAAAGAAGTATTATACCTTGCGACCTGTCTGGTCGAAAAAGGAGGGGGAGGGGCTCTGATTCAATTAAGAGGGTCCATTATAATATATATAATGACCACAAAAATTAACAAATACAGGGTGAGTCATGCTATGGTGATTGAAAATAGGCATTTGCAGCTCATATTAAGCTTCTATGTTATAGACTGTATAATAAGAAGAATTCAGTCTTATAAAAAAGCTGATAAATCATTTTGGTCATTTAACCCTAATGGTCCGCACGCATCGGATTTGATAATCCAACGACATTCTTTTTGCAGCAGTAACTTGTGCAGGTCGCCACCTCGACGAGATGGAATAACCTGCTCAAGTCCTGCGAACGAAAGGACACTAGCATTTCCTGAATGATGTTCCTGTATGTGTTGAAGTAGACGGGGACATCCGATATTAGTGGAAACAGACTTTACATGCTCTTTAAATCTTGTGCCAAGCTCTCTAATGGTCTTACCCACGTAGAACCTACCACAAGGGCAGGTTACTACTTACACGACCCATTTTGTTTTACACGTTATTAATGATTTAACTTGACATGTAATGCCTCCAAAAATTACTGGGTTTGAAGTGATGTGATTCCTACAAAACTGACAATTCCTGCATCTCACATTCCCTACCGGTCTATTCATAGTGAGCCACGTTTTTTCTATTTTGTTTTTAGTGACCCGTTTTTTTACTAACATGTCCCTCAAATTGCTGCACATTTTGTAAGTAACTAAAGGGGGTCCGATAAAACTGGATGCTAAGTCCTTGTCATTCAAAATAACATGCCAATGTTTTGAAATGCTATCTTTGATCTTATTATACATGGGGCCAAATTGAAATGAGAACGTAAAGCGTTTATTTTGCTCTTTCTTTATTACAGTTTTTTTCTAAGATTTATTCTGCAAATTCTCATTTTTGACCCTTTCTAAGGCTTTGTTTTTTGGCACTTTCAATTAAATTTATTGGATAACCCCTTATTACTAGATCATTATGCAATTTTTGACACTGTTGTTGTAATAGATCTTCACTATTATTAATCCTAGCAACTCTAAGGAATTGACTATATGGCAAGGACCGTTTTGTATGCCAGGGGTGAGCGCTATTATAGTGCAGAAGAGTGTTAGTGGATGTAGGTTTTTTATACACTGAACGTATCAGTGCCCCATCTTTTACTTGAACAGTGACATCTAGGAAATTTTAAATTTTATCTCCGAAGGTGTGGGTGAAGAACATATTATATTCATTGACTTCATTGAGATATTTTACAAAATTGTCAAATTCTTGTGGAGACCCTTCCAAAACTATAAACATGTCATCCACATACCGTATATACTCGTGTATAAGCCGACCCGTGTATAAGCCGACCCCCCTACTTTTGCCCCCAAAAGCTGGTAAAAGTTATTGACTCGCGTATAAGCCTAGGGTATGAAATGCAGCAGACCCCCATACTATTATATAGCCCCCCGTCACTGGTATATAGCACCCCTCAGTAATGGTATACAGGCCCCTATGCAGTGGTATACATGCCCCTGTGCAGTAGTATACAGGCCCCTGTGCAGTAGTATACAGGCCCCTGTGCAGTGGTATACAGGCCCCTGTGCAGTGGTATACAGACCCCTGTGTAGTGGTATACAGGCCCCTGTGCAGTGGTATCCAGGCCCCTGTGCAGTGGTATGCAGGCCCCTGTGCAGTGGTATACAGGGCCCTGTGCAGTAGTATACAGGCCCCTGTGCAGTGGTATACAGGCCCCTGTACAGTAGTATACAGGCCCCTGTGCAGTGGTATACAGGCCCCTGTGCAGTAGTATACAGGCCCATTGCAGTGGTATACAGGCCCCTATGCAGTAGTATACAGGCCCCTCTGCAGTGGTATACAGGCTTGTATCTGGCCCCCAGCAGTGGTACACAGCCCCCCTCTTTAGTATGTGTCCCCCAGGCTGCGGCATCGGTTAAAATAACAAACCTTTCATACATCACCTTTCCGGCGCCGCTCCTCCGCTCCCGGCTTCTTCTTCCTGCTTGTGCCGGATTCTAGTGCTGTGACCGGACGCAGGAGATGACGTCATCAGCTGCTCCCGGTCACATGACACGGGCACAAGCAGGAAGAAGCTGGGACCGGAGGAGCGGCGCTGGAAAGGTGATGTATGAAAGGTTTGGTATTTTAACAGGTGCCGCAGCCTGGGGGACACATACTAAGGAGGGGGGGCTGTGTACCACTGCTGGGGGCCAGTGTATTGCAATATGCACGGCTCCCCCCGCCGCTGATGGACGGGGGATGCCGTGCATATTCATTACACTAATGAGGCGGCCACACGTGACCGCCCTCGGTCACTTCAGCCCCCTCCTGCCTTCTCCAGTACTCGGTCACAGCCCCCCCCCAAGAAATACACCGTGACTCGCGTATAAGCCGAGGGGGGGACTTTTCAGCCCAATTTTTGAGCTGAAAAAGTCGGCTTATACGCTAGTATATATGGTACCTAAGATACGTCTTAATATTTCTCAAAAAGGGGTTCTTTTTAGAGTATACTAAGGAATCTTCTAGGTGAGCCAAAAAAAGATTAGCAAGCGTGCAAGAGACTGGGGTCCCCATCGCAGTTCCCTCTTGTTGCTGGAACCATGAATCCATAAAGCTGAAACAATTATTTTATAAAATAAAATAAAGGCATTCAAATACAAAATTGATTAAATTGGGGTCCTGTTTCTCATTTGTGAGGATGTCTTTCACTGTTTTTACTGCTAATTTTTGGGGGATACGGGTGTAAAGGCTTTCAACATCAATAGCTGCTAAGCTGTATGTGTCGCACCATGGTGTTGTTTTTATAATTTCAATGAATTCCTTTTTATCTTTGACATAGGAGGGGATCTTTTTTAGCAGAGGTCGTAATAGCCAGTCAATAAATTGGGAAAGTGGTTCTGTAATGGATCTGATCCCCGAAACTATGGGGCGGCCGGGTGGCATGGCAAGGGATTTATGCATCTTAGGGAGATAGTACCAATAAGCACGTAATGGGAATTCAGGGAAAAGTTTTGGTTTCTTCCAAGAGTACCACTTTCTACATATTTCCTCAAAAGGGATTTTAATTTTCTTTTAATATCATTAGTGGGATCTGAAAGGAGTTTTTTCTAAGTTCTCTCATCATTTAATTGCCTATGAGCTTCATCTATATAGTCCTATTTTTTCAATAGGACTACACCTCCTCCTTTATCTGATTTTTGTATTACTACATTCTCCCATAGTTTTAACATTTTAATAGCTGTCTCCTCTTTTTGTGATAGGTTAAAGGTGGGGTTAGGGTAGAGTAATGATTTAATATCTCTAATAACTAACTCTGCAAAGAGATCTATATTATTTCCCGGAGATATTGGAGGCATAAAGGTAGGTGCTACAAATTGTGAATTTTTATTTGGCTCTCTATTCAAATAGTGCTTATGTAGGTACATCCGGCTTTATTGATCATCCATGCTGGTTACAAGGATATGTGCACAGGGGGAGGGAGAGGCTGTTGGCGATGGCAACCGTTTCGCGGTTATTACCGCTTCTACGGGCTCTACGAGGGATTACTGACACCACTTCTATATGGGAGGTAGCTACCTCCCAGGTGAACTTAATTAAAAAACCCAATGCTTAACACTTTATCAAATTTACAAATAACACATACTCTGAGACTAACAGTGGTGACAGACAATATGCAATTACATATAATAAAAAAAAATAGCAAGAACTACAAGAATCAAATCTTACAATGGCTGCTGTCGGTGATCACAGTAAAGACAGTTATACCTAGTTGCTTAACTAGATACAACGATTCACAAATCAAGCAGCAGACTATACTAAATGAATGCCGATTTAAACAGACGCAGCACATACTATCTCGATATTAGGTGGATAAACCCTCTAGTCTGGAAGAAAGCAAAAGATAGGAGAGCGAATAGGAAGCAAATACCAAGGAATACTTCCAAAATGTTATATTATATAATAAATTCTCACTTGCATAGCAAACGTCATGTACCATAATAGTGTTCAATATTGCATTATGAAGCACATAGTCAATAGTTATGAATGAGAGAAACTCATTCAATAATTCGCTCTCCAGCTCTCATCCCCCCAGACCAGAAGCCATCCATTGAGAAGTTATGCTGATCTTTTTTTTTTTTTGATCAGATATTTTTTATTAAACAATATAATCAATACATGTCCAACAATAACATCAGATATTTGTACATTTTACATGTTCCTGAAATTCCCCCTCCCAAAACCCTTCAAAGTCCCCTTTCCCTCCTCCCCCATATCCACCCCCCCTTCCCTCCCCCCCCCATCTAGACGGCAGATACAGTCCATATATACCTATATAAGAAGAAAAAGGCAAATTATACATTATACTTAGTGCAAATTACCCCCATGTACATCATACAATAGTGGTTTCATAGTTCAAACTTAAGATCGGGCTTCATAACATATCCTACCCCATAGTTGTGCCAAGGTGACCATATTTTGTCATAGAGATCCAACTTCCCCCTCTTGCGGTATATCCCCTTCTCCAGAAGTGAAATATAGTTAGCCTGCGTCACAAACTCCCTTCTCGATGGCGGCTCCGTCCCAATCCAATGTTTTGCAATCAGCTTGCGTGCAATGTATAACAGTCGGGCAATGGCTATCTTGGCTGCCTCATCCACCTGTATCTCATCCACAAACCCCAGCAAACACACCACTGGATCTCGAGGGACACTGCACCCATACGCACCTCCCACTCTAGCAAGCACCATGATCCAGAACGCTGACAACCGTGGGCATAGCCACAGCATATGGAGCAGGCCCGCTGGTTACGTCCGACACCTTGCGCATTCCGAGTTTGATCTTAGTTTAATTTTATGTAAAAATTCTGGCGTTCTGTATACTCTGTGCAAGATATAGAGCTGTGACAGCCTGCCAGGTTCGCTTAGTGACTGCCTCGGAATCCACTCCAGGATTGCTTCTTATTTGTCATCCTCCAGGACTCCCACCTCCATCTCCCACTGGCTCCTGGCCCTAAAAGGATACTGAATCAAAAAAGTATGCAGTATGTCCCGGTACGTAGTCGCTATCACCCCTCTCGTAGGCCCCCCTTGCAGACGTAGTCAAGAACCAGGTCCCTCTGTATTGTCAGCGCACCACTAGCCGCCTGTGTCTGAAGTGCATGTTTCATCTGCAGGTACTGCTAATTCCCCCTCTCGTGTAAACCATATTCTTCCCTCAGCATAGAGAAGGGTTTGAGCCTCCGTCCTTCCAACACTTGTTGTGCCAACACAATTCCTTTTTCCCTCCACTCTACCAGGCAACCTATTTTGACAATCTCCGGAAGATTGGTGTTATTCCACAAGGGACAGTGGTTTGTCAGTCCCCTCACTCCCCTAATCAACTTCAATTTTTCCCAGATATTCTGCATCAACAGCATAGTAGGGCATTGCCTTCCCATCCTTCCCATCGACCCGTCTTCCACACTATGTATCAATGGGCTCCTGTTGGTCACTCCTTCCATAATCTTCTGAATAGAGGGTCTTTCCGCCCTCTGTGCCCATTCCCTCACATGCTGACTCTGCGCCGCTATATAGTACAAATAAGGGTTAGGCAAAGCCAGTCCACCCTCATCTTTGGGCCTCTGGAGAAGTTCCAGTCTCAGTCTGGCCTGTTTTTTGCCCCAAATCAGGCTTCGAAACAAAGAATTGATCTGCCGGAACCTGGCCCGGGAAATGGATATTGGAGCGTTGTGAAAAACGTAAAGCAGTTTGGGCATCAACACCAGTTTAATTAAATTTATTCGGCCAACAACTGAGAGGTGTAACTTGTTCCATGCTTTCAACTTATCTTTAATAGTCTCCAAGACTGGCATTAAGTTTAGATCTAGAAAATTGGTAATGGGAGTCGATACCCAAATCCCAAGGTACTTAAATCTGTCTACTACCTTAAGGCCCCCACTCTCCACCACAGATGACATCTCATCCAATGGGAACAATGTGGACTTGTGCCAATTTATTCTAAGTCTGGACACATCTCCATATTGATCAATAATTCTCATAGCTCTTGCCAGTGAGACTCCAGAGTCCTCAAGGAACAGCAGAACATCATCCGAATAGAGTGCCACCCTCTCTTCCATCCCACCATATCTAAACCCAGTCAGTTCCCTATCACTCCTCAATTTAGCAGCCAACGGTTCTATAACAAGTGTTAATAGAAGTGGAGAGAGGGGACACCCCTGCCTAGTACCCCTCTGCAAACTTATTGGCCCAACTAGTGCCCCATTAACCCGTACTCTAGCCACCGGCTGGGTGTATAACAGACGTATCCACGATAGAAAGACAGGCCCAAAACCCAGGAACTCCAGTACCACCCATAGAAATTGCCAACTTACACAGTCAAAGGCCTTATGGGCATCCAATGAGGCTATAACTCTCCTACCCGCATTATCAGTTGGTAACTGCATATTAAGGAAAAGTCTCCTTAGGTTCACCGCAGTGGACCTGCCAGGCATAAAACCCGACTGATCAGGGTGTATCAGAGTATTAGCAACACCCGTCAGTCTATTAGCCAGGGCTTTAGCCAATACCTTAATGTCTGCGGATAGTAAAGAAATAGGTCTATAGGACTCCGGCTGTCCCAAGTCCCTGCCCTCCTTAGGTAGAACAACAATTGTCGCCTCTCTCATACACCTAGGCAGTACCCCTTCCTCCCTTGAACATTCTAACACTTCCTGCAGCTTTGGAAACAATACCTCCTCCAAGCGTTTATAGAGTTCCGCTGGTAACCCGTCTGCCCCCGGTGCCTTATCATTGGCCATGGATGTCAAAGCTATACTTAATTCTTCATATGTAATTGGGGCCTCCAAGTTAGATCTATCTGTTTCTGACAACCTAGGCAACTTCAGGTCAGCTAAATATGCCCCAATACTATCTGTGCTGGTCTCCGCCCCGGAGGAATATAATCTCCCATAGAAATCCATGAAAATTTCTCTGATATCAGCGGAGTCTGTTGTCTTAGACCCATCAGGTCTATACATCGAGTAGACAAAGGTAGTCTTCCTCTGTGCCGAGGCCACCAACGACAGCAAGTGCCCAACCTTCTCTCCCTCCTCATAAAAGGCCATACGTCTAAATTCATTTCTTTTAAGCGCCTTGTCAAGTTTGAGCCCATCCAATTCCTCCTGTGCAGTCCGCAGTCTATTCGCTGTTCCTCCCCCGCCCCCTGTATCAGAGCCTCCTCAGCCTGTCTCACCGCCTCCAATTTCTCACCTTCCTCCTGTCTTGTTATAGTTTTCCGTATGTTTATTTCTTTAATTAACAGTCCCCTTAAATATGCTTTCATCGCGTCCCAAATTATTGACGGACTAGCCGTTTGATCATTAAACATTAAAAATTCCTCAACTTCTTTTTGTATCTGAATCATATTTATGGACTGCATCCATGCCGGGTGTAGCTTCCAGCTCGCCTTACTGCCTTTCATCGCTTCCCCAGATCTTATCATGACACATACAGGTTTATGATCAGAAATGACTCTGGGCAAATAATCGACATTCAGTACTAATTCGTCCATACGACCATTCCCCAGCGCCATGTCTATACGTGAAAGCGTATTATGAGTAGTAGAATAACAGGAGAAGCATCTGACACCCGGATTCCTTTCCCTCCAAACATCTCGTAACCCTAATTCTTGAAGGAGAGTCCCAAAGGGGGTAACATGTCCCTGAGTCGTACTTGGATTAGTCCTAAATTTGTCCCAATAATCGTCCTGGACATTATTCAGATCTCCCACTAAAATCATAGGTATCTCACCCAAGTGTCCCATCCACTCCATAACTTCTTTGATCTTCCTACTCGAGTAAGGCGGAGGAATGTACATAGCCAAAATGGTCATCAATCTTCCCTGTACTTTACACACCACTATAACATATTGTCCCTCCGTATCCACACAAGTTTCTATTGCTTCAAATTTAGTGGTCCTAGGGATCAACACAGACACCCCCCCTCGAGTAGGAAGAGTACATAGAATGGTAGGACTCCTGAATCCATCTTTTCTGCACAAGATCCAGCTTTTCCTTCACCAAGTGCGTTTCCATTAAACATATAATCATTGGTTTCTGGTCTAGAATATATTGGAATATAGCCGCCCTCTTAGTGACATCAGAAATCCCCCTCACGTTCCAGCCCAATATTTTAATGTCAGCCATCCCATGTAATCTGCGTTCTTATAACTGTTTTCCGCCGTCTAGGTTCCTTCTTACCCCTTTCCCCCCTCTCCCCCCATCCTTGCCCTCCCCCCCGTTGTCCCCCCTCTACCCTAGTACATCCGCCACTTTCGGACAGTTCGGGTCTCCAAATCCTAGCGATTGTCGTCTTCCACCTTCTCCTATCCAACAACAGCATATTCATCCTTTCCTCCTCCCACCTAGTTGAACACCACTCAATACCTTATCTAGGTAGCAGCCCAACATTTTCCATAAAACACATAACTCACATTCCCCCTTCTCTGAATATTTTCCCTCCACCCTCTAGACATTATACATCAAGAGGATACAACATAATACCTCATGCCCACATGTCTCACATAAAGCGGAAAAATTAAGATCAAAGGGCACATTGTGATCCCAGAGTTCCGAAAACACCAGCATACGGCCAATCCAACAGCGTAGTGTCCAATAAATAAATAAATGTCCAGAAAAATAGGGATAAAAAAAAAAAGGCAAAATAGATACAAAAGATCCGGATAGAAAACCTATAACAGAAACAGTCCAGCAACAAGACCTGGTAATCGTCAGTCATTCCCGTTCCTTTCCCTGCGGAATGGTTACAAGTGATCCATCATTAGTCAAGCCATAGACATCTCAGCCATCGCTCGCTCTGAGCCGTTTAGCATTTGAGTCCAGCCATTGAGACGCCTCCTCTGGTGAAACAAAAAATTGAACCTTCCCCAGCGCGGCCACTCTCAATCTAGCGGGAAAGAACGTTGAATATTGTACTCCCAGCTCCAGCATTCTCTTTTTTACGCCAGTAAATTCTCTCCGTTGCCTCTGTACGATCGGTGAGTAATCTAGGTATATCGCTATCTCTTGGTCGTTATATGTCATGTCCTCCGCATCCCTTGCCTTTCTCAGAATTATGTCTCGATCCCTAAAGTTCAATATCCGGGCCAGGATCGTACGAGGCTCCGATCCCAGTGGTCGGGGCTGCATCGGAACCCTATGGGCTCTTTCGACTGCATAAACTTTAGTTAAGGAAGACTCTCCAATTTTATCCTTCAACCATTGTTCAATGAAAGCAGTGGGGTCCCTTCCCTCTACTTTCTCAGGGAACCCCACCAACCGAGAATTATTCCTCCGTGATCTATTCTCCAAGTCATCATTTTTTGCCAGCACTTCAGCCAGCAGCTTAGTATGTTTGTTGTCAGATTGCTGCAATTTCTGCACTTTATCCTCTGTGACTCCAACCCTCTCCTCTACCTCAGACACTCGTATGTCAGATTTCTTTAAAGCCTTGTTAATGCTGGCAATTTCACCTTGTAGTCCCTGCACACTGGTTGCAACAGTATTTAGAGTCATTTTCATGGATGAGACTAAGGAAAACAAGTCTTTCAGAGTAGGTTCCTCTGGGACTTCCTGTCCCTGCTGCTATTCCTCCATCCCCCCCTCCCTCTCTGCAGCCTCCTTCCTCACCTCCATATCACCCTCGGATCCGTTGCCATCCTCCTCCACCTGGCCTTCTCCTTCCTCCTCACCCACCTCCAATCCATCGCTGTTGTGTGCAAATTTCTGCAGCTTCATAGCTGCCGTTATGCGTCTTTTGCAGGCCGCGTTCTCCCGCTCCGCTTCCAAGCGCGTGGCGGCGCCATCTTGGAAGCTCCCCCCTCCTCCAGCTCCCAGCTCCTGCTGCCTGCAGCAGGTCATAATCTCACTCCCGGGCCTCCGGTATCAATCCTCTGCCTCTAGGCTATGCTTCCACAGTTTCAGAGGGCTCGTAGTGAATATTACAAGGGCTGATGCAGGATAATATTTCAGTGTTCGGCGGGAGCTCTCCTCTGCACATCCGCTCACATGCTCCGCTAGGCCACGCCCCCTATGCTGATCTTTAAGTATGATGATTAAGGGATAGAAACAATTATTCTAGTCCATACCCAATACTAACAATCCTAAGGTTCTTGACATACATATAATCAAGACCACTACAGACAATATATGATCAGGCGTTGTTAATACAGAAATTATTGAGACAAGGTTAGGCTGATTGCAGGTTAGTTTAAAGGAAAATTGCCATATCTATTTTGTCATTTAGTCCGTTTGGACCTAAAGCATCTGTAGCTATTATCTATTTTGATTCTACCTGCAACAAATGCCTATTTTTGTCTCCTCCTCTATAAAGAGGTGCAGGTTTTTCTATTCCCATGAAAGTTAACACCTCTGGGTTCCCATAATGGGAATCCCTAACATGCTTAATTAGACGGGGACAACCTTTCCCAGAGGTTATGGAGTTGCAGTGTTCCCTAAACCTGTTGAAAAAAAGTGGACATACAGTTTTACCTACCGTATATAGTAATGGGCACATGGGCAGCAGACTGCATACACTACTCCTTTTGATCTACAATTTATGTGGGATCTTATATGAATAGTAGTTCCATTCAGGGAAATTTCCTTTCCTGGAGTGAAGTATCTGCACCAAGGACAATTGCCACATTTATAGTTGCCTATCACCGGATCACTTAACAGCCAACAGGATTTAGATTTAGGAGTGTCCTTTAACCGTTTTTTTACAATAAAATCTCCTATATTCCTGCTCCGTCTGTAAGTGACCACTGGGACTGATTTTTCTAAAGTGGCATTATCAGTTTGGATCACATGCGAATGCTTTATGATGCATGATGTAATGGGTTCAAACATCGGGCCGAATTTAAAATTGAAAAATAATTTTTTCTTTTTTCCTAAATTATCACGATTACCGCTCTGATTGCCCGAACCCGCACATATTGTCTCTTCAACTCTCTGTAATGCCTACATGAGTACTCTATTAGGATAACCTCTTTGTAAAAAAGCAGCTTTTAAGTCTTCTGCTTGCCTGAGGTAAACCTCAGTGGTGTTGTTAATCCTTCTGATACACAGGAACTGGCTGTAGGGAAGTCCTGTTTTTGTGTGTAATGGATGAGCACTATAATAATGAAGCAGAGAGTTGGTGGCCGTCTTCTTTTTGAATACGGGCCTAACCAAGCTCCCCTCTATGATTTCCAAATAAACATCCAAAAAATCCAAGGAAGAACCTCCAAATACTGAGGTGAAAAACATATTAAAGTTGTTCTTATTATTTAAGTACTCAACAAAACAGTCAAAGGAAGTTTTATCACCATCCCACACAATAAATACATTGTCTACATATCTCACGTAGTACTTGACGTACTTAATGAATGGGTTGGTATCGGCATATATTAGTTCTCATGTCATTCGTCAATTCTTCACCAGATAGGTTATAGATTTGAATTGTGTCAGATTTTTGATCATTTAATCCCGCCAAGAAACTGTCTTTCTTTTTCCAAATATTGTCCTGTGACTTGTTGCTTCTTCTTCCCCTTCGAATCCGTCTCCTAAAGGGATGTGTGCAGAAGATTTCCCTGCAGAGTGTTTCTTTTGGGGAGGTGGATCTTCAATACTACTGTGTTCCTCCTCAGAGTCTTCTTCATTGCTACTACTGTCATGCTTTTTAGATTTCTTTTTCCAGTGCGGTTTTTTAGGTGTACGACCGGGATTTTTTGGAGGTTTTGGAGTTTCAGGTTTTCCAGGATTATCAGGAATAGGTTTTTTCTTTTTATTTCTTTTATTTCTGAGAATGTTATTATCCTTATTCCATTAGAAGATTTTTCCTGAGGAATAATCCAATTTGTCGCTAATAAATTTTTCTTTTTTCTTTGATTTACCGTATATACTCGCGTATAAGCCGAGTTTTTCAGCCCAAAAATTGGGCTGAAAAGTCTCCCCTCAGCTTATACGCGAGTATATACGGGACCCCCTCACTGTTTGGCGCCCCCACCTCAGGATGGCCCTCCCGCATGCAGCGCTGCGCATATACATTACCAGCCTATCAGCTGTCACCCTCCGGTGGCGGATCGCGGCTCCCGGCTCCGGCTTCCATCTTAATCTGTGTCTTCCTGCATGTCACATGACCGGCCGGCATCGCGATGACGTCATCGCGATGAGCCCCGGTCACAAAGCAGGAAGACAGAAATGAAGATGGAAGCCGGAGCCGGGAGCCGCGATCCACCACCGAAGTGTGACAGCTGATAGGCTGGTAATGTATATGCGCAGTGCTGCATGCGGGGGGGGCCATCCTGAGGTGGGGGCGCCAAACAGTGAGGGGGGCCAGTGTACTACCCCAGGGGCTGCTGTGTACTACCCCTGGGGCTGCTGTGTACACCCCTGGGGCTGCTGTATACACCCCTGGGGCTGCTGTGTACTACCCCTGGGGCTGCTGTGTACTACCCCTGGGGCTGCTGTGTACACCCCTGGGGCTGCTGTGTACTACCCCTGGGGCTGATGTGTACTACCCCTGGGGCTGCTGTGTACTACCCCTGGGGCTGCTGTGTACTACCCCTGGGGCTGCTGTGTACTACCCCTGGGGCTGCTGTGTACTACCCCTAGGGCTGCTGTGTATACCCCTGGGGCTGCTGTGTATACCTCTGGGGCGGCTGCTGTAATAATGCTGGGGTCTGTATATACCACTGGGAAGGCTGCTGTATACCACTGGTGCTGTATATACCTCTGGGGCTGCTGTATACTACCTAAGGGCTGCTGTATACTACCCCTGGGGCTGCTGTATACCACCCCTGGTGCTGCTGTATACCCTGGGGCTGCTGTGTCCCTGGGGCTGCTGTGTACCCCTGGGGCTGCTGTGTACACCCTGGGGCTGCTGTGTATACCCCTGGGGCTGCTGTGTATACCCCTGGGGCTGCTGTGTATACCCCTGGGGCTGCTGTGTATACCCCTGGGGCTGCTGTGTACTACCTAACGGCTGCTGTATACCACTGGGGCTGCTGTATATACTGCTGGGGCCTGCATACCACTGGGGAGGCTGCTGTATACTACCACTGGGGGGGCCTATATACCACACTGCTGGGGGCTGTATACCTGTGCTGGGGTCCACCCTCGGCTTATACACGAGTCAATAGGTTTTCCCAGGTTTTGGGGGCAAAAGTAGGGGGTCGGCTTATACACGGGTCGGCTTATACACGAGTATATACGGTAATTTCATCTTGTAGTGGAATTAATTTTTTGTCTAATTTTTCCAAGAACGATTGCCAGTCTCTTTCTCTTGTATCTCGAGGTCAATTCAGTACGTAATGCAATCAGCTGTGTTATAATCTCAGCATGATCATTTTCATTTTGCTTTAAGACCAATTTTAATAGAGCTTCTGAGCAATCTGTTTGAATTTTTTCCCATTCTTTAATGAAATTAGGGGCATTATTAGACAAAGTCACTGCTTTATTTACTCTAAAGGTACCTTTACATGCCGCTACAACAGGATGGATACAACCCGCTACTTCACGTGCACGAGCACGCACAAACGGTTACAAACGGGAAACGCACCACCTTTACACGCCGCCACAAGGTGCGCTACGCTACGCTACATCTATAGCTAGATACATCGCCGGGTGTCTCAAGTAGCCATCTGTAGCTGACCTTACCTCATTTACACACCGCTACAACAAGCTAATATGGGCGGCCCTGGTGCAGCAGGGACAGCACATAGGCATGCCACAATTGTGGATTACGAGACGTCCGTACGCTGATAGGACAAAGCAATAACATCATGATTGGGCAGGCATTGCAGGAGGCTGTTTAATACATGACGCTCGAGCAATTGTGTAGTGTGACTGGTCAGCTCCTTAAATATGCCTCCCTATGCAGTGACTACCAATCGTCATGCAGGAGCTTCCTCCAATGATTGCTGAAGGAGCGCGGTATCCCGGAGCCTGTGTCACGCCCCAGCTACATACCAGGTACATCGCCTGGTGTATAGACATCACTTCTGTAGCTTCTTTACACGCCGATACAGCTCGCTGCAATCGGCTTTGTAGCCACCTGTTTCAGAGCAGTGCTCGGAAACAGATGTATCTGTTGCCGACTGCCTCCTACCGTCTTCACACGCCGCTACTACTGGCAATATTGACGACGCAAGCTATAATCGTAGCCTGTAGCGGGTTGTATCCATCCTGTTGTAGCGGCGTGTAAAGGTACCTTTAAGCCTCTAGGCACCCTGTTACATGCCACATAGCTTTTTAAAGACTGAATAGTCCAAAAAGTGCGTATTTCACGTTCCGCTAAGCTTTTTATGCAGAATTCAAGAGTTTTTGTACTGAAATGTCTTCAAAAAAGGACTCCGCGTCCTCCCTCCCTGCCATAGAGATTATACAGTCATGGCCAAAAGTTTTGAGAATGACACTAAAATTATATTTTCACATGATCTGCTGCCCTCTGGTTTTTATTTGTGTTTGTCTGATGTTTATATCACATTCAGAAATATAATTGCAATCATATTATGAGTACCAAAAGGTTATATTGACAGAATGAGTTATTGCAGCAAGTCAATATTTGCTGTGTTGACCCTTCTTCTTCAGGACCTCTGCAATTCTCCCTGGCATGCTCTCAATCAACTTCTGGACCAAATCCTGACTGATAGCAGTCCATTCTTGTAAAATCAATGCTTGCATTTTGGCAGAATTTGTTGGTTATTGTTTGTCCACCTGTCTCTTGATGATTGACCACAAGTTCTCAATGGGATTAAGATCTGTGGAGTTTCCAGGCCATGGACCCAAAATCTCTATGTTTTGTTCCCTGAGCCTTTTAGTTAACACCTTTGCTTTATGGCAAGGTGCTCCATCATGCTTGAAAAGGCATTGTTGGGTGCCAAACTACTCTTGGACGGTTGGGAGAAGTTGCTCTTGGAGGACATTCTGGTACCATTCTTTATTCATGGCTGTGTTTTTAGGCAAGACTGTGAGTGAGCCGATTCCCTTGGCTGAGAAGCAACCCCACACATGAATGGTTTCAGGATGCTTTACAGTTGGCATGAGACAAGACTGGTGGTAGCGCTCACCTCTTCTTCTCCGAGTAAGCTGTTTTCCAGATGTCCCAAACAATCGAAAAGGGGATTCATCAGAGAAAATGACTTTACCCCAGTCCTCAGCAGTCCACTCCCTGTACCTTTTGCAAAATATCAGTCGGTCCCTGATGTTTTTTCTGGAGAGAAGTGGCTTCTTTGCTGCCCTCCTTGAAACCAGGTCTTGCTCAAAGAGTCTCCGCCTCACAGTGCGTGCAGAAGCACTCACACCACCTGCTGCCATTCCTGAGCAAGCTCGGCACTGCTGGTAATCCGATCCCGCAGCTGAAACAGTTTTAAGATACGGTCCTGGCGCTTGCTGGTTTTTCCTGGGCGCCCTGGAGCCTTTTTGACAACAATGGAAGCTCTCTCCTTGAAGTTCTTGATGATGCAATAGATTGTTGACTGAGGTGCAATCTTTCTAGCTGCGATACTCTTCCCTGTTAGGCCCTTTTTGTGTAGTGCAATGATGGCTGCACGTGTTTCTTTAGAGATAACTATGGTTAACTGAAGAGAAACAATGATACCAAGCACCAGCCTCCTTTTAAAGTGTCCAGTGGTGTCATTCTTACTTAATCATGACTGATTGATCACCAGCCCTGTCCTCATCAACACCCACAGCTGTGTTAATGGAACAATCATTAAAACGATGTTAGCAGCTCCTTTTAAGGCAGGACTGCAATGATGTTGAAATGTGTTTTGGAGGTTAAAGTTCACTTTCTAGGCAAATATTGACTTTGGAAGTAATTGCTGTTAAGCTGATCACTCTTTATGACATTCTGGAGTATATGCAAATTGCCATTAGAAAAACTGAAGCAGTAGACTTTGTTAAAATTAATATTTGTATCATTCTCAAAACTTTTGGCCATGACTGTAGAAAGATAACCGAGGGTGTCATTTTCAGTATCAGGTTCCGAATCCATGGTGAACCTAAATATCACACCTAGTGCAGTTTAAGCTCCTGCGTGCTCTCAGGGTGAAGCAGATATGCAAATTCAAAAAATGAAGAAAAAACCAGGGCACTGCAGGATTTGCTTAAATATACTGCACTTAGTGTTGGCCAAAAGTATTGACACCCCTGCAATTCTGTCAGATAATACTCAGTTTCTTCCTGAAAATTATTGCAATCACAAATTCTTTGGTATTATTATCTTCATTTAATTTGTCTTCAATTAAAAAAACACAAAAAGAATTGTCCTAAAGCCAAATTGGATCTAATTCCACACCAAACATAAAAAAGGGGGTGGACAAAAGTATTGGCACTGGTAGACAAATCTTGTGATGCTTCTCTAATTTGTGTAATTAACAGCACCTGTAACTTACCTGTGGCACCTAACAGGTGTTGGCAATAACTAAATCACACTTGCAACCAGTTGACATGGACTAAAGTTGACTCAATCGCTGTCCTGTGTCCTTGTGTGTACCACACATGTCTGAGGACTTGAGAAACCAAATTGTGAGGAAGCATGATCAATCTCAAGGCTACAAGTCCATCTCCAAAGACCTGAATGTTCCTGTGTCTACTGTGCGCAGTGTCATCAAGAAGTTTAAAGTCCATGGCACTGTGGGTAACCTCCCTAGATGTGTACGGAAAAGAAAAATTGACAAGAGATTTCAACGCAAGATTGTGCGGATGGTGCATAAAGAACCTCGACTAACATCCAAACAAGTTCAAGCTGCCCTGCAGTAAACATGGCAGCCAAGTTACATACGTAACATGATGGGGGGAGGGAGTGGGGAGTGCAAACTACGACGGGCACCGTTTTGCGACGGGCTGCCGCTTCTTCCGGTCGTGTCTCGGCGCCTGACGTAAGATCCTCATCCTATATAGAGGAGGGATCTATACATCTACGCCTACCAGTGAGATAAGTGCTCAAAGTGAATGCTATGTTAAGCAAATTAAAAGAAAGACATAAGAAAACTGTGACAAAGCAAACATTCAGTTAATATACTCATAATTAATATTGACTTGAAACACTGCAAAGGCTTTTTCCACATATTCACTATGTTCTACAGACTATATTAGCGTGCACCACCGTTGAGGAGTGTCCACACCTGTACCATATGGGATCAGTATAAGTGCAGTATAT
This sequence comes from Allobates femoralis, assembly GCA_033576535.1. Classification (NCBI taxonomy): domain Eukaryota; kingdom Metazoa; phylum Chordata; class Amphibia; order Anura; family Aromobatidae; genus Allobates; species Allobates femoralis. The sequence continues at coordinate 356,034,972 of JARQOC010000005.1, read as the reverse complement.
TTAAGCAAATCCTGCAGTGCCCTGGTTTTTTCTTCATTTTTTGAATCATCATAAATATGATGTAAAAAAATTATGTTTTCGTGGCATCAAGAACCACGGTCGCACTGATCATATGATGGTCGCGGATGAGTAGAAGGAGGAGCAGTACAGCAAGTAGCCAAAGTCATGAAGTGTGTATCCATGTGTGGGTGTGCGGAGGTGCATGGCAATTTACTGGCACAAAATTTAAATTCCACTATCATTTGGTGGTGGTGTGGTGAAGTCAGGCCCAATCCAACCCTTGTTCATCTTGATCAGAGTCAGCCTGTCAGCATTTTCAGCTGACAGGTGGGTGCGTTTATCAGTAATGATTGCACCTGCAGCACTAAAAACACTCTTTGACAAAACGCTAGCTGCAGGGCAGGCCAGGACTTCCAAGGCGTAGAAAGCGAATTCCTGCCACGTGTCCAGCTTGGATACCCAATAATTATAAGGCACTGAGGAATCTAGGATAACTTTTGTACGATCAGCAAGGTATTCCCTCAGCATCTTATCAAACTTTGCAATCCTTGTGACACTACCCTGCACCTCAGGGCCTGTGCTACGGGAGGTGCTGAGAAAACTGTCCCAGATCTTTGAGAGTGTTTTCCCTACCTCTGCTGGATTGGACTTGTGCCTCTCTCGGCCGAACGCCTTGGTTTACCACTGAATCGTGATCTCTGCCGCTAGCATTTTCAGAAGAGAATTTTTGGACTAATTCCACGACTATGGCCTTCTGGTACTGTAGCATTTTTGTAGACCTTTCCGCCTCGGGAATAAGACAAATAAAGTTTTGTGGTGAATCGGCCACCGAACCTGGCAGCTCCACAGCGCCTCCTGTTAAACCCAGGTCAGTCAGAGAACTGCCTGAGGATAAAAGAAGAGCCGCAGCTGCCCTGTCAGTGCTGTTTTATTAAGGCACCTCTCAGTGAGTGTGTTATATGCCTTCTAGTCCGCAGCCAGAAGCTCATATAATATCCTCCACCCCGTCACTGACAGAGGCCCTGGATAAACCCCAAGCACTAATGCTGCCACCAGCTCCATATTTAATATAAGTCCGGTCCATGGTCGGGCTTATATTGGGTCAGGAACCAACCCAGGTAGCGTTAAATGAGCACATGGACGTGGGAATGCTTGATCAAGATAAAAAGAGCAACTTGAGATTAAATGTATATATTTAATCACCATATTGGTACACTAGATATATTTACAGTTATTATTAGATGTTACAAATATTACAGTCAGTTAGGCAAACACAAAGATAAATGGAATACACAGAATTACACACACATGTGATCAGTTACCTTAATGCTGATGGCACCACAAGGGCGGCGTGATGCCAATCTGTTTTTGGGGTATTCGCTGGCTTTGATGGAATAATGCCTCTTCAGAAGAAATACCATGTGGAGATGGGACAGCAGATTTTTATACATTATGGGCTGACCCCTGTCTCCACCCATCTCACACTTCTTGGCTGTCTCACAATTCCCACCCCTCTGAGTGGAGATATAGGTATCCAAACTTTATTATCTGCCATAGCCTTGTCTGTGAGCATCCCCGACAGAGGACAATTCTTTCATATTTTCAGTTATGATTTTATCTTCGCCTGGATAAGAAACATGACTATTCTGAGAGCATCCTACTAGCCCATATCACGTTTAGATGGCTTACAGTCATCCCACACATATGTAAAACAATGTGCTGTGACCGTCTGAATGTCGCAATCACATATCTATGCTTGCCATGTTTATAGACCGCACAGGTCATGAGATATTAACGTTGTATTCACGTCTCCGGTCAGTCTCAGTTGCAGAAAGGATTTCCTTCCCACTGGCATTACAGGGAAATTGGATTTGTCACCTTTCTGCAAATCCTAGCAGGGAGTCATCCTTTACCTAGCTGCCCTATTGTATGGCCTGTTGGATGGCATCTTCATGCTAATTAATCTACTACTTGCCACAGATAGATTGCCTCTGGCTACCAAGGGTGGGGCTTATCTCTTTATGAGATGTGTCTTATCTGAACAGACAACTATTGCTTTCTGGGACTAAATGGAATCTGGGGAATATGGCAATATTCCTTACAAATTTGGCTTAATCATCACAAGCTTTCCTTGTAGCGTGGGTCTGAAAGTGTCACCAACCAGTAATGAGTGTCCGCCAAGATGTTGATAATGCGAGGGTCACGAGACAGGCAGCGTAACATAAAGTCAGCCATGTGCGCCAGACTGTTAACAGGCAAGACTTCAGGGTCCTCACCAACAGCATGACTGGCCATGCTGGCCTCATCATCATCCTCCTCCTCCTCTCCCCTGTCCTCTGGCCATCCACGCTGAACCGACGGTATGACGGTTGTGCTTGTATTACCGTCAATTCCGCATGAAAGTAGCTCTATTTCTTCATCCTCCTCGTCATAGTCCTGCAATGCACGTTGGGATGAGATGAGGCTGGGCTGTGTGTAATCACCCAGCACGGTTTCTTGCTCCAACTCATCGTGCTCCGCCTGCAATGCATCATCTTTGATTTTGAGCAGACAGCGTTTTAGAAGACAGAGAAGCGGGATGGTGACGCTAATGATGGCGTCATCGCCGCTCACCATCTTGGTGGAGTTTGAACCGTATACCGACGGCCTAGTTGATGCTGGTTTTCAGCAACTGCCCTCTTCTGCTCACAAATCCTGACCAACATGTGCAGTGTGGAATTCCAACGCGTGGGGACATTACACACCAGTCTGTGAGCCATAAACTGCAAACGCCGCTGAAAGCTGGCAAGGGCGGCAGAAGCAGTAGGTGACTTTCTAAAATGGGCACACAGGCGGCGTACTTTGACGAGCAGATCCGACAGCTCTGGGTAGGATTTAAGAAACCACTGAACCACGAGGTTGAGCACATGGGCCAGGCATGGAACACGTGTCAGCTCGCCTCGCCTCAGAGCCGCCACCAAGTTTCGGCCATTGTCACACACGACCATTCATGGCTGTAGGTTCAGCGGCGTGAGCCAGAGATCTGCTTGCTGTTTCAGAGCTGTCCACAACTCTTCAGCACTGTGGGGTTGTCACCTATGCATATTAGCTTCAGCACAGCCTGTTGCCGCTTACCCGAGGCAGTGCTTCCAGCTTGGGACTGGTATGGAGGGTGAAGTGGAGGAGGAGGCTGAGGAGCATGATGTTCCAGAGCTGTACACTGTGGGTGAAACCCTGACTGAGTTAGGGCCTGCAATCCTTGGTGTCGGAAGAACGTGTTCCGTCCCAAGCTCAGACTGGGTCCCGACTTCCAGAATATTAACCCAGTGTGCCGTCAGTGAGATGTACCGGCACTGCCCACAAGCACTTGTCCACGTGTCCGTGGTTAGGTGGACTTTGCTTGAAACTGCGTTGTTAAGGGCACATATGATGTTTTATGCCACATGCTTATGTAATGCGGGGACGGGACACCGGGAAAAATAGTGGTGGCTGGGGACCAAGTAACATGGGACAGCCACCGCCATCAGGTTGCGCGGAATGCTTCCGTCTCCACTAGCCTTAAAGGCATTATTTCCAGCGAAAGCAGTCGTGAAATGTGTGCATTTAGAATTGTGGCATGTGGGGCGTTGGCAGCGTATTTGCGCCTGCGTTCCAAAGATTTTTGTATGGATAACTGAACACTGCGCTGGGACAAGGACGTGGTTGATGATGGTGCTATTTCTGCTTGTGCAACTACAGGTGAAGGACAGGAGGCATCTTCGCATGCAGTATGGACAGGGGATTGTCTTGCACGCACAACAGTGGAAGACGCAGCGGTGTCACCCGCAGACACTGCTCCTGGACTCTGGTGCACATCCCACAAAGTCGGGGGCTTTGCTGACATGTGCCTGATCATGTTGGTGGTGGTCAGGCTGCTAGTTTTGCTGCCCCTGCTGATGCTGGCATGGCAAATGTTGCAAATTGCCTTTTTGGAATTATCTGCAGACACCTTAAAAATTATGAGTAAACTCCAGCACAGGACTTCAGTCTTAATTTAATTCATTTCTTTATTAGTGCAGATTAAAATCATTGACAAGTGTCACAGAGTACATGGTCCCTTACGCTGGACGCGTTTCGGATACCATCCTTTGTCAACAGCTCACAGAAACTAAACCCCCCAATTTTTAAATACAATAAGACAATTCTTAATCACATGTGCAAGATAAAAAACAATTAGTGTGAGCCGAAGACTAGGGCTCCATCTAGTGGTATAAGAATGTAAGGACACTACACATAAATAACATATGCAATACTGGTAACTCTTATGGATCCTATAATTTCAACAGGGTAACTACAGGTCCAAATAAGTGACCCACAATATAATCTGCTTTCAAATTCACAGCGTTACCATATAATTGGAACAAATGATCAGGAAAATATAACCTGAACAGGACAACATCACTTATTGGTAACGAATCTGAACAATTAGCCACAGGCTATAAATCACAGAGAAATATCCATGCGTCGCAAATCATGCAAATCACTTGCACAATCTGTGCGTTTTTTGAGAGCGTATCACCGGATATTTACCTCTCGATAGCGCCGCTGACCCTCTCACCAGTGGTCCGCTATCAAGCTCTTGGAAAATAAATTTTCATGTATCTAATGAGCGGCACAGCGAGAGGAACAGACAGCGTCACAGGATGTTTATGGCGGCAGGGGGGGTAGGGGTCCTCTCCCCTCAGACCCCTACCCCCCCTGCCGCCATAAACATCCTGCGACACTGTGTGTTCCTCTCGCTGTGCCGCTCATTAGATACATGAAAATTTATTTTCCAAGAGCTTGATAGCGGACCACTGGCGAGAGGGTTAGCGGCGCTATCGAGAGGTAAATATCCGGTGATACGCTCTCAGAAAACGCACAGATAGTGCAAGTGATTTGCATGATTTGCGACGCATGGATATTTCTCTGTGATTTATAGCCTGTGGCTAATTGTTCAGATTCGTTACCAATAAGTGATGTTGTCCTGTTCAGGTTATATTTTCCTAATCATTTTTTCCAATTATATGGTAACGCTGTGAATTTGATGCCAGGTTATATTGTGGGTCCCTTATTTGGACCTGTAGTTACCCTGTTGAAATTATGGGATCCATAAGAGTTACCAGTATTGCATATGTTATTTATGTGTAGTGTCCTTACATTCTTATACCACTAGATGGAGCTCTAGTCTTCGGCTCACACTAATTGTTTTTTATCTTGCACATGTGATTAAGGATTGTCTTATTGTATTTAAAGATTGGGGGGTTTAGTTTCTGTGAGCTGTTGACAAAGGATGGTATCCGAAACGCGTCCAGCGTAAAGGACCATGTATCCTGTGACACTTGTCAATGATTTTAACCTGCACTAATAAAGAAATTAATTAAATGAAGACTGAAGTCCTGTGCTGGAGTTTACTCATACTTATCTAATCAGTGGATTGCAGACGCCTCACTCCTCAGCACAAACCGGCCTCCAAGGTAAATACCAGTAGCAGCACCTACTCCCTCTCCCCTTTTCCCTGGATTATCTTTAACCTTAAAAAGCAGCCAGTATCGGAAAGACCTAACAGTTGTACTGGCAACTTCTGTCGTGTTCTTGTTCCGGTAGCTCCACCCCCACCCCCCGTGACCTTTGAATTTCTGGAGTCTATGCCACAAAAAGAAGAAGAATAGCTGGGTGAGCGGCGGGCAGATGGAGCATGGAGCGGCGGCCAGGAGGGAGCATGGAGCGGGTGAGCAGCGGGCAGGAGAACGAGCGGAGGGGGGCCGGGAGACCAGGCGGACTGTGCCTGTTTCACTGTAACGGAAATCCCGCGTTGCTGATTGGTCGCGCCCAGCCAGCCGCGAACAATCAGCGACGCGGGTTTTGCTTTAGAGACAGTGTAACGTGAGTGCAAGGTGAGTGCAGGGCTAAGTGTGAGGTGAGAGCAAGGTGAGTGTAGGGCTAAGTGTGAGGTTAGTGCAAGGTGAGTGTGACGTGAGTGTAGGGCTAAGTGTGACGTGAGTGCAGGGCAGAGTTTGACGTGAGTGCAGGGCAGAGTATGACGTGAGTGCAGGGCAGAGTGTGATGTGCGTGCAGTGCAGAGTGTGACGTGAGTGCAGGGTGAGTGTGAGTGGTGGGTGAGTGTGAGTGTAGGGTGAGTGTAAGGTGTGTAAGTGGTCTGCAGTACCTGGCTCCTGGTGCTGTGTGCGTTTAGCTTGAGGACCTCTGGTGATGTCACAGCCATGTGATCATGCTCCGGCCATGATTGTGACATTGTCAGAGGTCCTATAAGTATAGAGCCCCCGGGGCCCGTGGAAGAGGAGTACCTCGAAACGGTCTGTTGCACCTTCAGCACCCCCCCTCCCTGCACCATCTGTAACTTCATGCACCAATAAAAGCCGGAAATTTTTGGATCCAATCCGTGTGCCGCTACTTTCTACAAATATCAAGAGTTTTTCTCCAGCAGAGCACCGGATTCCAGACATCGCCGTTTTCCGCAAGGGATCTGCAGCAGGTTAGTGCCTGGTTCACTTCTCACAATAATTAACAGAATAGAAATGTTTATTCTGACAAAACCCACAAAATACATGCAAAATAAAAAGTGAGCAGTTTTAAAAACATTTAAAAAAAACACACCGAGTGTTTATTAGGGGTTGTTCTCTAGAATCATGCTAACAGTACAGCTATGTAAATGCCACAAGAGATGTACTGCATATACATGGTACACAAGCACATCTTTAAACATATAGACAGGGCAGCAATACAGTTGGAAATGTATCCCAGGAGAGTTTACAATGAATGAAGTAATTCAAGAAGATGGAGATAAGTCTGCAGACATGAACATAACTGGTTTAAAGGGATCCTGTCACCTCCAAAAAGGCACCTAAGCTTCAAAAACACGTCCCTGCAGCATCCTATCACTAATCTCACACTCCTTTTGTCTCCAAAATGCTTCCTGTGAAAGTACATAAAAACAATTTTATACTCACTCATTAGGCATTATAATTAGCAGGGGCTATATTCTTTAGCCCTTAGGGCGTGTTTGTTTTGCAGGCTCCAGGATCCACCCTTTCTCTGTCTGTGTTGCTTTGCTTGTGCAGGCTTTGCCCTCCCCCTCTCTGTCACTCACAGAATGCAAATCATTAGTCCTGCCTTCAGTTTCAATTTCACAGCAGCACAGACAGAGAGGGTGGATCCTGGAGCCTGCAAAACAACACACCCTAAGAGCTAAAGAATATAGACCCTGCTAATTATAATACCTAATGAGTGACTATAAAATCGTTTTATCTACTTTGACAGGATTCTTTTAGGAGACAAAACGAGTGTGAGATTAGTGATAGTGATAGTGAAAAGTTCATAAAAACATTTTAATACTCACTCATTAGCCATGATAATTAGTAGGGGCTATATTCTTTAGCCCTCAGGGCGTGTTTGCTGGTGCCTTGTTCATCTCAATATCTCACCCTAATGGACGTGATCTTGTATTCATTTTCTAGGCAATCCCTCCGTGCTCTCCACGATGCTGGCCGGGCATGAATGACGCAAATTGCGTCATTTCCGGGTAGGGTGACGTCAGTACACTCACGCCGCTCGTTCGGCTTCAAGCACCGCATTGCGCATGCGGTGCTTGAAGCCGAACGAGTGCCGTGGGTGTGCAAACAAGGCACCAAACCAACACGCCCTGAGGGCTAAAGAATATAGCCCCTGCTAATTATAATCCCTAATGAGTGAGTATTAAAATGTTTTTATGAACTTTTACAGGAAGCATTTTGGAGACAAAAGGAGTGTGAGATTAGTGATTTGATGCTGAAGGGACGTGTGTTTGAAGCTTAGGTGCCTTTTTGGAGGTGACAGGATCTCTTTAATGGTACCTTTACACGCCGCGACGGCAGGCTGGATACATCGCGCTACAGGCTACAAATGTAGCTTGTAGCGTCAATGTAGCCCGTCGTAGCGGCGTCTGAAGACGCGACGCTACAGCCGGCGACAGATACATCTGTTTATGGGCTCTGCTCGAAAACAGATGGCTATATCGCCGATGGTAGCGAGCTGTATCGGCGTGTAAAGAAGCAACGGAAGGGAACTCTGGACACCCTGCGCTGTAGCTGCAATGTAGCAAAGGCGTCACCTCGGCTCCGTCTTACCGCGCCCCATGTGCGATCATTGGTGGAAGCCTCTGCGTGCCGATTGGCCCTTGGCGCACAGGCCTCCATCTTGGATGAGCTGTCCCTTCAGCACTACACATACGCGCCGTATGCACGATCATACCTTAGTACAATTACGCGGCCCACAACTTACGGGAAAACAAACCAAATGGCCCATGATTCTCATATACAGTGTGCACATCCTGTGAACACATAATGAATAATGCTGGACACAGCGGTGAACAATGTGTTACGGACCGGCCTGCCTTTTTATTGAACTGCAGATGCCGCATAAAAGTGTCCCTTAAGTGTCTGCGCGCAACTGAAACACATGCACGTATACAGACACCGCATTGAAGTCGAGTAGTCAGTACACAGCGCACAGGCTTGCTGTACGCATCGCTCTGTGGGTGCTGTACAGTAGGTGCCGCAGAAGTGCTTCGCCCGTGTCACTGCGCGTAGGACTAGTTCAAAGGGTGCGTGACCCGGAACGTGGCCGTAATGACGTAATTACGATAGTTTCGTTTTCACTCTGCCTGCAAGGTGCCAGCCCCTCCTCTGCACACACCATTGCAGTCATGGCGGCCGTTCACCGCGCTGCTACGTGGGGGATGGCAGAGCTCATCATCTTAATTGACCACTGTGACCGGTATGATTACTGGGGTAATCGGCACCACCGTCACCCTAGGCTGCGCAATCGCGCCACTATTCGGCGGATTCAGCGGGCTCTGCTCAACCAACTGGGGGTGCAGAGGACCGCTAAAGCCGTCCAGAAGAAGATAGCGGACCTGAAGCACAAATGCCCAGGCCGCATACTCGATATCCGTGGCAGGATTGCCAGGCTGCGTGGTGAGTACTTCAGAGGGCCACACAAGATTTGTATTGTATGTAAGCACAACAAAAACATAAAAATTCGTTGACACACATCCTAGGTATAGTGAGAGGGACACCGGCAGACATGCAATGGGGGACAATATAGGCCGCACATTATAGATAGACTGACTACACATCTGCCTAAAAATAATGTTCATGTGCCACCCAAGATTACTCTACAGTGTTACATGCCCTCCAACCAATTAACACACTCATGCCACATACCTACGCCATACAGAATACATGAGATCATCCCATATATGAAAAACACCAAACACATATCACAAATATTGAGCTGTCAATACATCTCAGAGCCTAAACAGTATGCTGACACATCAATTATTGTTTCATAATCTGCAGATGCGGAAGTGTCAGCCGATGAGGCTCCCCCACAACTGGCTGCAGGTGGCCCACCAACCCCACCGCCGCAAGAGGCAGCTGGGCAACACACACCACCGCCACAAGAGGCAGCTGGAGCCCACACACCACCGGGGCAACAGCCAGCTGGGCCACCATCCCCACCAGGGAATAGCCCCTCACCAGGGCATGAGGAGGAGGAGGACCCTGCTGAGCCCGCGTTGGTGGAGGCAGAGGTGGGCTCGCCTGGTCGCCAACCTGATGCTGTTGGCCAACCCCCAAATGCAGCTGCGTTGGATGTTTATGGCGGTAAGTGATTTCAGTTTGATTAGAGGGGCCGAACACTGTAAGCATTGTTGTTGTTACTTGGGAAATGGAAAAGCTAGGCATTTCTGACATAATGTCCTTCACACACTCTTGCAGATGGAGAACGTGCTGGAGCTGCCGGCTGGAGTGTCAGTGCCTCCCCATCACCCCCTGATAGTCAGGATGATGTTGCGCCCGAGGGTAAGGACAATATTGCTTGTGTGAACCTGACACAAACACCAGAGGTAGGATTCTGAAGTAATGATGTTTTTTCCCCACACACAATACAGGTGTACCCACCATGGAGGACGTCGTGAGGGCTCACCACCAGTTTGCCCACCGACTGCAACGGGCCCTACACCGGGGAATACAGGATCTTACCCGCCTGTCTAACATGGTGGATACCGTCCTGAACCATCAAGATGGGCAACATTAAGATGGAACCCCCCGTAACCAAATTAGCCCCCCTGACCCCCAAATGTGTTGTCCTAGTTGGACCTTGAACTTACAGACGTTGCCTGTTAGGCTTTTGATGTGGATGTTATTTTTTGTTATTTTTGGCCCCCGTTGGGCTCTTTTCTTATAGTGTTCCACTATCACAAAAGGGGGATTGTGGGATGGCCAGGGCTTTGGCCCTTGCACCTATCCTGTCCCACATTGGGATCATCAGGAGTGTGGATTAACCAGCCCTTTACCTCATGGACCTATCCTGTCCCACATTGGGACCATCAGGAGTGTGGATTAACCAGCCCTTTACCTCATGGACCTATCCTGTCCCACATTGGGACCATCAGGAGTGTGGATTAACCAGCCCTTTACCTCATGGACCTATCCTGTCCCACATTGGGACCATCAGGAGTGTGGGATGGCTACACCTATCAGAAAGCTGCATTCTGTGTTTTGTGGCAAATGACTTCCACACATGTATGTAGCAAATAAAATGTCTTTGTAAGATTTACTTTGCCTCACTCATGTCACAACAAGAATATGGGGGGGGCAAATGTTCTACAGGTTAATATCTCACACACATTACTACAGCTCTTTGTCAATGTCGTACCACAGTACAAAGGAAACTATGGTCGTCCTACACTGAGGCCATTGGCCCATATTGGGTGTCATGGCCCAAACTATATTCTGAACAACCCCATTCACCCAGGCTGGCCCCCCAAGCCATAACCCAAAAGAAAAACACAATTGAGTTTGTTCCAATATTTAATAACATAAGATTTTGGAACTGAAACACAAATCATAAGAAGCAATTCTGCTTAAAAGTCGAACAAAAACATAAGGCACAAACAAAAAGGTGCCTCCACATGAAATAGTCCAGAGTGCCAATTGGGTGCATTGGCTACTAGTGTCCAACGTCATCATCCTCTGTCGGCTCTGACAATGCCGCATCCCCCCTCCTCTGACGGCAGCCCCGACCTGCCTGAGAACGTCTGGTTCGACGAGCACGTGTTGAGGGGGATGGGGTGACTGTGGCGGGGCCGGTCTTCTCACGGGCCGAGATGGGGCAGATGGGGAAAGGGGCCACAAGGTGTGTTGCATGGGGGGGGGACGTGTCAGCCCCATTGGAGGGCCCCATCATCGGCAGCATCAGCGGCATTGTTGAAGACCCTCAGAAGGATCTTTTTCTGGAGCGGCTCCATCCCTCGCATTCTGTCGCTCATGTAGAGGGCGTTGCTGTCGATGTGGGTCCGCTGTTCATCCAACAGCACGCGTCGGGCCCAGGTGCCCAGCTCCGTCTCTGGTGGTGCAGGACGTCGGCGACGACGGATCCTGGAGCTGGGCCCTGGGCCCGGACCCACATCACTCGCCCCGCCCTCCTGCTCAGCCCCAGATGTCATGGGCTGAGCATCATCAGCGACAGAATGCTCCGCAATGGAGCCGTCCTCTTCTGGGGCCTGTGGGGGGGAGAGGAAACAAAAGAAAACATTAGTGACGGCAAGGACCACACCATACCATGGACACAGGACACAATATACCACTCCCACTAAAGTAAAGGCACTAACTAAATATATGGAAAGAACTACAAACAGCAACCCACCAAACATTTACAACAACAAAACCTGTATTGCGCCTGGACACTCACCTCTACGATTCCCGGTACTCAGCACAATACAGATTTTGGTGTCAGTCAGAGAGCCGTAACCCAATGAGTACATGTCACCACAACACCTTGATACTGGGGGCTGGCCTGGCCAAACACAGAAGTTGGGCACCTTCCCATTTGTAATACTAATATGATGTCAAACCATCAAACCTTCAAAGAACTAAAACCCACTTGCACCAGAGCCAACACACATGTGTGGCAGCAAAATTTAGTAGATGGCACTATGTGCCTCTTTCATTTTCATCCAATTATAATTTTAACAACATTAGACATGTCATTTTTCCGGTACCCATATTTGGTGAAAATGCTATTTTGGAATGCGGCTCTCTGCGTAAAATTCATATAATCCACAATCATGGAAGGAGGGCAGATTCACAGACAGAAAAAGGTTTCCCACACCAAGGCCGAAAATGTGTCAAAAGTGTGCTAGTTCTGGTTTGGCCAAACCACACATGTGAAGGCAACATTGTGAGGCAACACTGTAACACGATTACCCACCTCCTGTGGCGCAGATGGTGATTCATCCGGGCCTACATGGGACGCAGCAACGGGGCGGTTGGTGGTCGTTCGACGCGAGCTCCCCTCGCCCAGGATGAAGGTGAAGAGGGGATAGTACCATAGGGTAGGTGATGGTACCTCCTCAGCTCCAGCTCCTGAGCGACGGCGCAGGTAGTCATTGTGAGCCCGCATGAACGACTGCCGCATGTTTTTGATTTTTAAGGCCACCGCATGCTGGTCCCAACTCTTGCCTACCCTTGACTCCAAGCGATTGGCTAGAGCCACAAGAGTCCTGTAGGCCTCGGACCTCGCTGCCTGGTTTTTATATTGAGGCAGCGAGCTGCGCCACAAACATTCGTGCAGCTGATACTCCGTGAGAAGCTGGGTTTCAAATTCCACAGTACACCTCGGCATCTGGGGAAGACAAAACACAGCCAATCCAGACCGTCAGGACACAAGCCATATCGATCTGTCAAAACCTTGTGAACATTATTTACATGCTCATAAGGTTCTCATATGTACATTATAGGCAGCAATAACTGTTATTACAACTTGGCCTATGTGTGGCATTTGCACACTGTCACACCGGTCCAAAGTAAAAGACATATGTGACACAATTACACATGTCAGGTACTCTGTGGCCCCATAAACATGTGTGAAACCTGTTGTAAGACCCCACTGCCCATATGAAAACAACACCTGGAGACGGTGTGTGCGTACCAACCTGTAGGCCAACATGTGAGCAAAGACATTGTGTGTAGCTACTACCTTTGTAATGAGCAAAATGGATAACATTAAGCAGATGACAAAGGAGGGCGTGGTTTGTCCCAAGACTGCACATACTACATGTAATGTGCAAACACATCATCATGTAGTTGTGTGGCCATCCATGGGACTACAATTGTAACAGAGGTAACAAGAATCACAGCAATGAAGGGACCAATAATTGCAGGCATCAAATGCTGATGTGCCTGACAGTTCTAAATATCTATTTTATATGTTTGACTCACAAATTGCATCAAAGGCCAAATGTATACGCACACAATACCAGTTGAGGCTATACCTGGCTATTACCATACACTAGAAAAACTGACCCATCTGTCTAATTAGAGGGCCACAATTAAAGGCCGTATCAAAGATGCCCATACACACAATGCCTAAGCGGCCGCCAATACAAGCATCAGCGTCCCGTGCACTTTCATAGAAACCGCTAAAGAGGCTTACCGTCAGAGCAGCAGAAGATAGGCAGGACACTAGTAGCTCAATGCACATGGACCTCTGGACAAGGTGTAGTGGCCATTGGCCTGCCTTTATAGTCCGCTAAACCAATCACAACGGACACAATGACGCACAGCGTAATGGGACACCTGGGGCCGCAATTAACGTCCGCTAATTGGTGGAGATCGCTGAATCGTGATAGGTTGCCGGCCCTTTAAAAGGTCCGCATGCCGGCAAACATTACGCTTGCTGGCCAGACCCATTAAGTAAGTATCTGTGGACACACATGGAAATGGCGGGGTGTGGGTGCATATGTTGTTCTTATTTGCGGACGCAGGACACTGTTTTAGCGTAGTGTATAGGGGTCTGTATTGCTGGGGAAGATATAGTCTACTGTGTGGACTTGGAGTAGGCATTTGGTTTGGTGCTTATGAATATTTGAACATATACATTGCTGTGTTTGTTTCCAGACACCATCCAGGAGATTGGCTGCAGGACTGTAGACAGAAATGTGTTACTCCTGTCACCTGGATCAATGTCTGCATACTGGTTGTGGCCAATGGAAACTGGGTCGAACGGGGATAGGATGAGACATGGCTTGGAGGTGTGGCACTCAAGACATAACATAGATGTTTCGGACAAATGCCACCAGCAAAAACATATGTAACCATGGGTACCCAACCTCACTCATGTGCTCAGTTGTTGGCTTCTTGTAAGCTTACTTGACCAGCCTATCGGGGTACGTATTGTGTGTTTTACCTCCCAGATTAGTAAATGGCCACATTTTCATTATGGTCTGTGTAATGGCATCTGCAAATTTGTTATCATACATTATTGCTGACACATGTCCCTTTCTAACTCACCTAGGTGCAGATGTTTTACTTTGACAAACTCCCATAGAAGTTGATGTAGAGGAGGCCATTATCATTGGGCGTCTTCCATTTTTTTGGGGTGACTACTGTGTGTTTGCCTTTCCTGGCTTCAGGGATGTGTTTCGGGGCCTGACGCAAGTTCCCCTCCAGTTGGCTATAGTGTGTCCTCAAAAATAGGTGTGCCTTGCTGAACCTGCTGACACTGGCACATATTGTTCTATGTACTCATGTTGTGGTTTCTCATCTACAGGTGCTGATATTGAGGATGCAGAATATCCATGACCGCAATGTTATCGTGGCTCTTGCGTTGGTGGAAGAGCAAATGTGGTATCAGGATCGGTATGAAAGGTTGATGAGGCGCAGACAGCGGCGGTTGTGGACCCGTGATTGGCTTCTCAGGCGGCAAACCCGGGGCCACATGCAGCTGTTGCGGGAGCTGGAGCTTAACTGTCCTGATGATTACCGAAACTATCTCCGTATGCCCGAGGACTGTTTCACCTTCCTATTGGAACGTGTAGGGCCAATGATAGCGCGTCAGGACACTATAATGCGCCCATCAGTATCACCTGCTGAGCGGTTGGCGATCACTTTGCGGTTCCTGGCTACAGGGCAGTCCATGACATCACTCACATACATGTCACGTGTCTCCCTGCCCCTGCTGAGCCGCCTGATCCCTGAAACGTGTTGGGCCATCTGGAGAGCTCTGCAGCCAGCCTACATGAAAATGCCAGAAACAGCCGCAGAATGGCTGGAAGTAACCCGAGGGTTTGAAACCCGGTGGAACTTCCCCAACTGTGGCGGGGCATTGGATGGTAAGCACGTGAGGATTACCAAACCTGCCAACTCTGGCTCTTTGTTTTTCAATTACAAAGGGTATTGTAGTATAATCCTCATGGCTGTAGTAGATGCCAACTATGAGTTCCTCTACGTGGATGTTGGAATGAACGGTCGCAACTCAGATGGGGGTGTGTTTGCCCGAAGCTCCTTGGCAACACTACTAGGGAATGGTGGGCTAAACTTACCCTCAAATGACCACACGACCGAACATCTCAACTTTGCGTTTGTGGCGGATGAAGCATTCCCACTTCAGGAGCACCTACTGCGGCCATATCCACAGAGGGCCCTTACTTCTGAGAGACGCATTTTCAACTACCGGCTATCCCGGGCCCGCCGTGTAGTTGAAAATGCGTTTGGGATAATGGCGAATAGATTCCGGATTTTTCATATGGCTATGCATATGAAACCGGAGTCTATTGACGCGGTAGTGGTGGCCTGCTGTGTGCTGCATAACTTCCTGCGTCGTAGGGATAGGCCATCATACACGCCAGGAGGTTATGTAGATCATGCAGACGCTACAACAGGGGAGCTCCGTCCAGGGTCTTGGCGTGATGAGGGCCATGTGATTGTGCCACTCCAGCCGCAGAGCCATGGCCGCACTCGGCAGGAGGCCAGGGACAGTAGAGACGCTTACTGCTCCTACTTCAATGGGTCTGGTGCAGTGAGCTGGCAGGACCAGGCCATGTAGTTTGGCTGGTTCTGGGAGGTTTATTTAACTTTGCAATGGAGGTGACAGCAGGGTGGCTGCACCCCTTTTCTTTTGTGTTCAGCAATTATTTTTTTTTGTTTTTTTTCCTAATGTGCATGATGTTTAGTTAGTTAGTTAGTTAGTTTATGTTGTTTGATTTTTGTTTTTATGCTCCACAGGTTCCAATGTGGGTTCAATTTGCTCTCTCTGCAATGTGTTGGCAGATTGTGACATGCACTTTATTTGTTGTTTTTATTTGGATGTATTTTTGGTTACAATTTGTAATCCAAGGTCACGATGAATGATTTAGATTTATTAAATACTTTTTTGGATCCAAACAAATGTGTGAGCCTGTTTACTTGGTGGAGGAGGGAAATGTGATGAAGTTTATGGTGGGGGGCCTGGGATGTCATAGCCACCTATTGGCTGGGATTGTGCAGACAATATGTGTGGCTAACAGTGTTTGTGGCCATTGTGCGTACATGAGCCTTTATTTTGTTCTAGGCAGAGGGTCACCTGCAGACAGCACATTGATGCAGGACATATTCTTCTCAGGTGTTTTCAAATACACTGTCACACAGATCTTTCACAGGTTTGCTACGGAGCAGTTCCACTACATTCACATCTGTTGCCAGAGATAGATACATACAGTGTAGACAGAGAACGCACATACTGTGTGTTGTAAGCTGCTCATGTGTGTCGCAGAAACGCACCTCGCCGCTATCTACACACGCCGCTGTCACAAGCGCTGATCGTGCGTGACAGGGCAAACACTTGTACTACGTACACATAGCCCCGGCACCGCTACTTTTATGCACACTGGGTAGATGACTTGCCACCGCTCCTGGGTGACGCTTTACCATCGGTTTAGATGCATTCGCCACACTCCGCCATGTCACAACCGCTTATTCCGTGCTTCACTCCCCTCACTGGTACGTCACGTCTCGGCCATCCGCCCTTTCCGTCGTGCCCAATCACAACTCCGTAGTGTTGGCCAATGGTTGTGGTTTGGGCGCGGCGTACAGGACTGTGGCACGCCTATTGTGTTTTACGTCCTGCCTTTGTTGCTCCCACTCACCCTGTGGTGGCGGCGTGTGAAGCGGGTACGCTAAGCTACAGCTGGCTACTTGAGACACCCGGCGATGTAGCTAGCTATAGATGTCGCGTGGCGTAGCGCACCTTGTTGCGGCGTGTAAAGGAGATGCGTTCACCGTTTGTAGCCGTTTGAGCGTGCTCGTGCACGTGAAGTAGCGCGATGTATCCAGCCTGCCGTCGCGGCGTGTAAAGGTACCATAAGGGAGTGCTATACATCATCACAATGTGATAAGTATAAGCCCCACAATAAAACCTGTAGATAGCTGCTTGAAATTGGGGCCAATTAACCAATGACCAACCAGGGATTCCCACAAAAAAATCTACTTATATAATTGTCTAAGGCGTCTGTCGGTCACAGAATTCGCGCGCCAGACAGAGGCCGCTCATTGGCGCAGACTATGCAAATAGACACGAGAATTCAAAGTTCGAATTCCGCGCCAATTTGCATACAGGTCCGGCCGACTGTGGCCTGCCCGCACTCCATACCCCGCTCCTCTGCCCTGCCCGCGCTCCATATCCCGCTCCTCCTGCCCTGCCCGTGCTCCATACCCCGCTCCTCCTGCCCTGCCCGCGCTCCATACCCCGCTCCTCTGCCCTGCCCGCACTTCCTTTCCCCCCCGCTCCTCCTGTCCTGCCCGCGCTCCCGCTCCACGCGGCCCCCCTGCTCCTTAGTGATTTGATTTCGCAGTACATTAAGCACTGCGAAATCAAATATAAAATAAACACAAAAGTATTAAAAATAATAAAGATTCTTATACTTACCTCTCCGCCGAGTGATCAGTGACCGGTAGCAGGACCTTGCATGATGTCAGAATGGCATCGGTGTTCGGCACTGTGATTGGCCCGCTCGCGGTCATGTGATATGCGCGTGATGTCATTCTGACATCATGCAAGGTCCTAGCAGAACACTGCTAGGACCGCTCCATCCATCGCTCCATCCTGCCCCCGACTCCACTCGCTCCATCCTGCCCCCCCGGCTACATTCTGCCCCGATCTCTCCATCCTGCCCCGCCGAATCCATCCTGCCTCGCCCCCCCCCCCCTCCCGCCGGCTCCATCCTGCCTCCTCCTCAGCCTGCCACCCCCCATCCTGCCCCGCCGTCTCCATCCTGCCCCCCCTCCGCCACCAGCCTGCCACCCCTATCCTGCCCCACCGGCTCCATCCTGCTCCCCCTCCGCTGGCTCCATCCTGCCCCGCCGGCTCCATCCTGCCCCCAGCTCCATCCTGCCCCCCTTCCCCGCCGGCTCCATCCTGTCCCCCCAGCCGGCTCCATCCTGACCCCTGGCTCCATCCTGCCCCCCCGGCTCCATCTTGCCCTGATCGCTCCATCCTGCCAATCCCCCCCCCCCCCGGCTCCATCCTTTTTTCCCCCCCGGCTCCATCATGCCCCCCCTGCTACATCCTGTCCCCCCGCTGGCTCCATCCTGCCCCCCTGGCTCCACTCTGCCCCGCCGGCTCCATCCTGCCCCCCCCCGGCTCCATCCTGCCCTGATCGCTCCATCCTGCCCCCCCCTTCCTGCTCCATCCTGCCCTGATCGCTCCATCCTGCCCTCCCGGCTCCATCCTGCCCCCCGCCGGCTCCATCCTGCCCCCCCGGCTCCATCCTGCCCCCCCCGGCTCCATCTTGCCCTGATCGCTACATCCTGATTCCCCTCCCCGGCTCCGTCCTGCCCCCCCGCCGGCTCCATCCTGCCCCCCCGCCGGCTCCATTCTGCCCCCCTGGCTCCATCCTGCCCCCCCGGCTCCATCCTGCCCCCCCTGGATACATCCTGCCCCCCCCCCCCCCCCGCCAGCTCCATCCTGCCCTCCTGGCTCCATTCTGCCCCGCTGGCTCCGCCCTGCCCCCCCCCCCCCCGGCTCCATCCTGCCCTGATCGCTCCATCCTGCCTCCCCTGGCTCCATCGTGCCCCCCCCTGGCTCCATCCTGCCCCCCGCCGGCTCCATCCTGCCCCCTCGGTTCCACTCTGCCCCGCCGGCTCCATCCTGCCTCCCCCCCCCGGCTCCATCTTGCCCTGATCGCTACATCCTGTTTCCCCTCCCCCGGCTCCGTCCTGCCCCCCCGCCGGCTCCATCCTGCCCCCCCGCCGGCTCCATCCTGCCCCCCCGCCGGCTCCATCCTGCCCCCCTGGATACATCCTGCCCCCCCGCCAGCTCCATCCTGCCCTCCTGGCTCCATCCTGCCCCCGGCTCCATTCTGCCCCGCCGGCTCCATCCTGCCCCCCCGGCTCCATCCTGCCCTGATCACTCCATCCTGCCTCCCCCGGCTCTATCGTGCCCCCCCCGGCTCCATCCTGCCCCCCCCCCGGCTCCATCCTGCCCTGATCGCTCCATCCTGCCCCCCCCCGGGCTCCATCCTGCCCCCCCCCGGCTCCATCCTGCTATACATGTACTACAATGTACCACCATATACTATAGTGCTGCTATACATGTGCTGTAATGTACCACCATATATTATAGTGCTGCTATACATGTACTATAATGTACCACCATATACTATAGTGCTATACATGTACTATAATGTACCACCATATACTATAGTGCTGCTATACATGTACTATAATGTACCACCATATACTATAATGCTGCTATACATGTACTGTAATGTGCCACCATATACTATAGTGCTGCTATACATGTGCTGTAATGTACCACCATATACCATAGCGCTGCTACATATATATATATATATATGTATGTAGTTCACTCACGTTAACTGAACAAGTTCTGTCAGTCACAGTATGTCAACTACATACATATTCTAGAATACCGATGCGTTAGAATCGGGCCACATTAGTATAATAATAAGCCCTGGTATGCACTGATTGTGTATCATGTGAGTTCTGGCTCATGTCTGCAATTTGCACCCATCACCTCAGGGTTAGGTCAGATGGTGTCGCCCATGAGAAGTGTATGGAAGGAAGGAGCCAGTAGTACTAGACTTTAATAAAATAGATTGAGTTTTGAAAAACGTAGTTTAATTTTTTCCATTTTATATAAGCTTTAGCTATGTAATCATGGTAGTGTGAGTGCTGCAGAGATTTTCTGTTGTTTGACTAGGTCCTGCTGGCACCCGTTCCATTATGTTGTGAGTGCTGTGCATTTTCTTTTTGAATCGTGGAGTTGCTGCCAGTCTGCAATTTGCACCCTCATGCAGGTGGTCTAGGGTCGAGATGGTGTCCGCCCACTGAGAAGTGGTATAGGGAGGAAAAGGAGGGCAGGGATGTCAGCGTAGAACTCATCAGACCTGAAGTCACTTTGTCGCAGTTGATGAGCAAACAGACATTGGCCAATGTGTGTACTAAGAACTTCAGAAATAAAAAATAAGATTTTTGAGATTTTTGAAAAAAAAGTAAGTTTTTAAACTTTTTTCCCATATATATACAGCTTGTTAGCATATGTACATCACTGGTAGTAGCTGAGTGCTGCAGAGAATTTTTTTTCTAGTTGTATATCTTTATATCTATCTATCTCTATATGTATATCTATATATCTATATGTATCTATCTATAGCTATATCTATCTATATCTTTCTATCTATCTATATCTATCTATCTATCTCTATATGTATATCTATATATCTATATGTATCTATCTATATCTATATCTATCTATATCTTTCTATCTATCTATATCTATATGTTATATCTATATCTTATCTATCTATATCTATCTATTATCTTTTATCTATCTATATCTCATTACTATCTTAAATATACTAATCTAATCTACGATTCCATACTTATCTTATATTTATCACACACAACCGTTCGAGATGGAGATGTTGGTGAACAGCCATCCCACCCATCTCTATAGTTGTTCACAAAAACCCAGCCCTGTTAAAGATAAATTAAGATTCTCAGCATCTATGATACTGGAACTTTACATCTGGATTCATATCACCAAATTTAACAATTTGGATGATACATGTCTCCCCTCTTATACTTAACGTGTGATCACCTTACTATATAAAATATCTATTCATTTATCACACCTATTTATGTATACCTATGGGCCACGTCACACACACAGATAATTGTGCAGATATTGTTTGCAGATCTCTGGTTGCAGTGAAATCATGGACACATTGTTCATTTGTATATCGTCAGAAAATGGAACAATGTGTCCATGATTTCACTGCAACCAGAGATCTGCGAACAATATCTGCACAGATATCTGTGTGTGTGACGTGGCCCTATGTCATATCTATCTGTTATCTAGCTATGTATTATCTGTGTATTTTAGATCTATTTATTTGTGCATCTGTCCATTGCATTTTCTATCTATCTATCTAAAAAATGTCTCTGCAGCACACAGCTACTACCAATATCGTACATATGTTAACAAGCAAAAAATGAGAAAAATTTTTAAAAACGTACGTTTTTTCAAAAAATTAATTATTCTTAATTTTTATTTTCTGGGGGTCTTAGTACATACATTGGCCAATGTCTGTTTGCTCACCAACCACGCCACGGTGCCCCCAGGTCTGATGAGTCCTGCACTGACATCCCTGTCCTCCTTTTCCTCCCTGTCCCACTGTTAGGTGGGTGGACACCATCTCAACCTCAGACCACCTGTGGGTGATGAGGGTGCTAAGTGCAGTCATGGAGCCAGCAACTTCATATCTTTTACTCAAAGCAAGGTCCACAGCCATCTTAGGACTCACATTACCAGCGATTAAAATTCCTACTATAGCTATATTACATCCACCTATTAGTCAAAAATAAAGAGATCCGCACTAAAGCACTTTAACATTTCTAAGTAAAACAATTTAGATACACTTTGAATTACACACAGTGTAATCGCTGGTAATGTGAGTCTTAAGATGGCCACGGACCTCAGGGAATGTACTGAGCATGTGCCGTAGTGGCAATATGGCGTCAGATACACTTCCTGGTAGTCATGGTAATGGCCTCAGAGGCACTACACTGAGCATGCGTGAACAAAGAATTTAGCGTTTACATGTGGATAATGGTGGTTGCAGTGATTAAAGGTACATATAGGATGACTGATGCTAATAAATGATATTAGAGCACCTGCACCTGCAGTAATTATCTCTAGTAATGCATACAATAAATGATGGAACGATGAAAATGATTGTTTTGTAATGAATACAGAAGGATATGAGTTATTATATGTAGAACTAGGCAATTGCACATTCTATGAGCACATTGTATATGAATGTAACAAGGAATAAAGATAATGAGAATTTGATTGATTATGCAAATGAGTATGTATATAAGGATTAGCCTTGCTATGACTAGTTGCTAGAAAAAGGGTGACTGGGCCTGAAACGTTGCACACTGCACTTGATGGCCTAATAAAGGCAGATTTTGAACACTTGATTTGGAGTGCTGCATTCCTTTTTGGTATCGTATGTATTTATTTATCTATGATTCTATCTATCTATCTATCTATTCTATCTATCTATCTATCATCTATCTATCTACAGTTAGGGCCAGAAATATTTGGACAGTGACACAAGTTTTGTTATTTAAGCTGTTTACAAAAACATGTTCAGAAATACAATTATCTATTTATATAATCCGCAGTTTGAGATTCGGGCGTTGTCGCCGAATCCCAGAATGCTTTGCGGTACTGCTAGCGAGCGATGGCGCGCATGCGCCATCGCGAGCCGCAGATTCTGCCCGCAAACGCACAGGCCGATCCGCTCCCCCGCCGCCAGGGCCGCACCGTCCATTCCACAGTGCGAGCCCTCAGGCAGAAGACAGGGGGAGCGGCTTTAGAGAACGGCCCGCCCCAACCATCAGCGGCCGCCTTCATGAGAGACGGTGCCCGCTGCCCACAAACGCACCGGCCGACCCGCTCCCCCGCCGCCAGGGCCGCACCGTCCATTCCACAGTGCGAGCCCTCAGGCAGCAGACAGGGGGAGCGGCTTTAGAGAACGGCCCGCCCCAACCATCAGCGGCCGCCTTCATGAGAGACGGTGCCCGCCGCAGCTTCCCCCAGGTAACATGCCGGCGGCGGCGGTGCACTGTCATTGCAGCCTGCAAGCCCGGCGGGACTGCAGTCTGCTATAAGCCCACGCTCCTCGCCCCGCACTCTCATTGCTGCCTACCACCCTCCTCAACTAAGCTTACACGGCCGGCGGGGCTTACATCTGCTCCCACACTGTCCCCACTTACCCACACTGCCCCTGCTCACCCCCACTTCCCCTCCTTACCCCCTACTCACCCACACTGCCCCCACTTACCCCCACAGCCCCTGCTTACCCCCTACTCATCCACACTGCCCCCACTTACCCACACTGCCCCTGCTTACCCCCACTTCCTCTCCTCACCCCCTTCTCACCCACACTCCCCACTACCCCACTGCCCCTGCTTACCCCCTACTCATCCACACTGCCCCTACTTCCCCTCCTTACCCCCTACTCACCCACACTGCCAGCACTTACCCACACTGCCCCACTTACCCACACTGCCCCCACTTACTCACACTGCCCCTCATTACCCCCTACTCACCCACACTGCCCCCACTTACCCACACTGCCCCTGCATACCCCCTACTCAACCACACTGCCCCCACTTACTCACACTGCCCCTGATTACCCCCTACTCACCCACACTGCCCCTCATTACCCCCTACTCACCCACACTGCCCCCACTTACCCACACTGCCCCTGATTACCCCCTACTTACCCACACTGCCCCCACTTACCCACACTGCCCCTGCTTACCCCCTACTCACCCACACTGCCCCCACTTACCCCCACTTCCCCTCCTTACCCCCTACTCACCCACACTGCCCCCACTTACCCCCACTTCCCCTGCTTACCCCCTACTCATCCACACTGCCCCCACTTCCCCTCCTTACCCCCTACTCACCCACACTGCCCCCACTTACCCTGCTTACCCCTACTCACCCACACTGCCAGCACTTATCCACACTGACCCCACTTACCCCCTACTCACCCACACTGCCCACACGTACCCCCACTGCCCCTGCTTACCCCCTACTCACCCACACTGCCCCCACTTACCCACAAAGCCCCTGCTTTCCCCCTACTCACCCACACTGCCCCTGCTTACCTCCTACTCGCCCACACGTACACCCACTGCCCCTGCTTACCCCCTACTCACCCACACTGCCCCCACTTACCCACACTGCCCCTGCTTACCCCCTACTCACCCACACTACCCCTGCATAGCCCCCCACACTCACCCACACTGTCCCTGCTCAGCCCCCACTCAACCCACACTATCGCTCTTTACTCCTTTCACCTCCCCACTCACCCCACACTGCCCCTGCTCACCCCTCTTAACCCCCCACATGCCCTCACTCCCCACACTGCCCCTGCTGAGGCCCCACAGGGTAAAGTGACAGCTGCTGCCCCAATGCCAAACAGCCCGCCCCCATTTTCATGTCACCCCACTCCCGATGCCATAGCATCGGCCCTTTATATAATCGTGAGTTTGGGATTCGGCCACTGTAGCCCAATCCCAAAATCCTTTGCGGCACTGCACCGCAGCCACACTAGCTGACACAGCCGCCATCCTGCCAACCATCGGCCCCGCCGCGACCGATGACGCAATAGCCACATCACCAGCGCCATCCGCCACCTCAACGCTGCCCGGATGCCGGCAGTGCCTTCCGCCCCTCACCACTCTCTCACCGCTGGGGCCTCGCTGTCCCCATGCTGGTGCAGTAGCGGTGTAGGGGCTGTGGGCGGGTGTCGGGAGCCAGTGACGTTGTCCTGTGGGCGGTGGCGGACAATGGGAGTAAGCAGGGCGTGTCAGCCTGCAAAGCCTGACACGCCCCGCTCACTCCCATTGCCCGCCGCCCCTGCAAGCGGATTGCCCGCTCTGTTGTAAACACAGGACGTCCATCCCATTGCCCAGGACTCGGCGTCCTGGACCAATTGCATGGCCGTCCTGTGTTTACTACAGAGCGCCCAATCCGCTCCTTCCCCTCAGGTCACATGTGTGACCTGAGGGGAGGGACTGATCCCTCTCTCGAGCCCCCACCCCACCGCAGAGGACAATGGCGTGTCACTGGGGCTGCGATCAGCCCCAGCACGCAGCCACGTCCTGCCGCCGAGCCGTAATGTAGCCCCTCCAGCCGCACCTCTCCTGACCCCTCCACCCGGACCTCTCTTCACCCCTCCAGCCTCTGCTTTACTCACCCCTCCAGCCTCCCGCCAAATCATACTTTGCTATCCACAGAGTCCCCTCTATACTCTGCTATCCACAGAGCCGCCTGTATACTCTGCTACCCACAGAGCCACCTGTATACTCTGCTACCCACAGAGCCACCTGTATACTCTGCTACCCACAGAGCCACCTGTATACTCTGCTACCCACACAGCCGCCTCTATACTCTGCTACCCACAGAGCCCCCTCTATACTCTGCTACCCACAGAGCCGCCTCTATACTTTGCTACCCACAGAGCCGTCTGTATACTCTGCTACCCACTGACCCGCCTGTATACACACAATTAATTTCACTGCACTCCCGATGCAATTGCATCGGGCCTTTTTACTAGTATATATATAATATGGGCTGAAAGTGCACACTCCCAGCTGCAATATGAGAGTTTCCACATTCAAATCGGAGAAAGGGTTTAGGAATCATAGCTCTGTAATGCATAGCCTCCTCTTTTTCAAGGGACCAAAAGTAATTGGACAATGGACTCTAAGGGCTGCAATTAACTCTGAAGGCGTCTCGCTCGTTAACCTGTAATCAATGAAGTAGTTAAAAGGTCAGGGGTGGATTCCAGGTGTGTGGTTTTGCATTTGGAAGCTGTTGCTGTGACCAGACAACTTGCGGTCAAAGGAACTCTCAATTGAGGTGAAGCAGAACATCCTGAGGCTGAAAAAAAAGAAAAAATCCATCAGAGAGATAGCAGACATGCTTGGAGTAGCAAAATCAACAGTTGGGTACATTCTGAGAAAAAAGGAATTGACTGGTGAGCTTGGGAACTCTAAAAGGCCTGGGCGTCCACGGATGACAACAGTGGTGGATGATCGCCGCATACTTTGTTTGGTGAAGAAGAACCCGTTCACAACATCAACTGAAGTCCAGAACACTCTCAGTGAAGTAGGTGTATCCGTCTCTAAGTCAACAGTAAAGAGAAGACTCCATGACAGTAAATACAAAGGGTTCACATCTAGATGCAAACCATTCATCAATTCCAAAAATAGACAGGCCAGAGTTAAATTTGCTGAAAAACACCTCAAGAAGCCAGCTCAGTTCTGGAAAAGTATTCTATGGACAGATGAGACAAAGATCAACCTGTACCAGAATGATGGGAAGAAAAAAGTTTTGTAGAAGAAAGGGAACGGCACATGATCCAAGGCACACCACATCCTCTGTAAAACATGGTGGAGGCAACGTGATGGCATGGGCATGCATGGCTTTCAATGGCACTGGGTCACTTGTGTTTATTGATGACATAACAGCAGACAAGAGTAGCCGGATGAATTCTGAAGTGTACCGGAATATACTTTCAGCCCAGATTCAGCCAAATGCTGCAAAGTTGATTGTACGGCGCTTCATAGTACAGATGGACAATGACCCCAAGCATACAGCCAAAGCTACCCAGGAGTTCATGGGTGCAAAAAAGTGGAACATTCTGCAATGGCCAAGTCAATCACCAGATCTTAACCCAATTGAGCATGCATTTCACTTGCTCAAATCCAGACTTAAGACGGAAAGACCCACAAACAAGCAAGACCTGAAGGCTGCGGCTGTTAAAGGCCTGGCAAAGCATTAAGAAGGAGGAAACCCAGCGTTTGGTGATGTCCATGGGTTCCAGACTTAAGGCAGTGATTGCCTCCAAAGGATTCGCAACAAAATATTGAAAATAAAAATATTTTGTTTGGGTTATGTTTATTTGTCCAATTACTTTTGACCTCCTAAAATGTGGAGTGTTTGTAAAGAAATGTGTACAATTCCTACATTTTCTATCAGATATTTTTGTTCAACCCTTCAAATTAAACGTTGCAATCTGCACTTGAATTCTGTTGTAGAGGTTTCATTTCAAATCCAATGTGGTGGCATGCAGAGCCCAACTCGCGAAAATTGTGTCACTGTCCAAATATTTCTGGCCCTAACTGTATGTGTATATATTAAATATCTATGTAACAGACTAATAATGCAATGAATATACAGCATTTTCCTGGTACAATATATACATTATCAATAAATGTAATCAACCTAAAATATTTTTGTACACCGCATTTCCTGTGAAAACCTTTGGACTATCTGTAAGCAAGTGTCCTTGTAAAGGGGGTATCAAGAACTTGCACCTTGACGTTGGATCTCATTTTAACTCTAGAAAATGCAACGTACAGTTGTCCATGACCAAAAACTGGCTCCGGTAGATATATGCCAACACGGTGTAGCAGTGGCGGACCTTGCGACCGGGGGGTCCTGGTGCAGCAGCCGACAGTGAGGATCGGGGGGGGGTGCTATTGTCCGCCGGCGAGGACTGGGGGGAAGCCATATGTGCTGCTGCTCCTACCTGCATCAAGCGAGCAGCAGATTCCTGGGAGTCGGGGCTGCAGAGGAGAGGAGGGGCTCAGCCAGGGGAAGCAGGAAGCTTCCCTCGGTTAAACCCCTCTCCTCTGCCACACTGGCACAGGGTCATGGGGGTCGGCTGGGGGCCCCCTAGCCGGTTGGGGCCCTGGTGCAGCTGCACCACGGTAGGTCCGCCCCTGCGGTGTAGAGTTTGACCTTATGACTTGTTTATAGTCATGGCTGGTTTTACTGGAAACTGTCGACGCCGAAGCCTAAATGGAAGTCCTGTGTCTGAAGGACATAAACCAATGCGTGGAATAAACACTTTGTCTCCTTTTGCTGATCCAGTGATGACTCTTGCTTGAATTAGGTTGGAATGGAGTCCAGTAACAATAAGGCGAGTTCCATTACATAGACCATTTTTTGTATTTAGATTCCGAAAAAGCAACATTACGATTGTTCCAACTGTGGGGTGCCGAGGGGAGAGGTGCTAGATGGCAGGTATGTTTCCCCTCGGTTCCTCTCATATGCCTCCCTGTATTGAGGAAGGGGCATGCAGTCTGTGCAATGTCAGCACAGGAGGATAGCTCCAGCAGACGGAGAGTTAACCGAAAAGCCTAAAACAGGAGGTGTAATTAGGAAGCGAGGGGGAGATTGGACTCAGTCTCTGCTGCTGAGCTCCCAGAGAGTGGAGAGCTGCTGTCACAGTAAGAAAGTGTGATTTGTTTGTTTTTTCCTAGATTCTGTTTGTAGAGAGGATCAATGTTTAGTTAGAGGCTAGACGGCCTAGTGTTTTGTTTTGTTTTTACTAGTGTATCAGTGACTGCTAACTGTGCACAATTAAAGAACCCGTGAAAGCCTGTCGGTCGGCCCTTGTCTATGGTGTGATCACAGCCACTCTGCTTCTATCAAGGCAGTGATCCCAGGAGTCACATCTCCCACGTCACAAATGGTGGAGAATGCAGGCATAGTGGCTGTTGGGCTATGACTGCAGGAAGCCGCTCCGTGTTACAGGTCTCTTGTTGATGTCCCAGCTGAAGGCTCCTGTACTACAGAAGAGCCAAGAGACCAGCAACATGGAGGACCTGCTGAAGCAATTGCTGCAGGCCAATATACAACAACAGCAGACCAATACGTACTTCCAGAAGGCGCTGGAGCAGCAGCACCAAATGCAGCAGGAGCAGCTAAGTGCAATAAAGGAGGCATTGGATCAGCGGCCTCGTGATGTGGAGGATCATGCACAAAATGCTGCTCGTGCGGTGAAAGCCGTACAAAACACTTTGCTTAAGATGACGGCTGACGATGATGTGGAAGCGTATCTGGCGGTTTTTGAGCATATAGCGGAACGTGAGCGCTTACCGGTGGACAAGTGGGCTGAAGTGGTTGCTCCATTCCTGGTCGGAGATCCACAAAAGACCTATTATGATTTAACTGGAGCTGATGCTATGGACTTTGTAAAGTTAAAAGGCGAAATCCTGGCACGGCTGGGAGTAAACACACATGTCCGGGCACAGAGGGTACATCTGTGGACATTCGTGGAACAGCAGCCCGCCCGTTCCCAAATGCATGACCTTATCCATCTGGTGAGAAAATGGCTGCAACCAGAAACTCTGACGCCCGCACAGATGGTGGAACGGGTTGTCTTAGACAAGTACCTGCGGTCCTTACCTGCCAAGATCCAGAGGTGGGTTGGACAGGGCGATCCGACCAGTGCCGACCAATTGGTGAACATGGTCGAGCATTACAGCGCTTCTGAAAGCCTACTCCAGGGGATTCTATCTTCTCGCTGTGGTCCCAGGAAGTCGCCTGACAGTCCCGGGAAAAGTATTCAAAGGAAGAGAATGTTGCACTTAGGGGTGGCCGGTTCACAAAGGACCGTGGTGGCAGTGTGGACTCTCAGCCAGTTGGCAGACCCAGACTGTGGACCCCACCTGGGAGGCAAGGGCCGATACAGTGTTGGCGATGTAGTGGGCTTGGACACATAGCAGCTAACTGCCCACTGACTACAGAGCCAATGGACTGTAATGCTACGAGGCGTCTTTCGTTATATACCCGGTCCGTCTGTACTGCGGAGGTCCTCACAGGAACTGAGCAACATGTGTGTCACCTTGAAGTCAATGGCTATGGTGTGAATGCTGTCATGGACTCCGGCAGTCAGGCGACTTTAGTACATGCCAGCTTAATGGATCCTGGGGCCCTCACAGACTCAACCGTGGGCATCAGTTGCATACATGGCGATACCAAACACTACCTCACTGCCTGGGTCACTCTAGCCACGTCGTTGGAGGCCAGAAGACACCAGGCGGCTATCGTACAGTCTATGTGGCACAGTTTAATACTGGGAAGAGACTTTCCCTTGTTCTGGGACTTGTGGTCCTTCAAAAATGGTTTGAACGGACGGGTTGAGGATAAGCCCATGATTAAACCCCTGAGCCTGACCCCCGAGCCATTGGAGCAAGATGACGAGGAGGGGCCCATCTCGGGGGTAGCTCCAGAAACTGTGGACTCTCCCTTGGCAGTGTTTGAGGGCGAGGCAGGGGAGCCAGAGGATGTTGTAGAGATGCCCGGTCTTGACGTGGCCCGTGATAGTTTTGGGACCGCTCAACACCGGGATCCTACTTTAAGCAGGGCGTGGGAAAATGTAAAGGTTTCGGAGGGGTCTCCGTTGTATCCAGGGGCTCAAAATGAGTTCCCCCATCTGGCGGTGCAACAGGGCATGTTGTATCATATAGACAAAGTGCGAGGGATGGAGATTGAGCAGGTGGTGGTGCCCAAGGCCGTTCGTCAGGTGGTTTTAGACCTGGCGCATAAGCATCCCTTGGGGGGTCACCTAGCTGGAGATAAGACCGCATTCTGCAGCGTTTCTTTTGGCCCGGACTGGTGGGTGATGTAACCCAGTACTGTCAATCGTGCCCTACTTGCCATTTGACCGCACCTATGTCCCATTTTAGAAGCCCCCTGGTGCCCTTGCCGATAATAGAGGTCCCCTTTGAGAGGATAGCAATGGATATAGTTGGTCCACTTGTTAAATCAGCCAGGGGTCATCAATACATTCTGGTAGTGCTGGATTACGCCACCCGCTATCCTGAGGCTGTACCCCTACGGAACGCCAATGCGAAAGCGATTTCAAAAGAGCTTGTTCATATGTTCTCTCGCACGGGCATTCCGAAAGAAATACTGTCGGACCAGGGGACCCCCTTTATGTCCCGGATACTAAGGGACCTATGTAAACTGCTAAGAATCTCCCATCTGCGTACGTCAGTGTATCACCCCCAAACCGACGGACTGGTGGAGCGTTTCAATAAAACCCTAAAGGGGATGTTGAAAAGGATGGTGGATAAGGACGGGAAGGATTGGGATGCTCTCCTGCCATATCTCTTATTTACCATACGAGAGGTACCCCAGTCCTCCACGGGCTTTTCACCTTTTGAGTTGGTTTATGGGTGGAGTCCCAGGGGCCTGTTAGATATTGCCAAGGACACTTGGGAGCAAGAGGTAACTCCGTACCGCAGCGTGATTGAACATGTGACGCTTATGCAGGACAGGATTGCGTCAGTCATGCCAATAGTAAAAGACTCTTTGAAACGTGCATAACACGCCCAGAGCAGGGTGTACAATCGAGCGGCAAAAACCCGAGTCTTTCAACTCGGAGACCGGGTATTAGTGTTGGTACCCACCGTAGAAAATAAGTTTCTTGCAAAATGGCAGGGCCCCTATGAGGTACTGGACAGGGTAGGTGAAGTGAACTATAAGATACACCAACCCGACAAGAGAAAACCCGAGCAAATCTACCACGTAAACTTGCTCAAGTCCTGGCGAGACAGAGAGAGAGTCTGGTGGCAGGTGTTGCCCTGGAGAGTGGGCCTAGAGGGACCCCAACCTCTGGAGTAACCAGCCCCCAGAAGGTACTGCCGGAGGTGGGTATTGCGGACTCGTTATCCCAGAGCCAAAAACAGGAAACCAAGGAGTTCGTGCAGAAAAATGTGGATGTTTTTTCGGGCGTGGGGCTCCGCGCAATTTCTATGTCTAGCCAGGTACAGCTAAGCAGCTGGGGGCTGGAATCCGCAGCGCAGGGATGCCCAAGCTTTCTGGGCACCCCCCGCTGCAAATTGCAGCCCCCAGCCGCCCCAGAAGATGGCGCGTTCATTGAAGCGCCATCCTCTGGCGCGGAACCCCGCTCTTCCAGCGGCCCTGGTGGCGGTGGCACGCTGGGTAATAGAGGTTAGGGCCAGCTTTGTATTATCAGCTGGCCCTAAGCCCGAATTTTATGGCAGTCACGCCAATATTAGACATGACCGCCATGAATTTCTATTAAATTGTTTTAAAAAAAACACAACACAGAGAAATTTTTTTATTAGAAATAAAAATAAAAGCCATTAGGGACTCCATCTTTAATTAAAAAAATCCTCTTCTGTCCGACGCAGTCCAAAACGCGATGTCCTATCTGCTACATCCCCTGTGTATAGATATAGATGTCTATGCACAGGGAATGAGCAGACTGAGAACAATCTCAGCACTGCTACATCATCTCTGTGCACAGACATTCATGTCTGTACACAGGGAATGAGCAGACTGAGAACAATCTCAGCACTGCTACATCAGGCAGCAGGCGGGCTCTAGGACCCTGGAGCTGCACACAGCAGACATGACTCTTCTCTTATCTGTGCGAGTTTCCCAGCGATTACTTACAAAGTAAACGAGTCCAATGCAAATAAATGACAACTAGGATTGCTTCAGGCTGAAGCTTCTGACACACATCTGCGATTTGTAAATCTCACACTACTCGCTATTACTCGCTTCCCCATTCATTAACATTGGACTCGCTAGACTCGCAACGAGTAGCGAGTCCTGGGCTCGGACTCGCTAGAGTCAAGCGATTCCGAGTAATTTAGGATTCGCCCATCACTATTCTAAAGTTAGTGTCCAAACAGTATCATCCAATAAAAGTCCTAAAGCCAAAGCTGCAACTTTAAATGTATCATGCAATACTTTGTTAACTGTTTTCAAATAATCATAACTTGTAGCTCCTTTGACATGCAGTAGTAACAGCCGAACGCAATATCTTTCTTGATCCTTGACACTAACAGTATGCATGCATCCAATTATTTTGCTAACTCCTCATTGTCTTGGCTTCCAAGTTTTATTCCTAATGTAATGCCCTGGAATCTCACAATACAAGTACTGCCTTGCGTTGTCGTCACGTTGGTTCAGCAAAACCATTCCATTAATGTTGACGTCATGTCAAGTTTTTGACACATCTTCGTCTTGACAATTTTCATAGAAATAAAGCTGTTGTTGATTAGGTAAATGGATAGCTAAACATATAATGGCATGGGATTGTGAATGCATTGCTAATGCAAATATCCTCCAAGCAGCTTCTAGAGCACTCGCATATCTTGAGTCAAGAAAAGTTGATGATTCATTGTGATTGACTGTTGTCTGTTGTATTTCAACATTAGCTTTGTCATGGCCCTTGTAGATGTACTTAAAAAGATATTTGACACTTTTTATTGAAGCGCAGATTTCTACGTTGATGTGACAGTTGTAGCATTTTGATAAGTATGGGTTGTATGGGACTATCCATGAGTTATTTATAATTTTTTTTTGTGAACAATGTTATCAATGTGTGCTCACTGGTAGGATGGGTAGCCATCCAAGTCTTTAACAGTGTGCTGTTGTAACTCATTTGGAAAGCCTTTAGTACACTTGCCGTTTTTCATGCATGGACTTTTTGGATTTGCTTCACCGCATGGACCATGAGCCATATGAGAGATAACAATATCATACAGTTCAGGATATTTGTCTTGGTTAGGATTTTCAGCCCACACTATGTTGTCAGTTTCTTCCTCTGTGCGAAACATAGAATCCGCATCTAAGATAATAAGTATTTGCGCATGTGGGAGACCTCGTTTCTGAAACTCAATGACATGTACCATTGCTACAACTGTTCCAAAAAGGCCATTTTTTATATATTTCAAAAGGCTGGTGAGTTTGAGTCGAAATGCGCGTGCAACTAAGTCCGATCTGTGTTCCACTTGTTGCGAGGGTAATAGATTTTCAGTAATTTCCGTCCATTTAGGATTACAGGTCATTGTCACAAAAATGTCAGGTCTTCCATACTTTGTGACTATTGCCAATGCATCTTGATAACGCTGTTGCATGCTGCGGGGTCTACGACGGGAGAATTACTGTTTTTCCAATGGGAATTCCCTTTTGAATTGATTGCTTTTGCAAATGTTTTTGAAGAACGCAATAGTCTTCAACTTTAAGTTGTTTTTGGTTTATTCATATAAAATTTAGGCAATTAGCTTCAATTTTAACGTATGCATTTACTAAGCACTGTTGTGTCAGTTTGCCACCGTTTAAAATAGGATTGAAGTAATTTCGTACAGACAAAGAAAACTGTACTACTGCAGTTGTGTATTTCGTGTTAAAGTGCCTTGCTGGTGTAGGTTTTCATGCCACCCTTGATCACCTCTTGGAAAGTATAGCGGATACAGAAGAGTATCAAGGTTGCTGTGCAAAATGCTAATTCGCTGTGTCTTAGGGCCGCTTTACACACACCAACTTCTGTGTCCAACTTCTGACCACTGAACAGATCTCTGGTTGCAATGAAATCATGGACACATTGCTCCATTTTGTACACAGCCACAAAATGGAACAATGTGTCCATGATTTCACTGCAACCAGAGATCTGTTCAGAAGTTGGTCACAGAAGTTGGTGTGTGTAAAGCGACCCTTAGGAAGCAAAGGGTTGTTAAGGTCTGGCTTAAGATTGGACTAATATATCCCTTTGAGAAGGAGGCTTTCCATCATCGTTTTGAAAAACAACTGCAACCTCACTTACACGTGGTTTGTTATAACGTTGGGGATCTTGTAAATGTTCTTGTTTAACACCTTCATGACCCAGCCTATTTTGACCCTAAAGACCTTGGCGTTTATGTGAATTCCGACCAGTGTCCCTTTATGAGGTAATAACTCTGGAACACTTCAACAGATCCTAGCGATTCTGAGATTGTGTGTTCGTGACATATTGGGCTTCATGTTAGTATTAAAATTAGGTCGATAATTTTTGCATTTACTTGTGAAAGAATCAAAAATTTGGCAAAAACTTTGAACATTTCGCACTTTTCAAATTTTTAAATTTTATTGTGCTAAACCAGAGAGTTATGTGACACAAAATAGTTCATAAATAACATTTCCCACATGTCTACTTTACATCAACACAATTTTGGAAAAAAATATTTTTTTTTGTACGAAGTTATAAGGGTTCAAAGTTTAACAGCAATTTTTCATTTTTCCAGCAACATTTACAAAACCTTTTTTTTTAGTGACCACATCACATTTGAAGTCCCTTTGAGGGGTGTACATGACATAAAACACCCAAAAGTGACACCATTCCAAAAACTGCACTCCTCAAGCTACTCAAAACTACATTCAAGAATATTATTAACCCTTCAGGTGCTTCACAGGAACTAAAGCTACGTGGAAGGAAAAAATGGACACTTTAATTTTTCTGACAAAAATGTTCTTTTAGCCTCAATTCTTTCATTTTCACATGGGCAACAGGATAAAATGGATCCTAAAATTTGTTGGGCAATTTCTCCTGAGGACACCGATACCTCATATGTGGTCATAAACCACTGTTTGGGCGCACGTCAGGGCTCAGAAGGGAAGGAGCGCAATTTGTCTTTTGGAGCTAATTTTCCATTCAAAAAGTAACCCCCCAGGGAACTTATCTAGATTCATAGTGAGCACTTTGAACCCCCAGGTGCGTCAGAAATTAATCCGTAAAAATGAAAAAAGAAATTTTTTGTGGAAAAAAAGCACTTTTTCATTTTTACGGATCAATTTGTGAAGCACCTAGGGGTCAAAGTGCTCACTATGCATCTCGATAAGTTCCTTGGGGGGGTCTAGTTTCCAAAATGGGGTCACTTGTGGGGGAGCTCCAATGTTTAGGCACACAGAGGCACTCCAAACGCGACATGGTGTTCGCTAACAATTGGAGCTAATTTTCCATTCAACTTGTTAGCGGACACCATGTCTCATATGGAGAGCCCCTGTGTGCCACCAGCACAAGGGCAACTGGAAGAATTGGCGCACAGCACCAGAAAATAGCGCCTCTACTGAATGCGCTATTTTCTGGGGTGGCTGTTGGTTGCACTTTGCAGCGTGGGGGGCCCACAACATTTGGGTCTCTCCATGCTGAGGATTCCAGCCCCCAGCTGCCAAGTTGTACCTGGCTGGCAACCATAAATAAAGCAAAGCTGCATCTTATTTTATTTGTAGAAGTAAAAAAAATAATGATGTGGGGCTTCACCATATTTTTGGTCCAGCCAGGTACAACTTGGCAGCTACAGACTGCTACCAACCCCTAGCTGCCTCGTTGTACCTGGCTAGCAACCAGAAATACAGCAAAGCCCTTTTTTTTTTATTTCTAGAACTAATTTCAGAAAAAAAATGAAGTGGCGCTCTGCCATATTTTTGGTCCAGCCAGGTACAACTTAGCAGCTACGGATTGCCAACAACCCCCAGCTGCCTCGTTGTACCTGGCTGGCAACCAAAAATACAGCAAAGCCCATTCTTTTTTTATTTCTAGAATTAATTCTAGAAAAAAATTGACGTGGGGCGCCGCCATACTTTTGGCAACCATGGACGCTCGTCTCCTTTGCAGCCTCCTCTCCCTGCAGAGGAGCTGATCACCATGGCAACATGCCGGCACAAGTATCCATGGTTGCAAAGGTGATCGACTCCTCTATAGCGAGATGAGCCTGCAGAGGAGCCGATCACCATGGCAACCATGAACGCTCGGCCGGCACAAGCATCCATGGTTGCTATGGTGATCAGCTCCTCTGCAAGCTCATCTTGCTGCAGAGGAGCCGATCACCATGGTAACCATGCTTATCGGCTCCCGCTCTCTCCTCCGGTCTTCCTCACTTGTCGGCTCCTCTGCAGCCTCATCTTGCTACATGGCAACGTATTCTCTGCAGCGAGTAAGGCTGCAGAGGAGCCGACAAGTGAGGAAGACCGGAGGAGAGAGAAGACGGAAGGAGGATCCGGCTCCAAGGAGGTGAGTATGAAGCAGGAGGGTGAGGGGGAGGCATCGGAAGCGCTGGGACCGGGATCACTGTCAAGCTGCTGCCGACTCCTGCAGTACTCCCAGGCATCCGATCACCCCTCTCCCCCATGCCTGCCGCCTGTGCAGCAGGGGACAGGGGTGATCGGTTGCCTGGGGGTGCTGCAGGAGCCGGCGGCAGCTTGACAGCAATTCCGGTCCCAGCGCCTCCGGTGACCGGGATTGCTCCCCGCTCTCAAGCTGCCGCCGGGGGATGGTGGGGCCATCGGCGGGCAGGGGGCAGGCAGGAGGCGGTGGCAGGGCTGCGGCACCTTGGTACCTCCTTCTTCAGCCTTCCATCCACATATTGGATGTGTCTGTGAGATGCCGCACCCTTGGCTAGTCTCACGGCAGTTTGTTGGTGTCGTCGCCTTCCAGCTTCTGCAGCTTTTCTGTCATTGTCACTGGTGTATTTGTGGTTATGACCAATTAAACCCATTGAATAAACGTGACTGAAGTAGTTCAGACTGTCACTGACAAAACGTGTGAAGTAAATGTGACCGAAGAACAGCACACTATGACTGACAGCCTTGTAAACAGGAGTGAAGTGCGTCACACTGACTGACAGCCTTATAAACAGGAGTGAAGTGTGTCACACTATGACTGACAGCCTTATAAACAGGAGTGAAGTGTGTCACACTATGACTGACATCCTTGTAAACAGCAGTGAAGTGTGTCACACTATGAGCGGCAGCCTTGTAAACAGGAGTGAAGTGCGTCACACTATGAGCGGCAGTTCAAATTGCGCGCCAATATACCAAGTCGTGCTCCACTTCGCTGATTGGCCGCCGCCACGGGATTCATATTTCCCACCAATCCGCGCCACTCCGCTAATTGGTCGCTGCCGGCCGCGGCGACCAATCAGCAAAGCGTGTTTTAAAACACGCACCAAATGCGCTGATTCATTGCCGCAGCTGACGGTGACCAAACAGCGAAGCAGAGCACGGCTTGGCAGGGGTTTTGAATCCTGCACCGCTGGTTGGTCGCCGCTAAGAGCGGCGACTAGCGGCGTGGGATTCATATTTCCCGCCAAACTGCACTGCTTCGCTGATTGGTCGCCGCCAGCCGCGGCGACCAATCAAAGAAGTGGTGGGGCTTGGCAGGGGATTTGAATCCCGGCCGCCATATAGGAATACCCATAATGTGGATGTTCCAATATGGCGGTCGGGGTATACGTATGCAAAAAAGCCTCGCGCATTCAAAACTCATGCCAAGCTGAAACCTGGCTACGACAACGCATCGGCGTCGCTATCGCCGGGATACACGGGTCCGGCCATGGCTAACGTCGGAAGATCAGTGGCACTAGTGGCTGATCTCCCGACGGTAGCCGCGGCTCATCTACTGCCGCACAGAGGTCCACGGCGAGCCAGCCGGGAGATGACCGGCGTCAGCTCGCAGCAGTAGTACCCCGACCGCCATATTGGAGCACCCACATTATGGGTATTCCTATATGGCTGCCGGGATTCAAATCCCCTGCCAAGCCCAGCTACTTCTCTGATTGGTCGCCTCAGCTGGCGGCGACCAATGAGCGCTGGCGCGTGATTTTCTGGGCAGACACGATTAGGCAATTATATAGTAGATATATATACACATCTGAGTAAAGTGGGAAACTTGTCAAGAGTGAATCTAATTAGTTGCTTGCTATCTTAGCATGGGACACACCAATAGGGGCTTCTGTTTGCAAGTGACACCCTCCATTCCTCATCACAGGGGTGATTATCCCATAAGGTTACGTTAAGCCGCCGCCGCTATTAAGAACATGGACCAGCAGCAAAGCAGGAAGTGTCCATGGAATGCAGAGTGCGCTCCAAGTACCGAAAGTGGGATGAGACGGCACCGCCACCTCCCATGTCCCTCTGTTATGTTCATGTCTGCAGACTTATCTCTATCTTCTTGAATTACTTCATTGCTTTATTGTAAACTCCTGTGATACCTTCCAACTGTATTACTGCCCTGTGCTTGTGTACTGGGTATATGCAGTATGTTTCCTGGGGCATTTAGATTGCTGTACATGATTCTAGAGCACAACACCCAATACACACTTGGTGTGTTTTATTAAATGTTTTTACAACTGATCATTGTCTTTTGTTGCATGTATCTTTTGTGTTTTGTCAGAATAAACCTCTGTATTAGCTTTTTTTCCCACGAAAACAACTCTGCTTGCCTCTACACTGTATGCAGAATTATTAGGCAAATCAATATTTTGATCACATGATACTTTTTATACATGTTGTACTACTCCAAGCTGTATAGGCTTGAAAGCCAACTACCAATTAAGTAAATCAGTTGATGTGCATCTCTGTAATGAGGAGAGGTGTGGTGTAATGACATCAACACCCTATGTAAGGTGTGCTTAATTAATAGGCAAATGCCTTTCCTTAGGCAAAATGTGTCAGAAGTGAGATTTGACGGGCTCTGAAAAGTCTTGAAATTGCCAAACTTTTGAAGCATGATCAACGAACAATCAAGCGTTTCATGGCAAATAGCCAACAGGGTCGCAAGAAGCGTATTGGGCAAAAAAGGCGCAAAATAACTGCCCATGAATTGAGGAAAATCAAGCGTGAAGCTGCCAAGATGCCATTTGCCACCAGTTTTGCCATATTTCAGAGCTGCAATGTTACTGGAGTATCAAAAAACACAAGGTGTGCTATACTCAGAAACATGGACAAGGCTGAAAAACGACCACCTTTGAAAAAGAAACATAAGATAAAATGTCAAGACTGGGCCAAGGAATGTCTTAAGACTGATTTTTCAAAGGTTTTATGGACTGTTGAAATGAGAGTGACTCTTGATTGGCCAGAAGGATGGGCCAGAGGCTGGATCAGTAAAGGGCAGAGAGCTCCACTCCGACTCAGACACCAACAAGGTGGAGGTGGGGTACTGGTATGGGCTGGTCTCATCAAAGATGAACTTGTGGGACCTTTTCAGGTTGAGGATGGAGTGAACCTCAACTCCTGGA
The DNA here is from genome assembly GCA_033576535.1 of Allobates femoralis. Taxonomy (NCBI): domain Eukaryota; kingdom Metazoa; phylum Chordata; class Amphibia; order Anura; family Aromobatidae; genus Allobates; species Allobates femoralis. Next base: position 355,995,442 of record JARQOC010000005.1, on the reverse strand, counting down.
CCTACTGCCAGTTTCTGGAAGACAACTTCTTCAAGCAGTGGTACAGGAAGAAGTCAGTATCGTTCAAGAAAAACATGATTTTCATGCAGGACAATGCTCCATCACATGCATCCAACTACTCCACCGCATGGCTGGCCAGTAAAGGTCTAAAAGAAGACAAAATAATGACATGGCCCCCTTGTTCACCTAATCTGAACCCCATAGAGAACCTGTGGTCTCTCTTAAAATGTGAGATCTATAGGGAGGGAAAACGATACACCTCTCAGAACAGTGTCTGGGAGGCTGTAGTGGCTGCTGCATGCAATGTTGCTCATAAACAGATCAAGCAACTGACAGAATCTATGGATGGAAGGAAGGATGTTCAGTGTCATCATAAAGAAAGGTGGCTTTATTGGTCACAAATTTTTTTTGTGTTTTGCTTTTGCATGTCAGAAATGTTTTTTCCTAAATTTTGTGCAGTTATATTAGTTTACCTGGTGAAAATAAACAAGTGAGATGGGAATATATTTGTTTTTTATTAAGTTGGCTAATAATTCTGCACAGTAATAATTACCTGTACAAACAGAAATCCTCCTAAGATAGCCAAATCTAAGAAAACCCACTCCAACTTCCAAAAATATTAAGCTTTGATATTTATGAGTCTTTTTGGTTCATTGAGAGCATAGTTGTTGATCAATAATAAAGATAACCCTCTAAAATACAACTTGCCTAATAATTCTGCACACAGTGTATTTACTAAAGAATGTCTGTTTAATTGTTCATCATGGTGCCTGATATGCCACTTTGTTTTCTCATGTTCATCTCCCAAAGGCATATGGCGCATGTATGATGCGCATTAGTGGTGCACATCATCTTTTCTTTTTTGTATTTTTAGGGAGCATCTGAAACTATGTAAGTTGTGGATAGACCTAATTTCATTGGGTAGAGCATTCCAGAGGATTGGTGCAACTCGGGAGAAGTCTTGGAGCCAGGAGTGGGAGGTTTGGATTGGTGCAGATGTTAGTCTAAAGTCGCTTCCAGAGCAAAGAGAATGGGTGGGATGATAAACAGAGATGAGGGTAGAGAGTTAGAGAGGTGCTGCACTGTGAAGAGCTGTGGGTGAGAACAAGGAATTTGAATTGTATCCTATAGTGTATGGACAACCAGTGCAATGACTGGTATAGAGCGAAGCGTCTCAGTAACAGTTAGCCAGATAGGTGACCCTGGCTTCTGTATTAGGGATGGACTGGAGAGGGGGGAGGCTAGTGAGGAGGAGGCCAATTAATATACAATTACAATAATCAAGGCAGAAGTGACTCAGGGCCACAGTGAAGGTATTAGTTGTTTCCATGGTGAGAAAGGGGCAGATTCTAGAGATTTTCTTCAGGTGCAAGCGGCAAGGGCGGGCAAGGGGCTTGTATATAGGAAGTGAAGGAGAGATTAGCGTCAAACATAACATCCAGACAGTGAGCCTGCTACCTAGGCGTTATTGTGGTGCCACACACTGATAGGAAGATGGCAGATTTAGGGAGGTTAGTGAAGGGTGGGAGCAGGAGAAGTTCGGTTTTGGAAAGGTTGAGTTTTAGATACAGGGCAGACATGATGTTGGAGACTATGGTTAGACAGTCATTGGTGTGAAGAAGTGTATAGTTGTGTGTCATCAGCATAAAGATGGTACTGGAAATCAAATCTGCTGATGGTCTGTCCAGTTGGGGCCGTGTAGAGAGAGAGAGGAAAAGAGGGCAAAGGACTGATCCCTGAGGGATCCCAATAGTGTGAGAAAGAGGAGAGGAAGTGGAGCCAGCAAATGATACTAAAAAAGTGGGCCAGAAAGGTCCAGGAGAGATGTGTCCTTTATGCCAATTGAGTTCAGCATAGCGAATAGAAGATGGTGGTCAACAGTGTCAAGTACGAGGGCGGGGGTAAGGGAAAAGAGGCTCACCTCACATAATATTCCTCCAGGCTCCCAGGCTGCTGGTTAAGCAGCTGGCACCACTGCTGAAGATCATGAATTTAAATCTATATAGCTGCTGATTAGTAAGGACGTTGTCCAAAACACGTCCGGCGTTATTATGATTTTCATTTTTTTAAAAAGTCAACCTCTTATTATGGACAAGTGGCTCCGATCCTTTAAATTCATGAGTGTCAAAAGCTGCAGAGAGTGTCAATGAGTGTCAAACAACATCGATCTGGGGCTCCATGCAAAATCTCACCTCGTGGGGTATCCAGGATCATGTGGAAGGTGAGAGATCAGCCTAAAACTACACAGCGGGAGCTTGTTAATGATCACAAGGAAGCTGGGACCACTGTCACCAAGAAAACGAATAGTAAAACATTACGCCGTAACGGATTAAAATCCTGCAGTGCGTGCAAAGTCCCACTGCTCAAGAAGGCACATGTGCAGGCATGTCTGAAGTTTGCAAATGAACACCTTGGGATTCTGAGATTCTGAGAGTGATTGAGAAAAGCTGCTGTTGTCACGTGAGAGAAAAATTGAACTATTTGGCATTAACTCAACACGCCGTGTTTGGAGTAATAGAAATGCTGCCTATGACCCAAAGAACACCATCCCCACAGTCAAGCATGGCGGTGGAAACATTGTCTTGGGGGTGTTTCTCTGCTAATGGAACAAGACTAGTTTGCCACATCAATGGGACAATGGATGGAGCCATGTACTGTAAAATACTGAGTGACAACCTCCTTCCCTACGCCAGGACATTAAAAATGGGTCGTGGCTGGGTCTTCCAGCATGACAGTGACCCAAAGCATACAGCCAAGGCAACAAAGGAGTCAAAAAGAAGCACATTAAGGTCATGGAGTGACCTAGCCAGTCTCCAGACCTTAATCCCATAGAAAATTTATGGAGGGACCTGAAGCTCTGAGTTGCCAAGTGACAGCCTCAAAATCTTAATGATTTAGAGATGATCTGCAAAGAAGAGTGGACCGAAATTCCTCCTGACATGTGCGCAAACCTCATCATTAACTACAAAAAAAAGTCGGCTGTGCTTGTCAACAAGGGCTTTGCCACCAAGTATTAAGTCTTTTTTTTTGCCAGAGAGATCACATACTTATTTCTCTCTCCAAAATGTAAATATAGTTATACAATTTAGACAATGTGATTTTCTGCAGTTTATTTTTGATATTCCTATCTCCCACTGTTAAAATTAACCTATCCTTAAAATTATAGACTGTTCATGTCTTTGTCAGTGGGAATGTAATATAAAGATCCCCGGCATACAAATCAATAAATGATGAAAGGGAGACGTCAGCTCAAACTCTCACAATCTTTATTGTAGTTCACGTAGTACATCAGTGGTAAGCTCAACCCTGCCAATTCGACCTATTAAGGTCTTCACTGGGGTCACCAAGCTACAGAAATGATAAATAAGTACAAACACAAAACCAAAACAGGATAGGGAGTCCTTGACAAATAATACAGAAATAACAAATACGCTCCTAGAAACTCGGTGTTAAGAAAAAATTATATACAATGTGGGATAACTTACAACCACCCTCGAAATAAACATTGAATCTATATTCAAAATTACTGATACATAACTAGACATTTTCATAAAAACGGGGACAAAAAAAACAGTGTATGAAGTACTATTATACCCAGACAAAATACAGAAAGTTATCTAAACTAGGAAAGGAAGGAGGTAACAATAGCCAATGGTAATGTGCTAAATACGGTCTGTGCAAGCCGTGTACCGGAACCCATAAAGAGATCAAAGAATGAAAGTAGATATGGATGGGATAACTACCTAGTGGGGTTATGCAAAATGAATAGGGGGTAAATCCCCTATCTTGTGGAGATACTGTTGCCTGTGAATATACATGCGTTTCAGAGGGTTAATAAGGGGGGGGAGAGGCAAAAACTCCGATCAGCGTGCACATACTACGCAGAATGCGGGGATGCCAACGTGCATATGCAAGCATGCACACGGGTATATAAACAGAGGATATTAAAACCTCGGGGTGACGTGGGTCGCGAGCATATGTCTGGGGATGGACGTTACAGAAAGGGGGAGAATGTCAATCGCTCATTAAGCCCATTCGGCGACATAGTCCCCAGTCTGTGAATCCAACGGCATTCCAATTTAGCCAGAGCCTTTTTTAGATCTCCGCCTCGTATACCCAGGTGGACTTGGTCTATGCCGCGGACTCGAATACTGGAGGGGTCACACTGATGATGTAATTTAAAATGTCGTGGGATGGTTCGTAACGTTGACAAATCATCCACCTTTACTGCTCCCTCAATCCCCTTCACATGCTCGCGAACCCTTCTCCGAAACTCCCTCGACGTCAGTCCTACATATACAAGCTCACAGCTGCACGTGGCATAATAAATTACCCCCACACTGCTGCACGAAATGTACCACCTGATCTCATAGTTCTTCTTTCCATCTGCACTAGCAAAGTGTGTGGCTCTGATGACATTTCTACATGAGAGACAGGACCCGCATGGATAACACCCCCATTTCGGCTTTCCAATGTTAAATGGGAAGACCGATTTACGCACATAATGACTATGTACTAGGGTGTCACGCAGGCTCCTGCCCCTCCTTGCAGTCATCAATGGACGGTCTGGGATATACTCCCGTAAAACCGGATCACTTTTGAGAACCTGCCAGTGTCTGTTGAGAATGCCTCTGATAGCGTGCCATTGGTTATTGTACGTGGAAATGAATCTCACCACGGGTTTGTCAGTCTTTTCCTCCTGGGGTTTAGGGCATAATAAGGTGTTTCTTGGTGTTCCTCTTGCCCTCCTATAGCCCTTTCTGATGCTGCGGTTGCTGTATCCCCTGTCCACAAATCGCTCCCGCATATCCGCCGCGCACAACTCGAAGTCGACATCGCTAGAACAAATCCGTCTCAGGCGTAAGAATTGTCCAATCGGGATTGCAGCGATAGTCGACCCCGTGTGCGCAGATGACGCGTGCAGGAGTGCGTTCACAGAGGTCTCCTTTCTGAATATGCTTGTCCCAACATCGCCCCCCGTCTGCACAGTAATTTTAATATCCAAGAATTCAATGGTCCTTGGATGATGTTTATATGTGAGGGCGATGTTGAGATTATTGCAATTCAGAGAGGAGACAAACTTCTCCAGTTCGGTGACGGTTCCACCCCAGAGAATAAGTATATCATCGATATAACGGATCCAGCACTGCGCATGGGCTACGGCCTGCACCCCGCCGCCAAAAACCTCCCTCTCCCACCATCCGAGAAAGAGGTTAGCGTACGACGGGGCACAGGCCGCGCCCATCGCAGTGCCCCGTTTCTGGAGGTAGAACCAGTCACCGAAGAGGAAGAAGTTATGTGTAAGCACATATTCCAGCAGAGTCAGAACCAGAGAGCAGAGGTGTACATCCAAATTGCTCGTCTCCAGGAAGAATTTTGCTGCACATAACCCGTGGTGATGTTCAATGCAAGTATATAGGGACTCCACGTCAATGGCTACCAGTGAAACCCCACCCTCTAAGTTTAAACCATCCAGACGCCTCAGGACGTCCGTAGTGTCTCTGACATAGGAGGGGAGTGTCTCCACTAGTGGATGTAGATAGAATTCAATAAACTTACATGTCATGTCACAAAGCCCTCCTATGCCAGAGACAATCGGACGCCCCGGCGGAGTCTGGGGATTTTTATGAATCTTGGGTAATAAATAGAAGGTGGGGATCACCGGTGCCTTGACGAGGAGCCCATCAAGAACTTTCTTTGTGATAATGCCCTGTTCAAAGGCATTCTCAAGGACACTGGCAAGTTCAGCTGAAAAATTTCCAAGGGGGCTCGAAGGGAGTCGCTCGTAGTACGCCTTATTGCGCAGTTGGCGCATTACTTCCCGCTCATACATGTCCGAAGGCCAAAGTACCACGTTTCCGCCCTTATCGGCCGGTTTGATTATTACGTCTTTCAAGTCGGCCAACTCCCGTAACGCCGTTCTTTGTTTATAGGAGAGATTCCCTTTCGCTTTGTTGGTATCCAATTGTTTCAAATCGTTCAACACCAATGTGTTAGCTGCAGCACTATGTAAGATTTATTTGGGTACTCATTACACTCTCCTTATAATGTGACGATATTATGATTTATTGACTTGTTTGTATGGATTGTAATTGTGAAACCCGCGCTACTTGAACTGTACATTGTGCTTCGGCTGCTGATTTTACCCCTGGTGGTATGTTGAACTTTGAGGCACTGAGTGTTTTCTGTCTCTTAACTTGTCTGCACCCTCCTTTTATGTACTTACTGGTTCTGGTTATTGTCTGCTTGTTTTTTAATGTAATAAACTGATGATTTTTACCTGCAACCAAACAATTTCCTATACCTGTTATTTAGGTGCATTATACGGTTTTTCGTTGTTTTTCAATACGTAGTGTGTTTATTGGCACTACTGCCACAGATGGCCACTCTGAATGAGGCAATAAAGCGTTTGTGAAAATGCTGTAAAGAAATGCGCAAGAAGATTGTCAGAAACCCATCTCTGTCTGGCATGACCCCTGTCAGTAGGTCCCTATCATTAGACTGTACCTTAATAGTGGGGAAGAGGGATCAGGAGGAGGCCGCGCTCTCCGCTGCGCTATATTTTCCGGCCGTGGCATTGACAAGCCTCTGTCACTCAGTAACATCAATGCAGTTCATTGGCCAGTGAGAGACCCGCAGCTGCCGTCGACGTATGACGTCACCTGCGGGCCTCCCATTGGCTGGCAGCATTCATTGATGTTACTGAGCAGCAGAGGCTTGTCAGTGCCGCGGCCGGAAAATATAGCGCAGCAGGGAGCGCGGCTCCCTCTGGCACGTATAGCCGGCATGTTTGTCCACGGTTCCGCAGGCCGCACAAGTGAAGCCCCAGGGGCCGCGTGTTTGAGACCCCTGTCTTAGAGCATGTACCTCCTATGAGGTGAGGTGGAGATAAAATCAAACGCCTCAAAGAGAGGGAAGCCTACTGGATCTTCTCTTTACAAACATTGAAACCAAGGGGGCTCAATCGTGAATATGAGGTTATCCTGTGATCTGCCTGTTTATAACTATTCATCATAATGTTCTTGTTTTTCCAAACAATATTTATTAGTCAAAAAGAAGAAAAAACATCGGCACTCACCAGAACGGCATATAGCGGGATTTTTCTTTTTATTTAGTCCAGGAGCAGCATACAAAGGGGTGCAGGGAGGGGGCGCAGAGGTGACGATGGCACCGTTTCGGGTAAGTACCCTTCCATGGGTGACCCGTGGAAGGGTATTTACCCGAAACGGTGCCGTCGTCACCTCTGCGCCCCGTCCCTGCACCCCTTTGTATGCTGCTCCTGGACTAAATAAAAAGAAAAATCCTGCTATATGCCGTTCTGGTGAGTGCCGATGTTTTTTCTTCTTTTTGCTTGATTTCCAATACTGAGATTGTTTCTGGCACCTCAGACGGTCCTGTGTCTCCCCCTCACACGTAATTTAGTTCCCCAGTGGGAACCCCAGTATTAGCTACGGTGGTGCCTCTTTTTTCATTTCTGCTCTGGACTAATATTTATTAGTGTACATTCATACCCAAGCTATCCTTTGTCTGCAGTTTGGTACCCTTATTGCTCTACTATTTATTGCTCTGATTGTCTTTCACATTTAGTTTCCAAGTGCCAGACTTATCATTGGTTTATTTGCAATATTAATGCAGCTAAACCAAGTTTCTTACAAATTAGTTAATTTTATATCTTATATCTAATTATCTCTCTGTTTGTACTTTGCTCTAGCTTCCCTGAACACTTTTGCCCTCAATTGTGCTCCCTCCAATGCCCAAAAACTACTGTATCCTTTGTTTACATCTTCAGAATGCTATTCTCCGCTTCCGCTACTGCGCATGCACAACCTGAGGTCCACGGCGCAACTTCCTGCATTACAAATACTAGAAGCAGTAAATCTTGTCACATCCGGCGTGCATACAATGCATGACGATGCCTGTAGACGCCGCTCACAGCTCCCCACGGCAGACTTGTAAGTTTTTATTGTTGGCAGTTCAGGTGCAGACACTTGGGGCATTGGGATTTTGTCCTTAGTTGCTTTATTTATTTATACTTATTTTAATTTATTGTTTTTTTTTTAGCCTACTGGTAAGCCTGAATATGACCACTGATTACTCTATGTGGCCATTATCAGCAGTGCAGGTATGTCCTCATTATTGTACACTAGAAATAGGCCCGATGCTATTGCATGGGAGGGCAGTCTTTGTGCCTGTGTCCCATTGTACGCTCTCTCCTGTCTGTGTTGTCTCTTCCCCTGTGCGCTCTGTCTTACATTTGCCTTTCTCTCCCCTCTGTGTGTGCTGTGTCTCCCTGTGTGCGCTGTCTCTCCCCATGACTCTGCCACCCCCTGTGCCTCTGCCTTTCCTGTGCATTCTTCCTCCCTTGTGGCTTCTGTGTCCCCTGTGCCTTCTCCCTCTCCTGTGCCTTCTAGCTCCCGTGTGCCTGCCTCCCATCACTGAGTCACCATACAATGCTCACCACTGAGCCACCATACAGTGCTCACCACTGAGCTACTGTACCATATTCAGTGCTAACCATTGAGCCTCCATAGTGCTAACCACTGAGCCACAATATACAGTGCTGACCACTGAGCCACCATATACTGTGCTAACTACTGAGCCACTATATACTGTGCTAACCACTGAGCCACCATACAGTGCTAACCACTGAGCCACCATATACAGTGCTAACCACTGAGCCACCATATACCGTGCTAACCACTGAGCCACCATACAGTGCTAACCACTGAGCCACCCTACAGTGCTAACCACTGAGCCACCATTCCGTGCTAACCACTGAGCCACCATATACAGTGCTAACCACTGAGCCACCATACAGTGCTAACCACTGATCCACCATACACAGTTCTAACCACTGAGCCACCGTACAGTGCTAACCACTCAGCCACCGTATGCAATGCTAACCACTGAGCTACCATATACAATGCTAACCACTGAGCCACCATACAGTGCTAACCACTGAGCCGCCTAAACACTGAGCCACCATATACAGTGGTAACGACTGAGCGATCATACAGTGCTAACCACTGAGCCGAGCTAGCTTTAAATCTCCAGCCAATACCGCCCTGCTCAGCTGATTGGTCGAGCGCTGCCCACCGCTTGACCAATCAGCTAAGCAGCGCGGTATTATCGGGAGATTTAAAGCTGACTCAGCTCAGTGGTTAGCACTGTATGGTGGCTCTGTGGTTAGCACTGTATATGGTGGTTCAGTGGTTAGCACTGTATGGTGGCTCAGTGGTTAGCACTGTGTATGGTGGCTCAGTGTTTAGCACTGTATGGTGGCTCAGTGGTTAGCACTGTGTGATGGCTCAGTGGTTAGAACGATATGGTGGTTCAGTGGTTAGCACTGTATGGTGGTTCAGTGGTTAGCACTGTATGGTGGCTCAGTGGTTAGCACTGTATATGCTGGCTTAGTAGTTAGCACTGTATGGTGGCTCAGTGGTTAGCACTCTATAGTATGGCTTAGTGGTTAGCACAATATATGCTGGCTCATTGGTTAGCACTGTATGGTGGCTCAGTGGTTAGCACTGTATGGTGGCTCAGTGGTTAGCACTGTATATGGTGGCTCAGTGGTTAGCATTGTATGGTGGCTCAGTGGTTAGCACTGTATACATTGGCTCAGTGGTTAGCACTGTATATGGTGGGTCAGTGGTTAGCATTGTATACGGTGGCCCAGTGGTTAGCACTGTATGGTGGCTCCGTTTTTAGCACTGTATGGTGGCTCAGTGGTTAGCATTGTATATGGTGGCTCAGTGGTTAGCACTGTATATGGTGGCTCAGTGGTTAGGACTGTATGGTGGCTCAGTAGTTAGCACTGTATATGGTGGCTCAGTGTTTAATACTGTATGGTGGCTCAGTGGTTAGCACTGTATGGTGGCTCAGTGGTTAGCACTCTATAGTGTGGCTTGGTGGTTAGCACTGTATGGTGTCTCAGTGGTTAGTACTGTATGGTGGCTCAGTGGTTAGCACTGTATAGTGGCTCAGTGGTTAGCACTGTATGGTGGCTCAGTGGTTAGCACTGTATATGGTGGGTCAGTGATTACCATTGTATGGTGGCTCAGTGGTTAGTACTGTATGGTGGCTCAGTGGTCAGCACTGTATACAGTGGCTGAGTGATTAGCACTGTATATGGTGGCTTAGTGGTTAGCACTGTATATGGTGGCTCAGTGGTTAGTACTGTATGGTGGCTCAGTGGTTAGCACTCTATGGTGGCTCAGTGGTTAGCACTGTATATGGTGGGTCAGTGGTTAGCATTGTATACGTTGGCCCAGTGGTTAGCACTGTTTGTTGGCTCAGAGGTTAGCACAGAATATGATGGGTCTGTGGTTAGCGCTGTAGACGATAGCTCAGTGGTTAGTACTGCGTATGGTGGTTCAGTGGTTAACAGAGTATATGGTGGCTCATTGATTTGCACTGTATGGTGGCGGGAGATTTGAATCCGGCGCCGCTCATTGGCCACCGGCTGAGTCATTCAACGGCGTGGGATTAAAATCCCCCGCCAAAGCTGCATGGCACCGCTCATTGGCTGAGCCGGCCGGCGGCTGAGCCAATGAGCGGTGCCGCGCGGAATTTGAATCCCGCGCTGCTCATTGGCTGAGTGGCACGGGATTCAAAATTCCCCGCCAAACCGCGCGCCGTTTCACTGATTGGTCCTCGCCAACCAATTAGCGAAGCGGGATTTAAATCACGCACCAACAGCGTAATTTAGTCGCCGCGGCTTTTGCGGGGGATTTGAATTCCACGCCGCTGATTGTTTGAGCTGTGCAGGATTCAAATACCCCGCCAAAGCCGGCGGAGGCTCAGGCAATTTGAATCCCATGCGAACCACGGCGACCAATTAGTGAAGCGGGATTTAAATCACGCGCCAACAGCGCTGATTGGTCACTGCGGTCGGCGGCGACCAATCAGCGCTGTTGATGCGTGTTTGTCAGAGCAGCCGCCGGCTTTTGCGGGAGATTTGAATCAGCCAATCAGCGGCGTGGAATTCTAATCCCCCTCCAAAGCCGGCGGCAGCTCAGCCAATCAGCAGTGCTGCCGCCTTCAGGCCAATCAGCACTCCGGGATTCAAATCCCCCACCAAAGCCAGCGGCACTGCTGATTGGCTGAGCTGCCGCTGGCTTTGGCAGGGGATTTGAATCCCCCGCCGCTCATTGGCTGAGCAGAGCGGGATTCAAATCCCCCGCCAAGCCGCACTCTGCTGCACTAAGTGGTCGGCGGCAGCCAATCAGTGCAGTTGGCGCGTGATTTAAATTCCGCTTCGTTGATTGGTCGCCGTGCTCTGTGAGGCTTGGGGGGGTTTTGAATCCCGACCGCAGTATCGTAATGCCCATAACTTGGATGTTCCAATATGGCAGTCGGGGTACTTATGCTGCAAGCAGCCGGGAGATGACTGGCTGGCGCCGGTCATCTCCCGGCTACGTTGCTGCGGACTCTGTTCGGCGGGAGATGACCCGTGACTACCGTCGTCGTGCTGTATAGTAGAATACAAGGCATTTACACCCATGGTGATGAAAAGAAAATCTTCCTCCCGTCTAATGTTTCTAATTTCATTTAGGAGCTGATTAGAGTCCTTTAAATATGAAGGCAAGGTTTTTACTAGTTCTTGTAAAAACAAGTCGATGTAATGGGACAGCTGACTTGTGAGGGAACCAATGCCTGCTATTATTGGTCGACCTGGTGGATTTTTCAGGCATTTGTGTACCTTAGAAAGGTGGTAAAAAATAGCAGTGTTGGGGTGACTCACAAGTCAGCTGTCCCACTACATTAATAGGATAAATATTAGCATTAATAGCATTAATAGCATTAATAATACCATTAATAGGATAAATATTAGCATTAATAGCATAATTAATAGCATTAATAGCATTAGTAATAGCATTAATAGCATTATTATTAGCATTAATAGCATTAATAATAGCATTATTAGCATTAATAATAGCATTAATAACATTATTAATAGCATTAATAGCATTAATAGCATTATTATTAGCATTAATGTCATTATTATTAGCATTAATAGCATTAATAATACCATTAATAAGATAAATATTAGCATTAATAGCATGAATAGCATAAATAATAGCATTAATAGCATTATTAATAGCATTAATATCATTATTATTAGCATAAATAGCATTAATAATAGCATTATTAGCATTAATAATAGCATTAATAACATTATTAATAGCATTAATAACATTATTATTAGCATTAATAGCATTAATAATAGCATTATTAGCATTAATAATAGCATTAATAACATTATTAATAGCATTAATAGCATTATTATGAGCATTAATAGCATTAATAGTATTATTAATAGCATGAATAGCATTATTAATAGCATTAATAGGATTAATAGCATTATTAATAGCATTATTAATAGCATTAATAGCATAAATAATAGAATTAATAGCATAAAAAATAGCATTAATAGCATTAGTATTAGCATAAAGAGCATTAATAGCAATATTATTAGCATGAATAGCATTATTAATAGCATTAATAGCATTAATAGGATAAATATTAGCATTAATAGCATTAATAGCATTAATAATACATTAATAGATTAAATATTAGCATTAATAGCATAATTAATAGCATTAATAGCATTAATAATAGCATTAATAGCATTATATATTAGCATTAATAGCATTAATAATAGCATTATTAGCATTAATAATAGCATTAATAACATTATTAATAGCATTAATAGCATTATATTAGCATTAATAGCATTAATAGCATTTAATTAGCATTAATAGCAATTAATAATACCATTAATAGATAAATATTAGCATTAATAGCATTAATAGCATAAATAATAGCATTAATAGCATTATTAATAGCATTAATAGCATTATTATTAGCATAAATAGCATTAATAATAGCATTATTAGCATTAATAATAGCATTAATAACATTATTAATAGCATTAATAGCATTATTATTAGCATTAATAGCATTATTATTAGCATTAATAATAGGATTATTAGCATTAATAATAGCATTAATAACATTATTATTAGCATTAATAGCATAATTATTAGCATTAATAGCATTATTATTAGCAGTAATATCATTATTATTTAGAATTTTTTTTTTAATTATTTTTTATTTAATTATTTATTATTTTTTATTTATTTTTTTATTATTTTTTAATTATTTTTTTTATTATTAAATTTATTATTTAGGCTGAGACCCAGTTCTCATTCAGGTCCGCTGGAAGGGCTGATATAATTAGCATATATTTATTTTTTTTATTATTATTTTTATTGAATTATTATATTATTTTTTATTTATTTTTTTATTATTTTTTAATTATTTTTTAATTATTTTTTTTATTATTAAATTTATTATTTAGGCTGAGACCCAGTTCTCATTCAGGACCGCTGGAAGGGCTGATATAATTAGCATATATTTATTTTTTTTATTGTTATTTTTATTGAATTATTTATTATTTTTTTATTTATTTTTTTATTATTTTTTAATTAATTTTTAATTATTTTTTTTATTATTAAATTTATCATTTAGGCTGAGACCCAGTTCTCATTCAGGTCCGCTAGAAGGGCTGATATAATTAGCATATATTTATTTTTTTTATTATTATTTTTATTTAATTATTTATTATTTTTTATTTATTTTTTTATTATTTTTTAATTATTTTTAAATAATTTTTTTTATTATTTAATTTATTTATTTTTTTAAGTCAGACTGAGACACAGTTCTCATTCAGGTCCGCCTTTTTTTTTCCCCATTGACATACATTAGCGGTGTGTCGGCGATTTTATGGCCGGCCACCTGGTTCTTTTTGTCGGCCCTAAAATCGCGGACACACCGCTAATGCATGTCTATGGGCAGTCAGCTCGAATTCTGATTGGTCGGCGTCCAATCCGAAATCGGGCTGACTGCCCATAGACATGCATTAGCGGTGTGTCCGCGATTTTAGGGCCGACAAATAGAACCAGGTGGCCGGCCATAAAATCGCCGACACACCGCTAATGTATGTCAATGGGGGAAAAAAAAGGCGGACCTGAATGAGAATTGTGTCTCACTCGCAAGTAAAAAAATAAATAAATTTAATAATAAAAAAAAGAATTAAAAAATAATTTAAAAATAATAAAAAAATGAGGGGCTCTTCTGATTGGCTGAGGGCAGTATACAGCGACCAATCAGAAGAGGGCCTCAGATCTCATTGAGGTAGAATGGCGGATTTTTCGTCCATTCTATCTTAATGAGAAGGAAGAGGACGTCGGAGGTGGAAGTTTGCAAAAAGAAGACAGAAGATCCCCGGGGCCGGACGAAGAAGCGGAAATGGCGGAAAGAAGAGAGAAGACCCCCGGGGCCGGAGGAAGAGGACGCCTGGCCGGACGGAGGACTTGTGGATCGGACGGACGATCAGATGACTTGAAGGCATGTAAGTGATCGACGGGGACGTTAGGTTAGGGGACGGCGGGGGCTTCGGGTGTAGGGCGTTAGGTGACAGCGGCGTTAGGTTAGGGGACTGCGGGGGCTTAGGGTGTAGGGCTTTAGCGAGAGGGGCAGGGGGTAGACGGCGGGGCTTAGGGGGTATCGGCGGGGGCTTAGGATGCTGCGGGTCGGGGGTTAGGTGGTCGGGGCTTAGCGTGTACGGGTGCGGCGGACTTAGGGGGTATCGGCGGGGGCCTAGGATGCTACGGGGCTTAGGGGGTAGGGGCTTAGGGGCTGCTGCGGGGCTTAGGGGGTAGGGGCTTAAGGGCGGCGGTGGCTTAGGGGGTAGACGGCGGGGCTTAGGGGGTATCGGCGGGGGCTTAGGATGCTGCGGGTCGGGGGTTAGGTGGTCGGGGCTGCTGCGGGGCTTAGGGGGTAGGGGCTTAGGGGCGGCGGTGCTTAGGGGGTAGACGGCGGGGCTTAGGGGGTATCGGCGGGGGCTTAGGATGCTGCGGGTCGGGGGTTAGGTGGTCGGGGCTTAGCGTGTAGGGGTGGGGCGGACTTAGGGGGTAGGGCCTTAGGTGCGGCGGGGTGGTTTTGTTGCGGGGTGGGTGTGCGGACATGGGGGTGGGTGTGCGGACATGGGGGGGCTGTGCGGACATGGGGGTGGCTGTGCGGACATGGGGGTGGCTGTGCGGACATGGGGGGCTGTGCGGACAGTGTGCCGCCTCCGCTCCATGGTCCCCGGGGAGCGAGTTGCGGCTCAGGCAGCGACTCGCAATGGCCTCGCGGCCATTGCTCACGCTACCTGAGCGGTAAATCGGTAAGGTTGTAGCCGAGGCTGTGGATCGATTTTGGGGCAGCGATGCAGGGCTCGCAAGGCCCTCGCGGCCATTGCTCGCGCAGCATTGGGCGCTTCACGCCCAATGTTAAATTCGTATCCACATGACGACATCGGAAAGTGCGCGCGGAGGGGCGCTTTTCCGATTCGCGATTATATAATAGATAGAAGCGGGCCCAACACTGACCCCTGTGGTACCCCACTGATAACTGTGACCCATTCTGAGTGTGTTCCATTAATAACCACCCTTTGTTTCCTATCACTAAGCCAGTTCTTAACCCACTTACACATATTTTCCCCTATCCCCATTTCCCTCATTTTATGTATCAACCTTTTGTGTGGCACCGTATCAAAAGCTTTTGAAAAGTCCATATACACCACATCCACTGCATTTCTTTGGTCCAGTCCAGAACTTGCTTCTTCATAGAAGCTTATTAGATTAGTTTGACAGGAACGGTCCCTCGTAAAACCATGTTGATAATGGGTCATGAGGTTATTTTTCTTCAGATACTCCAGTATAGCATCTCTTAGAAAAGACTCTAGGATTTTACCCACAGTAGAGGTTAAGCTTACTGGCCTATAATTTCCAAGTTCAGTTTTTGTCCCCTTTTTGAATATTGGCACCACATTTGCCATACGCCAGTCCTGTGGTACAGACCCTGTTATTATGGAATCTTTACATATTAAAAATAACGGTCTATCTATGACAGTACTTAATTCCTGCAGCACTCTGGGGTGTATCCCATCCGGGCACGGGGATTTGTCAATTTTAGTGATTTTTAGACGATGCCGTACTTCCTCTTGGGTTAAGCAGGTGACATTTAATTGAGACTTTTTGTTATCACTGATCATATTGTCTGTCATGGGATTTTCTTGTGTAAATACTGTTGAAAAAAAGTCATTTAGCATATTGGCTTTTTCCTCATCCTCATCCACCATTTCACCCAGACTATTTTTAAAGGGGCCAACACCATCATTTTTTAGTTTCTTACTATTTATGTAGTTAAAAAATATTTTGGGATTCTTTTTACTTTCTCTGGCAATGAGTCTCTCTGTCTCAATCTTTGCTGCCTTGATTTGCTTTTTACAAATGTTATTTAATTTTCTGTATTTATTTAATGCCTATCACTACCTACTTGCTTTAATTCCCTAAATGCTTTCTTTTTGTCACATATTGCACTTCTTACCGCTTTATTTAGCCACTAGATGGCGGCCCGATTCTAAAGAATCGGGTAGTCTAGAATCCATATATAGTTTATTTACTAATAGTTACGGGAGTGCGGTGAAATGAATTGTGTGTATACAGGCGGCTCTGTGGGTAGCACAGTATACGGTGGCTGAGTGGTTAGCAGTGAATGCGGTGGCTGAGTGGTTAGCAGTGAGTGCGATGGCTCAGTGGTTAGCAGTGAGTGCGATGGCTCAGTGGTTAGCAGTGAGTGCGGTGGCTCAGTGGTTAGCAGTGAGTGCGGTGGCTCAGTGGTTAACAGTGAGTGCGGTGGCTCAGTGGTTAACAGTGAGTGCGGTGAGATTGGTCAGCGCAGAGGCGGCTGGGCAGAGGACAGGGGGCAGAGGCGGCTGGGCAGAGGACAGGGGGCAGAGGCGGCTGGGCAGAGGACAGGGGGCAGAGGCGGCTGGGCAGAGGACAGGGGGCAGAGGCGGCTGGGCAGAGGACAGGGGGCAGAGGCGGCTGGGCAGAGGACAGGGGGCAGAGGCGGCTGGGCAGAGGACAGGGGGCAGAGGCGGCTGGGCAGAGGCGGCTGGGCAGAGGACAGGGGGCAGAGGCGGCTGGGCAGAGGACAGGGGGCAGAGGCGGCTCGGCAGAGGACAGGGGGCAGAGGCGCGCGGGGCAGAGGCGGCTCGGCAGAGGACAGGGGGCAGAGGCGGCTCGGCAGAGGACAGGGGGCAGAGGACAGGGGGCAGAGGCGGCTGGGCAGAGGACAGGGGGCAGAAGCGGCTGGGCAGAGGCGGCTGGGCAGAGGACAGGGGGCAGAGGCGGCTGGGCAGAGGACAGGGGGCAGAGGCGGCTGGGCAGAGGACAGGGGGCAGAGGACGCAGAGGACAGGGGGCAGAGGACGCAGAGGACAGGGGGCAGGGGACGCAGAGGACAGGGGGCAGAGGACGCAGAGGACAGGGGGCAGAGGACGCAGAGGACAGGGGGCAGGGGAACGCAGAGGACAGGGGGCAGGGACGCAGAGGACAGGGGGCAGGGGACGCAGAGGACAGGGGACGCAGAGGACAGGGGTCAGGGGCCGCAGAGGACAGGGGGCAGAGGACGCAGAGGACAGGGGGGCAGAGAGACGCAGAGGACAGGGGGCAGCGGACGCAGAGGGACAGGGGCAGAGGACGCAGAGGACAGGGGGCAGAGGACGCAGAGGACAGGGGGCAGAGGACGCAGAGGACAGGGGCAGAGGACAGGGGGCAGAGGACGCAGAGGACAGGGGGCAGAGGACGCAGAGGACAGGGGGCAGAGGACGCAGAGGACAGGGGGCAGAAGACGCAGAGGACAGGGGGCAGAGGACGCAGAGAGGACAGGGGGCAGAGGACGCAGAGGACAGGGGGCAGAGGATGCAGAGGACAGGGGGCAGAGGACGCAGAGGACAGGGGGCAGAGGACGCAGGGGGCGCAGAGGACAGGGGGCAGAGGACAGGCGGCAGAGGACAGGGGGCAGAGGACAGGGGGCAGAGGACACAGAGGGGGCAGAGGAGGCAGAGGACAGGGGGCAGAGGACACAGAGGGGGCAGAGGACGCAGAGGACAGGGGGCAGAGGACAGGGGGCAGAGGACATAGAGGGGTCAGAGGACAGGGGGCAGAGGACACAGAGGGGTCAGAGGACGGGGCAGAGGACACAGAGGGGGGCAGGCAGAGGACACAGAGGGGGCAGAGGACAGGGGGCAGAGGACACAGAGGGGGCAGAGGACGCAGAGGACAGGGGGCAGAGGACGCAGAGGACAGGGGGCAAAGGACAGGGGGCAGAGGACGCAGAGGACAGGGGGCAGAGGACACAGAGGGGTCAGAGGACGGGGCAGAGGACACAGAGGGGTCAGAGGACAGGGGGCAGAGGACACAGAGGGGGCAGAGGACAGGGGGCAGAGGACACAGAGGGGGCAGAGGACGCAGAGGACAGGGGGCAGAGGACGCAGAGGACAGGGGGCAAAGGACAGGAGGCAGAGGACACAGAGGGGGCAGAGGACGCAGAGGACAGGGGGCAGAGGACACAGAGGGGGCAGAGGACGCAGAGGACAGGGGGCAGAGGACAGGGGCAGAGGACACAGAGGGGGCAGAGGACGCAGAGGACAGGGGGCAGAGGACAGGGGGCAGAGGACAGGGGGCAGAGGACACAGAGGGGGCAGAGGACAGGGGGCAGAGGACACAGAGGGGGCAGAAGACAGGGGGCAGAGGACGCAGAGGACAGGGGGCAGAGGACGCAGAGGACAGGGGGCAGAGGACGCAGAGGACAGGGGGCAGAGGACGCAGAGGACAGGGGGCAGAGGACACAGAGGGGGCAGAGGACGCAGAGGACAGGGGGCAGAGGACACAGAGGGGGCAGAGGACGCAGAGGACAGGGGGCAGAGGACACAGAGGGGGCAGAGGACGCAGAGGACAGGGGGCAGAGGACAGGGGGCAGAGGACACAGAGGGGAAGAGGACGCAGAGGACAGGGGGCAGAGGACGGGGCAGAGGACACAGAGGGGGCAGAGGACGCAGAGGACGGGAAGCAGAGGACACAGAGGGGGCAGAGGACGCAGAGGACAGGGGGCAGAGGACACAGAGGGGCAGAGGACAGGGGACAGAGGCACACAGAGGGGGCAGAGGACGCAGAGGACAGAGGAACAGAGGGGGCAGAGGACACAGGACAGGGGGCAGAGGACACAGGACAGGGGCAGAGGACACAGGACAGGGGGCAGAGAACACAGAACAGGGGGCAGAGGACAGGGGGCAGAGGACAGGGGGCAGAGGACAGGGGGCAGAGGACACAGAGGGGGCAGAGGACGCAGAGGACAGGGGCAGAGGACACAGAGGGGGCAGAGGACACAGAGGACAGGGGGCAGAGGACAGGGGCAGAGGACACAGAGGGGGCAGAGGACGCAGAGGACAGGGGCAGAGGAGGCAGGAGCGGCCGAGGGCAGAGGAGGCAGGAGGGGGCGCGGGCACAGGAGTGTGGAGCGGCGGCGGGCACAGAGGAGTGTGGAGCGGCGGCGGGCAGAGGACACAGAGGACAGGGGGCAGAGGACACAGAGGGGGCAGAGGACGCAGAGGACAGGGGGCAGAGGACAGGGGGCAGAGGACAGGGGCAGAGGACACAGAGGACACAGAGGGGGCAGAGGACACAGAGGGGGCAGAGGACACAGAGGGGGCAGAGGACACAGAGGGGCAGAGGACACAGAGGGGGCAGAGGACGCAGAGGGGGCAGAGGACGCAGAGGGGGCAGAGGACACAGAGGGGGCAGAGGACACAGAGGACAGGGGGCAGAGGACACAGAGGACAGGGGGCAGAGGACACAGAGGACAGGGGGCAGAGGACACAGAGGACAGGGGGCAGAGGACACAGAGGACAGGGGGCAGAGGACACAGAGGACAGGGGGCAGAGGACACAGAGGACAGGGGGCAGAGGACACAGAGGAGCAGAGGACAGGGGGCAGAGGACACAGAGGGGGCAGAGGAGGCAGAGGAGAGGGGCAGAGGACAGGGGCAGAGGACCAGAGGGCAGGGGCAGAGGACGCAGAGGACAGGGGCAGAGGGGCAGAGGGCAAGACAGGGGGCAGAGGACAGGGGCAGAGGACAGGGGGCAGAGGACACAGAGGGGGCAGAGGACACAGAGGGGGCAGAGGACACAGAGGGGCAGAGGACGCAGAGGACAGGGGGCAGAGGACAGGGAGCAGAGGACACAGAGGGGCAGAGGACGCAGAGGACAGGGGGCAGAGGACCAGAGGGGGCAGAGGACACAGAGGGGCAGAGGACAGGGGGCAGAGGACACAGAGGGGGCAGAGGACAGGGGGCAGAGGACAGGGGCAGAGGACACAGAGGGGCAGAAGACGCAGAGGACAGGGGCAGAGGACACAGAGGGGGAGAGGACGCAGAGGACGGGGCAGAGGACACAGAGGGGGCAGAGGACGCAGAGGACAGGGGGCAGAGGACACAGAGGGGGCAGAGGAGCAGAGGACAGGGGCAGAGGACAGGGCAGAGGACACAGAGGGGGCAGAGGACGCAGAGGACAGGGGGCAGAGGACAGGGCAGAGACAGGGGGCAGAGGAGCAAGAAGGGGGCAGAGGACAGGGGGCAGAGGACACGAGGGGCAGAGGACAGGGGGCAGAGGACAGGGGGCAGAGGACGCAGAGGACAGGGGCAGAGGACCAGAGACAGAGGGGCAGAGGACGCAGAGGACAGGGGGCAGAGGACACAGGGGGCAGAGGACACAGAGGGGGCAGAGGACACAGAGGGGGCAGAGGACACAGAGGACAGGGGGCAGAGGACACAGAGGGGGCAGAGGACGCAGAGGACAGGGGCAGAGGACCAGAGGACAGGGGCAGAGGACAGGGGGCAGAGGACACAGAGGGGGCAGAGGACGCAGAGGACAGGGGCAGAGGACAGGGGGCAGAGGAGCACAGGGGGCAGAGGACACAGAGGGGGCAGAGGACACAGGACAGGGGGCAGAGGACACAGAGGACAGGGGCAGAGGAACAGAGGACCAGAGACAGGGGCAGAGGACACAGAGGGGGCAGAGGAGCAGAGGAGAGGGGCAGAGGACAGGGGGCAGAGGACACAGAGGCAGGGGGCAGAGGACCAGAGGACAGGGGGCAGAGGACACAGAGGGGGCAGAGGACAGGGGGCAGAGGACAGGGGGCAGAGGACAGGGGGCAGAGGACACAGAGGGGAGAGGAACAGAGGGGCAGAGGACACAGAGGGGCAGAGGACGCAGAGGACAGGGGCAGAGGACAGGGAGCAGAGGACACAGAGGGGGCAGAGGACGCAGAGGACAGGGGGCAGAGGACACAGAGGGGGCAGAGGACAGGGGGCAGAGGACAGGGGGCAGAGGACACGGGGGGCAGAGGACAGGGGGCAGAGGACAGGGGGCAGAGGACACAGAGGGGGCAGAGACGCAGAGGACAGGGGGCAGAGGACACAGAGGGAAGGACAGAGACGGGCAGAGGACACAGAGGGGGCAGAGGACGCAGAGGACAGGGGGCAGAGGACACAGAGGGGCAGAGGACGCAGAGGACAGGGGGCAGAGGACAGCAGAGGGGGCAGAGGACGCAGAGGACAGGGGGCAGAGGACAGGGGGCAGAGGACAGGGGGCAGAGGACACAGAGGGGGCAGAGGACAGGGGGCAGAGGACACAGAGGGGCAGAGGACAGGGGCAGAGGACAGGGGGCAGAGGACCAGAGGACGGGGCAGAGGACGCAGAGGACAGGGGGCAGAGGAGCAACAGGGGGCAGAGGACCAGAGGGGGCAGAGGACACAGAGGGGCAGAGGACACAGAGGGGCAGAGGACACAGAGGCAGGGCAGAGGACACAGAGGGGGCAGAGGACGCAGAGGAAGGGCAGAGGACGGGGCAGAGGACAGGGGCAGAGGACAGGGGGCAGAGGACACAGAGGGGCAGAGGAGCAGAGGACAGAGAGACAGGGGCAGAGGACAGAGACAGGGGGCAGAGGACACAGAGGGGCAGAGGAGGCAAGGACAGGGGGCAGAGGACACAGGAAGGGGGCAGAGGACACAGGACAGGGGCAGAGGACACAGGACAGGGGGCAGAGGACACAGACAGGGGCAGAGGACACAGACAGGGGGCAGAGGACACAGAGAACAGGGGGCAGAGGACACAGAGGGGGCAGAGGACGCAGAGGACACAGAGGAGCAGAGGACAGGGGGCAGAGGACGAGGGGCAGAGGACAGGGGGCAGAGGACACGAGGGGGCAGAGGACACAGAGGGGGCAGAGGACGCAGAGGACAGGGGGCAGAGGACACAGGACAGGGGCAGAGGACACAGGACAGGGGCAGAGGACACAGGACAGGGGCAGAGGACACAGCGTACAGGGGCAGAGGACACAGAGGACAGGGGGCAGAGGACACAGAGGACAGGGGGCAGAGGACACAGAGGACAGGGGGCAGAGGACAGGGGGCAGAGGACACAGAGGACAGGGGGCAGAGGACACAGAGGACAGGGGGCAGAGGACACAGAGGACAGGGGGCAGAGGACACAAAGGGGGCAGAGGACGCAGAGGACACAGAGGACGCAGAGGATGGGGGCAGAGGACAGGGGCAGAGGACACAGAGGGGGCAGAGGACACAGAGGGGGCAGAGGACGCAGAGGGGGCAGAGGACACAGAGGACAGGGGGCAGAGGACACAGAGGGGGCAGAGGACACAGAGGGGGCAGAGGACACAGAGGGGGCAGAGGACACAGAGGACAGGGGGCAGAGGACAGGGGCAGAGGACACAGAGGGGGCAGAGGACGCAGAGGACACAGAGGACAGGGGGCAGAGGAGGCAGGAGCGGCCGCGGGCAGAGGAGGCAGGAGGGGGCGCGGGCACAGGAGTGTGGAGCGGCGGCGGGCACAGAGGAGTGTGGAGCGGCGGCGGGCAGAGGACACAGAGGACAGGGGGCAGAGGAGGCAGGAGCGGCCGCGGGCAGAGGAGGCAGGAGGGGGCGCGGGCACAGGAGTGTGGAGCGGCGGCGGGCACAGGAGGCAGGAACGGAGGAGAGAGGAGGCGCCGGTGCGTGTAGCCGGGCGCCGTCCGGCTATAGTGCACTGGTGACGTCACCAGCCCTGGGCGAAGACCATCACGGAAGTGGGCGTGGTCTTCCCCGGAAGTGGCCTTCGGGTTTTATATAGTAGATAGTGGTTTCCTCCTATTTCTAGCATGCTTATTCCCATAGGGTATATATTGTGCACAGGTCCTATTCAGGATGCTAATAAACATCTCCCATTTGTGTTGTGTACTTTTATGTCTCAGGACATCGTCCCAGTTTATTGCACTAAGATCATCTCTCAACCGTTGGAAATTTGCCTTCCTGAAGTTTAGTGTCCTTGTAGCCCCTCTACTACACATCTTAGTAAAGGATACTTGAAAGCTTATTAAGTTATGATCACTATTACCCAAGTGACCTCCAACCCGTATATTTGATATGCGGTCCGGCCTGTTAGTTAATATTAGGTCCAGCAGTGCCCCCCTTCTTGTTGGGTCCTGAACCAGTTGTGAAAGATAATTGTCTCTCATAGTTTTCAAAAACTTATTACCTTTGCTGGAACTGCAGGTTTCTGATCCCCAATGTATTTCAGGGTAGTTGAAGTCCCCCACAATAATGACTTCTCCCTGAGTCGCTGCTTCATCTATTTGCTTTATGAGGATATTCTCCTCCACTTCCATTATTGTTGGGGACTTATAACAAACCCCTATCAGTAATTTATTATTTTTTCCCCCTCCCCTTATCTCCACCCACAGGGACTCTACATTTCCATTAGATTCACCTATATTATCACGCAGGATGGGTTTTAAGGATGATTTTACATATAAACATACACCTCCTCCACGCCTATTTGTGCGGTCATTTCTGAACAGACTATAGCCCTGTAAATTAACAGCCCAGTCATGGCTCTCGTCCAGCCAAGTCTCCGATATCCCCACCATGTCATAATTATTTTCCAACAAAATCAATTCTAATTCCTCCATTTTGTTGGTGAGGCTTCTGGCATTAGTGTACATGCACTTTATGCATTTCTCTTTACCTCTATTCCTTCCTACTAGATTGACTGTTCTAACCCCACCCCCCATGCCACCCCCAATTTTATTACTTGTGCCCAGGTTACTATTTACACTATCTTCCCCTCCTATACAATGAATACCCTCCCCCCCAATCCCTAGTTTAAACACTCCTCCAACCTTCTAGCCATTTTCTCCCCCAGCACAGCTGCACCCTCCCCATTGAGGTGCAGCCCGTCCCTAGCATAGAACCTGTAGCCAACAGAGAAGTCGGCCCAGTTCTCCAGGAACCCAAACCCCTCCTTCCTACACCAATTCCTGAGCCACTTATTTATCTCCCTAATCTCCCTTTGCCTCTCTGGTGTGGCACGTGGTACAGGCAGTATTTCAGAGAATACTACCTTGGAGGTCCTTGCCTTAAGCTTGCAGCCTAATTCCCTGAAATCATCTTTAAGGACCTTCCATCTACCTCTAACTTTGTCATTTGTGCCAATGTGCACCATGACCACTGGGTCCTCACCAGCCCCTCCCAGTAATCCGTCAACCCGATCAGCGATGTGCCGGACTCGAGCGCCAGGTAGGCAGCACACTGTTCGACGATCTCTGTCTTTGTGACAGATTGCCCTATCTATTCCCCTAATAATTGAGTCCCCCACTACCAGCACCTGTCTGGCCTGCCCTTCTCTCCTGTTTTCCCCCTTACTGGAGCAGACACTCCTCTGGCTTTCAGAGGTCATGCCCTGCTGCAGCAGTGCTGTACCTGAACTCACACCACCCTCATCTGCCAACATAGCAAATTTATTGGGGTGTGCCAGATCAGGGCTAGCCTCCCTGGCACCCTTCCTCTACCCCGCCTTCTAACTGTCACCCAGCTGTCTACCTCACGGTCCTGCAGCTCCATACTACCATCCTCCCCCACATCTATCCCATTGAGCAGCTGTTCAGTGAGCAGCAGACTCCTTTCCATATTGTCTATGGATCTCAGCGTTGTCAGTCGTTCATTTAGATCCAGTATCTGGGCTTCCAAATGCACAACGTACTCACATCTCACACAGCAGTGTGCACCCTCGACCGGCTGGTCAAGGAATGCATACATGTGGCAAGATGTACACTGGATGGCATTGCCAATCATGGAGCTCATTTCCTAATGGGGATTGCACCAGACAGAAATGATAAGTAAAAAGAAATGCAAAGTATTAACAAAATACAACCAGCAATTCAGTAAGTTCTCCCTTCCAAACTCCCTGAATCCAAAGTCACTGAATCACAAGTCACACACTTACTTCTGTCGCACTTGCGCTCTGTCACACGTAGCTCGTCACACTCGCTAGAAAATCAGATTTAAAGAGGTTCTTTTTTCCCCTTAGCAGAAAATGAGCCTACAGCTCAGTGTACTTCCAAAGGACTGGAAGCCCCAAACAGCTGCTTCTTATAAACCCTTAATTATGCACCCCCACCCTTAATTAACCCCTTGTAAGTATAGCTACACCACAGGTTTTAAGTGCAATGTAGTTAACCCTTTAACTTACAGGTAGTAAAATAAGAGACTAGGTCGAAGCTTTATTAGACCACATGGCCGAAGCTTTATTAGACCACAAACACAAAAAATATGATTTGAAAACTTCAACAAATTAACTATTTACAAAACAGTAATATAACTTTATGGATAGTTGGGTAAATAGATTTACTGGAAATATTTATTAACAATCAGAATAATCAAGGGAAGGGGTGTTGGAGAGTGGGTTAACAATCAGCAAATATTTAAGGTATATTTACTTACAAGTCTTGAATGATGTAGTTCGCAAAATCGACTTTTACACCATTTCGTTCTGCCATGCAACACGTCCATTTTCCGAAACGAAATAAGCAGCAAAATTGTCCCTCATTTGGGCAACTTCAACTGTAGTCCTCAAAGTGTGATATCGGTAGTCCTGCAATGTGGTAGCAACAGTTTCCTCGAGGTCAAAGCGGTGTCGCTCTCTCCAGGATGAAATTGTGCAGAACAAAACACACTTTGACAACCTCATCAATTGTCTCAGTTTTCAGATTGATGTCAGTTCCTAAAATACGCCATTTCGATGCCAGCAAAGCAAATGCACACTCCACTGTGCCCTTGTCAGTCGGTAATTGTAAATCCTTTTTGTACGATTCAAGTCACAACTAGAGTATGGTTTGATGAGGTTGCCACCACACATTTGAAATGCCTCATCCCCAACCACAACAAACAGCATTGGCGGTCCTTCAGTGTTCGGCAGGGTCGTGGCAGTGGAAAGTTGAAATTGTTAACTTACAAACGTTGGCCCATATTTGAGTTTTTGAAATTCAGCGAGTCATTTTCTTGTCCAAATGAGTCAATGTCCACAGCGACAAATCGACAGCATCCACAATCGCCATCAGAACTATTGAAAAGTATTTTTTGTAGTAGAAATACTTGGATTCGCTTCCAGCCGGCTTCAAGATTTGAATATGTTTGCCATCCACGGCCCCCAAACAGTTTGGAAATTGACAAAACTCCTGGAATCTTGCAGCGTTGTCCAGCCAGAGTTGAGTCGTGGGATGGGGGAGGAATTCCTCTCACAGATCTTCACAGATTGCAACAGGTCTCTTCAACAATCCCAGACACTGTTGACACTTCAATCCGGAACTGGAAATGCAGAGATGATAACGTCTCTCTGGTCACCTGGAGTCTGCCAAACAGAAAAGGAAAATAAAGTAAGTTCATTTGTTTTGTAACAATCTACTTATACGGTATATAATCGGGAGTTAGGGATTCGGGCACTGTAGCCGAAGCCCAAAATCCTTTGCGGCTCTGTGAGCGATGACGCGACAGCGTCATAGCGAGCCGCAGCCGCACTAGCTGACACCGCCGCCATCCTGCCAACAGTTGGCCCCGCCTCATCGCGAGCGCCCTCGCGGCCTCCGCGAGGTCGACTCTGCCCGGATGCCGCTGGTGGCTTCCGCCCCTCGCCGCTCTCTCACCGCTGGGGCCTCAGTGTCGCCATGCTGGTGGAGTAGCGGTGTAGGGGCAGAGCCCCTCTCCCCGGAATACACACTGGCCGCAGCGTCGGCTCTCCTCACAGCCCCCCCGCGGCACCCCCGCTCCTCCTGCCCCCCCGCTCCTCCTCCTGCCCCGCCCGCGCTTTCCCCCACTCCTTCTGCCCCACTCGCGCTCCCCCCTGCTCCTTCTGCCCTGCCCGCGCACCTCCCTGCCTGCGTTCCCCGCGTTCCCCCGCTCCTGTGTCATCTGTTCTTATATTTACCCTCCGCCGAGCGCTTGGTGCTCGGAGTAGTAGCAGCCATTGTGCTGATAGGACCTTGCATGATGTCAGAATGACATCTGCGTTCTGCGCTGTGATTGCCCCGCTTGCGGTCATGTGATATGTGACGTACTTATCACATGACCGCAAGTGCCCAAATCACAGCGCCGAACGCAGATGTCATTCTGACATCATGCAAGGTCCTATCAGCACAATGGCTGCTACTCCCAGCACCAAGCGCTCAGCGGATTGTAAGTATAAGAATTTCACAACCTCCTCCATCCTCACAGCCTCCCCATCCTCATCCTTACAGCCTCCTCCATCTTCACAGCCTCCCTATCCTCACAGCCTCCCCATCCCCTCAGCCTCCTCCATCCCCTCAGCCTCCTCCATCCTCACAGCCTCCTCCATCCTCACAGCCTCCTCAATCTTCACAGTATCCCTATCCTCACAGCCTCCTCCATCTTCACAGCCTCTCCGTCCTTACAGCCTCCTCCGTCCTTACAGCCTCCTCCATCCTCACAGCCTCCCCATCCTCACAGCTTCCTCCAACATTATAGCCTCCTTCGTCCTCGCAGCCTCCTCATCCCCTCAGCCTCCTCCATCCCCTCAGCCTCCTCCATCCTCACAGCCTCCTCCATCCTCACAGCCTCCTCCAACTTCACAGCCTCCCTATCCTCGCAGCCTCCTCCATCCTCACAGCCTCCTCCATCCTCACAGCCTCCCTATCCTCACAGCCTCCCCATCCCCTCAGCCTCCTCCATCCCTCAGCCTCCTCCGTCCTTACAGCCTCCTCCGTCCTTACAGCCTCCTTCGTCCTTACAGCCTCCTCCGTCCTCACAGCCTCCTTCGTCCTCACAGCCTCCTCCATCCCCACAGCCTCCTCCATCCCCACAGCCTCCTCCATCCCCACAACCTCCTCCGTCCTCACAGCCTCCTCCATCCTCACAGCCTCCCCATCCTCACAGCCTCCTCCGTCCTTACAGCCTCCTCCGTCCTCACAGCCTCCCCATCCTCACAGCCTCCCCATCCTCACAGTTTCCTCCAACCTCACAGCCTCCTTCGTCCTTGCAGCCTCCTCATCCCCTCAGCCTCCTCCATCCCCTCAGCCTCCTCCATCCTCACAGCCTCCTCCATCCTCACAGCCTCCTCCATCCTCACAGCCTCCTCCATCCTCACAGCCTCCCTATCCTCACAGCCTCCTCCATCCTCTCAGCCTCCTCCATCCTCTCAGCCTCCCCAATCCTCTCAGCCTCCTCCATCCTCAGCCGCACTACCTGACACCGCCACCATCCTGCCAACCGTCGGCCGCGCATCATCGCGACCGGCCTCCCGGCCTCCGCGAGGTCCACGCTGCCCGGATGCCGGCGGTGGCTTCCGCCCCTCG
This sequence comes from Allobates femoralis, assembly GCA_033576535.1. Classification (NCBI taxonomy): domain Eukaryota; kingdom Metazoa; phylum Chordata; class Amphibia; order Anura; family Aromobatidae; genus Allobates; species Allobates femoralis. Next base: position 355,966,854 of record JARQOC010000005.1, on the reverse strand, counting down.
CCGCTCTCTCACCGCTGGGGCCTCAGTATCGCCATGCTCATGGAGTAGCGGTGTAGGGGCTGTGGGCGGGTGCCGGGAGCCAGTGACGTCGTCCTGTGGGTGGCGGCGGCCAATGGGAGTGAGCGGAGCGTGTCAGGCTGCAAAGCCTGACACGCTCCGCTCACTCCCATTGGCCGCCGCCACCCCTGCAAGCGGATTGGGCGCTGTGTTGTACACACAGGATGCTCATCCCATTGGCCAGGACTCTCCGTCCTGGACCAATCGGATGGCCGTCCTGTGTTTACCACACACCGCCCAATCCGCTCCTTCCCTTCAGGTCACATGTGTGACCTGAGGGGAGGGACTGATCCCTCTCTGCAGCACCCAACCCACCGCAGAGGACAATGCCGTGTGACTGGGGCTGCGATCAGCCCCAGCACGCAGCCACGTCCTGCCGCCGAGCGGTGATGTCGCCCCTCCATCCGCACCTCTCCTCACCCCTCCACACGCACCTCTCCTCACCTCTCCAGCCTCACCTTTCTTCACCCCTCCAGCCGGACCTCTCCTCACCCCTCCAACCGGACCTCTCCTCACCCCTCCACCCTCACCTCTCTTTACCCCTCCACCCCCACCTCCCTTCACCCCTCCAGCCTCTGCTCTCCTCACCCCTCCAGCCTCTGCTCTCCTCACCCCTCCAGCCGGACCTCTCCTCACTCCTCCAGCCGGAGCTCTCCTCACCCCTTCAGCCGGAGCTCTCCTCACCCCTCCAGCCGGAGCTCTCCTCACCCCTCCAGCCGCACCTCTCCTCACCCCTCCAGCCGGAGCTCCCTTCACCCCTCCAGCCTCTGCTCTCCTCACCCCTCCAGCCTCTGCTCTCATCACCCCTCCAGCCGGACCTCTCTTCACCCCTCCAGCTTCTGCTCTCATCACCCCTCCAGCCGGACCTCTCCTCACCCCTCCAGCCTCTGCTCTCCTCACCCCTCCAGCCAGACCTCTCTTCACCCCTCCAGCTTCTGCTCTCATCACCCCTCCAGCCGGACCTCTCCTCACCCCTCCAGCTGGACCTCTCCTCACCCCTCCAGCCGAACCTCTCCTCACCCCTCCATCCGAACCTCTCCTCACCCCTCCATCCGCACCTCTCCTCACCCCTCCATCCGCACCTCTCCTCACCCCTCTCACCGCACCTCTCCTCACCCCCCAGCTGGAGCTCTTCTTACCCCTTCAGCCGCATCTCTCCTCACCCCTCCACCCTCACCTCTCTTCACCCCTCCACCCCCACCTCCCTTCACCCCTCCAGCCTCTGCTCTCCTCATCCCTCCAGCCTCTGCTCTCCTCACCCCTCCAGCCTCTGCTCTCCTCACCCCTCCAGCCGATGCTCTCCTCACCCCTCCAGCCGGAGCTCTCCTCACCTCTCCAGCCGGAGCTCTCCTCACCCCTCCATCCGCACCTCTCCTCACCCCTCCAACCACACCTCTCCTCACCCCTCTAGATGCACCTCTCCTCACCCCTCCAGCCGGAGCTCTCCTCACCCCTCCAGCCTCTGCTCTCCTCACCCCTCCAGCCTCTGCTCTCCTCACCCCTCCAGCCGAACCTCTACTCACCCCTCTAGCCAGACCTCTCCTCACCCCTCCAGCCGGACCTCTCTTCACCCCTCCAGCTTCTGCTCTCATCACTCCTCAAGCCGGACCTCTCTTCACCCCTCCAGCCTCTGCTCTCCTCACCCCCCACCCGGACCTCTCTTCACCCCTCCAGCCTCTGCTCTCCTCACCCCTCCAGCCGGACCTCTCCTCACCCCTCCAGCCGAACCTCTCCTCACCCCTCCAGCCGAACCTCTCCTCACCCCTCCAGCCGAACCTCTCCTCACCCCTCCAGCCGAACCTCTCCTCACCCCTCAAGGCGAACCTCTCCTCACCCCTCAAGGCGAACCTCTCCTCACCCCTCCAGCCGCACCTCTCCTCACCCCTCCAGCCTCACCTCTCTTCACCCCTCCACCCCCACCTCCCTTCACCCCTCCATCCTCTGCTCTCCTCACCCCTCCAGCCTCTGCTCTCATCACCCCTCCAGCCGGACCTCTCTTCACCCCTCCAGCTTCTGCTCTCATCACCCCTCCAGCCGGACCTCTCTTCACCCCTCCAGCCTCTGCTCTCCTCACCCCTCCAGCCAGACCTCTCTTCACCCCTCCAGCTTCTGCTCTCATCACCCCTCCAGCCGGACCTCTTCTCACCCCTCCAGCCAGACCTCTCCTCACCCCTCCAGCCGGACCTCTCCTCACCCCTCTACCCTCACCTCTCCTCACCCCTCCACACTCACCTCTCCTCACCCCTCCAAAGCCACCTCTATACTCTGCTACCCACAGAGCCGTCTGTATAATCTGCTACCCTCAGAGCCGCCTGTATACTCTGCTACCCACAGACTTGCCTGTATACTCTGCTACCCACTCACCCGCCTGTATACACACAATTCATTTCACCGCGCTCCCGATGCAATTGCATCGGGCCTTTTTACTAGTTACATAATAATGACATGTATTGACATGTGTTTGTTTCTAAAAATAAACGTACCACAGGGTCACCAGCAGCCGTTCCTCCAAAGGAATTGTTCGAAGTAGCTATGTGTCCTGCCTGTTGATCGATCCTTGGACACGTCGCAGCGACTCATCGAAGCTCTCTTCGGACATCCTGGTGTAATCAAAGAACTTATGCGGTTCTCTCGAAGTTCGCTGTACAATGAGTGGTACGCTCCGCGGCTCTCTCTCATTTCTACGCTGGGTGTTGCCAGAAACGACGACGTCTTCTCTGTCTTCCTCTTATGGGAACTTCTTCACACACCACAGCGCAGGAAAATGCCTTTTTCAAAGATAAATCCAGGTTACGATAGAAGCTCTCCATGTCGAGATCCATCTTGCATCTGGATATAGCAGCAAAAGAAGAGGATTTCCTCTGTGCAGGGTCTATTCATCGATTTCCATTAAGACATGCCTTTGGGCTTGGCATGTCTGAAAAATCCAAGAAAACACTCCTGGAAATATTGAACGCATGCGCAATAAAAACGGAAACGCATGCCAAAACGTATACAAAACGCATTCAGGCGCTGCATTTTTTTAATGTCTTGCGTACGCTCATGCGGATAAAAAACGCTACATATGCATTCATTTGCATGTGTTTTGGCATGCGTTTCAGCATACACAGCATTCAAAAACGCTAATGTGAAAGTAGCCTTAGTGAGGCTTGCCCATTGAGGCGAAAGTTCTCCCTTGTGGTCACATGTCACAGTCTCTGGTGACTCAATCTAAAGCTGCCCCCACCTCAGCACAGCCAAGTATCATACAGCCAGACTACCAGGTGCATATCTGCTTTCTCCCAAAATTTTGAGAATAAAAAGTGTGTCTTAAGGTACCTTTACACGCCGCAACTATCACCGGCGATCGGAGGCAACCGATCGCCGATGCCGCATTTAGACGCCGCAATTGCGTCGTCAACCTAAGGGAACATGGCTCCCCGGAAGTTGACACAGAACCTGCGGGAAACATCCGGTTAAGTCCCGACGCCGCTTCACACGCCGCAATCACTAAGGGAATGTGGGTGTATGTGTGTAGCGGCTTGAACACATAGGCGTGGCAAACTCCGCTAACACCGCGCCCAAAATACAATCATTGGCCAACGCAATAGCGTCCTGATTGGCCAGGGTGCACAGGAAGTCTGGCTAATACGTGACACAATTGTGTTGCCTTTTCACACAGAATAGATGCTTGTGCATTGTACAAGTGTGCTTAAATCCACTTAGGAGACGTTCACGCGTCACACAGGAGCGGTTTGGAGCTACACAGTCAGTGCCTTACGATACTATCTGGTTTGCTATGTGTGCGTCTGTAGCTGAATGTGGGAATATAGCCAAAATACTTGTAACATATGTGCCTACATTTGTCCATGGCATTGTCCAGCTGCCATGGCACCACTTGACTATGTGTGTGTGTGCACATGTGTACCACAAATTGTGTCAACCTACATGCCCCACAATATCATGGCCTGGATCAATGTGTTGTGTCCAGGTGTCCCTCTGCCCACACCACACCACAATGGATATGTACACACATTTGCAACATACACTTTTGGACAAATTGCTTTACCTGGCTCATGCATATCAACACATAATGTGTCTCGTACCCAGCCATAGGTGGCAATGGGTGACAAAGCAATGGGCACACCATAAAGTTTGGTTAACCTGCCCTCCATCCCCAAGTAATGAGTCTCACACATTGTTATTTGGATCCAAACTAAATTGTTTATTATTTGCCAAATGGAAAAAACCTTTCAACATAAAAAAGACAATGTACATTAAACCATCATGTTACATTGTAAACACACAACAAACACATTGGCACACAAATACAGAATAAATTTTAAAAAAATGTTAAAGTGTGCACCACCCAAAAAACAGGAAAATAACCTCAACTACCTAACTAACTAAAATATGTGCACACAATAACATAAAATGAAACAATACATGGTGCAGCCACCCTGCTGACTACACCATGTGCAGCCCTGACAACACCAGCCACACTACACCTGCTGGTGCTGCCAGCCCACTGCCCCAGGGCCATTAAAGTAGGAGCAGTATGCGTCTCTACTATTCCTGGCATCCTGCTGAGTCCAACCCTGGCTCAGCGGCTGGAGTGGCACCACACCATGGTCGGTCTCTCGCCAAGCCCCTGGACAGACCTCCCCTGTTGTGGGGTCCACTGAATCCACATAACTTGCCAGCGTGTATGGTGACCGATCCCTACGACGCAGGAAGTTATGCAGCACACAGCAGGCCAGCACTACCACATCAATAGATTCCAGTTTCATATGCAGACGTGTATGAAAAACCCGGAATGTATTGGCCATGATCCCAAACGCATTTTCAACCACACGGCGGGCCTGGGATAGCCGGTAATTGAAAATGCGCTGCTCAGAAGTAAGGGTCCTCTGGGGATATGGCCGTAGTAGATGAGCCTGAAGTGGGAAGGCTTCATCCCCCACAAACTCAAAGTTGAGATGATGGCTTGTCTCTTCATTTGAGGGCAAGTTCAGCCCACCTGTCCTTAGTTCTTGTGCCAAGGAGCAGTGTGCGAACACACCCCCATCTGAGATTCGCCCGTTCATTCCAACGTCCACGTAGACAAAGAAAGTAATATTGTTGCGCCACTCTGTAATTGTCATCGGAAGCAGGTTATTTGAATGGGAACCTCACCTGTTCTTGTTGTGCTGTCTGCACAACAAGAATTAGTGCATTGATGTTTATCTCCCTGTGTCCTCGGCTAATGAGCGGCTGTGGATGATGAAGAATTTGCTGCGTCCTTAATCCCAGCACCTCACATGTGAGTCGTCACATGGTGGGTCCGTGGGCGTGTTCAGGACGTCATCCAAGGTCCTGTTGCCCGGAGCTGCTCCATACCTCACTCCGCGTAGCGGAGGAACGAATGTATTTCAAAAGAGTAATAGGTATTTGTGTGAGCGCTGGGGAATCAACCGGCATTCCACTTGAGGAAGACGCTTGGAGAGCGTAGAAATGCGTTGTGGCCTAAAGGACCCTTCCTTTTTATTGTACAAATAAAGCCGAGAGGTAACTATTCATAACAGCCTTGGTGCCAGTTGATTCCCCAGCGCTCACACAAATACCTATTACTCTTTTAAAAACGTCCACGTAGAGGAACTCATAGTTCGTATCCACCAGGGCCATGAGGACTATACTAAAATAACCTTTGTAATTGTAATACAAAGATCCCGAGTTGGGGGGTTTAGTAATCCTCACGTGCTTACCATCCAATGCACTACCGCAGTTTGGAAATTACCACCGGCTACCAAAGCCTCGGGCTACTTCCATCCATTGAGCAGGCGTTTCTGGCAACTGCATATAGGATGGCAGCAGAGCACTCCAGATGGCCTCACATGTCTCAGGAATCAGGCGGCTCAGCAGGGACAGTGATACACGTGAAGTGTATTGCAGGTCGGTCCTTGACCGGCCTGTAGCCAGGAACCGCAAAGTAACTGCCAAACGCTCCTCAGCTGATACAGATGGACGCATGACAGTGTCCTGATGGGCTATCAATGGCCGTACGTGTTCCAAAAGGAATGTGAAAGAGTCCTTGGACATACGGAGGTAGTTCCTGAAATCATGTGGACTACGATACTCCAGCTCACGCAACAGCTGCATGTGGCTCCAGGTCTCCCGGAGGCGAAGCCAATCCCGACTCCACACACGGCGTTGTCTGCGAGTCTGCAAACTCTCATATCTATCCTCCAGCCACAATTGCTCTTCCATCAAGGCTAGAGCCACGATAACATCTCCATCAGGGTCAAACATCATCTCACGTATCAGCACCTGTATGTGATAAACATCTAATATATAAAAGCCGAAGGCACTTCCATCACTTTGTCCGGAGCTACGTGACGTCACTGAAGCCCTACACCCGTTCAGGGTGAGCCAAGATGGCGGGCGTAAGCTGGAGCAGGACTCATACAGCCCGCTTCGCTTACGGCCGCCCCTACAGTGCCCCATAACACACACCATCCGAACAACATCACACATACACACTCACACACCCAGGCACAAACACAAACACACACACATTCTCGCTACACTTTCGCAGCACTGCATCCGCTCCTCAATCATCACCCCCGCACACACACCGCTGTCCTAAACAACATCACATATACACACACACTCTGTCACTACACTATCTTATATTCTCACCTGTCCAGGCTCCACCGGCGATCCAGCTATATCTTCAGATGCTGTGTACAGGACCTCGCATGATGTCACAGTTACGTGAACGGTCATGTGACTGTGAGACTACGCGAGGTCCTGTACACAGCTTCTGAAGATATAGCTCGATCGCTGGTGGAGCCTGGACCGGTGAGAATATAAGATGCTTTCTCATTTTTAACCCCTGCAGTTCGGAGCACGGGAGAGGGGAGCACCGGGCACCGCAAGGCCATCGGGATGGGGGAGGGCACGGGGAACCCGACGGAACGGTACAGGGGAGATGATGGGGACCGCATGGGGGAGAGCACAGAGGACTGCATGGGGAACCTTATGGCCGAGAGCATGGAGGCAAAATTTAGCCCCTGTCACCGGTGTCTATTGTTCCTGCTGCTCTGTCACCTCTGTGTATTGTAGCAGCAGCACTGTCACCTGTGTGTATTGTACCTGCAGTACTGTCACCTCTGTGTATTGTACCAGCAGCACTGTCAACTCTGTGTATTGTACCACCAGCAGCAGCAGCACTGTCAACCTGTGTGTATTATACCTGCAGCACTGTCACCTCTGTGTATTGTACCAGCAGCACTGTCACTTCTGTGTATTGTACCTGCTGCACTGTCACCTGTGTGTATTGTACTAGCAACAGCAGCTGTGTCACCTCTGTGTATTGTACCAGCAGCATTGTCACCTGTGTGTATTGTACCAGCAGCACTGTCATTTGTGTGTATTGTACCAGCAGCAGCACTGTCACCTCTGTGTATTGTACCTGCTTCACTATCACCTGTGTGTATTGTACCAGCAGCACTGTCACCTGTGTGTATTGTACCAGCAGCACTGGTACCTGTGTGTATTGTACCAGCACCAGCATTCTTACCTCTGTGTATTGTACCAGCAGCACTGTCACCTCTGTGTATTGTACCAGCTGCAGCAGCTGTGTCATCTGTGTATTGTACCTGCTGCCCATCTCCTCTGTTTATTGTACCAGCAGCACTGTCACCTGTGTGTATTGTACCAGCAGCACTGTCACCTGTGTGTATTCTACCAGCAGCACTGTCACCTGTGTGTATTGTACCAGCAGCAGTGTCACCTGTGTGTATTGTACCAGCAGCACTGTCACCTCTGTGTATTGTACCAGCTGCAGCAGCTGTGTCACCTGTGTATTGTACCTGCTGCCCTGTCTCCTCTGTTTATTGTACCAGCAGCACTGTCACCTCTGTGTATTGTACCAGCAGCACTGTCACCTCTGTGTATTGTACCAGCAGCACTGTGACCTCTGTATTGTACCAGCAGCACTCTCACCTGTGTGTCTTCTACCAGCAGCAGTCACCTGTGTCTATTGTACCAGCAGCAGCTCTGTCACCTGTGTCTATTGTACCAGCAGCAGCTCTGTCACCTGTGTGTATTGTACCAGCAGCACTGTCACCTCTGTGTATTGTACCAGCAGCACTGTGACCTCTGTATTGTACCAGCGGCACTGTCACCTGTGTGTCTTCTACCAGCAGCAGTCACCTGTGTCTATTGTACCAGCAGCAGCTCTGTCACCTGTGTGTATTGTACCAGCAGCACTGTCACCTCTGTGTATTGTACCAGCAGCACTGTCACCTCTGTGTATTGTACCAGCAGCACTGTCACCTGTGTGTCTTCTACCAGCAGCAGTCACCTGTGTCTATTGTACCAGCAGCAACACTGTCACCTCTGTGTATTGTGCCAGCAGCAGTGTCACCTATGTGTATTGTACCAGCAGCACTCTCCCCTGTGCGTATTGTACCAGCTGCACTGTCACCTGTGTGTATTGTACCAGCAGCAGCACTGTCACCTGTGTGTATTGTACCAGCAGCAGTAGTCACCTGTGTGTATTGTACCAGCAGCAGCACAGTCACCTGTGTGTTTTGTACCAGCAGCACTGTCACCTCTGTGTATTGTACCACCAGCAGCACCAGTGTCACCTGTGTGTATTCTTCCAGCAGCACTGTCACCTGTGTGTATTCTACCAGCAGCACTCTCACCTCTGTGTATTGTATCAGCAGCACTGTCACCTCTGTGTATTGTACCAGCAGCACTCTCACCTCTGTGTATTGTACCAGCAGCAGCATTGTCACCTCTGTTATTGTACCTGCAGCAGCATTGTCACCTCTGTCTATTCTACCATCAGCAGCAGCAGCAGCAGCCGTGTCACCTGTGTGTATTCTACCAGCAGCACTGTCACCTCTGTGTATTGTACCAGCAGCACTGTCACCTGTGTGTATTTTACCAGCAGCAGCATTTTCACCTCTGTGTATTGTACCAGCAGCACTGTCACCTGTCTGTTCTACCACCAGCAGCAGCAGTGTCACATGTGTGTATTGTACCAGCAGCACTGTCACCTGTGTGTATTCTACCAGCAGCACTGTCACCTCTGTGTATTGTACCAGCAGCACTGTCACCTGTGTGTATTTTACCAGCAGCAGCATTTTCACCTCTGTGTATTGTACCAGCAGCACTGTCACCTGTCTGTTCTACCACCAGCAGCAGCAGTGTCACATGTGTGTATTGTACCAGCACCACTGTCACATGTGTGTATTTACTAGAAGCACTCTCACCTCTGTGAATTTTTCCAGCAGCAGCAGCAGTGTTACCTGTGTGTATTGTACCAGCAGCAGCAGCAGTGTCACTTGTATGTATTGTACCAGTAGCATGCTGTATACTCTGCTAAGCACTCTACTCTGGCCAGGAGGGGGCCAGGGAACAACGGCCAGGTGCGGCTTTGAGTGACCCGCCCTTCTTACCACACCCCACTGTGGTTCCCTGGCCCCCTCCTACCCGCACCTGCCTGCTCTTCCCCGGCCCCCTCCTGCCCCCACCCGCCTGCTCTTCCCCAGCTCGCTCCTGCCCGCACCCGGCTGCTCTTCCCTGCCTTCATCTTGCCCGCTCTCCCCCAGCCCCCTCCTGACCGCACCCGCCCCTGTCCCCTATGGCAAGCAATCTGCTATATTGGCCCAGAATTTTAACCCAGCTTCCCTTTGCATTATTCTTAAATCGTCATTAATCAACTACATACATAGTCTAGAATACCTGATGATTTAGCATCGGGCACACATCTAGTAAAATATAAGTACAATGTAAAATGTAACCACATGTTTGCATATAAAGTAATCCTCACGATACTTCTGCAGCCCACTAGCCCAAAGCATATCCAAACAGTGGTGTGCGTCGCACACAGATATTTACCCTTTGCAAGGCCATAAACCACAGTGCCCCGAAACAAAAGGAAACATGCTCACTGATCAGCCCTGTCCATCGTTGTTCAGTTTGTGGATGGCAAACTTAATAAACGTCAGGCCATATCTGGGGCAGCAATGTACATGTGTCAGCACAAGGCATGTCCCTACATGTCAGTTAAATATTTTTGTATAGCATATTAATACACATCAGCACTATGTAAGCACACACGTACCACAGCCTTTGTGGGTGAAGATTAATATGTGACGCCACGAAGAAGAGTATACATGAATCATCATGTAGTGGTGAAGCCCCAGATGTGTTGTCAAGGGTGGATGTCCACAGCCATACATTTGGTGCTGCCACAAGGCTAAATCCATACCTGATAGTAGCCATGTATGTCCCAGTGTATGTTGTTCGCAAACAGTACTACATGTCCGCTAATATGTTCATCCCCGCTAACAAAGACACCACCATCCTGCAAACATGATCCTGTATGGGAAATGGAAACAACAACATTACATTAAAAACTACAATGTCCCTAAGTATCAAGCAAACATGCATTTGACACCACACAATAGTGTATGAGAACCTCACTCTTTCACATTAATGCCACCACTTGGGCGTCACATACACTACACTATTGCATTACCAAATGTTCACTTTTGGATTACACCTAAAACACGCATCAACATTCATGTTTGCACAGCACTACTTACTTAATGACTCTGGGCAGCAAGCGTGTCAGACATCCGCCGTGAGAACATTTTATATGTGAATTAACCTGTCACGCTGGGAGCGGGAGAGACACTCAGCGTAGGACAACGACGGGGGGGGGGGGAATAAGGAGTCCCTAAAGCTATGGGCACAAGAGGGAGAGGGTGACCCCTAGTCTTACTGGGGCTGACCCTGTCTGCCCTGACGTCCCTATACAGTTTCCTCAACTGTCGCCGACCACGAACCTCGTCCCTCTCTGATCCTAGCACTACCTTATCTAAGGATCAGATGGAGAGGTTCACTAGACCCCTCCACTAACAACTAAAGACAAACACAAGGAAAAACAGACAATGGGGAAAGAAAACACTTATCTTGCAGCAGAGCACAGCAACCTCCACAACCTCAGCTTCTGCTGGAGCAAGGATAATGAGTGCACAAGGAAATATCACCTGCACCGAGGGAGGGCAATGAAACTCCTTATAAAGGTGGGAAGAACCTGCTGGGTCCTAGTGACCCAGAATACTGGTGTAGAAACCAGACCGAGCACAAGACCTTCCCAGCCGTCTCCCCATGATAGGGAGATCTTATCATACCTTCTCTCTATCTACACAGAAGGTAAATGCCCCTGAAAGACGGACCGTCCTCAAACATTATGGCTGATTGGCCAAACGCTGGGACCGTCTGCGCGTGGCCTCTACCCTGTCATCCGTGCCACCCGTGACATAACCAATCTCAACGCTTTGTCGTCACGTAATCAGCAGGCGCATGGGTGTTCGCAGGTGTTGCAAAGTAATGTGCCTAATTGGTGTTTCATGATTGGTCAATGTCTGGATAAATAAACCCTGTTTTTACCTAGCCCCTGCCCCGACTGGAAGGTGCATTGAGCTAGTAGTGTGTTATCACCATTTCTCTGTTGGACAGATGGTACGTGTACTCACATGGGTATATTATTGGCGTCCTCATTGTTTTATTCTTTTAACTATTATGTTTTTCTTGCTGCTTCTGCGCATTCAAAGTCACTTCAGGTAGCGTCATGTAGAAGTGTAGTTAACGTTGTGAAATCAGCATTATGACAAGTTTTGTTCTGTACTACACATTGTAATGTACAGTCATGGCCAAAGGTTTTGAGAATGACACCAAAATTATATTTTCACATGATCTGCTGCCCTCTGGTTTTTATTTGTGTTTGTCTGATGTTTATATCACATACAGAAATATAATTGCAATCATATTATGAGTACCAATAGGTTATATTGACAGAATGAGTTACTGCAGCAAGTCAATATTTGCAGTGTTGACCCTTCTTCTTCAGGACCTCTGCAATTCTCCCTGGCATGCTCTCAATCAGCTTCTGGACCAAATCCTGACTGATAGCAGTCCATTCTTGCATAATCAATGCTTGCATTTTGCCAGAATTTGTTGGATTTTGTTTGTCCACCCGTCTCTTGATGATTGACCACAAGTTCTCAATGGGATTAAGATCTGGGGAGTTTCCAGGCCATGGACCCAAAATCTCTGGTTTGTTCCCTGAGCCATTTAGTTATCACCTTTGCTTTATGGCAAGGTGCTCCATCATGCTGGAAAAGGCATTGTTGGGCGCCAAACTGCTCTTGGACGGTTGTGAGAAGTTGCTCTTGGAGGACATTCTGGTACCATTCTTTATTCATGGCTGTGTTTTTAGGCAAGACTGTGAGTGAGCCAATTCCCTTGGCTGAGAAGCAACCCCACACATGAATGGTTTCAGGATGCTTTACAGTTGGCATGAGACAAGACTGGTGGTAGCGCTCACCTCTTCTTCTCCGAATAAGCTGTTTTCCAGATGTCCCAAACAATCGAAAAGGGGATTCATCAGAGAAAATGACTTTACCCCAGTCCTCAGCAGTCCACTCCCTGTACCTTTTGCAGAATATCAGTCGGTCCCTGATGTTTTTTCTGGAGAGAAGTGGCTTCTTTGCTGCCCTCCTTGAAACCAGGCCTTGCTCAAAGAGTCTCCGCCTCACAGTGCGTGCAGAAGCACTCACACCAGCCTGCTGCCATTCCTGAGCAAGCTCGGCACTGCTGGTAATCCGATCCCGCAGCTGAAACAGTTTTAAGATACGGTCCTGGCGCTTGCTGGTCTTTCCTGGGCGCCCTGGAGCCTTTTTGACAACAATGGAAGCTCTCTCCTTGAAGTTCTTGATGATGCGATAGAAAGTTGACTGAGGTGCAATCTTTCTAGCTGCGATACTCTTCCCTGTTAGGCCATTTTTGTACAGTGCAATGATGGCTGCACATGTTTCTTTAGAGATAACAATGGTTAACTGAAGAGAAACAATGATACCAAGCACCAGCCTCCTTTTAAAGTGTCCAGTGGTGTCATTCTTACTTAATCATGACTGATTGTTCGCCAGCCTTGTCCTCATCAACACCCACACCTGTGTTAATGGAACAATCACTAAAACGATGTTAGCTGCTCCTTTTAAGGCAGGACTGCAATGATGTTGAAATGTGTTTTGGGGGTTGAAGTTCATTTTCTAGGCAAATATTGACTTAGCAAGTAATTGCTGTTAAGTACATCACTCTTTATGACATTCTGGAGTATATGTAAATTGCCATTACAAAAACTGAAGCAGTAGACTTTGTTAAAATTAATATTTGTATCATTCTCAAAACTTTTGGCCATGACTGTAGTTATCTTGCCTTGACAATGTTTAATGCAGTACCTGGTTGTCTTTAACTAAATGTGTGTGTGAGCTGTGTGTTTAGCTAATTTTATGGACCATCATTACTATATTTTCAAATATGAACCCTTACCATAGCCTCAACTATATTAACATCACAGCATAATGTTGCCTCCTTCAACAAGGGTTGGCCACATGCAAATGTACATGCTCCACACATGTTATTTGTGTGCCACCAGAAGGGATGTAGACACAAAGTAGTGTGTGATGTATGCTGGCCATGTGTTTGTTACCATGTATTTTGATATGTGACAATTGTTCACAGATGGCCGGGTATCATGAGTTTATGACCCAACTCCTCACCTAATACCAGGAGCACGAATGCCTGTGGCGGGTGTCGCTGCCGGCCTATCATGATCTGGCAGCGCGGGCCGCGGCCTACAAACCTCTTGTGGAGCTGGCAAATCGCCTCCAGCCCCACAAAAGGTGGAACTCTGTGATGGTTGCGGACAAGATAAAAGGCCTGTGCACCGTGTTCCAGCGCGCCCACAAAAAAATGGATGGATGCACGGTCTGGGCTGGAGCTGAGGAGGTCCGAAGGCCCACTTTGTGGTACTATGACCTCACCTTCACCCTGGGCCAAGAGGGGCCACGTGGAACACGGTGCAGCGGTCACTATGTGGGGTGGTGGCACGGCGGCGGAGTGTATTCACACTCAGTTGTAGCAAGGAGGAGTGAACACTGAGTGTGAACACACTCCACCGCCGTGCCACCACCCCACATAAAGCGACCGCTCTGACCCTGGCTAACCTAAAGGCATAAGTGACCATTACCTTGTACAGGACAGCCCTCAGTTCAGAACTACTAAGGGCATACCCGCTGTTCCTATGCTGACCATAAGGACCACATCCTTCATGAACCACAACATAGCTCAAGGCGACTTATGTGATCAAGGTCTTGAATGACCGAAACGTCATTCTGTCGCAATCACTATAAGAGCACTTGCTTCAATAAATTTCACTAACAAGCAAAAAACTCCTTAAGTGTATGTGTGCAGTGATTATAATAGACATTTATGTGAGACTTATGAGCCTCCTTCACTAGCACCATACCCCCACACCTATTGTGTGCTAGCCATTGAATCTCATACTATTTACCTAGATATGTTGGATCCTCAGGTGAGTATATGTCACTAGTGCAGTTGTTGTCCTTTTGTTGCCCTCAACTCTTCTCTAGTTTTTATGGCTTTTCTCCGTGGTGTGTTTTGCGCTCTGTTTGTTTGCATATTTTTGGAGCCTATTGTGATCAATGATGGTGCTTCATGTAGTTGATTTGGTTTTGTTCTTCTTTCTTTTTCAGGCCCCTCTGGCGCCTGTCTCCAGTGAAGAGAAGTTAGCAGCTGGCGAGGCTCTCCCATCGACATCTGCAGGAGAGCCAGTGCCCGGGACCAATGGTGAGGGGCCGGGCCCAGGGCCCATCTCTGAGATTCGTCAGCGACGTCCACCAGCCCCACCAAATACGGAGCTGGGTACCTGGGCAAAACAGGTTCTCATCGACCGAGAGAGGATCTCCGGCTCTGGTTTCGGGTACATCGCCAGCGAAATGCTGGCCCGGATGGAGCCAGAGCAGCGTAACATCGCAGAGCTGGCCATGTTTCATGTCCTGGAGGCGGGCGTGGATGGGTCGCTGCGATGGGGGGCGTCGTTGCCGCTCCCCCAGAAGACCACCCCATGGCCCACTGCGCCCGCCAGACGCATGGTGAGGAGGGCACAACCTCCTGATACTCCACCTCACCCAAGAAGAAGCAGCCATAGACCTTCAGCCTCCCAGGGAAGATGGCTGTACCACGAGGAGATGGGAGAGGCCCCATTGTCTGAACCAGCAGAGGATGAGGAAGAGAGAGAACACTACTAGCCAATGCACTACCTAGGCTGTTCTTAGTGGCTGTAGCCTTTTTTTGCACCAGTTTGGGATGTCAAATTTCTTTTTCACGAAATATGATTGAATTTTGAAGATTTAAAAAAATAAATAAATAAATGTTTATGTTAAATAACACTATGTCCATATCTGTGTTACCTACACAAGTGTGTGGAGGGGGGGTTGGATGTGGGTTACATATAGGGTACATTCAGGCCACATTGTGGCCCATGGCGGGACTTATGGTAGAGTATGGTGACATGTTTACTATGTTACAACATAGAGCTGTGGTTCCAACGTGGGCCAGTGTGTTAGCCTAATTTAAAATGTCAAACAAAAACATGTGGGTGTTGTCACCAAGGACCACACAGGAGTTTTTTGACAACATTTTATTCAGCAACACCATGTGTGCAAAACATTGGCAGCACACACCACAAGGCTGGGTTGGTTTAGGAGTAGCCACGACACACTACACACTGTCCCAATGTGGGACACTATAAGAAAAGAGGCCACTGTGGCCTTAGAAAAAAAAAAAGGTGGCAACAGGGGGAAAACAAATGCCCAACATGGACAACACAGTTTATGGGCATGCTGTCCCATTATTGTGTTTGGTCGGATGGGTTTGTGCCCATGCAGCCATGGGCTCGCTGGAGGGCGGCGAGCATGACACCCAACCGGGCAAGTTGTTGCTGCCCTTGTTGGTGTGCCCTCTCCATCATCTGCTGGGCCTCCTGATGAGCCGCCATCACATCCTCAAGAGTTGGTACACCTGTAGGGGGAATTAGCCACACATTATTTTTTAAAACTAGTTTGAGGTGGTTATTTGTCACTGATTAAATGAGACTACTTACGCTCTACATCACCATCATGGTTCTCTTGAGGAGGAGATGGTGATGGGCTGAGAGTCCATCCGGCGGAACATGGTAGTTGTCCATCTGCACAAATTGATCAAAAAAACCCTGTTAAAAAAAACACATACTGCTGCCCGCAGCACACAACACGAATGACACTGTCAAGGTCGTATGCGACAGCAAACACTTAACACCATAGGCAACACCAGCAGGCTCCATTGGAAAGTGTGGGGACACACCAGGGCTCGCCACTGAGCTGGAAATACTGGGGAGTGGTGTTGCTCCTGGGCTGTGGGTGTGTGGGTCACAGGATGGGGCTGTGTGCGACAAGGGGTCCTGGGCTGCCAGCAGCCAAGCCTTCAGCCACTGGTGGTGAGGCCATGTCGTCACCCTGTATCTCTGGTGATGTTATTGTCCCGCCTGGCGAAGGCAAGTACTCACCCTCTGGCCCTGGGGATGGTGGAGTTCCGGGTGTTGATGGTGGTGCTGGGCCCTCAGGGACCGGTGGTGTGGGTGGCCCAGGAGCCGTTGGGGACTGGGGTCCCTCTCCAGACAACGAATCCTCCTCATCTGTATTATCAAACAGGATGAAACAGCTTTAAGAACAAAGGGACACAACATAGGGAAGACACCTTGTGTGTGTTTTACTATGCAGTTCCAGAATGACAGATAGGGTACAAGGTCATGTTGTACGCATATACTGTGGGTAGAGGCCACTATGGTTTGTGACAGGAGTCCAACTACAGTGGCCACATATGTTTGGTTCTCTCAAAACCTGCCTTTCCATGGTAGGTGCTTGTGTTTTTATTTGAGATATGCCAGTAAGCAACTGGTGTTGGACCATGGCTGCCTACACATAATGTACATGTAGTAATTAGTGTTCAGTTGTGTCATCATTGTGTGGCTACATTTTCTGTGTCACAGGTGACACATGTGGGGCAAGGTGTCATGTGTGTGTTTAACATGGCAGTGATATCTACTTGTCAAATTTACAGTGTGGACACACCTCTTTTAAAAATAAACATAGGTCAAGGATCAGTATAGGTGTCACCATTTGTGGGACAAATGAGTGTTTAAAACACCTTCATGTTGCAGTGTAACCTATTAGGCAATGCACATTGGTGACACATCAACATGGTGTCAAAGTACACATTATGTGCCATAGGCCAAAACAACCTTATATTTGTTTGTTTGTGAAATGTACCTTTCAAGGTGTGTGTTTGGCATTGGAACATACTCACCACGCAGCTTGGCAATCCTGGCCTGAAGATCCACAATGCGGCCTGGGCCTTTATGCTTCAGGTCCGCAATTTTTTTCATGATCTGCTTGCAGGTCCTCTCCACCCCCAGTTTGTGGAGCAGGGCCCGCTGGATCCGCCTCAGTATGCTGCATTTGCACAGCCATGGGTGCCGGTGGTGATGGTGACACCAATAATCCTGGTGGTCACACAGGTCTATGAGGACCATGAGCTCCGTCAGACCCCATGTGGCAGCGCGCTGTGCGGCGGCCATGACTCTACTGCTATGTGCAGGGGAGGACCAGGCACCTTGCAGGAAGAGTGAAACCAAAAGAAACGTGATGACGTCACCACGCACACTCGCGCCGCCAAACAACATTGTTAACAATTACAAGGTAGCCGTCCGTGGAACGGGAGTAGCGTAATTAACACATCAGCGTCACCTAATTCACAAACATTGCAGTGCGCTGCCTATGCCACCCATGTGCGATGTGTACGGCAATTTATTCAGTCATGTGTGGCACTATAATGTACACAGGACATCATCCGAACAACACAACTACATTTGGCAGTGCTATTGAGTGGCCGCCTCATTGTACTTATGTAGTGGATTGTTCTGTAGGTTCAGATACGTATAGTGCTGAAGTGACAGCTCATCAAAGATGACGCCCTGTGAAGGGACAGCCAATGGTTACACAGTAGCCCCCACCAATCATCGCTGATGGGGCGCGGTATCCAGCACGCTGTGGCACGCCTCTGGGAAATCAGTAGGCGATGCAGATTCCATCCCTATTGCCCGTTCACACGCCAAAACCAGGGCAATTCACCTTCAGGGTTGCCTCTGGTTTTTGAACAATGCTCTGAAACTGCAACCGGGAGCAACTTCGAAAATCACCATCGCTTTCCCCAATTACACGCCGCAATTTCGTAGCAGTTTCAAGGCAACCGTGACAAAAATCCCTATTGCTTCTCAGTTGCTACACCGTAGTTGCGGCGTGTAAAGGTACCTTTAGAGTATGTGATCACAGGACATTTTTGAGGCAGTCAAGAACGCAGCAAAACCTCTAGTGGCTTCAAGGATCTCTAGAGTCCTTAGCAGATTTGCTGCATTCTTGTCTGCGTTTTTAGCGTTTTTTTTGCTGCGGTTCGGAAGCTGCGTTTTTTCAGTGTTTTTGCCATAGACTTCAACAAAAACGCAGAGAAAATTGACATGCCCTTCCTTTTCCAACCGCAGCAAAAACTAAGGTATTTTACACTTTCTGCATATCACAAAAACCAATGTTTGGAGACAGCATTTGTCTGAAACACATTGGTTTTGCTGGAAAGCCCAAACACAGATACCAATTGGCATACATTTGCATGAAACGATATCAAAAACACATGTACAAAACAGCAAAAATGCACTGTGTGCACTAACCCTTAGGGTATGTGCACATCTGACGTTTCTGCATCTCTGCAGACCGACCTGAAACCGGTGGACAATGGCAGAAACTGAGTTTTCTGACCTCAGCAGTGTCCATCTTTTTTTTAGCGTTTTTTCAGCTTTTTCCGACCGGTTTTATAGCGTTTATACAGCGTTTTGTCGGCGGTTTTCTGGCGGTTTTTCTTAGCGTTTTTAGGCCGGTTTTTTGGACACTTGTAAGCTGGAACCGCTGGAAAAACGCTCAAAAGAAGTCACTTGCTCTATCTTTGAAAACCGGTGGAAAACCGGTGAAAAAACTGAAAACGACCAGAAAAAAAAACGTTCTAATGAAGACAGCGTTTTCTAAACTCCATTGAGTATCATGTTAATCCAGCCGGTGGCTAGGATTAACATAAATTAACATAAAACTGAGCGGAAAACGCCGACGGAAACCGGTAAAAAACAGCCCACAAAACGACTGATGTGCACATACCCTTATAGTCCAAAAAATACAGTATATTTATTTATACTATGTTTCTTATCTTTATAGCATCCTTGCCTTATTGTGAGGGTTTTAATTTTATTACAGAATGCCAATGACTGTCTAACCGCTGTTTCCTATATAATGTCTGCTCTCAATCTGAAGCTTAACCTTTCTAAAACTGAACTTCTTCTGCTTCCACCCTCCACTAACATCCCTAAATCTGACATTCCCCACTCTGTGTGTGGCACCACAATAGCGCCTAGGCAGCAGGCTTGCTGTCTGGGTGTTATGTTTGACTCTGATCTTTCCTTCACCACAAATATACAATCTATCGCCCACTCTTGTCGCTTGCACCTGAAAAACATCTCCAGAAGTTGCCCCTTCCTCACCTTGGAAACTACTAAAACCCTTACTGTGGCCCTGATCCATACCCACCTAGATTATTGTAATTCTTTATTAATTGGCCTCCCCCTCTCCAGTCCATCCTCAATGCAGCAGTCAGTGCTTCAACCGGACAGAACCTGATCCAGTTTTGCCTCCCATGTATCCCTAAGGTGCCGGATTGGTCCTATTCAGCCATCCAGTTTTGTGTATTCTGTACCGGATTCGTTTTTGTCCGGTTTTTCTCTGTCTTCAAAACCAGAGCCTGAAGCATTTTTTGGCTCTGGTGCAAAAATCGGACAAAACCGGACAGCAACGAAACTGGGGCAATGCGGTGCACATAACATGGGAGTCTATGGGCGCCGATCTGTGAAAAAATGGGATCATTTCCCGGATCCGATTTTTTGCACAGAGTATGCACACAAATCCTGCCGTCCAAATTTCAGCACCATGGACAGCAGTATTTCCGATAGGCTGTGAATTCAGCCTCATGGACAGCAGCAGAGCAGACACAGGCAGACTTCAGCACCATGGACAGCAGCAGAAAACAAATCCTTCAAAAAACAGGATCCTGGACCATATTTGGCCACACTTTGTGTACATCCTGTATTGTCAGGTTCTGTCCTGTGGATCTCGCAAAATACAGGATCCAACCTGAGAGGCAAAAACTGTGGTGTGAAGCCAGCCTTACTAATTCTTTTCTGCTGCCACATGCTAGCCTGTCTTGCACAGACACACAACTTAGAGTGGTGTATGTACAGGGTGGGCCATTTATATGGATGCACCTAAATAAAATGTGAATGGTTGGCGATAAAAAATTCCTGTTTGTGGCACATTAGTATATGTAAACGGGAAAACTTTTCTAGATGGGTGGTGACCATGGTGGCCATTTGGAAGTTGTCCATTTTGGATCCAACTTTTATTTTCAATGGGAAGAGGGTCATGTGACACATCAAAATTATTGAAAATTTCATAATAAAAACAATGGTGTGCTTGGTTTTAATGTAACTATATTCTTTCATGAGTTATTTACAAATTTATGACCACTTATAAAATGTATTTAAAGTGCTGCCCATTGTGTTGGATATCTGGAATTCCTACATGATTCAGATATCCATTGGCATTGAGGTTTCCATTGATGAAGAATGGCCCCACTATCTTTGTACCCCATATACCACACCATACCATTATTTTTTGTGTTCCGGCAGTCTTGGAGGGATCTATCCACTGTGGGTTAGTGTCAGCCCAAAAGCAGTGGTTTTGTTTCTTAATTTCACTATTCACAAAAAATTTGCCTCATCACTCATCTGAAGGCAATTATCTATGCTGTGAAGATACGAGATGTGCAGCATCTGAAACAACGGATACTGGAAGCCTGTGCTAGCATTTCTTCTGCTGTGTCGCTATCAGTGTGTGAAAACTGGGAGAAGAGGGTTGCATTGACAATTCCAACACAATGGGCAGCACTTTGAACACATCTTATAAGTGGTCATAAACTTGTAAATAACTCATGAAAGAATAAAGTTACGTTAAAACCAAGCACACCGTTGTTTTTCTTATGAAATTATCAATAAGTTTGATGTGTCTTCCCATTGAAAAAATAAAGTTGGATCCAAAATGGCTGACTACAAAATGGCCACCATGGTCACCACCCATCTGGAGAAGTTTTCCCCCTTCCATATACTAATGTGCCACAAATAGGAAGTAGATATCACCAACCATTCCCATTTTATTTAGGTGCATCCATATAAATGGCCCACCCTTTAGACAAAACACCAGTGCCTCAATAAGGGGAATGAAACAGTCCTAAGTATTGTGTGGGTTCTGAATAATGTACACAGAATTCCCTGCAGTAGCATTTTTAATTATCAAGTGTGGGTAAAAGAAATAGCCAATCAGCATAATTATGTAACTCATATTCATCCTCTTCTTGTAATAATCATTTATTTATCTTTTCAGATCTGCTGAAGCATATTGATCATCCTCTGAAGAAAACACTACCGGTCTCATATGCACCTCCAGACTGGTACAGCCATGAGCCTTCAACACTACCTGCAGAGTCAACTGTGTAGGTTCTTACTACATTTTCATATTCCGATTTTGATGGCACATATCCCATGATGGCACTCAGCCCCCATATGATGGTACATGGCTCCCCAATGATGGCACTCAGCTCCACATATGGTACCTGCCCCTATGCTGGCGCACATGTAAAAAATAATAACTGCTCATACTCACCTCTCTCCAATGTTCCCTGCAGCTTGCACCATCCCTTTGTCCTTCCACTGAGCCGGCATCCAGGATTGTGAGTGGTGCCCGCGGTGATGATGTCACTGCAGTGATGCTCATGTGACTGGATGCCGGCACATTGGGCACAGAGAGCGGGGATGTGATGAACTGCAGGGAGCAACGGAGATAGGTGAGTATGCTCCTCCATCGCCAGGATAGTCACTGCCTCCCAGGACAGCGTGGGAGGCAGAGACTCCACACATCGCACGGGCTGCAGCTGTAGCTGCTGATCACCTGTGCCTGCTCAATAGGTTAATGTAACAGGCGCCGGTCCCCCCACCGGTGATGGACAGGGGGATGCAGTGAATATTACATTAGCTCAATGAGTGGCCCCCACTTTCAACGGTTGAAAACGGTTCTATGTGACCAACCGGTGTAAACGGATATTTATTGTTTAAATGGATGCCTCGGGTGTTGGCCTCGGTGCAGTATTTTTACAGGTCGTGAATGGCGAGGATCACCCAGTGGGCTATCCAAGCGGAAAGCTTACTGATAGTGATGGGCGAATCCTAAATTACTCGGAATCGCTTGACTCTAGCGAGTCCGAGCCCAGGACTCGCTACTCGTTGCGAGTCTAGTGAGTCCAATGTTAATGAATGGGGAAGCGAGTAATAGCGAGTAGTGTGAGATTTACAAATCGCAGATGTGTCTCGGAAGCTTCAGCCTGAAGCAATCCTAGTTTTGCCATTTATTTGCATTGCTCGTTTACTTTGTAAGTAATCGCTGACTCGCACAGATAAGATCCTGTCTTCTCTGTGTTCTGGCTGCCCCAGCTCCAGGGTCCTAGAGCCTGCCTGCTGCCTGATGTAGCAGTGCTGAGATTGTTCTCAGTCTGCTCATTCCCTGTGTACAGACATGAATGTCTGTGCACAGAGATGATGTAGCAGAGCTGAGATTGTTCTCAGTCTGCTCATTCCCTGTGCATAGAGATCTATATATATGCACAGGGGATGTAGCAGAGAGGACATCGCGTTTTGGATTGCGTCGGACTGAAGAGGATTTTTTTAATTAAAGATGGAGTCCCTAATGGCTTTTTTTTTTATTTCTAATAAAAAATTTTCTTTGTGTTGTGTTTTTTTAAAACAATTTAATAGAAATTCATGGCGGTCATGTCTAATATTGGCGTGACCGCCATAAATTTCGGGCTTAGGGCCAGCTGATAATACAAAGCTGGCCCTAACCCCTTTATTACCCAGCGTGCCACCGCTACCAGGGCCGCTGGAAGAGCGGGGTTCAGCGCCAGAGGATGGCGCTTCAATGAACGCGCCATCGTCTGGGGCGGCTGCGGGCTGCAATTTGCAGCGGGGGGTGCCCAGAAAGCTTGGGCATCCCTGCGCTGCGGATTCCAGCCCCCAGCTGCTTAGCTGTACCTGGCTAGACATAGAAATTGCGCGGAGCCCCACGCATTTTTTTTAAATTATTTCATGAAATTCTGAGATTCTGACTCTGACTCTGAGACTCTGACTCTGAAATTCATGAAATAATTTTAAAAAAATGCGTGGGGCTCCGCGCAATTTCTATGTCTAGCCACGTACAGCTAAGCAGCTGGGGGCTGGAATCCGCAGCGCAGGGATGCCCAAGCTTTCTGGGCACCCCCCACTGCAAATTGCAGCCCGCAGCCGCCCCAGAAGATGGCGCGTTCATTGAAGCGCCATCCTCTGGCGCTGAACCCCGCTCTTCCAGCGGCCCTGGTGGCGTAGCACGCTGGGTAATAAAGGGGTTAATACCAGCTTTGTTATACAAGCTGGTATTAAGCCCGAGATTCTTAATGTCAGGCCACATTTGACCCAGCCACTAAGAATCTCCAATAAAGGGTTAAAAAAACACAGAGAAAATTTTTTATTTGAAATTAAAAAAAAGCCATTAGGGACTCCATCTTTAATTAAAAAATCCTCTTCCGTCCGACGTATTCCAAAACGCGATGTCCTCTCTGCTCATCCCTGTGAATAGATAGATGTCTATGCACAGGGAATGAGCAGACTGAGAACAATCTCAGCACTGCTACATCATGTCTGTGAGCAGGTGGGCTCTAGGACCCTGGAGCTGCACAGAGAAGACAGCTGGACTCGGCTCGCAAAGAAACAGCAGTTATTTGCGAGTTTCCCTGCTATCACTGGCACAGTAGCCGAGTCTAATGCAAACAATGGCAATCCTAGTTTTGTCAGCGTTTCTGACAAAACTAGGATTGATATTGATTTGCATTGGACTCGTGCGAGTAATCACTGGGAAACTCGCAGAGTACCGAGTCCTGCGAGTCCCTTACTACTCGCCGAGTAACGAGTCCTAGCGAGTAGATTCGCCCATCCCTACTTACTGAGGTAGAAAAGAAAATGGTCGAGCGGGAGGCCTTGGATGTGAAGTGGGCCCTGAAAACCTTATGTTATTATTTACCAGTTCGCCGTTTCAGGCTGGTGACGGACCATTCACCCCTGATGTGGATGTCCTGGGCAAAAGAGGGCAATGTGCAGGTTACGCGCTGGTTCTTAGTATTGCAAAATTTTTAATTTTCTGTGGAGCACAGAGCAGGCACAGCACAAGGGAATGCGGATGCCTTGTCTAGAATGCACTGCTTGATGACTCGCTGTGTCCGACCACACGGGCTCGAATAGTTTCCCCTTGTTTCGTTTCATTTCATATACCTCCCTGTATTGATTGTGGAGCAGTCAGCCTGTGCAAAACACGGGAAAAGCTGGGGAAGTCAGATTTAGTTAAGTCACTGACGCTTGTTTATTTCTCTGTAATTTGGGCCCGGTTTTCTGGAGTAATCAGTGGGAGTGGGACGGAGCTCCACTCCACACATTCAGTCCAGGTTTTGTTCCTCACTGGATCAGCTGATATAATCAGAAGGGGCTGGGGGTTGGTAGATCCCTAATGGCCACTTTACACACACCAACCTATCTGTCCAACTTCTGAACAACTTACTGGTTGCAGTGAAATCATGGACACATTGTTCCATTGTACACAGCCTCAAAATGGAGCAATGTGTCCATGATTTCACTGCAACCAGTAAGTTGTTCAGAAGTTGGACAGATAAGTTGGTGTGTGTAAAGTGGCCCTAAGTCTGCTGGGCTGAGGAGCTGAAACAGTAAGGAAATACCTTTGCTTTGTTTGTTGCTTAGGGCCACGTCACACACACAGATATCTGTGCAGATATTGTTCGCAGATCTCTGGTTGCAGTGAAATCATGGACACATTGTTACATTTTGTGGCCGTGTACAAATGTAATATATGTCCATGATTTCACTGCAACCAGAGATCTGCGAACAATATCTGCACAGATATCTGTGTGTGTGACGTGGCCCTTAGGTTTATTTTGTAGTTAGCATTCTGTTGTTAGTTAGTGGCCAGACGGCCTTAGACATTTATTTTCCTGTTTTGCTGGTGTAACACTGAGTGACAAGTGTGCACAATAAACATGGCTGTGACTATACCTGTGTGAAGCCCGCCAGTCTGCCATTGTCCACCGTGACTCCACAGTCACTTACTTGAGCCAAAGCAAAGATCCCAGCTGACCTATATCACTTGTATCACAATATATATATCTACTATATAATTGCCTAATTGTGTCTGAGGCCGAAATCACGCGCCAGCACTCATTGGTCGCCACCAGCCGCGGTAAACAATGAGCGCAGAGTATGTAAAAGAGCCGTGCGTGGAGGTCCGCAGCAAGCCAGCCGGGAGATGACCGGCGTTAGCCACTCATCTTTCAGCTGGCGAGCTGTTGACCTCTGTACAGCAGTAGCTGAGCCGCGGCTACCTGCCGCACAGAGGTCCGAGGCGAGACAGCCGGGAGATGACCGGTGTCAGCCGCTCATCTCCCGACTGCTCGCTGCGGTAGTACCCAGAGCGGGATTCAAGTCCCCCGCCAAGCCGCGCTACGTCCCTGATTGGTCGCTGTGCCATGCAAATCGCGCACCAAGCCGTGCGCCGCTTCTCTAATTGGTCGCCGCCAGCCGCGGCGACCAATGAAAGACTTGGCGTGCGGTTTGAATGGCGCTTCACTCACTAGTTGCGACCAATCAGAGATGCGGCGCGCGGCTTGGCGGGCGGATTGAATACCGCTGACATCATTAGTCGCCGTGGCTGTGTTATTGGCGCAGAATTTAAACTGCCAGTCATAGTGTGACGCAGTTCACTCCTGTCTACAAGGCTGTCAGTCAGTGTCACGAACTTCACTTCTGTCTACAAGGCTGTCAGTCAGTGTGACACAGTTCAATCCTGTCTACAAGGCTGTCTGTCAGTGTGACACAGTTCACTCCTGTCTACAAGGCTGTCAGCCACTGTAACGCACTTCACTCCTGTCTACAAGGCTGTCAGTCAGTGTGATGAACTTCACTCCTGTCTACAAGGCTATCAGTCAGTGTCACAAACTTCACTCCTGTCTGCAAGGCTGTCAGTCAGTGTCACAAGCTTCACTCCTGTCTGCAAGGCTGTCAGTGTGACGAATTTCACTCCTGTCTACAAGAAATGATGGGAGTACTAGTGTGTCACGGTCCGCGCTGCTGTGGTATGGATAAACTCACCAAAGAGCCAAATGTATTTTCATCCTTTATTCCTCCTCTCTCCTACGCGTTTCAGCGCCACACCCGGCGCCTTCCTCGGGACATTCCTTGAATGTCCCTGAGGAAGGCGCCGGGTGTGGCGCTGAAACGCGTAGGAGAGAGGAAGAATAAAGGATGAAAATACATTTGGCTCTTTGGTGAGTTTATCCATACCACAGCAGCGCGGACCGTGACACACCAGTACTCCCATCATTTCTTGGATTCAAACCACTATCCAGTGGTCGGTGGAGGTCCTGCAGCAGCTGGAACATAGATTCCAAAAACGCCTTCAAACCAGTTGTGGGGATCACAACTGGACCAGGTGAGCAGCTTCACAGCACCACCATCACACATAAGTGTCACTAGTGATAGGGCACTATTGCGCCTCTTGTCCCCCTCCCTATTTTCTTTTTACTCCTGTCTACAAGGCTGTCAGTCAGTGTGACGCACTTCAGTCCCAGTTAGTTCACACGTTGTGTCAGTGACAGTCTGAACTACTTCAGTCACGTTTATGCAATGGGTTTAACTGGTCGTAAGCGCAAATACGCCAATGACTATGACAGAAAAGCTGCAAAAGTAGCAAGGGAACGACAACACCAAGAGACACCACAGCAAACTGCTGTGAGACAAGCCCAGGATGCGTAATCTCACAGATGTCGTCGGCAACAAGAGACACCACAACAAACTGCTGCCAGACAAGCCCAAGATGCCGTATGTCATAGACAATGTCGGCTGAATGACTCTCCAGAAGACAGGTCAAGTAGACAACTTGTTCGCAACATTTATACAACACGAATGCTCTACCAACTAAGGCAAGGCCAGGAAAATATTCAACAACTTGCATGTTACGTCACAAATTACGACAATTATTCAACACTACTGTGGGAATATGAATGTAGTTTGCTCTATATGCAACTTTCTAAATTTTATTGATGAATAACCATCTGACAATAAGTTTACTCAATGCTGCCAAAAAGGGAAAGTTATGCTACCGAGACCTCAATACTCAGATCTGTTTGAGCAATTGATGACAGGAACACATCAACACAGTAGAAATTTTATGGACAATATCAGAAGCATCAACAGTCCTCATGCATTTGCTTCATTTGGTGCCAACATTGCACCGCCCCCTGGATTCGGACCGTATTGTTTTAAAACTCATTGCCAGACCTACCACCGCACTGGAACACTTTACGAAGAAATAGGACAACCACCAAAATTTACACAATTATACATCCTTGATGCAAATGAGGCTACAGAACAAAGGATGAATCTGAAAGAAAATGAAAAGTGTAATGCTGAACTCATGAATCTCATTGCTGTACATTTACAAATCAGCCCATTTGCTGCTGCATATCGCATGCTAAAAGACGTTGAAGCCGAGGAGCAACAGAGGGCTATACAAAATGGGACTGAAATGCCTTCTATTGTCATGGCAATTAAACAAGAATGTTCACAAGATCCCCAATTTTATAACAAAGCACGTGTAAGTGAGGTTGCAGTTGTTTTTCAAAACGATGATGGCGAAC
This sequence comes from Allobates femoralis, assembly GCA_033576535.1. NCBI lineage: Eukaryota > Metazoa > Chordata > Amphibia > Anura > Aromobatidae > Allobates > Allobates femoralis. The sequence goes on along the minus strand of JARQOC010000005.1, from coordinate 355,938,924 downwards.
TTCCTTTTCAAAGAGATATATTAGTCCATCTTAAGCCAGACCTCAACAACCCTTTGCTTCCTAAGACACAGCGCATTAGCATTTTGCACAGCAATTTTGATGCTCTTCTGTATCCGCTATTCTTTCCAAGTGGTGATCAAGGGTGGCATGAAAACCTACACAAGCAAGGCACTGTAAGATGAATTACACACCCGCAGTACTAAAGTTTCTTTTGTCTGTGCGCAATGACTTTAATCCTATTTTAAACGGTGGCAACAGTACTTAGTTGACGCATATGTTAAAATTGAAGCCTAGTTTGGTCCTTGTTGGATTCTTTTGATATGTGCCTTTTTGTTACACATGCCTTCCCTTCTCCCCCCCCCCCCTGTGTGCAGTTGCTGCCCTATATACCCCTGTGATGTGATTTGTAGTCATTCAGAGTTTGTATCTCTCTTATTATGCCTGTGTCCATTTTGGCGCTGAATGTGAACGGCCTGAATTCTCCGCACAAGCAATCCTTGTTGTATAACCAATTTAAAAAGTCGCGCCCGGATGTTGTCTTTCTCCAGGAGACTCACCTGTTGGAGGCAGACAACTCCCGTATAACTTCTCGCTCTTTTCCGCACCGATTTTTTTTCTAACGCTCAAGCGAAAAAGGCTGGAGTTGCGATTCTCATCAATAGTAATGTGGCGTTTGAATTTATTTCACTCCTCCCTGATTCGGAAGGATGATACCTACTCCTGACTTGTCGATTAAATGACGCTTTATACTCCCTCTTGGTGTTATATGCTCCTAACTTATGGCAATCCACTTTTTTGAGGACGACATTGGAACATCTGACTCCTTCCATGTCTGGTCACAAACTTATAGCTGGGGACCTTAACGCCCCCTTGTCCAAATCTATGGACTGCTCGTCTGCATCGGTCTACAGATCAGACCTTGGTCTCCTTGTCTCCTCTTACCAATTCCATGATGTGTGGAGATATTTTCATAGCACTGAGAGGGACTACACTTTCTTTTCAGCCCGGCACAAATCATTTAGTCGTATAGACTACTTGCTTGTTAGTGATTCTCTCCTTCCCCTCTGCGTAGCTGCTGGCATCGACACGGCTTCTTGGTCTGATCATGCTCCGCTTACATTGACGCTGTCTGACTCCACACCTAGGACCCCCTTGACGACTTGGAAATTGAATGAACGCCTATTAACCTCTGATTCTAACGTAGACTCCCTTCTGTCGCACCAAACTGAATTCTTTACTCTCAATGCCTCACAGGACATGTCCCCTGAAATCCTGTGGTATGCTCAAAGCTGTAATGTGTGGTCATTTTATCAAACTGGCGGCTCTCATTAAACGTCAGTATACTGCTGCTCTGGATTCCCTCCTGGCTCTGGTTAAAACTCTTGAACGCGCTTGCGCTTCTTCTCCCGATCTGAAATCCCTATCTGACTTAACAACTGCTAGACACCAACTCCGCACCTTGTTACTTTCGAGAGTGGAACTGCAACTGAAGAAGATCAAATCACGCTATTATGGAATGGGAGCAGGGGCGCTCCTCGTCCGTAGGATTAGGAAGGCCGATGTTCGCTCCAGGATAACTCATCTTTCCTCCCCCCAAGGCTTACCCATTAGGAATCCCATCCTTATTGCCGAACAGTTTCGGGCATACTACGAGGAGCTATACAACCTGACTTCCTCCCCCTCTACCCCTCAACCATCTCCTGATCACATCTCAGCCTTTCTAGCACGTGCGAATCTCCCTTCTCTCTCCGCAGCCCAACTAGATTTCTTGAATAGTCCCTTCTCTCTCTCAGAAGTTCTGGAAGTTATCCGCTCTGCCAAAAAGAACTCTGCTCCTGGTCCAGATGGCTTCTCTTATCGATACTATGCGTCCTTTGCGCAGACAATTGCCCCTTACCTTCTTTCTATGTTTCAGTTTTGGCAGGAGAGGGGTCACATCAGACCGGAGGGACTTAAAGCCTCCATCTCTACAAATCTTAAACCCGGGAAGCCCCCCACGGACCCAGGTAGCTATAGACCAATTGCGTTGCTGAACTGCGACTTCAAACTGTATTCCAAATTGCTGTCGGACCGTCTTAAGGTCGTTCTACCGTCCTTGATCGCCTTAGATCAGGTGGGCTTTATACCTGGCCGACAGGCGAGAGATGCCACAAGGCGGGTCATTAATCTCCTCAAGATTCTGGAGGGGAGAGACACCTCCGGTGTGCTTGTGTCCTTAGATGCTGAAAAAGCTTTTGACCGAGTACACTGGGGGTATTTGGCAGCAGTCTTAGACAAATTTGCCTTTATTGGCAATATCAAATCTGCGATAATGGCATTGTAGTCTTCCCCATTTGCATTCGTGAGGGCGGGTGGATTCTTCTCTTCCACCTTCCACATCATCAATGGTACGAGGCAAGGCTGCCCTCTCTCCCCTCTAATTTTCGCCCTTGCTATGGAACCTCTAGCCGCAGTTATCCGTGATCATCCTGACATCTCGGGCCTCACTGTAGGTCCCGTGGTTCATAAAATTAGTCTTTAAGCGGACGATGTGCTCCTCTCCTGTACGAATCCGGCTCTATCTCTCCCTGTGATTCTCTCTGTTCTGTCAGACTTTTCCCAGGCATCTTTCTATAAACTCAATTTAACGAAGTCCTCGATATACCTTATCAACCTCTCCAATGACTCTCAACGCCTCCTTTCTGCGTGCTTTCCGTTCCTATGGTCCCCTCTGGGCTTTCGTTACTTGGGCATACATATCACCTCGCTGAAGAATATTGTTAGTCATAATTGCGACCTTTTGTTATCCACCCTGAGAACTTCTTGCTCGGATTATTCTTCTTACCAATTATCTTGGGTAGCGCGGGTCCAGACGGTTAAGATGATGCTCCTCCCTAAGATTTTGTACATTCTGAGGTGTATCCCCCTTTCAATCTCCAGACGATACTTAACGCTATTACAATCCACTCTGACCCGATTCATTTGGAACAACAAGACGCCTCGAGTCGCCCTTTCCTCCCTCACTCTTCCGTATACTGAAGGTGGGTTTGGAGTTCCGGATATTGCGGCATACTATGCAGCTCTTACTCTAGATGTAGCGAGGACCTGGTGGTCTGAATCCTCAGCGTCCTTATGGCTCCAGATTGAAGCTGTTTATGCTCCGGCTGGCTCGACCAAATTGCTTCTCCAAATGAATCTTCTACGACGTTTCTCTCCGCCATCTACCCTGCGATCTATCTCATGTTTCCTAGCGACTTGGGTGCAATTTCGCATTACCCATTTCTCCTTTTTGTATCGCTATATATCCCACTTAAAGCGGTCTCAGCTCTCATGGGAGATATTTCTTTCTCCTCCTGGGGCGAGGGTGTTGACACGCCGTTGCTCTCTCTGATGCACCAGGGACGCTTGCTTCCATTTGAGACTTTATCTGCAAGTCTTTGCTTACCGGCGGCGGTGGCTGTCTTTTCATGCCTTCGTCTCAAACATTTTATGGCCACGGTCTCCGTCCCTGACTGCGTTCTGGATCAGATCCCTCTTCAAGCCCTCTTCAAACGCACCGGCGCCGTTAGTAATGAAGTGTCCATCGTATATAGGGCTTTGCTTTCTCTCCGCTCTCAGTCTAAATTGCTGCTGGGAATCCAGACTGGCATTTTCTGCAACCAGGGAACGATGGCTGTCGGCCTCTGGTCATGCAGCGTTCTTTTCTCGTTGCATAAATCACTTGGAGCAATCCAAGAAAATTATGTATAACTGGTATCTAACTCCGTCCCGCATTGCTAAATCCCACACCTCGCTCCCCTCTCCTTCCCCTGACTGTTGGAAAGGCTGTAGGACGACAGAAACTGTGGTACACATGTGGTGGACATGCCCTTCTGTTGCAAACTTTTGGACCGAAGTGGAGAATTTATTAGTCTCCCTCACAGGTCTCCCTTTAGTCCTCGCAGCCCCTTTGGCTCTCTTGGGGATAGATTTGGATACTTTCCCTTCCCCATTGAGACCCATTATTACTAATGTCCTAATAGCGGCCCGACAGACAATCGCTGCGCACTAGAGATCCTTGGCTGCCCCTACTAAGGGTGAGCTGATTGACCGTTTGAACTTGCATTGCGCCCATGAAATAGCTCTGGCGCATACTTTGAAACGTAAGCTGAAGGTGAGGAACTGGTGTGACCCCTGGACTGCCTCAAATCATAGTACAGTGAATCTGTCCTTTTGATTACGACCTCTCCCAGATTGATTGTTACCAGCACTACTGCACACTACTTTTCCCCTGTTCCCTCCTTCCCCTCCCTTCCCCTTCTTTGCTCTTCAATAGGAAGTGATCCAATTCTATGGTGGCCGCGCTCCCCGTGGTAATGATTTTAAGAACTTCTTGTCCACAAAAAATTTTTTTATTCCTCAAAACATGCGAGAATATAAAAAACGGATACAACGCGTTTCGGCGGATATAGGGAATCACCTTCTTTGCTCTTGTACGCATACTGTTATTGTGTGTTATTTTTACTTATGTAATGTTTAAAACCTTTAATAAAAAATTACTGGTTAAAAAAAAAAAAAAAATTGAAGCCTAAATTTTATGCGCATGAACCAAAAACAACTTAAAGTTGAAGACTACTGTGTTCTTCAAGAACATTTGCTAAACCAATCTATTCAAAAAGGAATTCCCATGGAAAAACAGTCATTCTCCCATCATCGTTTGAAGGTAGCCCCCTCAACATACAACAGCGTTATCAAGTTGCAATGGCAATAGTCACAAAGTATGGAAGACCTGACATTTTTGTGACAATGACCTGTAATCCTAAATGGCCAGAAATTACTGAAAATCTAGAACCCTGGCAACAAGTGGAACACAGGCCGGACATAGTTGCACGCTTATTTCGACTCAAACTCACCAGCCTTTTGAAAGATATCAAAAATGGCCTTTTTGGGACAGTTGTAGCAATGGTGCACGTCATTGAGTTTTAGAAACGAGGACTTCCACATGCGCATATACTTATCATCTTTGATGCGGATTCTAAGTTTCGCACAGAGGAAGACATCAACAACATAGTGTGGGCTGAAATTCCTAACCAAGACAAATATCCTGAACTGTATGATATTGTCATCTCTCATATGGTTCCTGGTCCATGTGGTGAGGCAAATCCAAAAAGTCCATGCGTGGAAAACGGCAAGTGTACTAAAGACTTTCCAAAGCAGTTACAACAGCACACTGTGAAAGACTTGGATGGCTACCCTTTGTACCGGGGAGCACACATTGAGAACATTGTTCACAAAAAAAAAAAATTATAAACAACTCATGGATAATCCCATACAACCCGTACTAATCAAAACGCTACAACTGTCACATCAATGTTGAAATCTGTGCGTCAATAAAAAGTGTCAAATATCTTTTCAAGTCTATCTACAAGGGCCATGACAAAGCTAATGTTGAAATACAACAGACAACAGTCAATCACGATGAATCATCAACTTTTCTTGACTCAAGATATGTGAGTGCTCCAGAAGCTGCTTGGAATATATTTGCATTTCCAATGCATTCACAGTCCCATGCTATTATACGTTTAGCTATCCATTTACCGAATCAACATCAGGTTTATTTCCATGAAAATTGTCTAGTAGAAGATGTCTCAAAACCTTTAAGCACGATGTCAACATTAATGGTTTTTGCTGAACCAACGTGACGACAGCGCAAGGCAGTATTTGTATCGCGAGATTCCAGAGCATTACGTTTGGAATAAAGCTTGGAAGCCAAGACAACAAGGAGTTAGGAAAATCATTGGATGCATGTATACTGTTAGTGTCAAGGATCAAGAAAGATATTGCCTTCGGCATGTCAAAGGAGCTACAAGTTATGATTTTTTTTAAAACCGTTAACGGAGTATTGCATGATACATTTAAAGCTGCAGCTTTGGCTTTAGGACTTTTATTGAATGATAATGTTTGGACACTAACTTTAGAAGACGCAGTTACCCTACATATGCCTAACCAACTTCGCCAATTGTTTGCCTACATCTGCGTATTTGGACCACCTACAAATCCCGCTCAACTTTGGACAAATTTCAAGGAACATCTAATCGAGGATTACTGCTTACGTCTTCACAACAAAAGTGGAGATTGTCAAAATTCCCAATCTTATGCCATGCAAGATGTCCAAAATGTTTTAGTACTGCATGGAATAACATTTTCAGACTTTAATTTGCCACTGCCAGCAACTCAAGTTCCACAACTTCCAGAGTATGATGAATCTAACAAATTATTGTTGGCAACACAGAAAATAAACTCCTTAAATGAACAACAAAGTATTGCATATGATACTATTGTCAGCGCTATAGAAAACCAAGTAGATGCAAGGCCAAAATGTTTCTTCATTAACGGTCCAGGAGGGAGCAGTAAAACATACCTATATGAAGTTTTAATGTATCACGTTAGAGGGTTGGGAAAAGTCGTATTGCCATCGGCTACAATAGGTATTGCAGCAAATCTGTTACGAGGAGGTCATACTATGTATTCACTGTTTGGGATACCAGTTCCTGTCAACGAAATATCCGTTTCCAGAATAAAACAAGATACATTTGCTGGAAAACAGTTACACAATGGACATCTGTTGATACTTGATGAGTGCACCATGGCACCCAAATATGCTTTGACCGTAATTGACAGACTTCTGCGTGAAGTTATGACTAACAAATTAAATTCCATTTGGAGGTAAAGTTTTTGTCATTGGTGGAGATTTTAGGCAATGTCTTCCAGTTATACCAAATGGAACAAGAACAGATGTTACTGAGTCCAGCTAAAAAATGGCTGATCTTTGGCAACAGTTTACTCAACTCCAACTCATTAACAACATGCGATCTTCAGACCCAGAGTACAGCAATTGGCTTCTTAAACTTCGTAACGGTGAACTTAGCAACTAATACAATCTTGGAGAAGATATTATTGAAATACCAGAAGACATTTTGTGTACTGCCTGCATTGTAACTGATGTTTTTGGACAACGCATTGAAATTGATGTGAACGACTAAACCAGTGTTGAGAGAGCCTCTTCCCATGCAATTCTGTGTCCCAAGAACGATGATGTGGCTCTGCTAAATGCCCGTGTGATGGATAGAATGCCTGGAGAGTATACTGTGTACACCAGTGATAATTCAGTGGATGTAGATAATGAAGATGAACGAGAGCATTATCCAGTTGAATTTTTAAATAGTGTTACACCATCAGGAATGCCATCCCACAGACTACAACTTAAAGTTGGGACAATTGTGATGATGCTTCAGAATCTAAATACAAAAAATGGTCTATCAGACACAGGTCTTCCATTTAGGCTTCGGCGTCTGCAGTTTCCAATAAAACCAGCTTTTGCCATGACTATAAACAAATCACAAGGTCAAACTCTACACTGTGTTGGCATATATTTACCGGAGCCAGTTTTTGGTCATGGACAACTGTACGTTGCATTTTCTATAGTTAAAATTAGATCCAACGTCAAGGTGCAAGTTCTTAATACCCTTTACAAGGACATTTGCTTAGAGGTTTTCCAAAGGTTTTCACAAGAAATATGGTGTACAAAAATATTTTAGGTTGATTACATTTAATGATAATGTATATATTGTACCACGAAAATGCTGCATATTCATTGCATTATTAGTCTGTTACATAGATATTTAATACTAGATGGCGGCCCGATTCTAAAGAATCGGGTAGTCTAGAATCCATATATAGTTTATTGTTAAAAAATTAAGAATAATACAATTAATCCATGATATCTATTCATAAACTATGTATAGTTGTAGGATGAATATTATTTTTGTACAATTGAATTATTATATTGTAGGGCTCTTGGTACACCGACTGGTTAATACTTGATACTTAGTAAGTAGCTTCATTTAAAAAATCAATATTGATATTCTTCGTATCAGCCAGTTTGTGTTTGCCTATCAACCACGTCAAGGTGGCCCTACGTCTCATGGGTCCCTACTCTAACTAATTCCTATTTATGAAGACTAAAAGCTGTTTTAGAGCAGCATTTTTCAGCTATTTGTAGAAGGTGGGGATATAATAAATACAATTTCCGTACTTTACACCTAAGGGCTTACTTGCGACACACTTGCAGCAATTCTGATGCAATGTATATGGAACTTGCGGTTAACCTGCTGTAAATGCGGCACACATGGTCTCGGCAGGTGGACGAAATGCAGCCGCTACAAAACCGCAGGTCAGTGCGGTTTTTATGGCCGAAACTGCCGTAACCACGTTTGTGGCATCTGCCACAAGTGAACCACAAATTCCATATAAATTGCATGCAGCTTACGGCAAGTGTGCTGTAGATGAGGCCTTAGGCAGCAAATACAGAAATTGTTTTTTTTTTCCACCAAAACTTCTACAAATAGCCAAAAAATGCTGATGTTAAAGCTAAATCTATAATTTTCTATCTATATATGAAACTATCTATCTATATGTACAGAACACACCTTGAGATGGAGATGTGTGTGAACAGCCATCTCACCCGTCTCTCAGGTGTTTACAAAAACCTCTCCTATTGAAAAAAGACATGTAAATTTCTCAGCACCTATAGTGCTGGAGCTTAAGATTGTGGTTCATATCACCAAATTGATAAATTTGGATGATACAAATGTATTATCTTTTACTAAATGTGTGTTCATATCTACTATATAATTGCCTAATGATGTCTGTCTGAGGCTGAAATCGCGCGCCATGTCGCCAGTGCTCATTGGTCGCTGCCAGCCACAGCAACCAATGAGCGCAGCATAGGCAAAACAGCCGCATGCGTTCAAAACCTGGCGACAGCGACGCATTAGCGAGGTAGGATTGCTGTGACAGCGCTACACTCACATAGTGGGCGGGAAAGCTGACTTCACTGTCGCCTTTCTCGCCCTGTTATTTGAAATGAACAGATGATCTCCACTACTACATGCCCTGTTTTAATCCCGCCTCCAGCGGCCTTTCATTACGGAACGTCATTGCAGCAAGAAAAAAAAGAGGAGGAAAAGAAACAATGTCGGGGTGAGTGGAGCCTCCTCCATCCTGCTATTCACCGCTAACTACCTCTGCTTACCCCTCTCACCCCACACTGCCCCCACAGAACCCACACTGCCCCCACACTACCGCCACTGAACCCACACTGCACCCTCTCACTCCACACTGCGCACTGAACCTACACTGCTTCCACTGAACCCCACTCTCACCCGCTCCCAGTCACACCCAGTGACCTCCGCTCAGCACCAAGTCACCTCCGCTCAGCACTCAGTCACCTGTCTCAACATCCACTCACCCATCTCAGCTTCCACTCACCCATCTCAGCACCCAGTCACCCCCGCTTAGCACCCACTCACCCCTGCTCAGCACCCACTCACCCTCGCTCAGCACCCACTCACCCGCTCAGCACACAGTCACCCCCACTCAGCACCCAGTCACCCTTGTCTCAGCATCCACTCACCCATCTTAGCATCCAGTCACCCCAACTGAGCACCCACTTACCCCGCTCAGCACCCACTCACCCCAACTCAGAACCCACTCACTCCGTTCAGCACCCAGTCACCCATCTCAGCACCCAGTCACCCGTCTCAGTACCAATTCACCCGCTCAGCACCCATTCACCCCCGCTCAGCACCCACTCACCTGCTCAGCACCCACTCACCCCCACTCAGCACCCAGTCACCCTCGCCCAGCACCCACTCACCCCTGCTCAACTCCGCTGTACACCAACACCGCTGTACACCAACACCACTGAACACCAACGCTGCTGTACACCAACACTGATGCACACTGACACCACTGCACACCAACACCACTGAACTCCCACAGTGCTGCCCACCGACACTGGTGTACACTAACGCCGCTGAACACAGACACTGCTGCATACTGACACTGCTGCAGACCGACACTGCTGCAGACCGACACTGGTGCAGACCGACACTGGTGCAGACCGACACTGGTGCAGACTGACACTGGTGCACACTGACACTGGTGCACACTGACACTGCTGCACAGCGACACTGCTGCACAGCGACACCGCTGCCCAACGACACCGCTGGCCACCGTCATCGCTGCACACCATCACCGCTGCACAGCGACACCGCTGCCTACCAACACCGCTGCTCACTAACAGCGCTGCACATCTGCATCGCTGTACACCGACACTGCTACACACCGACACTGCTGCACAATGACACTGCTGCCCAGCGACACTACTGCCCAGCGACACCGCTGCTCACGACACTGCTGCCTACCGCCACTGCTGTACACTGGTGCACACCGACACTGCTGTACACTGATACCGCTGTACACCAACACCGCTGCACACCGACACGGCTGCACGCCAACACCGCTGCGGCCACGACCAATCAGCTATATACTGGCGCGGGATTTATACCCAGCTTCGCATTGCATTATTCTTACATCTTCATAAATAAACTACTGTACATACATATTCTAGAATACACGATGCGTTAGAATCGGGCCACCATCTAGTATATATATATATATATATATATACTGTGAACTGTCTAAATAAAGGATTTAAGATGTAAAACTAAAAACTATATATGTTACGTGGCTATTTCCTAATTAAGTACTTGAAATATATGGCTAAACTATTTTTTTTTTGTTTTTTTTGTTTTTTTGTCTTATATATCTATGACTATACTAATAGATATAAAAAAAAAAAATTAGTTAACTAAATATATCTATGAGTAAACTAAAAAAAAAAAAAATTAAACTAAAACATTTTTATACACAATATTTCGTGTAAAAACTTTGGGACTATCAGGCAGTATTTGTCCTTGAAGTGGTGTATTGACCACTTTGACCCTGACATTGCAACGGTGTTTGACTCTGGAAACTGCAACATAGAGTTGACCATGGGCAAATGCTGGTTCTGGTAGATATATTCCAACTCGATTGAGGGTCTGCCCTTGTGATTTATTAATGGTCATTGCAAATGCTGGCTTAATCGGAAATTGTCTACGTCGTAATTTGAAAGGTAATCCAGTCTCTGATGGACACAAATCAATTCGTGGAATGAATACCACATTTCCTGCTGCTGAGCCACAAATTACTTTAGCTTGTATGATATTGGCATGTAACGCAGTGACAATCAGCCGAGTACCATTGCAGAGACCTTTCTTGGTGTTGATGTTTCGTAATAACACGACAATGGTGCCAACTTTAAGTTTTAGCCGATGTGAAGGCATTCCAGTTGGTGTTAGTGAATTTAAAAATTCCACTGGGTATTGGTCGAGGTCATCAGCTTCATCAGGATCGATGGAATCATCACTGATATATTCACTATAGTCACCTGGCAAGCAATCTATGACATTAGAATTGACTTTCTCAACATCTTCATTTTTGGACATAAAATAGCATGAGAAGCAGCAATATTTATGCTCTCGGTGTCATTCACATCAATAGAAAGTTTATCTCCAAAAATATCAGTGATTAAACAGCCAGTGCCACACCATGTCTGGAGGAATTTCAAAGACATCCTCTCCAAGGTTATCTTCATTTGACAGCTGTCCATTTCCCAGTCGAAGCAACCAAGTGCTGTATTCAGGATCAATGGAGCGCATGTTGTTGATAAGCGGCAGTCGAGCAAAAAGTTGCCATGTTTGTGAATATTTAATACAGCTCTCTACAATATCTGTTCTTGATCCATGAGCAATAGCAGGAAGACATTGTCTAAAGTCTCCTCCAAGAACAATAACTTTTCCTCCAAAAGGTGTTTTCTCTTTCTTAGCCACATTCGTTGTCGTGATGTCTCGTAAAAGTCTATCGATGACATTCAAGGCATGTTTAGATAGCATTGTGCACTCATCAATAGTAAAAAGTTTCGTATTATGCAAATGCTTAGCCACATCGGTATCATTTTTAATCCTGGAAACAGATGTTTCATTCACAGGTATTGGAATGCCATAGAGAGAATGTATTGTTCGTCCCCCTTGTAGTAAATTAGCCGCAATTCCTGTAGTGGCAGCAGGTGATACAATGTTTCCTTGTCCCCTTAGAAGATGTAGGAGGAGATGATATAGATAGGTTTTTCCACTACCACCAGGACTGTCAAGGAAAAAGCACTTGGATGTTACATTATTGTCTTCTAAAGCCTGATTAATGGTATCATAGGCCAAAAGTTGTTCCTCATTGAGAGTAGCTTTCATCTCAGCTGTTCTTAGCTCATAATCCTTATCATACTGCGGGAGCAGTTGTGGTTTCTTAGCTGGGCGTGGTAAATTGAAATCAGTATAACTTTTCCTGTGAACTTTTAGAACATCTTGGACATCTGTCATAGCATATCCTTCACAATTTATACAGTCTTCAATGTTGGAGTGGTATGCACGGCAGTAGTCTTGTACAAAGTGTTCTTTAAATTCATCCCACAACTCAAGAGGATTAGCTGGAGGACCAAATATACAGATATAGGCAAAGAGGTCGCGAAGCTGTGCAGGCATATTAAGAATACAGGCATCAAGTAAGGTATTTCTCCAGACACTATCATCGAATAGTAATCTAAGTGCTAATGCTGCTTCTTTGAAGGTTAGATGTATGACTCCATTGACAGTTTTAAGACTCTCAAAACTGGTTGCACCTTTCACATGCAATAACAACAACCGTAAATAGTAGCGTTCCTGGTCTTTGAGACTTACAGTATACATTCTGCCAATAATAGAGCTACCTGATCGTTTTCTTTTTTCCCAAGATCCTTGTTGCCAAACATACCATTCAGGAATTTTGCGGTAAAAATACTTATGAGCATGTTGGTCGTCCTTATTAAGATTAAAGTAGGCCATAAGTGTAGAATTGGTATGAAGCTTTTGTTTGATGTTTGGAATGGAGTCATCCTCATGAAAATAGAGTTGTTGAGAATGAGGCAGATGGACAGCAAGGCGAATTATTCTATGAGATTGCTTATGCATAGGATAAGCAAAGATTCTCCAAGCTGCCTCTGGTGCACTAACATATCTTGAATCCATAAATTGATGTGTTTCATCATGTTAGATGTTCGTCTGGCAAATTTCAAGATTGGCTTTATCATGTCCTTTATACACGTACTTAAATAAATATTTCACACTTTGAATGGAACCACAAACTTCGACATTTATATGGCACTTGTATTTTAATAATAGGAAAGGATTGTATGGCACTACCCAAGAATTATTAATCATCTTGGAATGGTGTTCAAATGAAGGACCCATGGATCTGCGATAAGTAGGATAGGCATCCTTAGCAATGATGGTAGATGGTTGTAAAATCTTTTGGGAAACCTTTCGTACACTTTCCATTATCCATACAGGGAGAGTTGGGGTTGTGTTCTCCACATGGACCATGTATCATGTGTTGCATAACAATTTTATGGAGCTGAGGGTAGTCGGTAGGATGAGGAATTTCTGCCCAGACGATATTGCCTACGTCTTCCATAGTTCTTAATTTGGAGTTGCTGTCTAGAATAATTAAAATGTGAGCATGTGGAAGGCCACGTTTTTGAAATTCAATTACATGAACCATAGCGCAAACTTTCCCAAATAATCCGTTGTGAATGTCTTTGAAGAGTGCTTCCAGTTTTATTTTGAAAACACGTGCCACCAAATCAGGTCTGTGTTCCACACGCTGCCAAGGTTCCAAATTCTGAGTAATCTCACTCCATTTCGGATTACAGGTCATGGTTATGAATAGATCAGGGCGACCATATTTAGTCACAATAGCCATGGCATCCTGGTACCGCTGCTGCATATTCCTGGGATTGCCTTCAAACGAAGATGGTAAAATGACCGTTTTTCCAATGGGGATGCCCTTCTCAATGGATTTTTTCTGGAGATGTTCCTGGAGTACGCAATAATCCTCTACTTTCAAATCCTTTTGGTGTTGACGGATATAATTTAGGCGATTAGCCTCGATTTTCACATAAGCATCCACTAAGTACTGCTGAGTGAGTTTGCCACCATTCAGGATTGGATTAAACTGATTATGGACAGACAGCACATAGCAATAATATTGCAGTTGTGTAATCCTGCATGGACTTTGCCCTTGATGTTTGAGTCCATCATGCCAGCCCTGGTCTCCGTAAGGGAAAAATAAAGGATAGAGTAAAGCATCTAAATTACTGTGTAGAATGCTGACCTGTTGTGTTCTTGGCGCCAAAAGATTTTTGGGGTCAGGTTTTAAATGTATTAAAATATCACGATGGAATGGTGGCTCTCCATTGTCATTTTCACATACGACAGCAACTTCATTGACAGTTGGATTATTATATCGGCGAGGGTCTTGATTCCGATCTTGTTTAAGGGCCATGATGATATTTGGCATGAGAGTGCCATTAGCTTCAGCTTTAAGATGTTCTTCATGTTCCACATCCCATAACATTTTGTAAGCAGCAACAAAGGGATTTACATTGTCTAATTGAAGAGCAATTATACTCATCAAAGTGGGATGACATTTTTGATTTTGTTGACAGTTTAAACGTTGTTCATTCGCAGTATCGGTATCCAAAATATACAGTTGGGCATAAGCTGGAATTTGATCATCAGAGGGATGTAGTGTTCCAGTACGATGATATATTTGTCCATGTATGTGGAAACAGTAAGGGCCATGTCCAGGTGGAGGGGAAATATTGGCACCCATGGAGGCGAAAGCAAATGAGCTGTTAATACTACGGATGTTTTCCATGAGATTCTTACTGAACTCACTCTCCCCTGTCAGCAATCGTTTAAAGACCTCGGGATATTGGGGTATAGGTATATGGACTTTACCCTTGTGACAACACAGGGTAAAATTTTTATCTGCTGGTATCTCAGCATTAAAATGGAATGCTTCACAATGTTGACATAAATAGTTCATAGGACCACAAGTGTGTTCTACTACAGTACTGTCATCATTAGTAAAACCTGTAGGATGTAGAGGTTGTGTAACGGAGCATTGGAATGGTTCTGTAAGCCAACATATATAAAGCGTGGACCTGGTGGAGGATCTTCACTGTCCACAGGCATCAAAATCATTTTAATTAAATTTATCCGACCTACCACAGAAAGGCATAGTTTGCTCCATGCTCTCACCTTTGCCCTGAGAAGGTGCAAAACAGGGGATAGATTAACAGTGAGGTAATCCGTAACTGGGGTTGAGATCCAGACTCCCTAATATGTAAATTTGTCCACAATACGTAGTCCCCCCACTTCCATATCACTAGGCATCTCATCGTCTAAGGCAAACAGAGTAGACTTGGTCCAATTAATACGCAAACCGGACACATCTCCAAATCACTCAAATAGTCTCATGGCACAACCTAGGGACTCCCACGGATCCTCCAAAAACAGCAATAGGTCGTCTGAATACAGTGCTACCTTCTCCTCCAGTTTCCCGTACCTGAACCCTACTACCTCCTGTGTGTCTCGTATCGCTGCTGCCAATGGTTCCACTGCCAAGGCAAACAGGAGAGGGGACAAAGGACACCCCTGCCTCGTGCCCCTGCAGAGATCTATGCGTTGCGACAATACCCCATTCACTCGAACTCTGGCCACCGGTTGAGAGTACAGCAACCGCACCCACGAGAGAATTGTGGGCCAATGCCCATCTTTTCCATGACTGCCTATAGGTACCCCCACTCCACACTATGAAATGCCTTATGGGCGTCCAAGGATGCTATCACTCTCTGGCCGGCATTGCCAACCGGCAACTGCATATTTAAATACAGTCTCCATATGTTTATTGCCGTCGACCTACTAGGCATAAAGCCTGATTGGTCCGGATGGATCAATTTATTAATAACCCCAGTCAGCCGGTTAGACAACACCTTTGCCAGAAGTTTGACATCCGATGTCAAAAGTGAGATTGGCCTATAGGATTCCGGACGTCTCAAATCCTTATCCTCTTTTGCTAGCACTATGATAATCGCCTCTCTCATGGATGTGGGCAACACTCCCCCCCCCCCCCCTTGATCTTTCCAATACTTCTCTAAGTTTGGGCACCAGCACCTCCTCCATATTTTTGTATATTTCTATCGGAAGCCCATCTACCCCTGGAGCCCTGTCGTTGGCCATAGAACAATTGTGTTCTGATTGGGCACGGTGCGAAGGGCGGATGGCGGAGACGTGACGTAGTAGTGTTTGGACTGTCGCACGGAATAACGGCTTGTGATATGGTGGAGTGTGGCAATATTCAGCTAGGGGATGGTTATGCGTCACACAGGAGCGGTTTACAGTCACACACTCCGTGCGTATTAAAAAATCAGTGTTGGCCTATGTGTGCGTAGTAGAAGTGCTTGCATTGTCACACGGAATAAGCACTTGTGACATAGCGGAGTGTGGCGATTGTGCTAGGTCACGCTTAGGCGACACACAGTAGCGGCTTACACCACACAGTCTGTGCGTTTTATAAACTAAGTGTTTGCCTGTGTGTGTGTCTGGATACCGTTGTGTGAATAGAGCCCCAATGCCGATCGCATATGTGGGAACAGATGTCAATGGCGTTGAGCAGCTCACATGCCACATGTACATGATGTGTGTGTCTACGTACTTAAACCCACCTGACAGACAATATGATGTGCTGCATCAATGTGTTGTGTGCAGGTGACCCTCTGCCTACACCAAACCACAAGGGTTAAGTACACACATTTGTTACATAGGACTCACTGTGGAACAACCATAACCTGCAGGAGATACGAGAGATGGGATGTTTACATGAGTGACAAAATAAGGGCATTGGGTATGTGTACCAGGTAATAGATGGGAACGGGTTAAAGTCGTTTACACAATTGAGGAAGGAATTTGGCTTAAGGGAGTCGGGGGCATACCAATACCTACAGATGCAGCATGCTTTCCAGACACAACGGAAGGTTGGGGAGATTTCCATACAACATGACATAGTGTTGGATTACGTGTGCGGTGACGGACCTACGAGAGGGGTGATTTCCACTGTGTATGGGGACCTACTACACACATATCTGCTTCAATACCCGACACGGGCAAAAACACAATGGGAGGTGGAGGTGGGAGCCATAGATGAGGACACATGGTCATCCATTCTGGAGTGGGTACCGAATTTGTCCCTTAATGAACCGGGTAGACTGTCTCAGTTATATCTGATATATAGAGTTTACCGGTCTCCTGTCTTTTTGTTTGGGGTGAATTTGAGGCCCACTTCGGAGTGTCCTAGATGTAAAACGGAGGAGGCAGGGATATTTCACATGATGTGGACATGCCCGAGACTGTCAACATATTGGCTATTGATAATTAATAGGATAGAGGGGCATACAAATGCGATATACCAAGAGAACCAGTAGTGTGCCTGTTGGGTTACGTGGATGAGATTCGGGTGGACTCCAATTCAAAAATAGCCATTGCAAGACTGTTATTTATAGCGAGGAAACTCATAGCCAGATACTGGATTAGGGAGGAACCTCCGTCCAGGAGAGAGTTTTTGACACAGGCGAGTTATGTCTCCAAGTTGGAAAGGGATATATATCGTAGACGCGGGAGGGAAAATGTGCACACCAAAATTTGGTCTCCATGGCTAGAATATGGTACGTGAGAAGGGGAGGATACACCATGCGCAAAGCAGGGTTGTGAAGGGGGTGGGAGGAATGGAGAGAGGAGTAATGTATTGTGATATATAAAAAATTTGATGATATGGTTTGTTACTGGCGCTTGTTGTCTGGGGGGTAAAGGGGGGAGGGAGGGGTGCGGGAAAGGGGTTTCATTGATGTAATAACAAAATGTATACTTTGTTCATTTTTCTGTATGTCAGATCATTTTTTAATAAAAATTTATCTGATAAAAAAAAAAGTAGGAGAAGTAAGCATCTCTACTGTCCCTGGCCTCCTGCTGAGTGCGACCATGGCTCAGCGGCTGGAGTGGCGCCACACCATGGCCGACATCACGCCAAGCCCCTGGACGGACCTCCCTGTTGTGGCGTCTGCATTATCTACAGAACCTCCTGGCGTGTATGATGCTCTATCCCTACGACACAGGAAGTTATGCAGCACACAGCAGGCCAGCACTACAGCGTCAACAGACTCCAGTTTCATATGCAGAGGCGTATGAAAAACCTGGAATGTATTCGCCATGATCCCAAACGCATTTTCAACCACACGGCGGGCCCGGGATAGCCGGCAATTGAAAATGCGTCGTTCAGAAGTAAGGGTCCTCTGGGGATATGGCCGCAGTAGGTGTTCCTGAAGTGGGAATGCTTCATCCGCCAAAAACGCAAAGTTGAGATGATGGCTCGTCTCTTCATTTGAGGGTAGGTTCAGCGCACCGGTCCTTAGGAGTTGTGCCAAGGAACAGTGTGCGAACACCCCCTCATCTGAGATACGACCGTTCATTCCAACGTCCACGTAGAGGAACTCATAGTTCGCATCCACCAGAGCCATGAGGACTATACTAAAATACCCTTTGTAATTGAAAAACAAAGAGCCAGTGTTGGGGGGTTTAGTAATCCTCACATGCTTCCCATCCAATGCCCCGCCACAGTTTGGGAAGATCCACCGGGTTTCAAAGCCTCGGCCTATTTCCATCGATTCTGCTGCTGTTTGTGGCAACTTTAGGAAGGATGGCTGCAGAGCACTCCAGATGGCCTCACACGTCTCAGGGATCAGGCGGCTCAGCAGGGACAGGGAGACACGTGACGCGTATGTGAGGGATGTCATTGACTGCCCTGTAGCCAGGAACCGCAAAGTAATAGCCAACCGTTCCTCAGGTGATACCGATCGACGCATAATAGTGTCCTGATGGGCTATCAGTGGCCTCACGCGCTCCAAAAGGAAGGCGAAAGAGTCCTCGGACATCCGGAGGTAGTTTCGGTAATCATGCGGATTGTTATCCCCCAGCTCACGCACCAGCTGCATGTGGCCCTGGGTCTTCCGGAGGGTAAGGCAATCCCGGCTCCACAGCCGCCGTTGTCTGCGACGCATCAACCTTTCATACCGATCCTCCTGCCACATTTGCTCTTCTGCCACCGCAAGAGCCACGATAACATGTCGATCATGTATATTCTGCATCCTCAGTGTCAGCACCTGTATAAGAGAAATAAAAACATCAGTACATACAGCAATATGGGAACATGTTTGCATGTAAAGGAAGCCACACAATATTTGGATTGCACACTATAGCAAATCAGTTGTAATCACTCGTGTGTGCACAACACACATCTTTGGGGACCTTGCAAGGCCATCAACCACTAGTGGGCGCTAAACAAACGGAACATGCTCACTGATCAGGGCCGACCAACCTTCTACACTTTGTTGTGTGGCTGAAAGTAACACATCTGGACATATCTGTGTTAAAAAGGGACATGTGTAACCACAAAGATTGGCTATACATGTCACACAAACAATGTAGCATACCATATATTTACACACCAACAGTCAGTAAGTAACAACGTACCACAGCCTTGCAGGGTGAGTAATCACAGATGTCACGAACCAGATTACACATGACTCATCCAGTAGTGAATTCGTGCCACATGTGTTTGCAAAGGGGAGATCCACATCTACTCATTCTCTGCTGCCTCACGCCTCAAATCCATGTCTGATCACAGCCATGTTGGTACCAGTGTGTGTTCACCCCAAGCTGTATGATATTTTCAGTGCCTTGCACATCTGTACGACATTACACTCTACATTCCAGGAGCCATTATCCTGCATGGCGAATGGAAACAAACACACAAATGTGTCAACGACATGGGCAACACGTGAATTACTCTGCAGCATGCAACGCTACTGTAGTCACCAAACTAACATCACAAGTGCGGCTGCTACAGTAGTCTATTGCGTTACACAAGCAAATCTTGCCCCTCATCCCGCACGCCACTACATCCATGTCTGCACACAAATACTTACTTAATGACTCTGGCCAGCAAGCGTAACGTCCTTCCGGCCTGAACTGCCTTTCAATGAGCAGAAACCAATCAGGACTTTTCAATGATTCCTAATCAGCTGGCGCTAAGGGTGTTCACAGGTGTTGCCTGCTAATGTGCCAAATTCGTGTGTGCTGATTGGTGTGGGTGAGTATAAATTTCAGGCAATGGCGACTAGCCCCTGTCCAGACGTCCATGTGTATTGAGCTAGTGGTGTCCAGTGATCCGTTCTCTGTTGGTCTGACGGTAAGTTGTCTCACATGCTTTTTCCTTGCCATGCGTTTTTTGCATAACGCTGATGCGTCTGCCACATGCCGCTTAGGCTGTGTGTGTCCAGACGTAGCGGTATGTGGTTCATGTATATATTGTGTTCATGCTAGGGTAAAGCCTTGCTACCTATAGGCAGTAGGCATGGCTAAGTCGTTCTGAAAATATGGTGTATTCCATACATTGGAGTATTGTTGTTTGTAGGGCATGTATCATGGGCTGCTGGGCACTGTAAGTCTGGGTTTCCTTCTCGCCCTCCAACGTCTGAAAGTGAGGGCTGGGGGTGTTGTTACCTGTCATAGTGTTGGGTGTCCATGTGTGGAAGGGGGAGTTGAGGATGTGGTTGTGCACAAGCCTCGGCGTCTGCTGTTGTGTCAGACAGCCATTATTAAATTTACACAGACCAAGCCTTTCACATTGTGCCACGGACCTAGATGACGCTTGGCCCACCAGGCCCGGGTCCAATTCCGCCCTTGCCACCATGGTCCCTCTCCCCCTCTTTTGAAATGGTTTTCTTTTTCTGTTTTTTGGGTGTAATCCTCGTGGCCCCATGTGCCTTTGTAAACATATGTAGGGAGAAATATCCGCCCAAACATGTCTACCGTTCCTGATATATTGCACATGGACAAAGGGTGTCCCACATGCAAACATACATGTTGAACACATGCTGGATGCCCCTAAACACCTGCATATAGCCCCGCAATATATTTGGTTTTTGCCCATGCATGCCTTTTATGTCCTCTGCTTGCTAATTTTTTTTTGTTAAACACACAGATGCCGGACGGGTACGTGAAATTTGTGACCCAGCTCCTCACAATGTATCAAGGACACGAGTGCCTGTGGCACACAGCGCTGCCAGAGTATCGTGATCAGGCAGCGCGAGCAGCGGCCTACAGGCCTCTTCTCGAGCTGGCTAATCGGCTCTACCCCAGACAAGGCAAGAGGTGGGACGCGGCGAAGGTGGCGGAAAAAATTAAGAACATGCGGGCATCATTCACGCGGGCTCATAATGAGTACATGAGGCGTCGGTCGGGGGCTGGAGGTGAGGAGGTAGCTAGGCCTAAATTATGGTACTATGACCTCCTCATCTACACCTTTGGCCACGCGAGCTCGCGTGAATCGAGGTCCAGCAACCCACTTCCCGCGTCCCCTGTAAGCCCTGCCCAAGACCAGTCTGCGCCGCAGGAGGTGGGTAATTGTGGTGGTCCACCATGTTTGCTCCACAGGTGTGCTTGTCTGCATGCTTGCCCACAAAATTCTATCTTTGTTTGAATCTCCTTTCCAACCATTTATTGATTTGGTATGTGGCCTCAGGGGCTTTGCTCTCAAATTGAGAACTCATCACAAACAGACCTTCTCCCTGTCCGTTACAATAAACTACCATGGCTGATTTGTGTATTGCTTCTCATATTATCCCCAATGCTGATTAGGTGTAGTTTATGTTAGTGCCATCAACATATAGTAAAATTTGAATGCACACATGTGTGGGGCCTTTGGTCCATGTAGTGTATGTTTTCTTGAGGAAGCCCATTCATTTTTTTATTTTCAGAAGGTCAGACTGAGGCACATGGACTTGCAGCGCATTAAAGCCAGCATAAATCTCCTGTGGTCACATATCCATTTTTTATTAACCCCTAGTTAATGTTAACGATGTATGTTTAGGGCCGATTGCGTTTGATGCCACAGGTGAGTATACATGACACATACAGGTGTAAGCCACGCTAGCCTTGATCCTTTGAGGGCTCTGTTGGTTGTTTGGGTGCTGGTGTGTTGTGTGGTGTAGGTGCTAGTGTTGGCCTCTGGCCAATTGACATCAATGATGCTGCTTTGTGGTACTGATGTTTTTTTTTCTTTTCTTTCTTTTCCCACAGGCCCCTGAGCAGCCCGGCTCCATTGAGGAGGAGCACGACGCTGGGCGAGCTGGAGGACGGAACTAGTGATGGGGTCCGGGCCCAGTGCCCAGCTTGGCCATTCGGCAAAGGCGAAGACGAGCCCCACCAGAGACCGAGCTGGGCACCTGGGCCAAACGTGTCATTTTGAACGAGCAACGGACCCACATCTCTAGTTACGCCCTCCACGCCAGCAACATGCTCAACAAGATGGAGCCGGAGCTGAGGCTCATCGCTCAGCGGGTCTTTGATCGTGTCCTAGATGGGGCCCTGCAATGGGGGTGTGCCGTACCGCCCCCACAAAGAAACACCCTTTGGCCCCTTGCACCCGCCCAACCCCAACACCGTGTGAGGAGACCACCCCAGCCACGTACCCCAGCTCCCCCAAGAAGACGTTCAAGAAGATATGGACACTCTCAGGCAGGGCGGGGCTGCCATGAGAGGGGGAGGGTTGAGGCATTGTCGAAGCCAACAGAGGAGGAAGATGAGGATGGGGGACACTACTAGCCAATGCACTGAATTGGCCGTCTGGACTTATTTCTTTTTTCCCCGGCACATTAGCCATTGGTCCTTTGGAACCTTTGTTGTTTTGATTGTGGCCAATTTGGCCTGTGTCATTTGTTTATTGGGTGTTTTTTTTTTTTTTTAACAAATAAATTTTTTTAAACCACATATGTGACTCTTCTATTTGCCGACTAACAACAAAAATGTGTTGACTGGGTCAATGTTTATGGACAAAATATAGGGGACATTATCCACACATTGTGGGCAATGGCGACAGTGCAGGAACACAATGTGGGCTGGTAACATGTAGTTATACTTCAAAGAGGTCTACTCATCTGGGTCACCCAGTTATGAAGTTTACAGGTTTGTTAGCACAGCATGTGTGTAGTGACATCAAGGAACACACATTATTCTTTTTGGCAAATTTTATTTACACAAAACATGTGTGACCCACATTGGCCACAATGGACACAATTGTGTTTGAGGGTAGTAGTAGCCACAACACACTCCCCATGGTCCCAATGTGGGATACTATAAGAAAAGAGGCCAACGGGGTAGCCACAACACAGTCCATACAGTCCCAATGTAGGACACTATAAGAAAAGAGGCCAACGGGGTAGCCACAACACAGTCCATACAGTCCCAATGTAGGACACTATAAGAAAAGAGTCCAACGGGGTAGCCACAACACAGTCCATACAGTCCCAATGTAGGACACTATAAGAAAAGAGGCCAATGTGGCCTAACAAATATGAAAAAACTAACAATGCCAACAGGGCAACATGGATGATGTGTGTCAATGTCCAACATGGACAACAGTTTGTGTGGCCATGTTTGGCCAGAAATGTTGTGTGAGGCATCCACTTTATGGCAGCCCGCCATGTGGGTGCTGGAGGGCCTCCAGCATGGCACCCAACCGAGCCAGGTCCTGCAGCCCGCGTTGGTAGGCCGTTGTCATCCGTGCTACAAATTGCTGGTGGGCACGGATGACTTCATCCAGGGTAGGGACACCTGTATTGGGGAGGGAACAAACAAATTATTACTCAACTGTCGCTGGGGATGGCTACTCACGACTCACAAAATGCTGGTCCTTACCTTCTGCCTCCAGCTCTTCTTCACCATCAGGTGGGGATAGAGATGGACTCAAGCTCCATCTTGCAGCACCAGCACGTTCCCCATCTGCACAATTAGGTAAACATAATTGTAAGCAAAGTGTGTGAAAAACATGATGGTCAAAACACAACACACTGATTACAGTGTGCAGGGTGCATGTTGCAAACAAAAACACTTACCACCATAGTCACTGTCTGGCGCCAACTCAGACTCTGGGGACATGGCCACCCCAGGGCTCGCCAATGAGCTTGAGACAGTGGGAGGTGGTGTGACTCCCGGGCTGGGGCTCTGTGGCCACATGATGTGGTTAGCCAGCAAAAGGGGTCCAGGGCTCGAGTGACAACCCTCCTCCAGCCCAGCATCTGCTGCCTGCTCCTCTACCTCCTGTGGCCATGGTGGTGATGGTAGGTTGTCCTCATCATCCAGCCAGCCATGTGAGGATAGTTCTTGAGAGTCCTCTGTCCCTGCATATGATGGCAGGTTGACATCCATAATTTATTTATCTCCAGGAAACTGTCATTCCTTGGCCTCACCGAGACCTGGCTCACCCCCTCCGACACGGCCTCCCCTGCTGCACTATCCTACGGCGGCCACAGCCTGTCCCACACCCCCGTCCCTCTGGCAAACACGGCGGTGGAGTCGGCATACTGCTGTCCAACTCCTGCACCTTCAGCCCCATCCCCCAGCCCCCATCCGTCACTGTCCCCTCCTTCGAAGCCCACTCAGTCTGAATCTTCTCCCCCTGCAACCTCCAAATAGCCATCATCTACCGCCCCCCCGGACCCACCGCCTCCTTCCTTGACCACTTTAGCACCTAGCTACTTCACTTCCTCTCCACTGACATCCCCTCCATCATCATGGGCGACTTCAATATCCCCATTGACACTCCCCACCCAGCCGCCTCCAACCTTCTTTCCTTGACCACTTCCCTAGGGCTCTCCCAATGGTCCTCCTCTCCCACCCACGAACAAGGCCACACGCTTGACCTCATCTTTACCCGCCTTTGCTCCCTCTCTAACCTCACAACCTCGGTACTCACACTGTCCGACCACCATCTCTTGACCTTCTCCGCCCTCTCCTCCCCTGCCACACTCCCCCCTCTCCGCAAACTTGATCACCCTCGCCGAATCCTAAAAGATCTTGATCTTCCTTTATTCTCTGAATCACTCCTCCCTCTCACCGACCTACCCTGCGCTGACATTGCCACCACCCTATACAACACCACCATAACGAACGCTCTCGACCTAGCCGCCCCCCTCTCCATGCTCCACGCATTAACAGGCGACCCTGGCACACCACCCTCACTAAAAACCTGAGACGGGTGTCCAGAGTCGCTGAGAGGAGATGGAAAAAGTCTCACACCCCCGAGCACTTTGCTCTGTTCAAGCAATCCGTCACTGACTTCAAGACGGCGCTCGCTACCGCCAAGCAAGTGTTCTTCTCATCCCTTATAACCTCTCTGTCCCGCAACCCCAAACAGCTCTTCAAAACTTTCAACTCTTTACTTCGCCCACCTGCTCCTCCCCCTTCTCCTTCTCTCATCTCTGCTGAAGACTTTGCGACCTTCTTCAAGGAGAAGATCGACAAGGTCAGAAGCAGCTTCGGTCCACTATCCCCACACCTCCCCTTCCCACCTACACTGCCCTCCTCCTCCATCAGCCACTTCCCCCCCATAACTGAAGACCAACTCTCCTCCCTCCTGTCAAAATCACACCTCACCACCAGCGCCCACGACCCGCTCCCATCCCACCTCATTCCGAACCACACCTCTATTTTCATCCCAGCCCTCACCCACCTCTTTAACCTTTCACTTAGCACTGGTACCTTCCCCTCGGCCTTCAAACACGCCCTAATCACGCCCATCCTAAAAAAACCCTCACTTGACCCTACTTCTGTCTCTAACTATTGCCCCATATCTCTTCTCCCATTCGCCTCTAAGCTACTTGAACAACACGTCCACTCCGAACTGTCCTCTGACCTCTCCTCGTGCTCCCACTTCGACCGCCTACAGTCCGGCTTCCGACCCCTCCATTCCACCGAAACAGCCCTGACCAAAGTCACCAACGACCTACTGACCGCCAAGAACAAACACCACTACTCCATCCTGCTACTCCTTGACCTGTCTGCCGCCTTCGACACGGTTGACCACTCCCTTCTTCTCCGGATCCTGGAATCTCTTGGCATCACCCACCTTGCCCTCTCCTGGATCTCCTCATACCTAGCGGACCGGACCTTCAGCGTCTCCCACTCCCACACCTCCTCCTCACCCTACCCCCTTTCTGTCGGAGTCCCCCAAGGTTCGGTCCTGGGACCCCTACTTTTCTCCATTTACACTCTCGGCCTAGGCCAACTCATCGAGTTCTATGGCCTCCAGTACCACCTCTACGCCGACGACACCCAAATCTACCTGTCCGGCTCTGACATCACCTCTCTACTCTCGAAAATCCCTCAATGCCTTTCTGCCATCTCATCCTTCTTCTCTGCTCGCTTCCTTAAACTCAACATGGACAAAACTGAATTCATAGTCTTCCCCCCAAGAAATTCCACCCCACCTCCCAACCTATCCATCTGCATCAACGACTGCGCCCTCTCACCAGTCCCCCAAGCCAAGTGCCTTGGGGTAATCCTTGACTCCTCCCTATCCTTCAAACCCCACATCGAGGCCCTCACCACATCCCTCCGGCTCCAGCTCAAGAACATCTCACGGATCTGCTCCTTCCTCACCCACGACACCGCTAAAACACTCATCCATGCTCTTATCATCTCCCGCCTTGACTACTGCAACCACCTTCTCAATGGCCTCCCGGCTAACTCCCTCACACCTCTCCAGTCTATCCTCAACTCCGCTGCCCGACTCATCTATATGTCCTCCCGCTACTCCCCTGTCTCCCCACTCTGCCAAGCCCTTCACTGGCTCCCCGTCTCCAAGAGATCCCAATTCAAAACACTAACCATGGCGTACAAAGCCATACACAACCTGGCCCCACCATACATCTCCGACCTGGTCTCCCGATACCTACCCTCACGCAACCTCCGCTCCTCCCAAGAACTCCTCCTCTGCTCCACCCTCATCACCTCTTCGCACAACCGAGTCCAGGACTTCTCCCGGGCATCTGCCTTACTCTGGAACTCCCTACCCGAACACGTCAGACACTCTCCTACCCTGAGTAGCTTCAAGTGTCACCTGAAGACTCACTTGTTCCGTCAAGCCTACAACCTGCCATGAGACCCAGGCGAACGCCCCATACCTGACATTTCCCCATCCTACTGTATCCTAACCCACCCCTCATAGACTTTGAGCCCTCGTGGACAGGGTCCCTGCCCCTCCTGTACCTTTACGTCCTGATCGCCTAGATTTAGTGTACTTTTTCTTGTCTCCCTCATCCTCATGTAAAGCGCCATGGAACCTAATGGCGCTATATAAATAAATAATAATAATAATAATAATAATAATAATGTTCCTCTGGGCCTGCAGGTGCTGGGATGTGTGGCTCCTCAGGCTCAGGCCACCGTGGGGTGGTAGGGTGCGAGAGGGCCACTGCAGCCTCATGTGGCGGTGGTGTTTCTGGGCCACCTGCAGCTGAGCCATGGGGCCTTTCTTCAGAAGAAGATTCGTCAGCATCTGTATTTTGAAATAAAATCACACAGCCTTGAGTAAAAAGTATTAACACATTCAAAAACAACATAGAGATTGTGTGCCTATGTATTTCCTGCATAAACTATAGTGTAGAAGGTCATGTTGGATGCATATTATCATCTCGTATGCATGTACTGTGGGTAGGACACCGTATGTTTGGGGACTGGAGGGCCACTACAGTGGGAAGATATGTTTGCTTGTGGCAAAACACACCTACACATGGTCGGTGTATGTGTGTTTGAGTTTATGAAGGGCCAGAAGCCTCTTGAGTTTGACCCATGGCTGCGTCCACCTATTGTTCAGGTACTATTGTTAGGTCACTTCTGACATCATGGTGTGTCTATATTGTCCCCTGTGTAGGGGACAACATCTATGTGCCATAACTTTTACAATGTGGAGTGTGGTTAGGCACAAATATAGTGAGGTTATGGCTGAGTGCAGGCCTCAGCCTTTGTGGTGCACATGACTGCTTTGGGTATATATATGTATATATTCCTGTTTGGGTGTCAACAACCAAGAAATTGACATTGTTGACACATCCAAATGGTGGGTGAATCCACATTGGTAAAATTAGTCACAATTCACATACATTTATGGGATTGGTCCTTACCACACTGAACATCAATCATATGTCTGCATGTTTAATGTTCTGAAAGGCAGGTTTCAGGCAGCATGGCAAGGGGAGGGAGTGTTCAGTCACCTGTACTCCACAGTCACTCCCCTTGCCAGGCGGGCTGTTACCTGCCTTTCATAACATTAAAGATGCCGACATATGATTGATTCTTATTTTTAAAATGATTTAAATATTTACTAATAAAGTGTTTTTGTTAGCAACACCAGGCCGAAGGGTAGGCACCCCCTCCACATTAGGCTGAATATATGTTACCACATTGCAGTGGCCAGGCCGTGGCCAACAGTCTCCTTCTAATATGTTTGTAGACATTGCTTTGTAGTTTGGTAAATGTACATGTGCAGGTGTGTGTTTGGGGCCAACAATTACTCACCACGCAGCCTGGCAATCCTGGCACGGATGTCCACTATGCTGCCCGGGCACCTTTGCTTTAAATCAGCGATCTTCTTCTGGATCGCTTTAGCAGTCCTCTCTACCCCAAGTTGGCGGATCAGGGCCCGCTGGATCCGCCTAACGGTGCTGCGATTGCGCAGCCTGGGGTGCCGGTAGTGATGATGGCCCCAATAGTCATGGCGGTCACATTGATCGATCAGGATCATCAGCTCCGCCATCCCCCACGTTGCAGCACGCTGTGTGGCGGCCATGACTATGCTGCTATGTGCAGGGGAGGGGCTAGCACCTTGCAGGCAGAGGGAAACTGAAACAAACGTCATGATGTCAGTACGACCGCTTGAGGAGCGTAACAATATTGCAAGTGTCAGTACGCGCAGTGACATGCCAGAAACACTTCAGCGGCACCTACAAGAACACTTACCCAGGGCGTTGCGCACCGCAACCTTATGCGCTATGTACAGCAATCTTCCTTTGAATGTGTGGAGAATATGCACACTGTATAGTGCGCACACAGCAAAAACACTTGTGCGTTATCTCCTAAAAAATCCACGCCGCTACGTACGGCATGCATGTACGCTGTGCACAGCAAGCTTCCTTTGTATGTGTTATGACAATATGTACACTACATAGGACCATAACGTAATATACTTTGCCTTTCCGCAATTGTGTGGGTGCGTAATTGTACTAATGTATCAGATTGTGCATACGGCGCGTATCTCTAGTGCTGAAGTGACAGCTCATCCAGGATGGTGGAGTGTGAAGGGAGAGCCAGTCTCACCCCAGGATCTTCCACCAATGATCGCTGATGGGGCGCGGTATCCCGAAGGCCGTGTCACGCCCCAGGTAGATAACTAGGTGTCGAAAAAACCCTCCTGTTCCTCATTTACATGCCGCTACCATTAGGTTGAAACCAACCTGTTTTTGAGCACTGCTCACAAACAGGTGTCGACAGTGACGGGTGGCAACAACCTGATTTACACTCCGCTACCTCGGGTTGTTTTGACGGTGCAAGATACATTTGTCTCCGACACCCGGTTGTTTCTAACCTTCTGTAGCGGCGTGTAAAGGTACCATTAGGGTACCATCACACTAGGTGACATCGCCGGCGATTTCGGTGGCGATGCAGGGGCGTGGCCTATTGCCGCCGACATCGCCAGTGCTTCGCCTAGTGTGACGCGGCGATAATGAGGCGAAATATCGCCTCAGAATGATCGCCAGATTTCACAGCAGTGTTGTGAAACCTGGTGATCTGAACAGGCAATCAGGCATGATCGCCCTGTGTAACGCGGCGACCCGCAATGTTTAACATTGCGGGTTACCAATCGCTGAGTTCCTGGGCAACCCAGCGAGCGGTCGCTGACGCTACTTGCCGTCGAGTACTCCGGCGAGTTGACACATGTGATAGCACACCGGCGATGTCAGCGGGGATGCGCGCACCCGTGATTCCCCGCCGACATCGGCGGCGAGGTGGTACCGTGTAACGGTACCCTTAGGGTACCTTTACACGTCGCAACATTGCATGCAATTTCACTTGCAACTTACTGGTTGCAGTAAAATCATGGACACATTGTTCTATTTTGTTGCTGTGTACAAATGGAACAATGTGTCCATGATTTCACGGCAACCAGCAAATTGCCAGTGAAATTGCCTAGCAATATTGCTGGGTGTGACGGTACCTATATGGCTGAAGTAATGTATTATAGAATTAAAAATGCACATGTATAAGGTGTCAGCCACTCTGAATAAAGCACTATTTTCTGGCTGAGAGCCTATTGGTGACACCCATCTTTTAGATCAGGCAGGTCGCCCAGCACTATATAACTGCACGCAATATGGATAGACATACCACAGATGGTTGGTGTGTGAGTGGTCATCAGTATTTTGTAACTCTTCTTTCTCCACCCTTTTAAATGGAAAGTCTGCTGTGTCCTGAAATACATAAATATTGTGACCCATTATTGTTATTTCACTGACATCATTCTACAGTGACAACAATTGTTTTCTACTTGGGAACGAAAAAAAACAGTTGCTAATTTTCCCAGCAGTGGCATCCCAGCAAATCCATCCCAAGGTCAGACTCAGGGTGCGTTCACACGCTGCGTATTTGCTGCGTATTTTTATGCGAGTGCTCTTGCAGTTTTTGTAGCCAAAACCAGGAATGGAACAATCAGAGGAAAAGTCTAATAAAAACACGTCACCACTTCTGTATTTAATCACCCACGTCTGATTTTAATCATCCACTCCTGGTTTTGGCTACAAAAACTGCAAGAGCACTCGTGTAAAAATATGCAGCAAATACGCAGCGTGTGAACGCACCCTAAGTAATGGAAAGTATTGCACAAAGCCCAAGAACCACAGCTTAGAATCTAAAGGCCACTTCACACACACAGATATCTGAGTCCAATATCTGAACAGATCTCTGGTTGCAGTGAAATCATGGATACATTGCTCCATGTTCTACACAGCCACAAAATGGAGCAATGTATCCATGATTTCACTGCAACCAGAGATCTGTTCAGATATTGGACTCAGATATCTGTGTGTGTGAAATGGCCTTTAAGGCCTCAGTATATTAATGGTGGGGTTACACGTCCCGATATCGCGGCGATATCGGAGGCAACGACGCGGGAGCGCGCATTTAGTGCACGTTTCTCCCTGCATCGCATCGCCAGTTTACACGCCGCGATATCGGGATGCAACGTCCCGACGATGTGTACGCCCACCAACCCAGGAACGACCATTTAACATGGGAGTGAATGGGTGACATCAGCGTACACATCGTAGTTGGGCTGTTACACGCTACGATGCTGCTACAACGGCCATGCGATATCGGGGAGTTGAATAGCTCGGCTATTCAACCCCGATATCGTTTTGGCATCGTTCCAGCATCGCGTTGTACGCTCAAACCGTAGAATGCGCAAACGATATCGGGTCCAACTCGCGACCCACGTGACTTTTTGTCGGAGTTGGACGCCGATATCGCGGCGTGTAAACCCGCCATAACTGTAGAGGTTCATGACAATGCAATTAGACTAAGGCTATGTTGACACACAGTGCTTCCTGCGAGTTTGCTGCGCTCTCCCACCAGGAGTCACTCTCTTTCTCTTCATTTTCTAATAGACAATGCACAAACTATGGTAAAACACAGCATTGTGTTTTTAAATGAACTTACATGCTCATTCTTTTCAAAATGCGAGAAAACCTGTGCAGGATTCAGTTTCTGCACAACAAAGAAACCAATGTGTGTGGACAGCTTTTTCTGTATTCACATAGTAAAACAAGAATCCAGGTTTAGATTTGCATGGATTAAAGGAAACCTATCACCACGTCTTTGCAACCTAATCTGAAAGTAGCATAATATAAAACCAGAGATCCTGATTTATGGGTCTCTTAGGGTATGTGCACACAGTGCGTTTTTGCTGCGGTTTAGCTGCGGTTTACCATTGGTTTTATGGTAATGTATGCTAATTTGTTCCTGCGGTTTTGATTCCCAGCAAAACTAATGTGTTTCACAGAAACACTGTGCCCAGTCATTGGTTTTTGTTCCCTGGAGACAGTGTGAACACCACAGGATTTGCTGCATTTTTGTTTTCCAGCAAAACCTATGTGATTCTAGGATTAGCTGTCCCAACACATTGGTTTTTGTTTGGTGAAGAAAGTGGAAACACCTCAGGTTTTGCTGTGTTTTAGACTGGCTTCACACCACAGATTTTTTTGATCCGGGCTGTCCGGTGTAAACCAGACATCCCCGGACCGTTTTTTGGCCCCATAGAAACCTATGGGGCCGGATGGAGCCAGATGTCAGCTCTCTGCCATCCGGTTTCATCACTCCGGCACACTCCGGGGGAATTCAGATTTTTTTCTTCGGACACAAAAATGATGCTTGCATCATTTTTTTTGTACGGGGAGAAAAATCTCCCCATTTGCCGGATCTTGGATTTGGCCGGATCCTCCTGTATTTGGGGCAATCTGGCGCTCCCTAACATGGGAGCCTATGGGGCCAGATTGCCCTGGTCCAGGAGGATCCGGCAAGCGGACACTGGCGGCTGCTCGCCGCTGTTCTTTCAGGACTGCGGCAAGCCGCGGTCTCGAAAAATCAGCAGCTGCGGCTGCAATTAGCAGCATCCGGCTGCACACAGGACCGGAGGGCACATTTGGCCCTCCGGTTCTGTGTGCTGATCTGGTCCGGGGCTGTCAGGGTCATCCCAGACAGCCCCGGACCAGATCATGCCGTGGTGTGAAGCCAGCCTTAGGGATCTGTCCGGGTAGACCCAGACAGCTGCGGACCAGATCAGCACACAGGACTGATCAGGATGCCTGTGCCGCGGTCCTGACTTATCAGCAGCGGGAACTGCGTGCGCTGCACACAGGACCGGACGGCATAATAGCCACATAGTCCTGTGTGCTGATCCAGTCCGCAGCTGTCTGGGTCCTCCTGGACAGAACCTGACCGAATCATGCCGCAGTGTGAAGCGGCCCTTAAGGTACCGTCACACGGGGAGATATCGCCGGCGATGTTGCCGGCAACCGAGGGGCGTGGCCAGGTTGCGGCGACATCGCTGGCGAATTGCCGCGTGTGACATGGCGATAATCAGGCGATGAATCGCCTGAGTCACATCGCCAGGTTTCCCAACAATGTTGGGAAACCTGGCGATGTTGCTCAGGCGATTCTGCCTGATCGCCCTGTGTAACGCGGCAACCCGCAATGTTACGGGCGATTCCGCCTATCTACAACATTGCGGGTTATCGCTCGCTGGGTTGCTGGGCAACTCAGCGAGCGATAGCCGCGGCAACTAGCCGGCGACATCGCCGGTAAGTTGCTCAGTGTGACATCTCACCGGCGATGTTGTCAGGGATGCGCGCTCCCGCGATCCCCGGCAATATCGCCGGCGATATGTCCCTGTGTGACGGTACCTTTAGAAACAATGAGCAGGTCAATTCATTGCTGAACTTTTGCTAAAGTGGAAACACCTGTGGTATTTCCATTTTCTGTAGAGAAAAAAAAAAGTGTGTGTGAAAGCTTTTCCCTAATTACATAGGTTTTGATGGAAACCAAAAACTTATGGTGGGTTTACACACACCAATCATTGTATGGCGGCCGTCACACGCAACGATTTCTTGCCCGATATCGTTTAAACGATCTCCTTTTTGATCGCTTAAGCGATATCGGGCAAGAAATCGTTGCATGTAATCAAGCGATTTACGATGTGAAATCGCTTGATCGTGACATCGCTGATCTGAGCTCCGGTTCTCAGATCTAGCGATGAACGATTTAACGATCTCCTTCATCGTGGTGTATAACACCACGATGAACGATCTCCCAGCGGCAGAGCCTATGCTGGGAGATGGTAACTATGGTACACGTCGGCGCGGCGCCTAGTTACCCGATGTGTACCATAGTAACGAGCGAGATCGCGGCTCCGCATCGCTGGCGAGTCTGCCTGTGTGACATCTCACCAGCGATGTGAGCGATATTGTAAGCGATTGCGTGTGCACGTGATCGCTTACAATATCGCTAGAGATATCTGTGCGTGTGACGGCCGCCTATCCAATATCTGAACAGATCTCTGGTTGCAGTGAAATCATGGACACATTGCTCCATTTTGTGGCTGTGTACAACATGGAGCAATGTATCCATGATTTCACTGCAACCAGAGATCTGTTCAGATATTGGACTCAGATATCTGTGTGTGTGAAGTGGCCTTTAGATTAGCATAGATTTACATAAAACCAAGGCAAAACCTGCCTGTGGGCACATGCCCTAATGGTGGGTTTACACGTCCCGATATCGGCGTCCAACTCCGACCAAAAGTCACGTGGTTCGTGCGTTGGACCCGATATCGTTCGTGCGTTGTATGGTGTAAATGACCAAAACGATGCACGAACGATGTCAAACCGATATCGGGGATCTAATTAGCGTGCTATTCAACGGCCCGATATCGGATGCAGGTTGGAGCCGGATCGCGCTGTGTAAACACCCAACTCCGATGTGAACTACAACGTCCCCTATTCACTCCCATGTTAAATGGTCGTTCCTGGGTCGGGGGGCGTAGACATCGTAGAGACGTTGTATGCCGATATCACGCTGTGTGACAGATCCTATGCGATGTTGGAATTCTGCCCAGAAAAAGCGCGCTCCCGCGGCGTTGGATCCAATATCGGACCGCCGTTGGGACGTGTAAACCCACCTTAAGGGCCACTTTACACTCACCAACTTCTGTGACCAACTTCTGAACAGATCTCTGGTTGCAGTGAAATCATGGACACATTGTTACATTTGTACACAGCCACAAAATGGGACAATGTGTCCATGATTTCACTGCAACCAGAGATCTGTTCAGAAGTTGGACACAGAAGTTGGTGTGTGTAAAGCGGCCCTAACAGCGCTGCTCAGC
Organism: Allobates femoralis; assembly: GCA_033576535.1. Classification (NCBI taxonomy): domain Eukaryota; kingdom Metazoa; phylum Chordata; class Amphibia; order Anura; family Aromobatidae; genus Allobates; species Allobates femoralis. The sequence goes on along the minus strand of JARQOC010000005.1, from coordinate 355,904,262 downwards.
GTGTATGTTTTGATAAAATCATAGTTTAATCAGCTGGAGATTATCATTAGAAGGCTGCTTGGCCTGCTGCCAGGTAGTTCAGCATATTCACAAACTGCTGAATCTGCAGCAGAGAAAACACAAATTTTATCAAAATAACAGTAAGCAGCTCAGTAAATGACACATCACTGGAATCAGGGTCTGTATTTCTACATTATGTTTCTCAGAAGGGATAGCAAAAACGTGGTGACAGGTTCACTTTAACATAAAACAGGGTAAAAACACAGTGTGTGAACATAGCCCAAGACTTGGCATACAATTTGGCTGTAGAATGCTTCTTCTAAAAAGAACATATCGGCATGGCTTAAGTTTGGAAAGCTGTCTACGAACAAACCACAAGATTTCTGGAACCATTTTGTATGAGGAAATGTTTGCCTATAATGCCCTGTGCCACATTTGCCATATTTTCAAAGCGGCTATTAATAATTGTCTGTGGAATGTTCTGCAATGTTGAGTGTACCGTACTTGGAGATGCATGATATGTGGGCAATTGTTAGCAGTGTGTGTTTGGGCGCGACATGCTACCATGGCCTACTGCACCTTTGGATTTTTATCCTGTTGAAAACCTCTGCGTCGTCATTAGTTGGCAATTGCAAAGGGAGCTGCTTGATGATTTGTGTATCCAAGTGCAATCAGCATGACAGAACAATACTTGGACAACCAATTAGAATGCCAAAAATGTGTATGTTTGCTTGTATCAAAGTAAAAAAATAGGGGGGGGGAACAAGAGGCGCAATAGTGTCCTATCACTAGTGACACTAATGTATGCGGTGGGTATGAATTCACTCACCTAGCACAGTTGTAAGACCCACAACTGGTGTAAAAGCATTTGGCATTAAATGCAGCTGCTGCAGGACTTCCACCTTCCACATGCACGTGGGAATCATCCAGAAGTTACCTCAGGGGAAATGGTGTATCAGTGTCCGCGCTGCTGAAATCCCAAGAAAACGATCCGGAAACCATATGTAGGTTGTATCAATCATCCATTTATTCCTTTCCTACGCGTTTCAACACTGTCCTAGTGTCTTCCTCAGGGATACCCTGAGGAAGACACTAGGACAGTGTTGAAATGCGTAGGAAAGGAATAAATGGATGATTGATACAACCTACATATGGTTTCCGGATCGTTTTATTGGGATTTCAGCAGCGCGGACACTGATACACCATTTCCCCTGAGGTAACTTATGTTTGCTTGTGGCACTCAAAGTTATACAAACTTTCTCTCTTGACATTGCAATTTCCATAAGGAGTGTATTGGCAAATTTCTTATACTTTACCATGCCATGTTATGTACTTCTTAAACAGATCCAGATTGTATATTTATTATGCATTACCTTTTCTTGTTATATGTTTAGTAATCAGACTGTATATTTTTATACTTTACGATATCAGTGCACCATTAAGAAATGTTCCAGACTATATGATTCATGAAGATTTTACTGATGAAAGAAATGGCCAAACTTCTGAAATGAAAAGAAGCCCATATAATTTTGACCAGAAAACAATTTGGCAACGTGATCTTGAGGACAATGAGAAAGAGAATCATTGTGACAAAAAGGTAATGTAGTAATGTATCTTTTTTTTTTAAATATAATTTTACTCCTTCACCCCCAAGCCTGTTTTCGTCCTCCTGACCAGTCTAAATATTACAACTCTGGCCAGTCTCAATTTGGGTCATTCCATGTCAAGTGATCCAAAAATGAATATTTTTTTTCCCTGACGTCCTCAGATTTTTTTTAATTTTTTTTCTATATGAATAACAACTTTAGTTAATTACAAAAAAAAAGTTTTGAATTTTTTTCTTTATCAGTTAATTTTTTACAGATTTTTAAAGTTTTAAAAAAGTGTGAATTTTGGCCTGGTATGGCTTTACATTTTCTATCATATCTCGGGCTAGAAATAAGATAGAGAAACAAAATAAACACCAATCTACTCAGAACTGTCCAGGCTTTCATCAGATATGTCACAAGAGGATCTTTGTTAATATTTTACCCATGTGATCGCAAGCGCAAAACTTTAAAACGCATTTCTGAAAAATCGGCGCGCTTTAAATATTTCAAAACTGCCCATGTGTCTGCTTTGCTCTTAGCCACATCTGTACCAAATTTCAAGTTGGGATCGCAATGGGATCATATTTTAACATATTTTACTAGTAATAGCGTCAATGGGTCATTCCATATCAAGTGATCTAAATATGAATATTTTTTTTTACCTGACGTCTTTAGATTTTTTTTTTTTTTTCTTTATGAAGTACTACTTTAGTTAATTACAAATTAAAAGTTTAGAATTTTTTTCTTCATCAGTTAATTTTTTACAGATTTTTAAAGTTTAAAAAAAGGGTGAATTTTGGCCTGGTATGACTTTACATTTTTTTTATCTCAGGCTATAAATAAGATAATGAAGTGGGAGAGGCATCATTTTACTCAGAACGGTAACAGCTTTCATTTGAGATGTTACAAGACTATGTTTCTTTATATCAAATTCAAACTATTGACGGGCAATTGTGAAAAAATGACTGATTGTGTTCTTGGTGATTTTTGAATTGACACTAGAATAGTTAAATATTTTGCACTTAGGTCCAATGAATGCGTCCATGGGGTCAAGCTGGGACAGAGTCATCACAAATTAGCCTTATTTGCAGATGACCTGCTACTTTACATCTCCCAGCACCTGGTCTCCATCCCTTCGGTCTTAATGGAGTTTGAACGGTTCGGACAATTGAGCAACTTTAAAGTGAATTGCTCCAAAACCGAGGCACTCAATATTTCTTTGCCTGGAGAATTGGTTTCTCATCTATCTAAACAGTTCCCATTTAAATGGAAAGTAGAAGCCATTAAGTACTTGGGAGTCCTTATACCAAAAGATCTTAAACAAATATTCAATTTAAATTATCAACCCCTTTTGACTAATGCGGAATCGGCATTTACCTCCTATAGACAATTAAAGCTATCCTGGTTCGGGAGAATAAACGTAGTCAAGATGGATGTCTTGCCCCGACTCTTATATACTTTTCAGACAGTTCCTGTTCTATTGGATAGAGGCTTCCTCTCCAAAATGTAATCTATGATCCTTAGATTTGTCTGGGGGGGCAAGAGATCCAGATTGCGAATGAATATCCTATCCTTGCCCAAGACCAGAGGAGGGGTTGGACTACCCAACATACGAGCGTACTTTGTGGCTTCCTCTCTTGTTAGAGCTCTAGATTGGCATTATCATGCGTCCTCCAAGAAATGGGTAGGGGTGGAGCAAGAGGGTTTGGGGATTCCGCTGAAACACCTGCTTTGGATTTCCCCTAAAGACTCCACAGACCTAGTACCTTTGACAGACATGACCAGAAACACCTTGAAGGTATGGCACCTAGTGACGAAAACCCTCCTCTTAAACGACAGACTTAGCCCTTTGACTCCCCTTTTTTCCAACCCATCTTTCCCACCCAGATTTGACAGGCAGAGATTTTTATGTTGGCGGATTGTGGATGACACCCGAGTAGGACAGACTCTGTCCAGTGGTGGTTTGCCCCCAATGGCAGAGCTACAACTCAAAGAACCTACGAGACCTCTTAAGTGATTCGAATTTCTCCAATACAGAGCATACTTATATTCTGCTGACCACTCTTGCAGGGTAAGATTGACGCCCAACGTATTGGAGAGGTTATTCCAACTGGAGGCTCCACCGAGGCGCAAAATATCAGTTCTATACCAGGCCTTAGGGTCCATGAGAGAGCAGGGCACCCTTTACTTCCAACGTGCTTGGGAGAGGGAATTGGGGTGTAGCATTTCAGAAGCTAATTGGCAGAAATGCTTTATATTTACTCACTCACTAGCTAGCGCTTGTTCTGCACAAGAAAGAAGCTATAAGCTGCTCACTAGATGGTACTTGTGCCCGACGACACTCCGGAACATGTTCCCTGGAACCCCTGATACCTGCTGGCGCTGTGGGGAAGAGAAGGGTACAATGATACACATTTGGTGGAGTTGTGGGAAAATCCGGCGGTTCTGGTCTGAGGTTTTCAATGCATACGCCCGGATAACAGGTAAACAAGCCGAATGCTGCCCAGAATCGGCAATGTTATCCATTTTTCCAGGTCCTATTGGGCTACAGAAGAGGGATATTCTCCGCTTTTGCATCTCGGCTGCTCATGCTGTGATCCCGAGGTTCTGGAAATCAAGCCGGGCTCCATCTCTACTTGATTGGCTCAAAGAATTGATGGACATATATCGAATGGAGGAGCTCGCAGCTGATGCGTCGGGATCTCGGAACAAATTCTTAGGGATTTGGGTTGAATGGATTCTTTTTCACGACTCTGCAGAATTTAGGAGTATCTTTTCCAGCACAGATAATATGGCTCGACCTCTGGCTGATGGGGAGCCAGTGGGATGAGTACCCTTTCTCCTTCCCATACCTCACCCGTCCCCCCCCCCCTCCTTTTTTTCTTACGTGGCTTTTCTTTCCCAGTATAACTTTTTCTAATGGATTTTGTTTCTCTTCTCTCTCTCTTCTTTTCTATCTCTCTTTTCTTCCCATCTGATACATTCAGTCTAGGTATTTCCTTTCTATACCTATACCTTCACAATTCTAGTGAACATTAGACAGGTATCGGAAACTCTGAGCTGTGAGTAGATCATTAATATTTCGGCCTTCCTTTCCGGTACACCAGTCGATAGACTATTCCAATTAGGCCTCAACGGGTAATGACCCACTTACGTGGTCAACCTGTTAGAAGGGGCCAAGTAATAAAAATCATTCTGCTGGGGCTGCTTGTCCCCTTGACATCAGAACATCTCAAAACCCTGAGAAAGGTTGTATACTTGAGTGTTTGGAATTATATTTAGATTGTAGTATATATTGCACCAGAGATAAGCGCAAAAGTAAATTTGCAGCTTATCTTAAAGTTACTAATAACTTTGTGAATTCTCTTTTTGTATATTTTATATGTCTCAAGATTTTGTTAAAAGATTGAATGTATGTCTTTCATATGTTTTTTCAAAATTTAATAAAAATGAGATTAACCATAGTTAAATATTTTAAAATATGATCCCATCACGATCCCAACTTGAAATTTGGTACAGATGTGGCTAAGAGCATAAAAGACACATGGGCAGTTTTGGAAAATTTTTATTAAAACGTTTTTTCGAAAATGCGTTTCAAAATGTTGCGTTTGCATTCGCATATGTAAAAAATTAAAATTAACAAATATACTCTTGTGACATATCTGGTGAAAGCCTGGACAGTTCTGAGTAGAATGGTGTTTATTTTGTTTCTCTATCTTATTTCTAGCCCGAGATAAAAAAAATGTAAAGTCATACCAGGCCAAAATTCACCCTTTTTTTAAACTTTAAAAATCTGTAAAAAATTAACTGATGAAGAAAAAAATTCCAAACTTTTAATTTGTAATTACCGTATATACTCGTGTATAAGCCGAGTTTTTCAGCCCAAAAATTGGGCTGAAAAGTCCCCCCCTCGGCTTATACACGGGTCTATACGGTATGTGCTGTGTGGGGGCTGTGTCCGGGTGCTGGGGAGGCTGGAGGAGGCGTGGGAGGCTCCTGACAGAGCGGCCCGTCACATGGGGCCGCTCATTAGATATGCACGGCTCCCCCCGCCCATCACAGCGGCAGGGGGAGCCGTGCAATACAGCCCCCATATGTATACAGGCCCCCAGTGGGTTATACAGCAGGCCCCCATATACAGCAGGCCCCCAATGGCACTCGCCCCCCCCCCCCACACTGTGCAGAGCCCCCCCATCCCGATGCATTATATTACCATCCAGCCGCATCACCGCCGGTGCTCCCGTCCATCCTCTCGCGCTGTGTTCAGCTCTCACGTGACCCGGCGCGATGACGTCATCCGACTGCGACCGCCGGGTCACATGAGACCGGGAACGCAGCGCGCGAGGAAGGACGGCAGGACCGGCGGTGATGCGGCTGGATGGTAAGATAATGCATCGGGAGGGGGGAGCTCTGCACAGTGTGGGGGGGGGGCGAGTGCCACTGGGGGCCTGCTGTATAACCCACTGGGGGCCTGTATACTACCACTGGGGGCTGCGTGTATATACCCTGGGGCCTGCTGTATACCCCACTGGGCGCCTGCCTGTATATACCTCCTGGGGCCTGCCTGTATATAGCTCCTGGGGCCTGCCTGTATATAGCTCCTGGGGCCTGCCTGTATATAGCTCCTGGGGCCTGCCTGTATATAGCTCCTGGGGCCTGCCTGTATATAGCTCCTGGGGCCTGCCTGTATATAGCTCCTGGGGCCTGCCTGTATATAGCTCCTGGGGCCTGCCTGTATATACTCCTGCGGTCCTGGCTGCCTGCTGTATACCTCACTGGGGGCCTGCCTGTATATACCTCCTGGGGCCTGCCTGTATATACCTCTGGGGCCTGCCTGTATATAGCTCCTGGGGCCTGCCTGTATATAGCTCCTGGGGCCTGCCTGTATATACCTCTGGGGCCTGCCTGTATATAGCTCCTGGGGCCTGCCTGCTGTATACCTCACTGGGGGCCTGCCTGTATATACCTCCTGGGGCCTGCCTGTATATACCTCTGGGGCCTGCCTGTATATAGCTCCTGGGGCCTGCCTGTATATAGCTCCTGGGGCCTGCCTGTATATACCTCCTGGGGCCTGCCTGTATATACCTCCTGGGGCCTGCCTGTATATACCCTGGGGCCTGCTGTATACCCCACTGGGGGCCTGCCTGTATATACCTCCTGGGGCCTGCCTGTATATACCTCTGGGGCCTGCCTGTATATAGCTCCTGGGGCCTGCCTGTATATAGCTCCTAGGGCCTGCCTGTATATAGCTCCTGGGGCCTGCCTGTATATAGCTCCTGGGGCCTGCCTGTATATACCTCTGGGGCCTGCCTGTATATACCTCTGGGGGCCTGCCTGTATATACCTCTGGGGGCCTGCCTGTATATACCTCTGGGGGCCTGCTGTATATACCTCTGGGGGCCTGCTGTATATACCTCTGGGGGCCTGCTGTATATACCTCTGGGGGCCTGCTGTATATACCGTACCTCTGGGGGCCTGCTGTATATACCGTACCTCTGGGGGCCTGCTGTATATACCGTACCTCTGGGGGCCTGCTGTATATACCTCTGGGCTGCTGTATACCACACTGCTGGGGGCTGTATACCTGTGCTGGGGTCCACCCTTGGCTTATACACGAGTCAATAGGTTTTCCCAGGTTTTGGGGGCAAAAGTAGGGGGGTCGGCTTATACACGGGTCGGCTTATACACGAGTATATACGGTAACTAAAGTAGTACTTCATAAAGGAAAAAAAAAAAAAAATCTAAAGACGTCAGGTAAAAAAAAATATTCATATTTAGATCACTTGATATGGAATGACCCATTGACGCTATTAATAGTAAAATATGTTAAAATATGATCCCATTGCGATCCCAACTTGAAATTTGGTACAGATGTGGCTAAGAGCAAAGCAGACACATGGGCAGTTTTTGAAATATTTAAAGTGCGCCGATTTTTCGGAAATGCGTTTTACAGTTTTGCGCTTCGATCACATGGGTAAAATATTAACAAAGATCCTCTTGTGACATATCTGGTGAAAGCCTGTATAGTTCTGAGTAGAATGGTGTTTATTTAATCTCTCTATCTTATTCCTAGCCTGAGTTATGAGGAGAAACGTAAAGGCAGGCAACAGCGAAATTCACACTTTTTCCGAACTTTGAAAATCATTTTAAAAAAAAATAAATTTTTAAAAAAATTTTCTCTTCACATTCTGCATTGTCTGACATGCTATTATCAAATAACAAAATCTCAAAAGAATTAAAAATATAGAGGTAATAATCATTGGTTCACTTGACATGGAATGACCCATTTATGTTTAATCCTTCTTTATTAAAGAGGACATGTCACTCCCCCCCCCCCAAAGATTTCAATCTAAAGGCAGCGCTGAATGCTGCATTCAGGCAAGGGGTCCCCCATGTGTGTGATGTTTGTACCCCTAAATACAGCCTTATGAAAATGTGTAGCAAAATGTCAGGAGGGCATTACTAGCTCCAGGAGTCAGCTCCTTCCCGTAGGATATTCCCGCCCCCTGTGTCTCTGTTCCTCCCTTCTCCCTCTCCTCGCCGCCTCCTTGATGCCTTGTCCGCTTTCCTCGCTCTGCGCCTGTGCTACTTCAAGTAGGCGCAGAGGGAGGTGTTGCTATTGTCGGCCTCGCGCTCCTGACCCGCCTCCCGCCCTGACATTGCACTTGTTCCGCCCTGATCCATGTAGAACACAGAGCAGGGCGGGAACAAGTGCTGACGTCAGGGTGGGAGGCGGGACAGGAGTGCAGGCCTGACAATAGCAACATCTTGCCCTCGAGGAAACACCTCACTTTCGCAGAGCGAGGAAAGCTGAGAGGCAACACAGTTGTCTGTATATCGGTTCCGGTTGTGGCACCAGTGTCCGGCCATGCTGTCAGGGAGGTGACTGGTGGCATTTATAGACACAAGGTTACCATAGGGCTCTGCCACTCAGGAACATGTGAAGCATAGTGTCAGAGCAGCCTATTGGTCACGCCCTGCTATTAGATCAGGCGGGCTGCTCTGATTATATGCCTCAGAAATGACAGACGCCCCCCAGAGGGTACCAGCCTCAAACTGCAGATAAAAAAGGCGCAACAAAACACTAAAGATGAAAATGTGAAGTGTTAGTAGATATCTTGGGCCAAAATACGTAAGCTCGTAACCCACCGTCAAGGGCCCTCACACTTACGAGTCCTAACCATATGTGTTGCTGCCATATGTTTGTTTAACATTTTGAGATTCACCGAAATAGGACATAAAATCAGAAAAAATCACCAAAATAGGCTGCTCTGACACTATGCTTCACATGTATCTGAGTGGCAGAGCCCATGGAAACCTTGTGTCTATAAATGCCACCAGTCACCTCCCAGACACCATGGCCGGACGCTGGTGTCACAACCGTCCCCATCTGTGGGTTGCAGGTGATTGAGCACCAGTATATAGACACCTGTGTTGCCTCTCAGAGGATCTAGCAGCCTGCTGCTAGGGGCAATGGAAATTTACCTGCCAATTTTTTGGTGATTTTTTTTTTTTCTGATTTTATGTCCTATTTCGGTAAATCTCGCAATACTCGACCCTAGTTCATCCTCCTATCTTGTGATGAATTTAGGTTAATCCACCTCACTCCTTCGGTTCAGATTATTGTATTTTGTTGAGAGACTATGGGCTGGTGTGGATTCAACCAAGAATAGCTTCTCGAAGGAAAAAGGAGAGGAGGAGTAGTCCACTACCCTATTACCTAGTTGTAGAAATTAATTAAATAGGGAGTATTCCATCCATGGTACATCGCCCACCAAGCAGTTAAAGACCTCATATGGCATCAGAGTATTACCCTTCAATATGTGGTAGCAGCGGGGGTCATCTACACTGCTCCAACATAGGATGCGTCGGACGTCTAACCCAGGGGGTCGTCCAGGTTGTTGAATAAAGGCCTAAGGAGGCCTCTACCTCAAGAGAGGGACCCTCCTCTCACCTCTTGATTCCATATTTTAAGTGCTACCTGTAAGGCCTCCAAACCTGAACCAATTCTCCCCCTCTTGGTGGGATCTATCCAGGGAAAATTTCGTAGAGGGATCACTGTGGAGCTCTGTTCTAGCTCAGCCCATTGTTTGATTGCCATTTTTATAGCGAATCCAATCAGTCGGGTCAAAATGGCCAATTTATAGTATACAACCCCTGGCAAAAATTATGGAATCACCTGGCTCGGAGAATGTCCATTCAGTTGTTTAATTGTGTATAAAAAAGCAGATCACAGACATGGCACAAAACTAAAGTCATTTCAAATGTCAACTCTCTGCCTTGAAGAAACACTAAAAGAAATCTTGAAAAAACAATGTGCTAGCCAGTAACGGTTACTTTTGTAGACCAAGCATGGGTAAAAATTATGGAATCACTCAATTCTGTGGAAAAAATTTATGGAATCATCACAAACAAACAACACTCAAATACAGTGCCTACAAGTAGTATTCAACCCCCTGCAGATTTAGGTGGTTTGATAAGATGCAAATAAGTTAGAGCCTTCAAACTGCAAACGAGAGTAGGATTTATTAACAGAAGCATAAATCTTACAAACCAAAAAGTTATGTTGCTCAGTTGAATTTTTATCAATTTTAAACATAAAATGTGGGTCAATTATTATTCAACCCCTAGGTTTAATATTTTGTGGAATAACCCTTGTTTGCAATTACAGCTAATAATCGTCTTTTATAAGACCTGATCAGGCCGGCACAGGTCTCTGGAGTTATCGTTGCCCACTCCTCCGTGCAGATCTTCTCCAAGTTATCTAGGTTCTTTGGGTGTCTCATGTGGACTTTAATCTTGAGCTCCTTCCACAAGTTTTCAATTGGGTTAAGGTCAGGAGACTGACTAGGCCACTCCATCACCTTGATTTTTTCCCTCTTGAACCAGGCCTTGGTTTTCTTGGCTGTGTGCTTTGGGTCGTTGTCTTGTTGGAAGATGAAATTACGACCCATCTTAAGATCCTTGATGGAGGAGCGGAGGTTCTTGGCCAAAATCTCCAGGTAGGCCGTGCTATCCATCTTCCCATGGATGCGGACCAGATGGCCAGGCCCCTTGGCTGAGAAACAGCCCCACAGCATGATGCTGCCACCACCATGCTTGACTGTAGGGATGGTATTCTTGGGGTCGTATGCAGTGCCATCCAGTCTCCAAACGTCACGTGTGTGGTTGGCACCAAAGATCTCGATCTTGTTCTCATCAGACCATAGAACCTTGAAGCAGTCTGTCTCAGAGTCCTCCAAGTGATCATGAGCAAACTGTAGACGAACCTTGACATGACGCTTTGAAAGTAAAGGTACCTTACGGGCTCCTCTGGAACGGAGACCATTGCGGTGGAGTACGTTACTTATGGTATTGACTGAAACCAATGCCGCCACTGCCATGAGATCTTCTCGGAGCTCCTTCCTTGTTGTCCTTGGGTTAGCCTTGACTCTTCGGACAAGCCTGGCCTCGGCACTGGAGGAAACTTTCAAAGGCTGTCCAGGCCGTGGAAGGCTAACAGTAGTTCCATAAGCCTTCCACTTCCGGATGATGCTCCCAACAGTGGAGACAGGTAGGCCCTACTCCTTGGAAAGGGTTTTGTACCCCTTGCCAGCCTTGTGACCCTCCACGATCTTGTCTCTGATGGCCTTGGAATGCTCCTTTGTCTTTCCCATGTTGACCATGTATGAGTGCTGTTCACAAGTTTGGGAAGGGTCTTAAATAGTCAGAAAAGGCTGGCAAAAGAGATAATTAATCCACACATGTGAAGCTCATTGTTCTTTGTGCCTGAACTACTTCTTAATACTTTAGGGGGACCAAACAGAATGCTGGTGGTTTGAGGGGTTGAATAATAAATGACCCTCTGAATTAACTTTTAACGCTTTAAAAAAAAAAAAATTTTAAAATCTTTTTGGCTGCAGTGCATTTCCCACTTCCAGGCTGATCTACAGTCCAAATGTCACAATGCCAAGTTAATTCCGCATGTGTCCACCAGCTAAATCTGCAGGGGGTTGAATACTACTTGTACGCACTGTACATTACTAGTATTTTGTTGCACCACCTCTGGCTGTTATAACAGCTTGAAGTCTCTGAGGCATGGACATAATGAGTGACAAACAGTACTTATCAACCTGGCTCCAACTTTCTCTGATTGCTGTTGCCAGATCAGCTTTGCAGGTTGGAGCCTTGTCATGGACCATTTTCTTCAACTTCCACCAAAGATTTTCTATTGGATTGAGATCTGGACTATTTGCAGGCCATGACATTGACCTTATGTGTTGTCTTTCAAGGAATTTTTTCACAGTTTTTGCTCTATGGCAGGATGCATTATCATCTTGATAAATTATTTCATCATCCCCAAACATCCTTTCAATTGATGGGATAAGAAAAGTGTCCAAAATATCAATGTAAACTTGGGCATTTATTGAAGATGTAATGACAGCCATCTCCCCAGTGCCTTTACCTGACATGCAGCCCCATATATCATGCATGTTCTCTTCAGGCAGTCATCATTATAAATCTCATTGGATCGACACTAAACAAAAGTTCCAGCATCATCACCTTGCTCAATGCAGATTCGCGATTCATCACTGAATATGACTTTCATCCAGTCATCCACAGTCCACGATTGCTTTTCCTTAACCCATTGTAACCTTGTTTTTTTCTGTTTAGGTGTTAATGATGACTTTTGATTAGCTTTTCTGTATGTAAATCCCATTTCCTTTAGGCAGTTTCTTACAGTTCGGTCACAGACAGTGATTTTTCAAGGTGTGATCACTCCTTTTTAGATGCAGACTTAGGGTATGTGCACATCTGACGTTTCTGCATCTTTGCAGACCGTCCGGAAACCGGTGGAGAATTGCAGAAACTGAGTTTTCTGAACTCGCCAGTGTCCCTCGTTTTGTTAGCGTTTTGCTAACGATTTGCGATCGGTTTATTAGCGTTTGTACAGCGTGTTCTTGGCGATTTCCGCGGCGTTTTTCTTAGCGTTTTCCAGACTGGTTTTTGGTGCACTTGTAAGCTAGATCCGCTGGAAAAACGCTCAAAAGAAGTCACTTGCTCTATCTTTGAAAACCGGTGGAAAACCGGTGAAAAAAGTGGAAAGGAGAAGAAAAAAACCGTTCTAATGTACACAGCGTTTTCTAAAAGCCATTGACTAGCATGTTAATCCAACCGGTGGGTAGGATTAACATAAATTAACATAAAACTCAGCGGAAACCGCCGACGGAAAACGCTAAAAAACAGCCCACAAAATGACTGATGTGCACATACCCTAAGGGTACCGTCACATTTGGTGACACACCAGCGATCCCGACGACGATCCGACCTGGTAGGAATCGCTGGTGCATCACTACGTGATCGCTGGTGAGATGTCAAACAGTCAGAACTCACCAGCGATGCAGCAATGATACGGTGGTCGTTGGGACCCTGTCACTCTCGGGCGTATTGTTGAGATCGTTGGTCGTTGTCCCTGTCAAACACAGCGATGCACGCTTCCCAGCAGAAGCCCGACTAACAAAAAATGGTCCAGAATGGTTTGTAACGATCAGCGATCTCACAGCAGGGGCCTGATCGCTGCTACGTGTCAAACGTAGCGAGATCGCTGTTGAGGTCGCAGTGGCGTCACAAAACTTGTGACTCTGCAGCGATCTCGCTAGCGATCTCGCGTAGTGTGATGGGGGCTTAACGAGCAGATCTTATTTGATGCAGGTGTTAGTTTTGGGAATGAAAATTTACAGGGTGTTTCCATAATTTTTTCCTGAGAATTGAGTGATTCCATAATTTTTCCCCTGCTTGGTCTACAAAAGTAACCGTTACTGGCTAGCACATTTTTTTTTTCAAGATTTCTATTAGTGTTTCTTCAAGGCAGAGAGTTGCCATTTGAAATGACTTTAGTTTTGTGCAATGTCTGTGATCTGCTTTTTTTCTACACAATTAAACAACTGAATGGACATCCTCTCAGCTAGGTGATTCCATAATTTTTGCCAGGGGTTGTAGATTAAAATTAGGGTGTCCTGCTCCTGCATTATTCTTATGTCTAAAGAGGATTTTGGTGCCCACTCTGAGTCTGTTATTACCCCCAGATGAATTTTGACAGGACTGATTGGATCTTTTAAAAAGAAAGAAGGGGGCAATCTGATAGGAACTGTTTGGAACAAGTACAAAAATCAGGGCAAAATGTCAATCTTAATAGCGTAAATCCTACCGAACCACGATAAGTTCCTCTTGTCAAATTTATTTACATCTCTAGTTTTTCTAGGACGGGTTGATAGGTTAATGAGAAAATCTGTGAGAGGTCTCTAGAAATCCAAATTCCAAGGTATTTAAAGGGAACCCGTCACCCCAAATCACCTTTCTAACCTATTAATACCTGTCCCTGCAGCCTTACAATACATTCTAACACATCCCTGTCTCACCTTTATTACTAATCTACGAGTACAATAATGTAGTTAGCAAAATTACAAAATTCCTGTCACAGGGGCATTCCTCCAAGCGATTTTGACCGGTAGGCGGGTCCCCTGTTCCGCGCTAACCCTGCCTCGCCGCTCTAATACGCCCTAATGGGCATCATTATACAATGCAGAGCTTGGGCACGATTTCAATATCGTGCCCGCAACGTCACTGCTGCGACGCGGTCATGTGACGCCGGGATCGCGTCACTTCTGGTCGCAGGTCTCTCACAGGCAGACTTTGCACATGCGCAGATTGCATGCTGAAGTCTGCCTGTGTACGACCGGAAGTGACGCGATCCCGGCGTCACATGACCGCGTCGCAGCGGTGACGTTGCGGGCGCGATATTGAAATCGTGCCCGAGCTCTGCATTGTATAATTAGGGCGTATTAGAGTGGAGAATGTATTGTGAGGCTGCAGAGATAGGTATTAATAGGTTAGAAAGGTGATTTGGGGTGACAGGTTCCCTTTAAGTGCTGATGACTGCCATTCAAAGCTAAAGCTTTCTTTAAGGTGGGCATCATCTTTTTGTGATAGGGATAGTGCTTCGGATTTGTTAAAATTGACTTTAAAGTTACTAATATTACCAAATCTTTCAAACTCTTCTATCAACGAGGGAGATGAGATGTGAGGTTTTCTGACAAAAAAGAGGTCATCAGCAAACAGGGGAGAGGCGTGGCTTAGAGCTCATGGAGTGCAGTCACACTTAGCTTGAGCTCCTGCTCTTCAGCCGAAAACCTACTGGATTTCCGCCTGTTCTGGGCTGAATTTCCTCCCAACTCTACTGGATCCTCGTGGATATACCTGTTGGATCCCCCTGGACCCTCCTGGACCTCTGGACTGCTTCATCTGATTGAAATACCGACTTCAGGATCTCTATCATACTCTATCCCTGAATTTCTGCCTGATTGAAACTCCTGGTTTGCTATACAGGCCTGGAACCTCTACTGACTTATAGCTACTCATTCCCCCCCCTTGATTGGGGGCCCCAACGGGGTCTGGGGACCCGAAAATCACTCTCTGGAGGTTTCCCGCCATTTTGGCAGCTGCACAGAGCCCTGAGAGCGGGAGTTGCTACAACAACCCTCACTGGCTCTATTGGTGAACGGCACCCGCCCAATGAAACTGTGACACCGCTTTCCTAGCTCCCACTATACTTGCCCATAAGAAAACCACCAGGAACTGCAAGTCCAGCTTTTCCAACGTTCCTGAAGCCCTTTGGACCCTGGGCGCACTCCCTGCCAACTTCTGGCGGCTGCCTCCGGCTTCCTTGCTGGTGGGGGAAGCCTGATCAGACCGGTTTCCACCGGCTCAGTCCCATACTCTCAGGAGAGACCGAGCGGCTCCAGGCTCCATTGCAAGTTACTTCTTCTACTCTGAAGCGGTGCCTACACTTTGGAGATTAGCAGGACCTTTTTTTTTTTCCCTTTCAGCAAGTTCTGGTCATCTTCACCTGACAGGAACTTTCTCTGCAGCTCCAGTAGAAGATTCAGCTCAGCCCCGACAGAGACTTTCTATACAGCTACAGTGGATGTCGGCAGCTCCTCTTTTTGACAGCACCTTCTGATACAGCTGTCCCCGACGGCTCCCAGCTTCAGCAGAAGGGACCCCCTTCTGTGTAATCCAGTGGAAGATTCTCTCTCTCATCTTCCTCTCTTCTTCTCTTTCTCTCTTCTTTATCCTTTCCTTTTCTTCTCTTCTCTCTTGCATTCTCTTTTCTTCCTTTTTCTTTCTCCCTATTTCTCTTCTTCTTTCTTCCTCTCTCCTTCCTTTCCTCTTTTGCTTCTGTTAACAGAAATCCCTGCATACAGATTGATCTCTTCGGACTCCAAAAGCACTATGGGATTCCTCCAGATTTAACTCGGCTTTATCACTTCATTACTAACTCAGATCTAAAGGTGGGGTCACACGTGGCGATGTCGCCCGCGACATCGCCGAAAAGTGACGTAACAGCGATGTCGCGGGCGATATCACAAGTGCGTCGCGCTGTGTGACAGCGCGACGCAACTGCAAATTATCGCTGGTCGCAGGTTGACAGGTTTATGAACATGTTCATAAACCTGTCAACCTGTGACCAGCGATTAGGCTGGATCGCGCCGTCTGACACTGTTGGCGGCGCGATCCAGCCTATATCTCAGCGTTGCTGAGGATCGCTCACTGGGCTGAGGCCAGCCCAGCGAGTGACGGCTCCGCCCGCATCGCCGCCGCATCACCGGCAATGTCGTGCCGTGTGACAGCTGGCCTGCGATGTCGGAAGCGAGCGTGCACCTGCACATCGCTTCCGACATCGCCGGACAGAATCGCCACGTGAGACCCCACCTTAAGGGTATTGTTCTTATATACTACTGTTTACTTATTTGTTTTCTTTCTCTGTTCTTTAATTACCCTTTCTATCCCTCTGAAACCTAGTCTGTTGACCTACTCTACTGGTAACTGATATAGTTTGTTGATAAGCATATTGGCCGGTTGCCTATTGTCAATATCCTTTACACCTGCTTACATTCACATAATCTTTCACATTGTTGCCCTGTAGTGTTTTTCTCCTATCTATTCTGTCGACCTGTCCTTTAGCTCCCTAAGGCTACAATCTTGGATTTTGATGAACATGTGGACTGTATACTAGTATCAAAACTTGCCATTTATGACTTATACTTGTAGAAGTCATACATAACTCCAAAAAATTGCCTAACAGCCTAGTGTTGACCTAAATAAACAAATCAAGAGATTACATTAGTACCTATTAAAATAAAGACAATCCACATAGACATATTACTGTCCACTTTGTCAACTGAAAAACAAGGATCAAATTGCACAAATTACACGTATTCTATATTCAACTACCGTATATACTCGTGTATAAGCCGAGTTTTTCAGCCCAAAATTTGGGCTGAAAAGTCTCCCCCTCGGCTTATACACGGGTCTATACGGGGGCCCATGGTGTGGTGGCTGTGGTGGGGGCTGTGGAGGCTGCAGGAGGCGGGGGGGGGCTGCTGTATGAGCGGCCCCGTCACGTGGGGCCGCTCATTAAATATGCACTGCTTCCCCCTGTCAATCAGCGGCAGGGGGAAGCAGTGCATATAGCCCCCAAATGCTGGCACTCGCCCCCCCTTGTAAGGGCCCCCCCTCGCTGGTTATATTACCATCCCGGTCTTCTGATCAGCGCCGCTCCTCGGTGCTCCTCGGTGCTCCGTCCGTCCGTTCTGCTGCATCCGGGATCTCCGGCCGTCGCAGGCATATGACGTCATCGCGCGATGGCCGGGGATCCCGGATGTAGCAGGACGGGAGCAGAGAGGACGGAGCGCCGAGGAGCAGCGCTGATCAGAAGACCGGGATGGTAAGAGAAGCGAGGGGGGCCCTTGCAAGGGGGGGCGAGTGCCAGCATTTGGGGGCTGTTGGGGACCCCCAGGGGGCTGCTGGGGACCCCCAGGGGGCTGCTGGGGTACCCCCAGGGGGCTGCTGGGTACCCCCAGGGGGCTGCTGTGTACCCCCAGGGGGGCTGCTGGGTACCCCCGGGGGCTGCTGTTACCACCAGGGGCTGCTGTATACTACCACTGGGGCTGCTATATACTACCACTGGGGCTGCTGGGGCTGCTATATACTACCACTGGGGCTGCTGTATACTACCACTGGGGCTGCTGTATACTACCACTGGGGCTGCTGTATACTACCACTGGGCTGCTGTATACTACCACTGGGGCTGCTGTATACTACCACTGGGGCTGCTGTATACTACCACTGGGGCTGCTGTATAGTACCACTGGGGCTGCTGTATACTACCACTGGGGCTGCTGTATACTACCACTGGGGCTGCTGTATACTACCACTGGGGCTGCTGTATACTACCACTGGGGCTGCTGTATACTACCACTGGGGCTGCTGTATACTACCACTGGGGCTGCTGTATACTACCACTGGGGCTGCTATATACTACCACTGGGGCTGCTGTATACTACCACTGGGGCTGCTGTATACTACCACTGGGGCTGCTGTATACTACCACTGGGGCTGCTATATACTACCACTGGGACTGCTGTATACTACCACTGGGGAGGCCTGTATACCACTGGGGGGGGCCTGTATACCACACTGCTGGGGGCTGTATACCTGTGCTGGGTCCACTCTCGGCTTATACACGAGTCAATAGGTTTTTTCCAGATTTTTGGGGCAAAAGTAGGGGGGTCGGCTTATACACGGGTCGGCTTATACACGAGTATATACGGTACTTGACTCCCCCTTGCAGGAACACCTCTGCTTAGTCTCACAGACCTGTTTGTATGCAGAAAGGTGCCCTGTTACTTTGGGAATAACTCTACTTCACATAGAAAAACTTTGATACCACTAATAGACTCACTTCTGATCCTCTGGGACTGAAACTGCCTAACTTTTATTAGGACTCCGGCAATATTTTGAGAAATATAAACAAAAATCCTGAACTGCCTGATTCACAACCGATCCTTTTATTTCTCTTAATATCTGCTAACTTTGTACATTTATCCTTTCTCTTATCCCTCTACTGCCACTTCCTTTCCTTCCTCTCCTCCCCTCTTTTCTTAAGTTTATAATATAACATTTTATGATACAAGTATGCTCAGTTAACTCTTTGTTAAGATTTAATCTTATTGTCTTTGGTGTGCACAACCTGTATCTGCGATTATGTATACATACATACATAACAAGTGTTTTTTTGCATAGTTACTAGACTGAACATTATCCTATATTATAACCAGCAACGGAGGAAACTCTTATAATTTGCCTAAACTCTCCTAAAAACCTACAGACGATGCTGTTCTTCCTTTATATATATATATAGCAATTGTATAGCAGCGACATAACTATTTGAGCCGTATTCCCTACTTAATACTCAACACTTTATTGAGTGTATATATCGCTACTGAAAAACTCTCTACTCTACTGCTCCGGACAATATATACCAGCCGGATAATCTATATTACTGGGATTACTGGCTGCCTAATTGTAACATGATCAGTGGACCAACAGTGGTAGATTTAGCCTGATTAACTCTAGAACTGCACTTGTATATCATCTAGGCCTTATAAGTGCTCTGCTTTGTCTACCTCTAGAAAAGTACCTTAAAACTCACCCCTGCTCTTATTTCGCTGTGGTAGACGATCGTCGCCTACTTACTTCAGACAAGATTCTGACTGGTTAATATCCTTTGATACTCTCATCGGGCCACGTACTTTGAGAACTGTTGAGCTGCCTGATCTATTTTTACCCGACCAGGCCCCACCTAACGACATTTGTGCCCAAAGTAAACTCTATCTTGTTCTGTAGTCAGGGGCACTATCTTGAGCACGGAGATCTGTGTCAGGTAGACTCCTCTTCCCGACCTAGCCCAGAGTCTTGGCAGTTAATTGGATAACTAGAATAGTTCACCCAAACAAAACGTTCGATCGGAACCTCGCACCTATCAACTCTCCCCTATCTTCTTAATCCTATCGGACCCATCTTCTGAACTACAGATTTCACGACAGGACATTTGGTGGCTGTGCATACTTTTTCCTCCTTCCAAACTACCAAAACCTACCATGGCGAATCCAAAAATGGTCACGGAAAAGACCAACCCCCCCCCGTGTTGATACTAAAACATCACATTATGAAAACAAACACCGCTCTAGGTCTCCTAGAGTAAGTACTACTGATTATCGGACTGGGGTACAGGACCAAATGGAAGAATCAACTCCCACAGAATCACAAATCCCTACCCAAAAAATGAAAGAATTGGCATCACAAACAAAAAAGAGCTCTTCACAAAGGTCAACGGCCTTAGACACCTCCGACACCGAAACCGAAGACACACCTAGTACTAGTCCGGCTAAGCAACGAATGAGGAAGGAAACTTCACCCCCGCCAGAACCCAACCCGTTAGATGCAGTTGACTGGACGAAACCCATTGATCAAAGCTTCTTCAGAGGCATATTCTATGCTCTGGACAAAAAATTCGACCAAAGACTGGACTCAAAGTCTTATCAAATGCAAATATCTATAGACTCAATCACACACAGAACCGACCATACAGAGTCGGAGATCTCTGCCCTGGTAACTAAACAAGTCAAACTAGAAAAAGAACACAACCTTCTTAAGGAAAAATTTCAAGCAGTCAAGAACAAACTGACGGACATCGAAGACAAGGATAGAAAACAAAACCTTAAACTCAGAGGCATTCCTGAATCGGTGAAAAACAACCAACTAGACCAGTTCGCCAAGAACCTTCTCAAACGAACAATCCCTGCATTAACTGACCTTGACACCACCATCGTTCGCATTCATCGAATACGCAAACCGAAGTCTTTGGCCCCTGAAATCCCAAGAGATGTTATCGTAAAGTTTCATTTTCTCCACGTCAAAGAACAGCTTATGGAATATCTACGTGTAAAGAAATCTCTTCCTAAACCATACGACCATATCCGAGTTTTTGCAGACCTCTCCAGGGACACAATGCAGCAGAGAAGAGAGCTGGCACAAATTACGTCTATACTCCAACAAAATTCAATTCAATATAAATGGGGATTCAACCCCACCAAGGTTCTCTTCTATCACCAGGGAAAATCCTTAGCTATAACGGAGGTTGAAAGAGGCCTGGGGATCCTCAGAGACCTAGGCATCATCATCTCATGAACAGACCATACACATACTAATATGGCTGATGCAGATAGCTGGAACATTAGCCGTACAAGGAGGTATTACAGCGTGATCTTCTGAAGATCCCCTCCACCTGAGGCAAGTTGCCATAGATTGTAAATTGTTAATTGTTAAACTTTTATTTTTTATTTTTTATTCTCTCCCTTTTTTTTTTTTTTTTTTCTTGTAAAATCTCTTTAATACAGCGCTTATATAGGTAGATACCCGTTTACTTCGGAAGGGGGGGAAGGGAATCCGTACTTTATTAAGTTAGTGCCTGAGCTTTCGACTTCGCCATCTGTAAACTATGTCATTACGATTCTTGTCACAAAATGTCAATGGACTCAACTCCCCCCAACGGAGGTTTTACCTGTGGAAACTTATCAAAGAATTTAAAGCTGACATTATTGGGCTACAGGAAACCAAGCTTTCATCTTTAAATCCACAAAGATTCCAAAACAAGGATTTCCAGACTATCCTGTGCGCCAACAACATAAGGAAAAAATGGGGAGTTGCCCTAATGATTAGGAACGGTGTTTCATTTGAGCAGATTGAGAAGATTGAAGACCCAATGGGAAGATTCTTGTTACTTATATGCAAATTAATCAACCATATTTTCACACTGATTAATGTGTACGCACCAAACAAGGGACAAGTAACGTTCCTTAATAGGGTCATGAAAAACGTCAACGCTAATCTGAAAGGGAAACTAGTGATTTTTGGGGATTTCAACATTGTCCCCAACGGTGCACTGGATTCTTCCACTAAATCAAGACAGAACCTAGAGTCACTAGACCCTTGGCTTCTCAAGAATGACCTATATGACACCTTTCGATGCCTAAACTCGACCTCACTTGAATTTTCATACTTTTCCAATTGACATCAGTCATACTCCAGGATTGACCTGGTCCTTGCCGGTATCTTTACTCTTCCCAAATTTGTTAATGTCTCGATTGGAACTAGAATGTGGTCTGACCACGCACCAATCAGCTTTGAGATAAAAATTGATCCTGCCTCAACATCCCCCAAGTTGTGGAGAAATAATAGCATATTATACTCCCACCCAACCTATAAAAAAGAAATAGAGGATACCATACTCAACTATTTTATAGACAACGACTTGGATGAAATCTCAACTACCACGCTGTGGTCTGCATTTAAAGCAGTTTTACGAGGCAAGTTAATCCAACTAAACGCCCAACTCAATAGGAAGCAAAGAGAAAAACTACAAAGCTTAGTGACACAAATCCATAATTTAGAAATGACACATCACACAACCCCCAATCCTGTGATCGCTGAGGAAATTTTTAAGCTTCGCTTAGAAATCAAATCACTCCTCTCTTCCGAGTATGATAAAGTAGTGCAAACACTAAAAACACAACACTATCATTCGGATGATAAGCCCTCCAAACTCTTGGCCTCAAAAATAAAACATCCTAAATTATAATCGAGGATAAAAGAAATTAAAAACCACAATGGCCATACTCTTCACCATCCAAGAGATATTGCAGAGACTTTTGCTGAGTTCTATTCTTCTTTATATAATTTGAGGAATGACCCCTCGATCCAAGAGCCCACAGACCAGGACATTGACATCTACTTGAATGACCTAAATTTGCCCTCACTCTCTGAAAGCGACTTATCGGAACTCAACTCTCCATACACGAAGTGTTGGAGGTTATTGGGCATTCGAAAGACGGCAAGGCTCCTGACCCAGATGGGTTCCAAAATGAGCTCTATAAATCTTTTAAACAACATCTGGCACCGTACATCACAAGACTAGCCAACTATACTGCCTCCCAAGGGCACTTGCCATCTGATATGCTAGAGGCAGTGATAACGGTGATCCCAAAAGGAAAGGGAGACTCTGCAGACGTGAAGAACTACAGACCGATATCCCTTCTCAACACAGATACTAAACTCCTGGCCAAATTGGCAGCTACCAGACTAAAAAAATATGTCATCAAGCTCATACATCCAGATCAAGCGGGCTTTATACCGGGACGCACAACAGTCGACGCAACTAGATGAGCATTAGATTTAATCTCCCATATAGAAACCTTTGGACAACCCTCAACATTCTTGGCATTAGACGCCGAGAAGGCATTTGATAGGGTCCAGTGGAAATTTCTATTCAAAACCCTTGAAAAATTCGGACTTAGAGGAAACATTCTTCGTATCATTGAATCAATGTATGGGACCCCCACAGCTAGGGTATATTGAAACAACTTTTTATCTCTCGCATTTCCCTTGTCAAATGGCACTAGGCAGGGGTGCCCACTCTCTCCATTCCTCTTTGCCCTTTTCATCGAACTACTGGCCTCAAGTATTAGACGGAATGATAACATCAAAGGAACTCATTAAACCAACATCATCATAAGATATCACTTTTAGCGGATGATATCCTCTTATCTATCACCAATCCACTTAAGTCTCTTAGACATCTTGAGATGGAACTTGCGACATATTCCCGACTCTCATTCTATAAAATCAACAAATCTAAGTCCCAGGTCTTGGAGTTTAATGTCGATGAGACTCTTCTTATGTATCTTAAAGAGGAGTTTGATTTTTCTTGGAAGGAGAAGGAAATTTTCTTACCTAGGAATAACGCTAACCAAACCATGATCGACTGTTGTACACACAAATCTATCATCCCTTTATGACATCTTTCGCCAAGACTATCTGTGACTCTCCAGAATCGAACTAACGTGGCTAAGTAGAATCGAGGCTTTCAAAATGCTTTTCCTCCCAAAATATTTGTACATCATAAGATCAATCCCTACGTTTATCCCGAAGAAGTGGTTCACCAAGCTTCAGGCCCAACTACGTTCATTTATATGGCTGGGTAAGAGGCCGAGAGTCGCCAGGATGTCTTTGGAGAGACACAAGAGGTTGGCAGGTCTGGGAGTCCCTAATCTCCATAACTATTACATAGCCTCTATCGTTAAATTATCGCAAAGATGGCTCTATAGTTCTGCTGACATGCCTTGGATCTCCATAGAAGGATCTTTTGCAAACAACAATCTAAAGGCTCTGCTTATAGCCCACCTAATAGAACCCTCCAAAAAACTCCCGGCCCAACCAATAATTAAGGCCACTATTCAGGCCTGGAGACACCTTAGTAAAAAAGCAACTAAACACTATATCTCGACCACTCTTAGGAAAATACCACTTGAATCCCTTGAAATACTGATCCCTAATTTGGACCTCTCCAACTGGCAAACCAACAAAGACCACTATGTAAATGACTTGGTGAGGGATGGCTCTCCTTTACCCTTTCATGACCTACAAAGTACATTTTCCTTAAACAGAGATGACAGGACATCTTGGAGGACCTTAGCTAAATATCTCAAAACCCATCGCCTCGAATCTGATGTACCTCAAATAATAGCAGAACTAATAAAATCGCCACATAAGGACTCAATCTGGAAAACAAATTCCTTATATAAAATTATTAACGACGAGTTGGAACTATTGCCTCTCTCGTTTTTCAAAGCTTGGGAGGAAGATCTAGGCATTCATATTAGCCTTGAAAAAATGGCTAAAGCAATCAAAATCACGTACTCCAGTTCGAAATGTGCCACCCTTCATGAAAGCTATTATAAGACACTCTCAAGATGGTATTGTACCCCAGTAGTATTAGATCATATTGACCCCGCCCACTCCCCATTATGTTGGAGAGAATGTGGGGCCCGGGGCACGTTATCACACATCCTTTGGCACTGTCCCTCTTTGAGACACTACTGGTCGGAAATAACAACCCTGATCAGGAACATCACGAGGATACAGATACCCTACACCCCAGAGTTTATACTACTTATGATAGGAATTGAAGACCTGCCACTTCATGCGAGACTCCTAACTTCCACATTCTGTTGACTGCCAAAACCCTGTTGGCCTCTCGATGGAAGGAACCCGAACCCCCACATTGACCAACCTGGTCGAGAGGGTGACTAACTACTGCACGTATGAATACAACTTTGCAATACGCGCCAATTAGTTTTCAAAGTTTTTAGCCCAATGGAAGCCATGGTTGGAAACATACTCCCCTTCACTCTTACCATTACCTACTGCTGGGATACAGCCCGTTTAGACTACCTCCCTGAACAAAAAAGACAACACTACGTTTCGCTACAATGGCTCAGTTAGAATTGCTATAGAATTGCTACATTCGCTATTTTCTACCCAAGTACCTTCCTTTACTACTACGAATTTATTTGTCTATATTGCTGAAGATACAATTCTGGTAACTTGTCCTTATTATTTGTTGTTGTTGGTTTTTATTTGTTATTTGATATTTATCTCTATTGCTTGATTATTGGTATTGATATTATTTATGTAATATGCACAATGTTCCCCCCCTCCCCTTTTTCTTCTTTGTGTATCCCCTCCCTTACCCATTTCCCCCTGTTTTCTTGAAAAATCCAATAAACATATTTGAAAAACTAAAAAAAAAAAATCAGCAAACAGGGCTGCTTTGTATTGATTAGATTCTACAACGCCATTAATATTATGATTTCTCCTAATTGCTTCTGCTAAATGCTCCATAGAGATAACATAGAGCAGAGGCAACAAAGGACACCTCTGCCTAAAGCCGTTGTGTACTGGAAAGGGGGAGGACCGTAAACCATTGACCTTAACTCTTGCTGACGACAAGCATCTATATAGGGAGTAAATTTTTCCCAGAAATGTATCTCCCAGACCTATCTGGCACAGAGAGGCCATCATAAACCGCCAATCCACTCGATCAAAGGCCTTTTTTACGTCTACAGAAAGAAGGCACATAGGGACAGAGTTGGCCCTCGCTCGATTTAACAGGAAGAACAATTTATTTGTGTTTTCCATGGCCTCCCTGCCTTTTACAAAGCAAACTTGGTCTATATGGATTAAGCCCTGGAGCAATGGACGAAGTGTATTTGGCAGTCTTTAAAAAAAGCATTGTCGATGTTAATCAGAGAAATTGGTCTGCAGTTGATCCGTGTGATCTTTACCGGGCTTAGGGATGACTTTAATATGTGCCTCTAACGACTGAGGAACCCAAGGGGATTGAGGTGAAACGGAATTTAACACTTTAGTTAGGAACGGTGTCAATTCAGATGAAAACAGTTTAAAAAACTTTGGTGTGTATCCATCAGGGCCCAGACTTTTACCCGCCGGAGAATCTTTTATTGTAGCGGCGACATCCTCCTTCAAAAAATTGTCTTCCAAGGGAGACTGGTTAGAGCAGTGCCTCTAATACAACCCCTGGCAAAAATTGTGGAATCACCTGGCTCAGAGGATGTCTATTCAGTTGTTTAATTTTGTAGAAAAAAAAGCAGATCACAGACATTGAACAAAACTAAAGTCATTTCAAATGGCAACTTTCTGCCTTGAAGAAACAGTAAATGAAATCTTGAAGAAAAAAATATGCTAGCTGGTAACTGTTACTTTTGTAGACCAAGCAGGGGGAAAAATTATGGAATCACTCAATTCTGAGGAACAATTATGGAAACACCCTGTAAATTTTCATTCCCACAACTAACACCTGCATCAAATAAGATCTACTCGTTAGTCTGCATCTAAAAAGGAGTGATCACACCTTGGAGAGCTGTTGCACCAAGTGGACTGACATGAATCATGGCTCCAACACGAGAGATGTCAATTGAAACAAAGGAGAAGATTATCAAAATCTTAAAAGAGGCTAAATCAACACGCAATGTTACAAAAGATGTTGGTTGTTCATATTCAGCTGTGTCTAATATCTGGTCTAAATACAAACAACATGGGAAGGTTGTTAAAGGGAAACATACTGGTAGACCAAGGAAGACATCAGAGCATCAAGACTGTAAACTTAAAGCAATATGCCTCCAAAACAGGAAATACATAAGGTCAATGTCATTGTCTGCAAATAGTCCAGATCTCAATCCAATAGAAAATCTTTGGTGTAAGTTGAAGAAAATGGTCCATGACAAGGTTCCAACCTGCAAAGCTGATTTGGCAACAGCAATCAGAGAAAGTTGGAGCCAGACTGATGATGAGTACGGTTTGTCACCATTATGTCCATGCCTCAGAGACTTCAAGCTGATATAAAAGCCAGAGTTGGTGCAACAAAATACTAGTAATGTATTTGAGTGTTGTTTTGTTTGTTTGTCATGATTCCATAATTTTTTCCTCAGAATTGAGTGATTCCATAATTTTTTCCCCCTGCTTGGTCTACAAAAGTAACCGTTACTGGCTAGCATATTTTTTTTTCAAGATTTCTTTTACTATTTCTTCAAGGCAGAGAGTTGTCATTTGAAATGACTTCAGTTTTGTGCCATGTCTGTGATCTGCTTTGTTTCTACAAGATTAAACAACTGAATGGACATCCTCCGAGCCAGGTGATTCCATAATTTTTGCCAGGAGTTGTATACATGTCAATCTTATTATCCAAAGAATCTGGCGACTCTGACCTGTTTTGTCTCTTAATGTTATAGAGGACTCTAATACTTCTGGAAGGTGTCGGTAATCTGGGTCGGGTTCTGAGTGTGCCCCCCTCCCGTTCGGGAGATTAAGGGTATGTATCCCAGGTCCCGTCTTGGGTGAAGAACTCTGGCTAACTGTCTGCCACATTTATCAGAGTATTCATATAAGAAGCTCTGTAGTCTGGTTCTATGTCGAAGGTATTTTTTGGTCAAGTAGGATCCTAAATTCCTTCCTGTTTTCATTTATTTCTGCTAGGGTGGCTGACGATAGATTGCTTGTGCACTTGTTCCAAATCAGAAAACTTTTTGAGTAATACTCGAATTCCTCCGTTCTTTCTCTTTTTTAATTCGGGCCCGGTGCTTGATTAAAACTCCCCTCACTACGCATTTAAGGCTGAAGTCTTTCCTCGCGCGAGTGTAATGCCAGGGAAACTCTCATTGCACTCGGACCAGTATCATTAAATGATACTGGTCTCATTAGTGTGGTTTCCCCGCACGATTGGACAATGAAGTCTATGGGTGCGAGAAAATCTCGCACTCATACAGCACACTGTGCGATAGTGCATGCGTGTGCATTAAAAATCGCTCCAAATTTGCCGTTCCCCGGTACTGTAACAAATCATCTTGCACCGCTGTGACAGCAGCGGTGCAAGATGATTATGAAAAACACAGCTGCTATACCAATTATTAAATTACCGGGGTTTGGCAGCAAATTGAACCCATCTGCAGCCTCTGTACTGCATGTCAGCAGAGAGGCTGCAGATGCGGCTAATAATCCAGTGTTTGAAGGGTTAAGCCGATGTTGGTGTGGTGGCAACTTGTGTCCAGGGAGTGTCCACACTCCCTAGACACATGCTGACATCACACCCTGGCTGTACAGGGGTTAATAAATTGTTTACATCAAAGCCACTAATTGTCAGGTATTTGAAATTATCATTAAATGCCAGCGGCTCCTGGCAGGAGCTCTCAGAGGTACTGTACGCAAATTGTGTACAGTACATACCCGGCGGCTCCTGTCAGGAGCTCTCTAAGGTACTGTACGCTAATAGCATACAGTACCTCAGATAACTCCTGACTTCAGAAGACTGTCCGCAATGTACTGTACGCTATTAGTATACAGCACCTCGGAGAGCTCCTGGCAGGAGCCGCCGGGCATGCATTGTACGTAAATTACGTACAATACCTCTGAGAGCTCCTGTCAGGAGCCGCCGTCATTTTGTTATAATTTCAAATACCCAACAATTAGCGGCTTTGATTTAAACAATGTATCAACCACTGCACAGCCAGGGTGTGATGTCACCATGTGTCCAGGGAGTGTGGACACTCCCTGGACACAACCTGCCACCACACCAACATCGACGTATCCTTCAAACACTGGATTATTAGCCGCATCTGCAGCCTCTGTGTTGACATGCCGCACAGAGGCTGCAGATGGGGTTAATATGCAGCGAAACCCCGGGATTTTTTTAGATTTGGGCATCAGCTATGTTTTTACTAATCATCTATCACCGCTGCTGTCACAGCGGTGACAGATGATTGGTTACTGTACCGGGAAACCGGCAAATTCAAACTCTGCGGCTTTGACAGCCGCGGAGTTTAAATCCACCGGTAAATGCTGTCCGCGGTTCTGAAAATTGCTTCAGGACCGCGGACAGCATCACATTGACATGCACTACACACGCACTCACACAGCACACTCGCATCACACTCACATACATACAGCCATGCACACTCACCCACACGCACCACACTCACAGCAAACACGCACCACACTCACATCACTGTCATGCATTGAACCCGCTCCGTGTTTGATGCATGACAGTGTGCCTCCAGCCTTAGAGTCTCCCACTGCATTAGCAAGGATGTAGAGTCAGTTGAGTGGATCTGAAGAAATTCGTCAATCTTACTCTTTATCTCGGAAGAACAACTAAAGTCCCTGAGGAGATTATCATTAAGTCACCGCATCCACAGTCTCCTGGATCCATCTGGGAAATTAAGGGAGAGAAAGACGGGAGCGTGGTTAGATCAGAGACACTGTCTGATTGAAGCCTGAATTTGCCATGACAACTTTCCGTGCGAAATCAGAAACCTGTCAATACGACTGTAAGTAGAGTGGGTGGGAGGCAAGTATAATCCCGTTCCACAGGATGGAGAATACATCCACCAGGCGATGATCCTGGATGGCTCTCCTGTAGGCATTGATTTTCCTGTAGGAAAGGAGACGATGGCCTGAGGAGGTGTCAACTCTGGGGTCCAGTGTGAAATTAAAATCTCCCCCTGAAACCAAAGTAGCCTCCACAAAGCCATTGAGAAATTACAAAATGCCAGTACTGAACCCTGTGGGGTTTCTGTTATGGAGGTACCAGTTTATAACTGTGAATATCTTGGAATTAATTTTTTCAGGAATATGTACAATGCAGACCAAATGATTGGACTCACCTTCTCATTCAAAGAGTTTTCTTTATTTTCATGACTATGAAAATTGTAGATTCACACTGAAGGCATCAAAACTATGAATTAACACATGTGGAATCATATACCTAAGAAAAAAGTGTGAAACAACTGAAAATACGTCTTATATTCTAGGTTCTTCTAAGTAGCCACCTTTTGCATTGATTACTGCTTTGCACACTCTTGGCATTCTCTTGATGAGCTTCAAGAGGTAGTCACTGGAAATGGTCTTCCAACAGTCTTGAAGGAGTTCCCAGAGATGCTTAGCACCTGTTGCCTCCACTCTGCGGTCCAGCTCACTCTAAACCATCTCAATTGGGTTCAGGTCTGGTGACTGTGGAGGCCAGGTCATCTGGCGTAGCACCCCATCACTCTCCTTCTTGGTCAAATAGCCCTTGCACAGCCTGGAGGTGTGTTTGGGGTCATTGTTCTGTTGATAAATAAATGATGGTCCATCTAAACGCAAACCCGATGGAATAGCATACTACTGCAAGATGCTGTGGTAGCCATGCTGGTTCAGTATGCCTTCAAATTTGATTAAATCCCCAACAGTGTCACCAGCAAAGCACCCCCAGACCATCACACCTCCTCCTCCATGCTTCACGGTGGGAACCAGGTATGTAGAGTCCATCCATACACCTTTTCTGCGTCGCACAAAGACATGGTAGTTGGAACCAAAGATCTCAAATTTGGACTCATCAGACCAAAGCACAGATTTCCACTGGTCTAATGTCCATTCCTTGTGTTCTTTAGCCCAAACAAGTCTCTTCTGCTTGTTGACTGTCCTTAGCAGTGGTTTCCTAGCAGCTATTTTACCATGAAGGCCTGCTGCACAAAGTCTCTTTTTAACTGTTGTTGTAGAGATGTGTCTGCTGCTAGAACTCTGTGTGGCATTGAACTGGTCTCTAATCTGAGCTGCTGTTAACCTGCGATTTTTGAGGCTGGTGAATCGGATGAACATATCCTTCGCAGCAGAGATGACTCTTGGTCTTCATTTCCTGGGGCGGTCCTCATGTGAGCCAGTTGGGGACACTTTCAAAGTTTCCATTTCGACTGAGACCTAATTTTAGATGATGGCCTCTCATTTTTCTTTACTTAGAATTTGTATTATGGCAAGAAAAAAGCAGCTAACAGTCTATTCAGTAGGACTATCAGTTGTGTATCCACCAGACTTCTGCACAACACAACTGATGGTCCCAACCCCATTTATAAGGGAAGAAATACTACATATTAAACCTGACAGGGCACACCTGTGAAGTGAAAACCATTTCCGGTGACTACCTCTTGAAGCTCATCAAGAGAATGCCAAGAGTGTGCAAAGCAGTAATCAAAGCAAAAGGTGGCTACTTTGAAGAACCTAGAATATAAGACATATTTTCAGTTGTTTCACACTTTTTTTTTAAGTATATAATTCCACATGTGTTAATTCATAGTTTTGATGCCTTCAGTGTGAATCTACTATTTTCATAGTCATAAACATAAAGAAAGCTCTTTGAATGAGAAGGTGTGTCCAAACTTTTGGTCTATACTGTATCTTACTTCCCAATCTACTACCGAGTCGATGGTGGAATAGTTTAAAGATTTGTGAAGGGCAATGTATACTCCCTTAGATTTCGATTCAGGGTTAGGACTGTGTATCCAGTTGGTATAATATCTGTCTCTGAATTTGGGAACATGTCCCTTCTTGCAGGGCATGCTCCAGGTTTTTGTGGGTCCCCGGCGAAAGAGTCTCAGTGGGCCCCTTTAACATATACCATGATTCATGACGTACTCATATATAGTACACAATACCAAAGATTTCACTTCTTACATTACATTAGTCTAATCATTACCAATTAGTCCAATCTACAATGGGTGCAATTTCTAAACAAAAAGACTCAAACTATAGGCCATGTCTGTGTCTCCGGTACATGTGCAGTCGGTGTAGCCACATGCCGGATACACAGATACATGTATACAAATGTTAGTGAATGGTCATTTTCTGCATGGACCATGTCTCCCTGTGGAGCAGATGCGTGTCTGTGTGCCCCACACAGAGGCATGTCCAACTTTGGGTGGCAGCACAGAGCCATTCAAGTCAATGGGTCTATGCTAAAAATGTCCCACACACAGATGTTGTCTCTGCACGTACTAGAGCAAAGATATTGCTGTAAAAATAAATGGATTTTTATACTTTCCAGTCTCCAGCGATTCTGCTGTCACAATCACTTCCAAGGCCGCCTATTAAGTTCATGAATATTCACAAAGTTAAT
The DNA here is from genome assembly GCA_033576535.1 of Allobates femoralis. Lineage (NCBI taxonomy): Eukaryota > Metazoa > Chordata > Amphibia > Anura > Aromobatidae > Allobates > Allobates femoralis. The sequence continues at coordinate 355,872,453 of JARQOC010000005.1, read as the reverse complement.
TGTTACAGCCGACCCGGAAGAGAATGTGACAGCAGCATCGGAGACAGTTGAGTGTACAAAGTCCTTGGGCTGGCAGAATGGATGGCTTAGCGGTAAGCGGCATCGAATGTGTACATAGACCATTACGCAGCGGAGACTGGGTTCACAAACTGTTGAATCGGGAACGTTTTTGGATTTTGCGCCTGAACACTAGATTTCCCTCAGGACTTAATTATAAAAATTATTTGATGTATTTTTATCAACAAATTGTAAAACTAGATGGTGGCCCGATTCTAAAGAATCGGGTAGTCTAGAATCCGTATGTAGTGTATTTATGAAGAGTTAACAATAATGCAATTAATACATGATATCTATCCATCGACTACCTTCTATCTATCTATGTATCTATATATCTATTTATTTATCTATCTATGTATATGTATCTCTCTACCTGTCTATGTGTCTATTTATGTATCTATGTATCTATGTGTCTATTTAAAAAACTATATATGTGTCTATGTATCTATCTACATATGCATCTATCACACTATGTATTAAACTATGTATCTATGTATCTATCTATCTTTATATGTGTACAGAACACACCTTGAGATGGAGATGTGTGTGATCAGCCATCCCGCCCGTCTCTTTAGCTGTTGTAGCAGGCACCAAATGCGGCCAGTAGCAATGGTATATATCTAATATATAAAAGCCGAAGGCCACTTCCGTCACTTTGGTCAGCACTTCCGTCACTTTGTCATCGACTAAGTGACGTCAACGCAGCACTACACCCGTCCAGGGTGGACCAACATGGCGGCCCTAGGCGGAGTGGGACTCAGCCAGCCCAGCCACGCTTACGGCCGCCAGTACAGTGACACACACGGTCGGGAGACGACCGGCTGACGCCGGTTGTCTCCCGGCCGCCACACATCACGGGCGGGAGACGACCAGCTTTAGGCGGTCGTCTCCCACCCACGGGCCGCCGGCCGGAGTGAGTGCGAGCCAGCCGGGAGGCGACCGGCATCACCCTACTGGCTCACGGCTGCCCTGATCTCAGCCGCGGCTACCTATGGCACGGAGGTCCTCGGCGAGTCAGCCTGGAGATGACCGCCTTTAGCCGGTCATTTCCTGGCTGGCGAGCCGCTGAGCTCCGTGCCGTACATATCCGTGGCTGAGCTCCGCCCAGCCGCGAGCCAGCCGGCATTTTCCGCCGTACCGCGAACCGCGATTGTGATTGGTCGACGCATTCAGCCTGCCGACCAATCACAACAGCGGCGCGGTCTATGGCGCCATATTTGAAATACCCTCAGTACAGTGTATTTAAAGTATTGCGCCATAGAGCGCGCCGATATTCTGATTGGGCGCCACGCTGAATGCAGCGACCAATCAGAATAGCAGCGCGCTCTATGGCGCCATCTTTGAAATACACTTACTACAGTGTATTTGAAGTATCGGGCCATAAAGCGCGCTGTTATTTTGATTGGTCGCCGCATTCAGCGTGGCGACCAATCAGAATAGCGCCGCGCTCTATGCCGCAATACTTCAAATACACTGTAGTAAGTGTATTTCAAAGATGGCGCCATAGAGCGCGGCGCTATTCTGATTGGTTGCCACGCTGAATGCGGCGACTAATCAGAATAGCGCGGCGCTCTATGGCGACATCTTTGAAATACACTTACTACAGTGTATTTGAAGTATCGCGCCATACAGCGTGGCGCTATTCTGATTGGTCGCCACGCTCAATGCGGCGACCAATCAGAATAGCGGCGCTATCTATGGCGCGATACTTCAAATACACTGTAGTAAGTGTATTTCAAAGATGGCTCCATAGAGCGCCGCGCTATTCTGATTGGTCGCCACGCTGAATTAGATTAGCAAATGCAGCTGCTGCACGCCGTCATCGCCGCCAAAATAACACTTCCACGTCCAAATTCATTGATTGTGCCCACCATACACCTTCGATGTCCCCATCTATCGGATGTGCGCATACTACACCTCCTCTACCAGTTTCCAATTCTCCACGTAAGCGCAAACAGTGTGCTGACGAGACTCCATACGACAAACAGCGTCGCCTGGACACCGTTAAGGCTGCTTTTAATAAACGCATCACACATGAGTCTCCTAAGTAAAAAAAAATGCGATTAACAAATGCTGCTGCTGCACGCCGTAAACAGCGTCAAAATACTGCTTCCACCTCCACATTCATAGACCTTGCGCATGATACACATTCCACCTCCTCATTCAGTGAATATGCGCACAGTGACAATCCTCTACCAGTTCAACGCTTTATATATGTTGGTTTACACAAACACTCTAATGCTCCGTTACCAACACCTGTACCTCTACATCCTACAGGTTTCACTAATGATGACTGTACCATAGTAGAACACAGCTGTGGTGCTATGAACTATTTATGTGAACATTGTCAAGCATTACATTTTACTGCAGAAATACCACCTGACAGCACATGAATGACACACAGATGACACATGATGGTGGACACACAAGTCAAAAACCGCAGTTAGTCTTACTGGTAATGATGTTTCCAGGAGTCTATATGACATCACCGTAGGAGGAGTAATCCCATACCCTCTGTAGGGACAGGAAGCACAAGAGGTTAAAAGCCCTCCTACCCCCAACCTCCTCAGTGATTTTCCAAGAAACACATTGGCTGGGTACAACACAATTTTATTATAATGTAGTCATACATAAATTTAAATTTACATACAGTAGAAAAAATAGGGAGGGAAATAAGGGTGCTGTCATGTGGACTCCTGGAAACATCGTTACCGGTAAGGGTACCTTTACACGCGGCTACATTTCTAGGGTGGCTACAGGTAACTTACTGGTTGCAGTGAAATCATGGAGACAAGGTTCTATCTTGTTGCTGTGTACAAATGGAATAATCTCTCCATGATTTCACTGCAACCAGTAAGTTACCTATAGCCACCCAAGAAATGTAGCCGTGTGTAAAGGGGCCCTAAGACTAACTCCGGTTTTCCAGTACATCCCCATGACAGCACTGTAGGAGTATACCCAAGAACTCATAGCATAGGGTGGGACAATTGCCTGAAGCACCTTCTGACCAAACACAGTTCTCTGTTGTGAGAGAATATCTAATTTGTAGTGTCTGCAAAGTGTAGTATAGCCGGACCAGGTGGCTACAGTACATATCTGGTAGCACCTGCTCTAGTAGCCCATGATGTAAAAACTGCTTCAGTAGAATGTGCTTTGATAATTTCAGGTGGAGACTGCTACGCTACATCAGTCATGGAACTGATCCATCTAGCTAAAGGCTGCCTTCACACTTGCGTTTGTGTCTGCATGCGTATGGCATGCAGACGCAAACGCAGTGCAACACAGCACATACTTATGTGAACGCAGCAGAGAATCTCTGCATGCGCTCACATTAGTATGGTACCCGGGCAGCCAATCAGCTGTCTCGGGGGGCGGCCGGGAGGAGGAGATCAGCGGCAGAGATCTCCTCCTCCCAGCCACAGCTGATCTCCCGCCGGTGTCGGCGGGAGAGATTTGAAGACACAGCTGATCTGACAACTGTTTAAATCTCCCGCGCCGACACCGAATAGGGTGATATCGGTGCAGGAGATATGAAACAGCTAATCACTGCTTCCAATCTCCCGCGCCGACCTCACCTAATCGGTGTCAGCGCGGGAGATTTAAACAGCTGTCAAATCAGCTGTTTCTCCCCGCTGACACCAGCGGGAGATCAGCTGTGGCTCTGGCTGATCTCCTGCTGGCCGTCGCTGATCACTGGCGGCCACCGGGAGAGATTTCAATGTGATCTGCAGCGTTCTCCTGCGCTGTCATGCGAAGGACACTGCGGATCCATTGAGATCCATGCATTTTTTGTGCGCTTGCAGATAAAACAAGCGCCTGCGAACGCACAAAAGATGCAACATGCTGTGTTTGGAGTGCGGCCAGAGGGCGCATAAATTATGCGCATCCGTACGTAAATGCGGCCAAACGCAGCCAAACGCAGGCACATGCGTTCCCATATTATACATAGGAACGCATGTGCGCAAGCGTTTGGCTGCGTTTGGTGCGCTGCGTACCAAACTCAAGTGTGAAGGCACCCTGAGGATGGTTTCAAGCTTTCTTGCCTTCATTTTTACTCCCAAACTGTATGAAAAGATTAGAATCTAATCTCCAGTTCCGAGTAGCTTCCACATAGGCCAGCACTGCACTGCGGACATCGAGATGGTGAAATTCTTCTTCCTTCAGAGTGTTAGGGTTGTCGCAGAATGACGGAAGAACCGCTTCTCAGTTTAAAGTCAGCGATGACACCACCTTCGGGGAGAAACTTGGATCTAGTGTGAGAATGATACATTCCTCCCGTATCTGCATATATGGTTCGACCACGAAGAGAGCCTGGATCTCACCCAACTGTTTAGCTGTGGTAATTGACCCCAGGAATACTGTCTTCAAAGTCAAGTTCTTTATGTCCATTTCACTAACTGGTACAAAGGATGGATTGCAAGGGACTCTCAGGACAAGATTCAGATCTCACGGAGGGGAATAAATACTCTGGGCAGGTTGTAGTCTCTGGATTGCCTTGACAAATCTGATTATCCAAGGATGTGAGGACAATGATGTGTCGAAGAAAGCACTTAGTGCTGCAATCTGCTCCTTCAAGGTACTTGGTCTAAGACCTGTGTGAAATCCCGTTTGTAAGAAATCAAGTGTCACCAGAATGCGTGGTTGAGAAGTGTCTACCGTGTTGTGAAATTGACTGATATTTGAGATATTGACTTAGTAACAGGTTTTCTACTAGCCTGCATGGTCTTGATCACTTTATCGGATAATCCTTTGGTCTTTAGGATCTCCCCTTCAGAAGCTAGGCTGAAAGCTGGAGATTCAGATGAAACAGAGGACCTTGTGTCAGAAGATCTTCCCTCAATGGTAGAAAGATTGGGTCCTCCAATGCCAGATGACGGAGAAGGGAGAACCAACTCTTCCTTGGCCAAAAAGGGACAACTGTTATGGCCACAAAGGGACAACTGTTATGACTGTCACTCTGTCTTCCTGAATTTTTCGCAGGACCCTTGGAATTAGGGGAGTAGATGAAAAGGCATATGTTAGGCCATCTCCCCAATACTGTGAGAAAGCGTACACTGCCAGAGGATGATCTCCTGGGTTGAGAGAGAAGGATGTCGTTACGCATTTGTCTTGGACGCAAACAGATAGAGGCGAGGCTGACCCCATCTGTGAGTCAGTTGCTGGAACACTTCCACGTTCAGTTCCCATTCCGGAGCCTTCATTTGATGCCTGCTGAGGTAGGCTGTTTCTTGAATTTCGGATCCCAGAAGGTGAACCGCTGAGATGGAGCTCACTATCTTTCCCATGTCCAGGAATATCTTGTTTGACCAAGACTTGAGCATTGGATGTCTTGGCCACCCTGATGTCTGATGAAGGAGACTGCATTGATGTTGTCTGATAGTATCTTCACCTGTCTGTCCTTCAGGACAGCTCAGCTTCACCTTAGGGCTTCCCAAATTGCCTGTAATTCCTGGAAATTCGATGACGATCCCCCACTCGAGCTTCCCATCCGGAGAGGCTTGCGTCTGAGGTTGCTAGAAGACAAGGCTCCAAGGTCCCGTCCATAGATTTTCCTATTTGAGTCACCAATATAGGGAGTCCTGAGCGTTTGTGGACAGAGATATCTCCATGACCAGACAATTCTGGTGTTTGTCCATCACTGCCAGGATGGATTTCTGCAGAGCCCTGGAATGGACTTGACTCCATCTGTCCTGATTCCCAGAATACTCATCGCCTCTTGGATCGATGGGAGTTTCTTCCTTACCAGGAAACAAATCCTTTGAGGGATTGAGATCAACTTGTCTTCTGGGAGAGAGGACGTTCGTGTACGAGAGTCGAGACAAATTCCCAAAAAGATGTATGAAGTGCTTGGGACAAGATTCAATTCTTTGTTCAGGATCCAGCCCAACTAGGTTAGCGTCAATAAGACTAATTCCAGATGCCGTGTCATCAACTGAGGGGAATCTGTAACTATCAAGAAGTCGTCCAGGTAGAGGATGATTTTTATACCTCTGCACCATAGATAAGTCACCACATCTGCCATGATCTTCATAAAAAATTCTGAGAGCTGATGAGAGGCTGAAAGGAAGACACCGGAACTGGTAGTGGAGAACCTGACTTCCTGACACTAAGGTAAACCTCTGATATTGATGACCGGAGGAAGAATCGACAGATAACATACATCCATCAGGTCTAGGGCATTACTGCATCCTTGTTTATCAAGCTATGTTAGATTTTATTGATTCCATGCGGAACTGTTCGTATCTGACCCAACGATTCAGGGGTTTTAAATTCATTATCGTGCGAAACTCCCCGGATGGGTTCAATATGGAAAACCGGAAATGATAATGATCAAAATATTGTTCCAATAGGAATAATTACTCCATGAGGCAAAGTTTCTCTATGCCTGTTTCTAGTTGACTGAAAGAGATGTGGGGACCCATTATCAACCTGAATTTTTGAGACAGGAATTGGGCCTTTATTCGATAATCCTGAGTAATAGCGGCAAAATCTAGTGATTTCTTTTTGACCCGTCCTATTGTTTTGGACAGGTGTGAATAGGGCTGGAATCTCCTATCCTTGTCCCCTTATTAAAATACCATTGTGGAGCTATCTTATGAAAAGGTCCTTAAGGTCTTTTAATAGAAGACCGTATAAAAAATGGGTACCATTTAAAACCAAGCCTTACATGACCCTGGGGTGTTTTGAAGAGGCATCAGAATGTGATGAATCCTCCATGTATGGAACGGTCTGACACGGTACAGTTTAGTACAGCAAGGCATGGAATAGCACAGCACAGTACAACAAGGCATAGCATGGCACAGTACAGTACAGCACGGCATGGCCCAGTACAGCAATGCATAGCACATCACGGCACAGCACTGCCCAGTACAGCATGGTACAGCATCGCACCACATGACACAGTATAGCAAGGTACAGCATCGCACAGCATGACACAGAACAGCAAGGTACAGCATGGCATGGCATGGCATAGCACAGTACAGCATATCACACCATGGCACAGTATGGTACAGTACGGCACAGCCTAGTACAGCATGGTACATTAAGGCACAGTACATCATGATACAATCACATCTCCCTCTGGTGTACTCCTATTATTTCATAACAGCTATCACTTGGTTATACTTGCATTGTAGTTACTGATACCTTATTGTTACGGAAAATGATCTTTCTCTTAATAATTTATTGGTTTTAATAGTACAACATGATACAGAAAAAACAGTACAGCACAGCATGGCACACTATGGTACAGCATAGTATGGTATGGCACAGCATGGTACGGTACAGCACAGCACAGTATGGTACAGCTTGGTATTGCATGGTACAGTATGGCATGGCACAGCACGGTACAGCATGGCCTGACCCAGTATGGTACGGTATGGCACAGCATGGTACAGCATGGCACAGTAGAGCATGGTACAGCCTGGCACAGCATGGGACAGCACAGCCTGGTACAGTATGGCACAGCATGGTACAGTATGGCACAGCATGGTACAGCATGGCACAGCATGGTACAGCCTAGTATGGTATGGCTCAGCATGGCACGGTGCGATACAGCACAGAATGGTACAGCATGGTATCAAATGGTACAGTATAGCATGGCATGGCACAGCACGGCACACCCTGGTACAGGATGTTACAGCTTGCCTGACACATCTCAACACAGCCTTGTACAGTGTGGCATAGCCAGCTCTTACCCCCAGGCAGTTCAGGTCCTCTTGCCATGTTGTCCTGCTCCCCTGACGTCCACAGCTGGTTGTGTTTGAATTTTCCTGCACCGACCGGAAGTGCGTCATCCCGAACATCCAGTTTGGGCCGCTGGAACAGGATGCCAAGAGCCTCTGGCGATGGAGGAAGCTGCATCCGGGGGCTCCTGCCACTGGATGGCTGAAGAACTCCTGGCAGGGAGTGTCGGCCCTGGGACGCGCTTGATGGCGGGAAAGAGAGAGCTGCAGTTCCCTCGTTCCCCCTGGGTCCCTGTAAGTAAATTCATCGCTGCGGTGCTCCTTCAGCCAGTGCCCCTGCACTCATGTACTCCCTGTCCTGTGTAGGGCCAGGAAAAACACTGAGGAGCTTGGGGGTGGGAGGGCTTTTAAAGGCCCTGTCACACATAAAGAGATCACCAACGACATTGCTATTGGGATCGCTGTTGTGTCACGAAATTCGTGACGCAACAGCGATGTCGTTCTGTGTGACACGCATCAACGATCTGGCCCCTGCTGTGACATCTTTGATCATTACACACTGCTCTGGGTCATTGTTGCGTCGTTGTGCTCCCGCTGGGAGCGCTACATTGTTGTGTTTGACAGAGATAATGAGGAACGATCTCAATGCTACACTATGGAGAGAAAATTCACAACGATCTCGGTATAATTTTGGATCGCTAGTGCATCGTTTTTCACATCACTAGTAAGATGTCTTTTTGACATCTTACCAGTGATGTGTAAATGACGCACCAGCGATCTCTGCACATCGTTATCAGGATCGCTGATGCGTCATTATGTGAGACTGGGCCTTAACTTCTTGTGCTTTCTCTCCCTACAGAGAATATGGGATTACTCCTCCTACAGAGCTGTCATGGGGACGTTCTGGGAAAAAGGGCCTCTCACACACATGCTTTTTATTTTCACAGACGTTTGAAAGAGGCCTTAGGAAGGGTTTTATCACTAGCACTTAGTTAGGCTCATTTCATATGTCCGTGCCTACAGTACGTGTCACATCCATTTGCCACATAACAAAGACACTAACACCAATGTTAATCATTTGCCATTTTCACATATCTGTCTGCTCCATAGTACAACATGTTCGGTTTAGGCCGGCAGAATGGATGCCACACGGACAATACACTGATGTTATCCATTTATTATTGATTTTATTATTATTATTTATATAGCACCATTAATTCCATGGTGCTGTACATGAGAATGGGCCACATACAAAATTATAGATATAGTTTACAGTAAACAAATTAACAATGACAGACTGGAACAGAGGGGAGAGGACCCTGCTCTTGCGGGCTTAGATTCTACAGGATAATGGGGAGAAGACAGTAAGTCAGGGGTGCAGCAGATCTGGTGGTGAAGAGGCGGTAGCTCCGGTAGCAGTGGAACAGCAGCTTCAGTGGCGGTGGGGCGGCGGCTCAGACATTGCAGACTGTAAGCTTTCCTGAAGAAATGGGTTTATAGGTTCCGTCTGAAGGATCCGAGCGTGGTGGATAATCTGACGTGTTGGGGCGCAGAATTCCAGAGGATGGAGGATATTTGGGAGAAATCTTGTAGGTGGTTGTGTGAGGAATGGATAAGTGTGGAGGAGAGGAAGAGGTCTTGGGATGATCGAATATTACGTGAGGTAAGATAGTGGGAGATTAGTTCAGAGATATAGGGAGGAGACAGTTTATGGATGGCTTTGTAGGACAGTGTTAGTAGCTTGAAGTGGATTTTTTGGGGAATTGGAAGCCAGTGGAGGGATTGGCAGAGGGAGATAAAGGGGAGTAACGAGGAGAGAGGTGGATTAGTTGGGCAGCAGAGTTGAGGACAGACTGGAGAGGTGCAAGAGTGTTAGCAGGGAGGCCACAGAGAAGAATGTTGCAGTAGTCAAGGCGGGAGATGGTGAGGGCATGTACAAGAATTTTAGTAGATTGAGGGCTGAGGAAATTAATTTTTATACTTGCCAGTCTTTGGCTATGCTGCCTGTCTGGCTCGCGTCCAGGTCTCTGCTCATCAAGCTCATGAATGCACTGCACTGACTCCAACAATAGAATCGGAAGCAAGTGAGTCAGACAGCATCGGCGGAGACTGGTAAGTATAAAAATTCATGCTGTCCATGTGCTATCCGTATGTCACACAGCACACGAATGACACACATACAGATGGATAAAACGGACCCTCGCACACTTGCGTTTTTTGCACGTGTGAAAGGGGCCTTAGTATGGTATTTAGCAAAACAAACAAGTAACAATTCATGCTCACAGTTAAAAACTTGTCTTTTTTTGTGGATCAAACAGGATGTATATCCTATGTGGCTTTGCGGTTGATGGATCATGGAGGATGGATGATCATGGGTCTTGTCTCAGTCATCGGCTGCGCCAATCATGGGTGACTTCGTAGCCCGCCCACTATCACTGGGGTACAATGTATGACGACGCTTCTATTTGGATCGATCACTGGCTACAAGCAGCTACAAGCAGCTGCAGCTTAGAATGATGTTGACTAAGTCAGTGTAAAGAAGTGATCAGTCAGATCATCATTCATTCTCATAGCTACTAAACCCAGTCTGAACTGAATTAAGTCAGTTCAGACTATAAACTTGAGGTGGTGCCAAGTGTGTTCCACTGTGGAACACATATAGGATGAAGTGTCAATCTCCTAGAAGTCATGTTGAGGAGGAGGAAGCACAAGTTTGCATGCCACAGTGGAACGCAGGCAGCATCATATGAAACAGTGACTCACTCACTTACACTGAGTGTACTAGCAAGCAAAGGGTGGGGGCGGGGAGGCAGTACAGTGCTGCAGACAGTGCAGCTGCAGGAGCAGAAGCATCATGGTGTAGTGTAAAGTGTTTCCTGGCAGTTGCCAAGCGCCACACCAGGTGCAGGAATCCAGGAGGATATGGCGTGGAGCGGCCTTTTCCCTTTCCTTTCCAGTGAATGCATCATGGTGTAGTGACTGACACCGATCTTGGGCAGGGAGAGTATGTATCCAGTTAGTAGTGGAGCAATCTGCTCCAGCTCGCTCTGCCTCCACAAACTATCGTCAGAGGCGGAGGCGGTGCCGGCCGATGTGGGTTCCAATGTGGAACGCATATAGGAGGGCGAACACTGTTCCTCCTCTTTATATGTGTTCCACAGTGGAATGCAAATAGGAGGAACTTAACCATGCCCAAGAAAGAAGTGAAAGGGGGGGGGGGGGGCGGGCGGCTGGCCGGCCTCAGAACCTCATAAAAAATGAAGGGGAAAATGATTATTGCGGCGCGATGTGTGTGGGCAGCGGTGGGCCCGTGTCAGGTCAGGGCCCCAGCAGTTGCGTGGGTACACCGTGTGCTGACGCCGGCCCTGCCTTCTTGAAATGGGTCTCCTGTAGGAGAAGTATGTGGATTCTCTTCTTGTGTTGTATAGAATCTGAGACCTCTTTTGTGGGACATTTAGCCCTCTGGAGTTGAGGGAACCCATGTTCACCTGTGCCATTCCGAGAGGGGGTGTGCTCAATAAGTGAGGGGGGTAGGGATCAGATGGGGAACTAAGTGGGGTTAGGTAAAAGAAATGTGCTGGAGGTGACTAAGGGAACGGAAGAATAAAAGGGGAGGAGATTGAAGGAACTAGTTGTAACAACAGTAAAAATAAAATAAAAAAAAAGGGAAAAATTAGAGAGAAAGTCCTTAAAGTAAGATAGGATGACAGGTCAAATTGTTAAGTGAACCCGACCATCCTTATTGATATCACTTAATCCTTCATTCTCACCCAAAAGAGAGTCGAGATCGACAAGTGTTCTTTACTCTGCAAACAAAAAACTGCAGTACCAGCAGAAGCACCGCCTATCCCGATATTACACTCCAATTGTTCGGATATAACCTCAGGAGTGATATTTAATGTGCCCTCAACATCAACAGATGTTATATTATTACAATTCTTTAAAGAGGACCCATCACCCCCCTGCTGCATTACATACTAAATGCAGCATGTCTGCTGCATTCAGGGAAGAGCTCCCCGATGTCTCTAGCCCCCCTGTAAGCTTTAAAGAGGACATTAGAAAACTTAAAGTTAAGTAGTCTAAAGAGTCGGATCTTATTAAGAGCTGGCACAGTCCTCCAGCCTTCCTATGTATTTCACCCTCTTCTATGTCACTACGCCGCCTACTTTTCTTCTAGGTCTGCCCTCCTCCTCTCCTGCTCTCTGTCACTCCACCTGCCACACAGAGCTTGTTCAGAGCGGCTGCAAAGAATTTGGCCTGATGTCAGCGCAAGATTCCCGCCCTGTTTATCCTTTATTCAGAGAGCAGAAGAGGAGGAGGGCAGAGCCAGCAGAACAGGAGGCGGCGCAGAGACATAGAAGGGGGCAGAATACAAAAGGAGGAGGCTGCAGGACTGTGCCAGCAGCCAGGACCTCTTAATAAGATCCCACTCTTTAGACTACTTAACTGTAAGTTTTCTAATTTCTTTTTTAAAGCTTACAGGGGGCTAGAAACATGGGGGAGCCCTTCCCTGAATGCAACTGACATGCTGCATTCAGTGCTGCATTTAGTTTGCAATGCAGCAGGGGGGGGTGACAGGTCCTCTTTAATGCATAATTTGTCACAAAATGCCTTGTAACAGTTAACCCCCTTACAAAGCGATTAACATCCAATAAGGTTTGGAAAAAATGAAAGTTCTGTGATTGCACAAAATTCAACCCTTTTGCGAGAACACTTTTTTGAGACTCAGAAATATTAAAAGAAAGAATAATAGCAGAATAAGATGCATTGGGATCGATAGGCTTCTCTCTTATTTTCTCCGATTTGGATATCTTTTCTGCGGTCCCGCATCTGTTATATCCCAGTCCTCCTCCAGATCCTCCCCGTTTTTTGACTTCTGATTTTTATTCCCCTTCTGCTTATGGTCAGCATCTGAGTCCAATGATTATCTAAATTCAAATGTATGTAACCTCCGTTTTACGTTTAAGGAGCCTGAAGAACAAATGGAATTCCTCGATATTTATCTAAAGGGGGTTCACAGCACGGGAACTGTGGATACAACAGTGTAATGCTATTTTGCGTGCCGACAGCTGCCACCCAGTTCACGCTATAGCGGCAATACAGTATGGAGAGTTCTCCAGGGCAAGACAAGCACACATTGTAAATCTCCTCAGGGAAAGGGGGTATAATAAAGATCTCATTAATAGGGCTTTCCTTAAAAGTAAGTGTGGGGGGAAGAACTGTAATGCCTGTCAATATGCAAAAAAGACACACACCATTGGGTGACACTTATGAGATCGGGAGTTTTGTTAACTGTGACACAAATCCCATCATTTAATGTGTTGAATGTGTGGAAAGCAATTTGAAGTACCGTATATACTCGCGTATAAGCCGAGTTTTTCAGCCCAAAAATTGGGCTGAAAAGTACCCCCTCGGCTTATGCGCGAGTACACCTGCCGCCCGCCCGCTCGCCACCATCAGTATACATGCGCCCCCCCCCTATCAGTATCCAGGGCCCCCCCTTGCAGCCGAAACCTGTAAAGGAAGATCATTATACTTACACCTGCGCCCGCCGCCGTCCCCGCTCTGCACCGCGCTCCTCCATCTTCTTCCGTCTTCCTCCTCGGTCGCACAGGCAATGATGTCATTGCCTGTGCGAGTCATTGCCTGTGCGACCGAGGAGGAAGACGGAAGAAGATGGAGGAGCGCGGTGCAGAGCGGGGACGGCGGCGGGCGCAGGTGTAAGTATAATGATCTTCCTTTACAGGTTTCGGCTGCAAGGGGGGGCCCTGGATACTGATAGGGGGGGGCGCATGTATACTGATGGTGGCGGGCGGGCGGGCGGCCAGTATACCCCTGGGGCTGCTGCCATGTATACCCCTGGGGCTGCTGCCATGTATACCCCTGGGGCTGCTGCTATGTATACTCCTGGGGCTGCTGCTGTGTATACCCCTGGGGCTGCTGCTGTGTATACCCCTGGGGCTGCTGCTGTGTATACCCCTGGGGCTGCTGCTGTATATACCACTGGGGCTGCTGCTGTAACACTGCTGGGGCCTGTATATACCACTGGGGGGGGCCTGTATACCACACTGCTGGGGGCTGTATACCTGTGCTGAGGTCCATCCTCGGCTTATACACGAGTCAATAGGTTTTCCCAGGTTTTGGGGGCAAAAGTAGGGGGGTCGGCTTATACACGGGTCAGCTTATACACGAGTATATACGGTATATATGTTGCAACAGTAGAAAAATTAAAAAAAAAAAACACATTGCTGAGCACATATACAACATATAATAATAACATCAATTACTCAGGGGTCCCAAGACATTTCATTGAGAAACTAGGGGATTCTGTAACTAACCTGAGGTTTTTTGGAGTTGAGGCTGCCTTCACATAACGATTTTGGGCTGTCCATGGGGATCCTTGTTTTTGCAGGATCCCCCGGACAGCCTCAGATCCACACAGATCCCTGCATTCAGATGGCAAATAGCCATCCGAATATATGCAGGATCCGTGTGGATCCTGTGGTCCCTCTGTCTCTCCCTGTTCTCCCTGCATTTTCCCTGTCTCTCCCTATTCTCCCTGTCTCTCCCACCTCCATCTCCTCTTCCCCCGCTCATCTATCCTGTCCCCCCTCTCCTTTTCCCTCTCCTCTCCCCTCCTCTTTTCTCCGGTATGTAAAAAATAATAAATCTCCTCCCGGAGGATACTTCACCTTTCCAGCGCCTTCGGGGATGCGAGCGTCTCCATCTCGGTGCAGGACCTCGGCTCGGTGATGTCACAAGATGTCACTGGAGGCGTCGGAAAGGTGAAGTATTCTCCGGGAGGAGATATATTATTTTTTACATAGCGGAGGAAAGGATGGGAGAGGAGAGGAGAGGGGACAGGACAGGATAGAGGAGAGGGTGGAGAGGAGATGGAGGAAGGAGATGGAGGAAGAACAGGGAGAGACAGCGTTATGTACTGAGCACTGCTTCTGGGCATGCTCAGTACATAACCACGGAGCCGACATCGGATCCGATGTCCATAGGCTCCCATTGTAACTTCCTACGGACCATCACGGATCTGTGGTGTCCGATTTTACTCACAGACACTAAAATCGCAGCAGGCTGCGATTTTGGCTCCGTGACTTGACTAAATCGGACAGCAACGGATGGTGCTAAAATTGGAGGACAATAGGGACACATCCGAGCACGTCCTTGCCCATAGGATTACATGGGAGGCAAAATCGGATCCGTGTGTATCCGTTTTGAAACGGATACACATGTATGCTCCAAAATCGTGATGTGAAGGCAGCCAGAGAAGATCAATGCACCTAAAAGGGATAATTGCTGGCAGAAAAAACTCTATATGCGAGAAGTTTTTTGGATTGTCAGATTACCGGTAAATATCAAACACCCTTATGGTATGAACAACAGGAGGGATACAATGTTCATTTATTAACGTAATCTTAATTTTCCTTTCTGTATTTGTTCTTCTGGTATAAAGGCATTGTTTCATCTGCAGGTAAAATTAACTCTATAGCAGGAGGTTTTCACATGTTAATTAATGGAATTTGTATCACCTGTATTGTCTAAGTAACTATGTCTATAAATTTGTTCTTCTATGTATTCTGTTTTATCTATGTCAGGAAAATAAGAATCATTTTCATTGTTTTAGCGAAACAGCCAAAACTGGCATACGACTTCCCCCAACCATTGGTTTCTATAAACAAAATTTTACAGGCAGCCCCTTGCTCTCTGCCCCCCCTCCGCTATCAGGAATTTACGACCCGGCCAAATCGTACTATCGTACTATCATACCAGCAAATGACAGTCCTGAGGTACTGAAGGGCTTCGCACAGACCCCAGTCTCTGAGCCCGAATCTGAGAAGGTCCTGTGGGATCCAGGTGTGACAACCATCCGCTGTGAAGCTGAGCTGCTGGTAAGGCAGCACCCCGAGAAACCCCGAGACCCTTAACCCCTATACAGGGATCTGGAATTATAGCGGAGCCCAGGGGGTAGCTGCCTATTATGAGCAACAGAGCAGGGAAGGTCGCCAGGGGAAAACATCAAGACTCAAAAAACAAAGTCAGAAGTCCGAGTCAAAACCGAGAGGGCAGCGAAGGTACAAAATCGTCAGGCAGTAGCAGAGTCGAGAATCCAGGCAAGGGTCAAGGGCAAAACCAAGAGGGCAGCTGAGGTACAAAATCGACAGGAAGAAGCAGAGTCAGAAATCCAGGCCAAGGTCAGAGACAAAACTAAACATACACTATATCACTGGGGAACCAAAACTATATCTGGCGGCCTGCAAGACAGGCTCCAATGTATTTGAAGGGCGCGGTTACCTCCCATAGGCTGGAGCTCACAGCCCGATGACCTCATCCGGACCGCCCCTAGATCCAGGCCAGATGGAGATGCACGACTGGCTCCACCCACGCCACCTCTGACAGAAGAACGCAGGCTGCGCCTAACGGACACCTCTGCAGGGCCCGCTCCTCTGCGACCAACACCACCCAGAGGGGAAACACCGCGGCGCTCAGCGACAGAGGCAGACGTCGCGGGAGCAGTTCCATATGAGGACAAGGCCCTCCTTTCACCGGTGCCACCAGCCGAAGGAATCCGGCTCCTCCCAGCGGCCGAGGCAGGAACACTGGCCACCGAGTCCAATGGCGACGTGACACCAGGCAGAGGGGAAGACTGCCTCTGTACCGCAGTCTAAAAAGGGGAGGTGTCAGGAAAATATTAATAATTTTCATTATTTTAGGGACACAGCAAACACTGACATACGATTTCTCCTCACCACTGGTTTCTATAGACCAAATTTTACAGGCAGCCCCTCGCTCTCTCTGCCCCCCTCCACTATCAGGAATTTACTACCCGCCTAAATCTTAAACCTGAGCTAAGCTGACTGCTTCTTTTTCCCTGCAAGAATGTCTTTTGTCTTCAAAAAAACACCCTTTACATCAAATTTAATCATGCACGTTAATGCCACAATTACAGAAATCATATTATTGGCATGCTGGAATTTTTGGGGATCACACCGTACCTCTTTTCTGGAAAAGGGGCAGAAACCTGGGAAATTAAATCTGCCCACCAGCACATCACAGACATATCGTATTTTGACTCAATATGCACCTACAATCACGAGGGAAAACATGATGTCAATATATTGTTGACCTAAGAGCGTCCAGGCCTAAGATATGGAAAAATTGAGTTTTTGATAACTTTAAAGATGGGAGTTTCTCCAAGAAAACAGCCCATATGTGAGGTCAGCAAAGTGGGAGTGTCTGGGTTTATGGCTCAAAACATAAAACTCAAGCGTCCATCTTTGGTACAGGCCAGTCCAGCCTAGATGGACATAGCACTATGTACAGCTGTGAGGTTGAAACATAACAATTTCTAGGTTGCCTTCTCCCCTAAATCTGCAATTGTCACCAAATGGCACAGGTTTAGTGTTATATCTTTATTTAATCCCTTTTATTTTCATAACTGTTTATGCATATATGTAAATTGTCCCTTTATAATATCTTTTTGTAAACACTGCCATTTCTTTGGCGTAAAACTTAAAATTTGCTTAGCTTTATTCTTTTTGTCCTATGAGCGAACTGCCACGTCCGCTCCGTAAATTAACGTTACCAAACGGGTTTCTGATCCATCGGTGGTGGCAGCATAATTTTTGTATTTATGTGATATCATGGCTTGAGGGTGGCTGGATTGAGGTATATATACGTTGCTGGCAGGAACTGGTGGTATATATAGATCCTGTCACATCACATGCCACAATAGATGACATAAATGAGAGCAACTATGCTCCTTTGCTTATCCTCTGTCAATACTGTGTTTGGCCAGCAGGATAAGAGGGCGCCAGAGAGCTGCAGGTCCTGACCAAGTTCGTAACAAATTGGTAGCAGAGCGGTGAGATCATAGAGCATTAGTAATTTGGTTTGAGCAATCATTCCTCTCACTAAAAACTTGCATGGTCCTTACAAGAACCCTGCCCAAAAAGTTTTGAAGATCGAATTCAGCGTTTATTAGATCTGAGATAATACTGTATGTGTAGCAGTTACACCATCCTTCCCCCCCCCCCCCCCCCCCTTCGTTTTTCTTTCCTATTTTTTTTTTTTATTTCGAGATCATGGTTGTAGTTGGGGAGCCCTAGTACAACCAGCAGAAAAAGGACATATGGAATATGTACGACGAAAGGCATTGACCCCCCTTGGCAAAAACAGAGAACAAATGATCGCTGAACTAGTGCAACTTAAGGCAGAGCAATCCTTCTCCAGAGCTCAGTGACAACAGGAGTCAGCCAAAGTATGGATAGTACTGCTGCATGGGTCCCACCTGTAGACACACGCCGCATCAGAGACCAGGGCTCTACAGCAACTCTCCCAGAGGATTATGAAGGACGACTGAAGCAAATTCAGTAACACTAGGAGGCTGCCAAGCAGCGAGCTGAGGCGCAATCCCAGCGAGCCGAGCGAGAGACTGCCAAGCGACAGGCCCAGTGAGAGGCTGAGAGAGCTGAACATGCGGCTGCTGAGCGGCAGGCCCAAGCCCAGTGAGAGGCCAAGTGGGAGGCCCAGAGAGCCAAATGGCAGGCCCAAGTCCAGAGAGACCATGAACTCATGAACTGCAGATGGCCCAACTCAGGATATCACCATCTACCTCACAGAATGGTGAGACCAATAGTGTGGCAACCTTTAAACCCCGGCCAGAGCATTTTTCTTTGATGGAAAAGAAGGGGGACATTGACACTTTTCTGAAGGGTTTTTAAAAGACTTGCAGACAGTACCAGCTGCTGCCCGACCAGTGGGCCCGGTACTTAATTGCAGGGCTGAGAGGCAAAGCTGTGGACGTGTTTGTGGCTCTTCCTCAGGAGATAGATGGGAAGTATAAAGCCATTAATTAGGCCCTAATACAGAGGTTCCAAATAACTCCTGATGTGTACAGTAAAACGTTCCGGACGTTCCAGCGTGGACCACACGACAGCTACAGCGATGTGGTGTATGGGCTCAGAACCGACTTTGAGCAGTGGATCCAAGGACTGTCTGTTACCATCTTTGAGCAGCTAAAGGACCTGATGTTGAAAAACCAGTTCCTACATTTTTGTCCAGTTGAGGTGCGACAGTTCATGATGGATCGGGAGCCACCAGGTGCAAATAAAGCAGCGCAGATCGCAGACACCTTCGAGGCCAATCGGAAACCGGAGGTGCGAAAGCCGGTCGTCACCAGCTTGAAAGGGGTTAAGCCATCGACCACCATCTTTACCCCTACCAGCTGACCTACCGGAGGCCCTGTCCCAGCTGCCAGCACCTGGCTTACAGCTGATGCGCGGAAGTGCTTTAACTGTGGACAACTGGGACATGTGATTATCGTCTAGAGAGAAAGGAGGAGGAAATGCGGTGTTATGGAGCACTAAGGCAATAAGAAGAGGAGGCTTAGGATTGTATACCGACCTATTTTATTATCCATCCACCTGATGAAGATAGAGAGGGCTATCGTAACGCTTAGTGGCGTCAGAGAGCAATTGCAATTTTACTAATGAAATAGGTCGGTATACAATCCTAAGCCTCCTCTTCTTGTTGCCTTAGCGCTCCATAACACCGCATTTCCTCCTCCTTCCTCTCTACATGGTAACCTCCCTTCGGGGAGAGAAGTGTGGTAGCTGCTATGGGCATTCAAGATTTTGACAGGACCTTGCTGTGAGACTCCTAGATTCCTGACAGGACCTGCGTTGCCGCCATTTGTCAACACCTCCTTCGGTCACATGTCCAGTCACCTGATTATCGTGGGAGGATCTTCCAGCCGGCGGTCCCGCAGCAGCAATTTGCCTAACATACGGCTCACACTCTCGTTGTGCAGAGGCCAAGCACAACCCTCCCAGGTGAGCATAAATTCATTAAGGTAAATCTCTCATCCCTTCAATACGGACCTTCATTATATGGCACAATCTTCTCTTTTTCATACATGTGATTATCGCCTGTCCAGAGAGGCAGAAGAAGAACCCCCCCATCTGAGACCCCAGGGCCTGGTTCAGCTATTTTGTTTGTGGGTGGTACAGGTGGGCGTTCCCAGGAGAACTTGCAGTCGGTCACGTTGGGCAACATCATCACTGTGGGGCTCAGGGACTCTGGCGCAGGACGGACTCTCATCCCCTCCGAATTCATATACCCTTATGAACTCATCCCTGGAAAGACACTGACTGTCACTGGGATTGGGGTGAGTGCCTATCTTTGCCCAAGGCCCAGATTTTTCTGGACTGGGATGTAGGAGAGGGTGGAGGGAGGTTGGGGTGAACAAGACTCTCCCCATAAATGTGTTATAGGAAATAGATATGGGGCGGTTGGTTGCACATAATGTCCCCGATAACCCTCCCCGATCTGAAATATCAAGTAATGTCAATGTTGATAATGTGAGTAGGAATATCGAGATTTTTCCTGTTAATAAACTGAATCATGGTGTCAGGGAATATCACTGGGTGATATTACTGAGGATCCCATGAAGGTAGCAGAAATCAGCACTAGGGGAGGTGAAGGCAAGCATGGCAACCATGAGATCAGTGGTTGCATGCAGCTTGCCAGTGTCACGACGGACTGTGACATGGGTGGCAGTAGCTGCCCCATGGTAAGTGCTGATCCTGAGGCATAACAGCGTGATGGACCTCATGGTGGAGGTGAACTCAGCTATGTCATGCCACAAGCCGACATTGCTGAGTTTCCCCTCAAAGGTGTAAAATTGGTCATTAAGGTAGATGGAGGCAGGCATGGGAACCATAAGAGCACTGGTTACATACAGCTGGCCAGTGTCACTGCAGACTGTGACCTGGTTGGTGGTAGCTGCTCCATGGTAAGTGCTGATCCTGAGGCATCACAGCGTGATGGACCTCGTGGTAGAGGAGAACTCAGCCATGTCCCCCCAGTGAGCTGGCATTGCTGAGGGTTCCCTCAAGGTTGTAGAATTTGTTGCAATGGGAGATGGCAGGCATGGCAACCACAAGAGCAGTGGTTGTGTGCCACCTGCCAGTGTTACAATGGACTATGACATGGTGGGTACTAGCTGCTCCATGTGATGGTTCTGAGGCATCACAGTGTGATGGGCCTCATGATGGAGGAGAGCTATGTCACGCCATGAGCTGGCATTGCTGAGGTTTCCCTCAACGTTGTAGAATTTGTTGCTATGGGAGATGGCGGCAGGCATGCCAACCACAAGAGCAGTGGCTGCGTGTCACCTGCCAGTGTCACAATAGACTGTGACATGGCGGGTGCTAGCTGCTCCATCATGAGCACTGATCCAGAGGGATCACAAGAAGAGGAAAATATGTTTTCCCCAACCAGGCACGATGATGGGAACCCAGTACCCATAATCTGTCCAGATGATGGGAAAAATGAGCTCACTACCTGTCAGGGTGATGGAGAAGCAGTACCCATAACCTGTCAGAGCAGTGAGAGAACGCTTTCCATAGTCGGCCTAGGTGATGGAAAGATTGGACCCATCATCTATCCAACTGATTGGAAAACTGGTCTCCCTGCTGTTCAGGACCATGGGAAAGATATGCCCTTGGCTTGTCCAGATGGGAGAGTGGTACGCTGGATCTTTCAGAGAGATGAGAGATCAACCCCCCTCACCTGCTAGAGGAAGGCTGTGTGCCGAAACGTCGCAGTCCTAGGACAAAATAAACCCACATGGATACACTAAAGGAAGTGCTGCCCTTCATTTTTTCATCTTACATTATATTATATATATATATATATATATATTATATATATTACTTATGCTTAATATTAATATTAGCATGAATAGCATTAATAGCATTATTAATAACATTAATAGCATTATTAATAGCATTAATAGCCTAAATAATAGAATTAATAGCATAAATAATCACATGATTATTATTAGCATTATTAGCATTAATATTAGCATTAATAGCATAATTATTAGCATTAATAGCATTATTATTAGCAGTAATAGCATTATTATTAGCAGTAATAGCATTATTAATAGCAGTAATAGCATTATTAATACAATTAATAGCATTAATATTATCATTAATAGCATTAATAGTATTATTAATAGCATGAATAGCATTATTAATAGCATTAATATCATTATTAATAGCATTAATACCATTATTAATAGCATTAATAGCATAAATAATAGAATTAATAGCATAAATAATCGCATTAATAGCATCACTATGAGCATAAAGAGCATTAATAGCAATATTATTAGCATTAATAGCATTTTAATATCATAAATATCATGATTATTAGCCTTAATAGCATTATTAATAGCGTTAATATGATTATTATTAGCATTATTAGCATTAATATTAGCATTAATAGCATAATTATTAGCATAAAATAGCATTATTATTAGCAGTAATAGCATTATTATTAGCATTAATAGCATTATTAATAGCATTAATAGCATTATTAATAGCATTAATAGCATTAATAATACAATTAATAGCATTAATATTAGCATTAATAGCATTAATAGTATTATTAATAGCATGAATAGCATTATTAATAGCATTAATAGCATTAATAGCATTATTAATAGCATTAATAGCATAAATCATAGAATTAATAGCATAAATAATCGTATTAATAGCATTACTATGAGCATAAAGAGCATTAATAGCAATATTATTAGCATTAATAGCATTTTGAATATCATAAATAGCATGATTATTAGCCTTAATAGCATTATTAATAGCGTTAATATGATTATTATTAGCATTATTAGCATTAATATTAGCATTATATAGCATAATTATTAGCATTAATAGCATTATTATTAGCAGTAATAGCATAATTATTAGCATTAATAGCATTAATAGCAATATTATTTGCATTAATAGCATTATTATTACCATTAATAGCATAATTATTAGCATTAATAGCATAATTATTAACATTAATAGCAGTAATAATAGCATTAATAGCAATATTATTTGCATTATATAGCATAATTATTAACATTAATAGCATAATTATTAGCATTAATAGCATTAATAGCAATATTATTTGCATTAATAGCATTATTATTACCATTAATAGCATAATTATTTGCATTAATAGCATAAATATTAGCATTAATAGCATAATTATTAGCATTAATAGCATTATTATTAGCAGTAATAGCATTATTAATAGCATTAATAAAATTAATAATACAATTAATAGCATTATTTATTTATTTTTTTATTATTTTTTTATTATTTTTTAATTATTTTTTTTATTATTAAATTTATTATTTATTTAAAGTGAGCCTGAGGCAAAGAACCAGTTCTCTTTCAGGTCCGCTGAAATGGCTGATATTATTAACATAAAAAAAATAAATATATGTTAATAATATCAGCCATTTCAGCGGACCTGAAAGAGAACTGGGTCTCTGCCTCAGGCTCACTTTAAATAAATAATACATTTAATAATAAAAAAAATAATAAAAAAATAATTAAAAAATAATAAATAATTAACAAAAAATTATAATAAAAAAAATAAATATATTATAATTTTTTGTTAATTATTTATTATTATTTTATTTTTTTATTATTTTTTAATTATTTTTTAATTATTTTTTTTATTATTAAATGTATTATTTATTTAAAGTGAGCCTGAGGCAGAGACCCAGTTCTCTTTCAGGTCCGCTGAAAGGGCTGATATTATTAGCATATATTTATTTTTTTTATTATTATTTTTATTTAATTATTAATTATTTTTTATTTATTTTTTTATTATTTTTTTATTATTTTTTAATTATTTTTTTTTATTTATACATTTATTTGTTGACATACATTAGCGGTGTGTCGGCGAATTAAGGGCCGGGCCCCTGGTTCTATTTGTCGGCCCCAAAATCGCGGACACACCGCTAATGTATGTCTATGGGCAGTGAGGTCGAATTCTGATTGGTGGGCGTCAGCAGAGAGCGACCAATCAGAAATCGAGCTGACTGCCCATAGAAATGCATTAGCGGTGTGTCCGCGATTTTAGGGCCGACAAATAGAACCAGGTGGGCGGCCATAAAATCGGCGACACACCGCTAATGTATTTCAATGGGATATGAGGTGCTCTTCTGATTGGCTGAGGGCATTAGACAGCGACCAATCAGAAGAGCAGCTCACATCTCATAGAGATAGAATGGCGGATTTTTCGTCCATTCTATCTTAATGAGAAGTGAAGAGGACGTCGGAGATGGAAGTTGGCGGAAAGAAGACAGAAGACCCCGGGGGCCGGACGAAGAGCCGGAGATGGCGGAAAGAAGAGAGAAGAGCGGCGGGGCCGGAGGAAGAGGACGGCTGGCCGGACGAAGGACTTGTGGATCGGACGGACGATCAGATGACTTAGAAGGCATGTAAGTGATCGACGGGGGCGTTAGGTTAGGGGACGGTGGGGGCTTCGGGTGTAGGGCGTTAGGTGTTAGCGGTGTGAGTTTAGGGGCGGCGGGGCTTAGGGGATAGGGGCTTAGGTGCGGTGGGGCTTAGGGGGTATGGGTTTAGGTGCAGCTTCGGGGGTAGGGGGTTAGGTGCGGCTTAGGGGGTAGGGGCTTGCGGCAGAGGGTAGTGGCTGCGGCGGGGTAGTGGGTGTAGGGCGGCAGGGGGTAGGGGCTTGCGGCAGAGGGTAGTGGCTGCGGCGGGGTAGTGGCTTAGGGCGGCAGGGGGTAGGGGCTTCGGCGGCGGGGGTAGTGGGTTAGGGGTTAGGTGCGGCAGAGGGTAGTGGCTGCGGCGGGGTAGTGGGTTAGGACGGCAGGGGGTAGGGGCTTGCGGCAGAGGGTAGTGGCTGCGGCGGGGTAGTGGCTTAGGGCAGCAGGGGGTAGGGGCTTCGGCGGCGGGGTAGTGGCTTAGGGGTTAGGTGCGGCAAAGGGTAGTGGCTGCGGCGGGGTAGTGGCTTAGGGCGGCAGGGGGTAGGGGCTTCGGCGGCGGGGTAGTGGCTTAGGGGTTAGGTGCGGCAGAGGGTAGTGGCTGCGGCGGGGTACTGGGTTAGGGCGGCAGGGGGTAGGGGCTTGCGGCAGAGGGTAGTGGCTGCGGCGGGGTAGTGGCTTAGGGCGGCAGGGGGTAGGGGCTTGCGGCAGATGGTAGTGGCTGCGGCGGGGTAGTGGCTTAGGGCGGCAGGGGGTAGGGGCTTCGGCGGCGGGGTAGTGGCTTAGGGGTTAGGTGCTGCAGAGGGTAGTGGCTGCGGCGGGGTAGTGGGTTAGGGCGGCAGGGGGTAGGGGCTTGCGGCAGAGGGTAGTGGCTGCGGGCGGGGTAGTGGCTTAGGGCGGCAGGGGGTAGGGGCTTCGGCGGCGGGGTAGTGGCTTAGGGGTTAGGTGCGGCAGAGGGTAGTGGCTGCGGCGGGGTAGTGGCTTAGGGCGGCAGGGGGTAGGGGCTTCGGCGGTGGGGTAGTGGCTTAGGGGTTAGGTGCGGCAGAGGGTAGTGGCTGCGGTGGGGTAGTGGGTTAGGGCGGCAGGGGGTAGGGGCTTGCGGCAGAGGGTAGTGGCTGCAGCGGGGTAGTGGCTTAGGGCGGCAGGGGGTAGGGGCTTGCGGCAGAGGGTAGTGGCTGCGGCGGGGTAGTGGCTTAGGGCGGCAGGGGGTAGGGGCTTCGGCGGCGGGGTAGTGGCTTAGGGGTTAGGTGCGGCAGAGGGTAGTGGCTGCGGCGGGGTAGTGGGTTAGGGCAGCAGGGGGTAGGGGCTTGCGGCAGAGGGTAGTGGCTGCGGCGGGGTAGTGGCTTAGGGCGGCAGGGGGTAGGGGCTTCGGCGGCGGGGTAGTGGCTTAGGGTTAGGTGCGGCAGAGGGTAGTGGCTGCGGCGGGTTGTGGGTTAGGGCGGCAGGGGGTAGGGGCTTGCGGCAGAGGGTAGTGGCTGCGGCGGGGTAGTGGCTTAGGGCGGCAGGGGGGTAGGGGCTTCGGCGGCGGGGTAGTGGCTTAGGGGTTAGGTGCGGCAGAGGGTAGTGGCTGCGGCGGGGTAGTGGGTTAGGGCGGCAGGGGGTAGGGGCTTGCGGCAGAGGGTAGTGGCTGCGGCGGGGTAGTGGCTTAGGGCGGCAGGGGGTAGGGGCTTCGGCGGCGGGGTAGTGGCTTAGGGGTTAGGTGCGGCAGAGGGTAGTGGCTGCGGCGGGTTGTGGGTTAGGCGGCAGGGGGTAGGGGCTTGCGGCAGAGGGTAGTGGCTGCGGCGGGGGTAGTGGCTTAGGGCGGCAGGGGTAGGGGCTTCGGCGGCGGGGTAGTGGCTTAGGGGTTAGGTGCGGCAGAGGGTAGTGGCTGCGGCGGGGTAGTGGCTTAGGGCGGCAGGGGGTAGGGGCTTCGGCGGCGGGGTAGTGGCTTAGGGGTTAGGTGCGGCAGAGGGTAGTGGCTGCGGCGGGGTAGTGGATTAGGGCGGCAGGGGTAGGGGCCTCGGCGGCGGGGTAGTGGCTTAGGGTTAGGTGCGGCAGAGGGTAGTGGCTGCGGCGGGGTAGTGGCTTAGGGCGGTAGGGGGTAGGGGCTTCGGCGGCGGGGTAGTGGCTTAGGGGTTAGGTGCGGCAGAGGGTAGTGGCTGCGGCGGGGTAGTGGTTAGGTGCGGCAGAGGGTAGTGGCTGCGGCGGGGTAGTGGCTTAGGGCGGCAGGGGTAGGGGCTTCGGCGGCGGGGTATGGCTTAGGGGTTAGTGCGGCAGAGGGTAGTGGCTGGCGGGGTAGTGGCTTAGGGCGGAGGGGGCTGTAGTGTACAGCGCGATGGTATACTACAGTCCCATGGCGCTTATGGGCATGGGACTGTAGTATACTATAGCGTGTACACTACAGTCGTATGGGCTTAGGGCGGCAGGGGGCTGTAGTGTACAGCGCTATGGTATACTACAGTCCCATGGCGCTTATGGGCATGGGACTGTAGTATACTATAGCGGTGTACACTACAGTCGTATGGGCTTCTGTGGCCGAAAATAGATGTGAAATAGGTTCAGCGCTCAGGCAAGGAACAGGGCTCTGTTATAGCATAAATTACCTTTAGGTTTTATTAAATCAATGTGAGAATCCAGTATCCACAACGCGTTTCGACGTAACAGGCGTCTTTATCAAGACTTGATAAAGACGCCTGTTACGTCGAAACGCGTTGTGGATACTGGATTCTCACATTGATTTAATAAAACCTAAAGGTAATTTATGCTATAACAGAGCCCTGTTCCTTGCCTGAGCGCTGAACCTATTTCACATCTATTTTCGGCCACATATTCCTCCTATTACGGGAAGCGTGATTAGCTGCAGCTCGACATCAGGAAATCCTAGACCCGACATCAACACCCTCCCACAATGGTCATGTGCACCGGACACCGGCGGTTCATTTGAACCACAACGAGCTCTGAGCCGACGTGAGCACCAGCAGCCCTGCCGCAGCTCTGCAACCTGTTGTGCGGTCGGCACAACAGGATCAGGTGAGCAGGGGAAACTATCAACCACCCCTTTTTTGTCAATATATACAGTGTGGCGCAACTTTTGTTTCTTTGTATGGGCTTCTGTGGCTTGGTTAGCGGTGGGTGTCAGCGACTCGCAATGCCCGCTTCGCGGGCATTGCTTCGCGAGGCTGCAACGACTCGCAATGCCCGCTTTGCGGGCATTGCTTCGGGAGTCGCCGTGGCCGCTATGCGGCCACGGACAGAGTCCAGGGGAAAGGAGAAACAGCTCGCTAACCAAGCCACCGGAAGTTGCGCCGCTCCGACGGAAGTCAGTTACGGCAATTATATAATAGATATATATATATATGGTATATATTGTGAAGTAGCGACCTGGGGAACTCGCTTGGCAGGGGGAAATGACATCAGCGACTAAATTTTAATGGAACATAACCAGCGGATTTATTGTTTTTTCTGTCATAAACCGCTTTCAACACATAAAACATGGCACTGTATTTACATTTTCATATGACATAACTTTCACATTAGTACATCACATGACAGGACATTCACATGAGAATCAACGGGACCATATCATGACCTGTTGTCAGTCCCAATGGCGGTTACTGACAGGGATCATTCCCCATCCTATTGCACACGAGTCATCACACATGGTACTTTTTCATAAACCATTATGACTCACGCATGAAACAGCATTCATGGCATTTTTACATAAACCAATATGCTTCATACTCAGGGCCCACAATAGTACCAGGAACCCTGTCACTCAGTACATACGAGACCTCCACGGATCCACCGGGATCCAGGACACTTACATCTGGATTAACGGGACTATCATGACTCACTCAGTCAATCCCAAAGTCGGCTGTGACCGCCTGGCCCTTGAGCCGTACTCGGTCTCTCACACTGCACATCTGACCGCCTGGCCCTTGAGCCGTCCTCGGTCCTGGACACTGGCTGGCATGCACGCATCACGTGCCACCGGCATGGAGCTGGCAGGCTCCCTTCACTTTCCCCACCAGGGACGGATCACTTCCAGCACATCCTCACATGGCAGTGGTCTGGACTGCTCTGATTCCCTTCGTCCTCTTTCCTCACTCAGACACCTGTCATGTTCTTATCCAGGCAGCCTCACCCACAGCTGCAACACAGTGAGCCAATCAGCACATCTCACTCATGGTGGGTTTACACGCCGCGATATCGGCGTCCAACTCCGACCCAACTCCGACAAAAAGTCACGTGGGTCGCGAGTTGGAGCCGATATCGGGTGCGCGTTGTACTGTTTTAGCGTACAACGCGATCCTGGAACGATGCCAAAAGGATATCGGAGTTGAATAGCAGAGCTATTCAACTTCCCGATATCGCAAGGCCGTTGTAGCAGGATCGCTGCGTGTGACAGCCCAACTCCGATGCGTACTCGCACCTCACCCATTAACTCCCATGTTAAATGGTCGTTACTGGGTTGGTGGGCGTACACATCGGAGGGACGTTGTTTCCCGATATCGCAGCATGTAAACCGGCGATGCGATATCGGGAAAGGGGCTGAAAAAATGCGCGCTCCCGCGGCGTTGCCTCCGATATCGCAGCGATATCGTGACGTGTAACCCCACCATCACACACAGACCAGAGATGTGATTAACCCCCTGTGCACCATTCAGGTTTAGCCCAGCAAAGCACTCATACACACAAGTTCAGCAGCTCACTAGGCTCATCCACCCCTTCTAGATGTTAACCCACCGTGCACTGGCAGGTTTACAGCATTCACACACAGGAAAACCGGCTAATGTGTACAGAGACCTGAGCTGACAACCCGTGTGATGCACCTGGCCATGGGTCGCATCACCACAATATATATATTATGTATATATATATATATATATATATATATATATATATATATATATATAACATGAAACTTGGAAAATAAGTTGCCACATAATTATTTCTTCCAACAATGGCTCAACACCAAGGAGAAAAAGATGTAGAAATCACAGTATTGATGTTAGTGATTTGCTACTGATGGAAAAATGGTAGCAAATTTTCAAAAACATTTCAATATATTCGGTATAAAGTATCACATTTTTGAACTTTCAATTTTCATAACTGTTTGGGGTTCCAGAAATCAGACCTCCAGCAATTATACTGTACATTCATCAATGCTAAATCTTGTTTGTGGGACCTATTAGGTTATGCAGTGATTAAGATCACATAATACCACCATTTTCCTCATAGACTACAGTTAAACCATACGTTCTGTTTCTTTCATTTACTTTTTCATTACTAACCAACTTTTTTTTATTAGGGGGAAATATTGAAACCTTACATAATCGCATCAAAGTAAATGGCTGTTGAGTAAAGCCCCAGTCACACATAACGATATCGTTAGAGAGATCGTTGTAACTGTGACGTTACAACGATCTCTCCAGCAATGTCGTTATGTGTGACACTTAGCAGCGATCAGGCCCCTGCTGTGAGGTCGCTGATCGTTGCAAAGTGCTGCGGGTCATTTTTTGATCGATGGTTTCCCGCTGGTCAGCACTCATCGCTGCGTGTGACAGCGAGAGACCAGCGATCAGTGACCTCACTGGCTGGTAATCATGGTAAACAGCGTGTATCCAGGCAGCGTGCGCTGCCTAGATACCCAGTGTTTACCATGGTTACCAGCGTCCTCCCTGCTTAGCACTGCCTGTAAGCAGGGAGAATGCTGGTAACTATGATAAACAGCGGGTATTTAGGCAGCGCTTTCTGCCTGGATACCTGGTGTTTATGATAGTTACCAGCGTTCTCTCTGCTTACAGGCAGTGCTAAGCAGGAAGGATGCTGACATCGCCTTCTGCGATGTGGGAGGTGGCTCCCAGGTCCCTGATCGCTGGGGAGATCTGCCTGTTTGACAGTTCCCCAGCGATCACGCAACAACGCTCCAGCGATCCCTGCAGGTCGTTATCGCTGTCGGGATCGCTGGAGCGATCGTTATGTGTGACAGGACCTTAAGTTGTCAAAATGCCAAATATTTGTTGACTTCTCTGCCTGGCTTAACACCTTTGAGCACACTAACATCAGGTGGCTCCACAATTGCAGCTCATATTCTTGCTGCCTTCTGAAATGCTCTTTACTATGTGGCAACTTCTAGTTGTGAAACACTGAAGCGTATACTATGCTTAGTAATATACCATATGTAAATATGTATATGTATTTTATTTATTTCTCATTATACAGGTTAAACTGCCAGCAATTAATCCCAAATTTAAGAATGATAACGCTGTCATTGCATCTGGGATAGGACCTCCTATTACAAGAGCTAAAGGCGACAAGCTTGGGAAAAAATGTTTCTTTCCACCAATGTAAGTAGGGAGCAATTATGAGAAACCCAATTATCTTAATGCTATGTGTAAATCTAAAATGGCAGAACTGGCCCTGTTCAGACAAGATCCTGGCCAGATCATGTTCAGCTTTGTTTTTAAATGTTTCATTTTTGTTAAGGTTATTTCACACGGACTGAAGAACACTATCTTTGAGCTGCATGTTGTTTCACAATTTTCGGCTATCCAACATCAACAGATTACAAGTTAAAGGCTGCTGCTTTAGCTGTAAAAGCTGTAAGGCCAAAAGCTGGAAGGCAGCACATAATGCACATTCCTCACACAGCTCAAGCGCCATTCAGATTGTCTGAAAATATCCATAAGAAAGGGAAACCGTAAGCATCAATATCAAAAGCCATATATTCAGTAGAGAAAATCCATAGACAATATGGAAAGGAGTCTGCTGCTCACTGAACAGCTGCTCACTGGCATAGATGTGGGAGAGGATCGTAGTATGTAGCTGCAGGACAGTAATGCAGCTAGCTAGGTGACAGAAGTTGGGGTAGAGGGAAGAGTGCTAGGGAGGCTAGTTCTGATCTAGTACACCACAACTAGTTTGCTAAGTTGGCAGTTGAGGGGTAGCACTGCTGCAGTAAGGCATTTCCTCTGAAAGCCGGAGGAGTGTCTGCCCCAGTAAGGGGGGGAAATAGGACAGCAGAGCAGGCCAGACAGGTGCTGGTAGAGTGGGAATTAATTATTAGGGGAACAGATCGTACAATCAGTCACAAAAACAGGGATCGTCAAACAGTGTGCTGCCTACCTGGCGCTTGATTCCTGCACATCGCTGATCAGGTTGACAGAATACTGGGAGGAGCTGGTGAGGACCCAGCAATGATGCACATTGGCACAAATGACAAAGTTACAGGTAGGTGAAAGGTCCTTAAAGATGATTTCAGGAGCAAGGACCTCCAAAGTAGTATTCTCTGAAATACTGGCTGTACCATGTGCCACACCAGAGAGGCAACAGGAGATTAGGGAGATAAATAAGTGGCTCAGGAATTGGTGTAGGAAGGAGGGGTTTGGGTTTCAGGAGAATTGGGCTGATTTCTCTTTT
The DNA here is from genome assembly GCA_033576535.1 of Allobates femoralis. NCBI lineage: Eukaryota > Metazoa > Chordata > Amphibia > Anura > Aromobatidae > Allobates > Allobates femoralis. The sequence goes on along the minus strand of JARQOC010000005.1, from coordinate 355,840,986 downwards.
GACTATGGTTCTATGCTAGGGACGGGCTGCACCTCAATGGGGAGGGTGCAGCTGTGCCAGCGGAGAAAATGGCTAGAAGGTTGGAGGAGTGTTTAAACTAGCGATTGGGGGGGATATTCATTGTGTGGTGGGGAAGATAGTGCAGATAGTGACCTGGGCACATATAAAGACATTGGGGGTGAGGTTAGAACAATCAACATGGTCTGAGCCTGAAAGACATTAAAACTAAAATACAATTGCCATTAAGGAGTACTTCCTAACTAAGAATACTCCAGACATGAATCCCACTATAAACTGGGAGGCTCACAAGGCGACAAGGAGGCATAATAATATCATTGGCATCATATCAAAATAAACAGAGGAATCTAGAAACAGAATCATTATACAAGGAAATAATAGATTTAGAAACTAAACACCAGAAAACACTGGCTCAACCAACCATGATAAAACTAAGGGCCACTTTACACACACCAACTTCTGTGACCAACTTCTGAACAGATCTCTGGTTGCAGTGACATCATGGACACATTGTTCCATTTTGTGGCTGTGTACAAATGATACAATGTGTCCATGATTTCACTGCACCAGAGATCTGTTCAGAAGTTGGTCACAGAAGTTGGTGTGTGTAAAGCGGCCCTCATGATGGGTTTACACACACCAATTTATCTGTTCAATCTCTGAACCAATCTCTGGTTGCAGTGAAATCATGGATACATTGCTCCATTTTGTGGCTGTGTACAACATGGAGCAATGTATCCATGATTTCAATGCAACCAGAGATTGGTTCAGATATTGAACAGATAAATTGGTGTGTGTAAACCCACCATCACTGAATGTAGACTACGCCTTAAAGATCTGCTTAATAAGAAATCAGCTAAATATTTTACTAATTGGAGGAAACATCTTTTAGTACACGGTGATAAGGCTTCCAAACTCATGGTCTCATTGATCAAAAAGCGACAGTCTCGGACATTTATTCATAAGTTTAGGACTGAGTCGGGTCACCTTATGCAAAACTATGAACAAATCACAGCAGAATTCCTGACTTTCTATAAAAACCTGTACCAATTAAGACCGCACGAACCCGAAACAGTCTTAAATCAAAGGAAGTCGGAAATTGATTCCTTCCTTTCTTCCCTGTCTTTACCAAAATTAGATGAAAATCAGCAGAAGTGGCTGACAAGGCCCTTTGAGCCTGAGGAACTCCAGTCCATCCTGTCGAGGGGCCAGACGGGCAAATCTCCGGGGCCAGACGGATTCCCACTAATTTATTAGCGCTACAAACCACTCCAGGCGATCGTTCTGTATAAATTACCTTAAAGCTTTATTCAATCGATGTAGAATGCCCAGTCTCCACAACGCGTTTTGGCGCTAATTGCGCCTTTCTCAAGTGGAGACACTTGAGAAAGGCGCAATTAGCACCGAAACGCGTTGTGGAGACTGGGCATTCTACATCGATTGAATAAAGCTTTAAGGTAATTTATACAGAACGATCGCCTGGAGTGGTTTGTAGCGCTAATCTAATACCACATCTTTATTTGAACGCACACGTATTCTCCCATTGGGAAGCGTGGTATTCAGCAGCTGGGCACCCAGGACGCATCAGACGTCAATCACCACTTCTTTGGAACAAGCACGAGAATCAGCAGCGTGTGCATATTGGAAATCACGCTCATCCCTGCTTGCAGCACACCGGCTGATGTGGAAACCCTTTGGGGTAACAAATCAGTGCATAAACTAGTTGTGCGGTCAGCACAACTAGAGAAGGTGAGCCCTAGATATATTTAACCGCTCCCATGCCATAAACATCAGCAGTTTGGCGCAACATTGTTTTTGTTTCTTATATTACACACTAATTTATTATAAGACATTTTACCTGGATCTGAACTCGCATCTAATAAAAATGTGTAACGCAGTTTTAACTGGAAGTTCTCTCCCCTTCCAATCCCTTGAAGCACATGTCACGCTTCTGCATAAAGAAGGCAAAGACCCAACGCTTTGTGGGAGTTATAGGCCTATCTCCTTGCTAAATGTAGATTTGAAAATTTATGCTAGCTTAATAGCGAGACGTTTGACGGGCCTACTACCACAAATGATCACATTAGAGCAGGCAGGGTTTGTGCAGGGAAGGGAGGGGAGAGACAATGCGAGCAGGATCCTACATTTAATGCAATATGCAAAACTTCATGATAAACCAATGGTCCTGCTGAGTACGGATGCTGAGAAGGCCTTCGATAGGGTGGACTGGACATTCCTCCGTAGCACGCTAGCGGCTTTCCACATCCCGCCCCTCTTAATAGAAGCTATATTCAAAATGTACGCTACACTGTCAGCAAAATTGAAAATTAATAATATACTTTCAGACCCTTTCCTGATACAAAACGGTACGAGGCAGGGGTGCCCTCTGTCACCCCTATTATTTGTAGTGATGAGCGAGTACTAAAATGCTCGGGTGCTCGAAGCTCGGGCCGAGCATCCCGAGATACTCGTGTACTCGGCCCGAGTACCAAGCCCAATGTTATCCTATGGGAGACCCGAGTATTTTTATGAAATGACCGCCGGCAGCATGTAGAAACCCTAAAAATGTCACAAAAGTCTCCGAAGAGTGCTCAAATTACATGGCAACACCATGGGGGAAGACACCTGGAAGCATTTCTCACTCAAAAGTCACAGCTGTGAACAATGTTGTCCGAGTTTCACGCCAATTTTACGGAGTCACCAGAAAACCTTCCAAAATGACACCAAAATAAATATTTAGGGTGGAAATGTTAAGGGCACATACCTAATACTGAGGTACAGCCGTGTATGTTACTTTTTGTGATTACATTAAAGATTTTACGTGAAAACATTGTGCGGCACTCCGATGTCCCTGAGAAGCAACGTATAGGAAGCCCTGTCTTGACATAATATGCCCATTTTGAGGAAGTGGGTGTATTGTAGTATTTTACTTTGCCAGGGCAGTCCAAAATTGGGAGGTTCACCAATGCCCCTGGATAGAGACGTGCATGAGGGCCTGTAAACCTGAAGTGGGTGTATTGTAGTATAGCCCTTTGGCAGGGCAGCCAAAAATTGGGAGGCTCCACAATGACCCATGAATACAGACATGCATGAGGGCCTGTAAACCTCAATTGGGTGTATTGTAGTATAGCCCTTTGGCAGGGCAGCCAAAAATTGGGAGTCTCCACATTGTCCCAGGATGGAGACGTGCAGGAGGGCCTGTAAACCTGAAGTGGATGTATTGTAGTATAGCTCTTTGGCAGGGCAGCCAAAAATTGGGAGGCTCCACATTGTCCCTGGATAGAGACGTGCAGGAGGGCCTGTAAACCTGAAGTGGGTGTATTGTAGTATAGCCTTTGGCAGGGCAGCCAAAAATTGGGAGGCTCCACAATGACCCATGCATACAGACATGCATGAGGGCCTGTAAACCTCAATTGGGTGTATTGTAGTATAGCCCTTTGGCAGGGCAGCCAAAAATTGGGAGGCTCCACATTGTCCCAGGATAGAGACGAGCAGGAGGGCCTGTAAACCTGAAGTGGGTGTATTGTAGTATAGCCCTTTGGCAGGGCAGCCAAAAATTGGGAGGCTCCACAATGACCCATGCATACAGACATGCATGAGGGCCTGTAAACCTCAATTGGGTGTACTGTAGTATAGCCCTTTGGCAGGGCAGCCAAAAATTGGGAGGCTCCACATTGTCCCTGGATAGAGACGTGCATGAGGGCCTCAAAACATTTTTCCTATTGAAAAGGAGTGGGTCTCCTGTTGTTGTAATGCCCATTCTAAAAGAATGGGCGAAAAAATTTACCACTGGGGGTATACCTGAAACAACAGCCTAACTATTGTAACAGTCATCATGGTGGCACATGAGGAGAAGGAGGAGCAGTCCAGCGATTAGCCAAAGTCCAGAAGTGTGTACCCATGGGTGAGTGGAGGTACATGGCAAGTTCCCATAACAAAATTTAAATTCCGCTGTCATTTGTTGGTGGTGTGGTGAAGTCTGGCCCAATCCAACCCTTGTTCATCTTGATCAGAGTCAGCCTGTCAGCATTTTCAGTTGACAGGCGGGTGCGTTTATCAGTAATGATTCCACCTGCGGCACTAAAAACACGCTCTGACAAAACGCTAGCGGCAGGGCAGGCCAGGACTTCCAAGGCGTAGAGAGCCAATTCATGCCACGTGTCCAGCTTGGAGACCCAATAATTGTAAGGCACAGAAGAATCTCGCAGTACAGTTGTTCGATCTGCAAGGTACTCCTTCAGCATCTGGCCAAACTTAGCATTTCTTGTGGCACTACCCCGCACCTCAGGGTTTGTGGTACGTGAGGGGCTGAGAAAACTGTCCCACATCGTAAAGACTGTTCCCCTACCTCTGGCGGATTGGACTTTTGCCCCTCTTGGCCGTACACCTTGGTTGTCCACCGATTCCTGACCTATGCCGCTAGGGTTTTGTGAGGGGAATGCTTTGCCTACTTCCGTGACTATGGCCTTCTGGAACTGCTGCATTTTGGCTGACCTCTCCGCCTCAGGAATGAGAGACATAAAGTTCTCCTTGTAGCGTGGGTCTAAGAGTGTTGCCAACCAGTACTGATTGTCGGCCAAGATGTTCTGAACGCGAGGGTCACGAGCCAGGCAGCTTACCATAAAGTCAGCCATGTGCGCCAGACTCTTAACAGCCATCACTTCCGTATCCTGACCAACACGATGACTGAACATGCTGTCCTCCTCCTCATCTCCCCTGTCCTCTGGCCAGCCACGCTGAATCGAGGGTATGACTGGTGTGCATGTCATATCCTCAATTTGGCCAGAGAGTTGCTCCATGTCTTCATCCTCCTCGTCATAGTCCTTCACTGCACGTTGTGATGAGATGAGGCTGGGCTGTGTGTTATCACCCACACCCACTACTGTTTCTTGCTCCAAGTCATCGCGCTCCGCCTGCAATGCATCCTCTTTGTTTTTCAGCAGAGACCGTTTTAGAAGGCAGAGTAGTGGTATGGTGACGCTAATAATGGCGTCATCGCCGCTCACCATCTTGGTGGAGTCCTCAAAGTTTTGGAGGACGGTACATAGGTCGGACATCCATCTCCACTCCTCAGGTGTTGTGTGGAGTTTGACCCATTTCCTGACGGCTTAGGTGATGCAGGTAGTCAACAACTGCCCTCTTCTGCTCACATATCCTGACCAACATGTGCAGAGTTGAATTCCAACGCGTGGGGACATCACACACCAGTCTGTGGGCCGGAAGACGCAAACGGCGCTGAAAGCCGGCAAGGCCGGCTGAAGCAGCAGGTACTTGCGAAAATGTGCAGACAGGCGGCGAACTTTTACCAGCAGATCAGACAGCTCTGGGTATGATTTTAGAAACCGCTGAACCACCAGGTTAAGCACATGGGCCACGCATGGAAAATGCGTCAGCCGGCCTCGCCTCAAAGCTGCCACCAGGTTCCGGCCATTGTCACACACGACCTTTCCTGGCTTTAGGTTCAGAGGTGGGAGCCAGTGATCTGCCTGCTGTTTCAGAGCTGTCCACACCTCTTCTGCATTGTGGGGTTTGTCACCTATGCAGACTAGCTTCAGCACAGCCTGTTGCCGCTTCGCAGAGGCAGTGCTGCAGTGCTTCCAGCTTGGGACTGGTGTGGAGGGTACAGTGGATGAGGATGCGCAGGAGGAGGAGGAGGAGGAGGCTGAGGAGCATGACATTCTGGAGCTGTAGAGTGTCGGTGAAACCCTGACAGTGGTAGGGCCTGCTATCCTTGCTGTGGGAAGGACGTGTTCCGTCCCTCGCTCAGACTGTGTCCCAGCCTCCACAATATTAACCCAGTGTGCCGTCAAGGAGATGTAGCGGCCTTGCCCACAAGCACTTGTCCACGTGTCTGTGGTTAGGTGGACTTTGGCTGAAACAGCGTTGTTCAGGGCACGAGTGATGCTTTGGGCCACGTGGTTATGCAATGCGGGGACGGCACATCTAGAAAAATAGTGGCGGCTGGGGACCGAGTAACGTGGGACAGCAGCCGCCATCAGGTCCCGGAATGCTTCTGTCTCCACCAGCCGGAAAGGCAACATTTCTAGCGCTATGAGTCGCAAAATGTGAGAATTGAGGACAGTGGAATGTGGGGCGTTGGCAGCGTATTTGCGCCTGCGTTCAAAGGTTTGCTAAATGGATAATTGAACGCTGCGCTGGGACAAAGACGTGCTTGATGGTGGTGTTATTTGTGCGTGGGCAACTTCAGGTGCAGGGCCGGAGGCTTGTTCGCGGCCAGCATGGACAGGGGATTGGCTCGCACGCACAACACGCGAAGACGTAGCAGTGACATCAGCAAGCACCGCTCCTCGACTCTGTTGTACTTCCCACAAAGTCGGGTGCTTGGCTGACATGTGCCTGATCATGCTGGTGATGGTCAGGCTGCTAGTTTTCTTACCCCTGCTGATGCTGGCATGGCAGGTGTTGCAAATGGCCTTTTTAAAGTCATCTGGAGCAAACTTAAAAAAACTGCCAGACTCGGGAAGACCTAACATTTGCACAGGCACCTTGAGTCATGTTGTTGTTACGGGGAACGGTTGTCTGCCTTCTGCCTGCGGACACGACCCTGCTTCGCACTGCCTGTTGGGATGCTACGCCTCCCTCCCTCTGTGCACTGCTGTCCTCACTCTGCATATCCTCCTGCCAGGTTGGGTCAGCTACTGGATCATCCACCACGTCGTCTTCCTCTTCCGCACCCTGATCCTCCTCCTGACTTCCTGGCAATTGTGTCTCATCATCGTCCACCCCTTGTTGAGACACGTTGCCAACGTTCCGTTCGTGAGAACGTGGCTGCTCAAATATTTTGGCATCTGTACATACCATCTCCTCATCACCCACTTCAACAGGAGCTGGCGAGAGGCCAGATTCTGCGAATGGATACGTGAACAGCTCTTCCGAGTGTCCAAGTGTGGGATCAGTAATGTCTGAGGACGTGTACTCGGCCTGGTGGTAGGAAGGAGGATCAGGTTGGGAAATGTGCGGTGCAGTATCACGGCTACTGACACTTGACCGTGTGGAAGACAGGGTATTTGTGGAGGTGCCAATCTGACTTGAAGCATTATCCGCTATCCAAGTAACAACCTGTTGACACTGGTCTTGGTTCAAGAGCGGTGTACTGCTGCGGGCCCCAAGAATTTGGGATAGGACGTGCGAACGAGTAGATGTGCCCCTTTGTTGCTGCGAAATTAGTGCTTGCACACGACCTCGGCCTCTGCCTGCACCACCATCACGTTCACTTCCTTGTTCCTTGCCAACGCCCTTGCCAACGCCCTTGCCAACGCCCTTGCGCATTTTGCCTGTATACAGCGACAACAGTCTGGTGACTGATCAGGTCACAGGAAAGTTGGATTTTAGAACCTGCCTGTATCAAGCTAGTAAGTACAATAGTCTGGTGACTGTTCAGGTCACAAGAAAGTAGCATTTTAGTCCCTAACCTGTATCAAGCTAGTAAGTACAACAGTCTGGTGACTGTTCAGGTCACAGGAAAGTAGGATTTTAGTCCCTAACCTGCATCAAGCTAGTAAGTACAACAGTCTGGTGACTGTTCAGGTCACAGGAAAGTTGGATTTTAGTCCCTAACCTGTATCAAGCTAGTAAGTACAACAGTCTGGTGACTGTTCAGGTCACAGGAAAGTTGGATTTTAGTCCCTAACCTGTATCAAGCTAGTAAGTACAACAGTCTGGTGACTGTTCAGGTCACAGGAAAGTAGGATTTTAGTCCCTAACCTGTATCAAGCTAGTAGTAACAGTGTACCCTACAGATAGTTCTGGTGAAAATGGTGACTGTTCAGTCACAGGAAAGTAGGATTTTAGTCCCTAACCTGTATCAAGCTAGTAAGTACAACAGTCTGGTGACTGTTCAGTCACAGGAAAGTAGGATTTTAGTCCCTAACCTGTATCAACTAGTAAGTACAACAGTCTGGTGACTGTTCAGGTCACAGGAAAGTAGGATTTTAGTCCCTAACCTGTATCAACTAGTAAGTACAACAGTCTGGTGACTGTTCAGGTCACAGGAAAGTAGGATTTTAGTCCCTAACCTGTATCAAGCTAGTAAGTACAACAGTCTGGTGACTGTTGGTCACAGAAAGTAGTTAGTCCCTACTGTATCAAACTAGTAATAAAGTCTTGATGATGTCCAGCGGAAACTGGATCACCCTGCCTATATCCTCCTAGACTAGTCCTGAGAAGGACTGTTATGGTCAGCGTCAGTTTGCAGCCATTCTCCGGATCTAACTATGAGGGCCGCAAATCTGTCCCTAAGCAGCAGCAGACACTCTCCCTACACTCACTGTCTGGATGGCTGTGTGTAGAGCACAGCGCGGCCGGGTCTTATAAAGGCTCGGTCACGCTGTGCTGGCCGGCCAATCACTGCAATGCCACAATTAACATGGCTGTGGCATTGCAGTGACTACCAGCCAATCCCTGCATGTGGGCTGGCTCTCTAAAGAGCGCCAACATGCAGGGATGAGGACCACGAGCACAGCACGAGTATCGCGAGATTACTCGGTACTCGCTGAGTAGCCCGAGTACAGTGATACTCGTGCGAGTACCGAGTAGTCACAAGCATACTCGCTCATCACTAATTATTTGTTCTAGTGATGGAACCGTTACTACGAAGCATCCAGATGAACAAGGAAATTAAAGGAGTCCAACTTGGCAAAATTCACCACAAGTCGGCTGCATTTGCGGACGATCTGTTAGTGATTCTGTCTGACCCAGATAGAGGTATCCCTGCCTTTGTACAAACTCTTGAAAACTATAGCCAACTTTCCAACTATAAAATTAATCTATCCAAATCAGAATCTCCAAGTCTAAACATTTCCAAATCCACCATTGACAAATACAGACGTATATATCCCTATGTATGGCCAAATAAATATATCACATACCTGGGTATCAAGATAGGTCATACAGTTAAAGATCTCCTCACTCTCAACATAGAACCAACATTAGGAAAGGCCGTTAGGGCTAGGGTGTTAGGGTAGAGCCTGGGCTGCAGACGAGAAGAGGGGCGGGAACACCCAAGGAAAGCTGGATGCTTCCCTCAGTTACCCTCCTCTCCTCTGTCACAGGGACATCCAGCGATGTCCCCGCTGTGATCACCGGTGAGAGCCCCTTCGGATGCCTCCATATGACTTCCTGGTTCTGTCTCTGTGAGCCGCAGCGGCTCATTGGAGGCGGAACTGGGTGGGAAAAAAAAAATTATAAAATTTCGGCCCATAAAAGAAATTTTTTATGAAAAAAAATGGTACCGCATTTAGGCTGCTTTCACATCAGCGGTTTTTTTTAAATCGCGGCAGATGCGGTGAAAAAACCGAATCTGCAGCGATTTAAAAAAAAACGCTAGTGTGAAAGTACCCTTAGTACAAAATTCCTAACATAATTATACCGCCAGGTATAAGATTATTGATTATTGAATAAAATTATATTATTTATTTAATTATAATTCATGATTTTATGTTTCAAACTTTATCACATCTGAGAGGTCTACTAGAGTCTTTTTTGATCAGGTAATTACTAAGAATTGCAGGCCGACAGTACATAACACCAAATTTCCATGCAAAAAAATGGTACCGCTTTTAGCACAAAATTCCTGACATAATCATACCGCCAGGGAGGTTAAAAGAAAAGAACACGGTCCTTACAGTCAAACATGGCGGAGGTTCCCTGATGTTTTGGGGTTGCTTTGCTGCCTCTGGCACTGGACTGCTTGACCGTGTGCATGGCATTATGAAGTCTGAAGACTACCAACAAATTTTGCAGCATAATGTAGGGCTCAGTGTGAGAAAGCTGGGTCTCCCTCAGAGATCATGGGTCTTCCAGCAGGACAATGACCCAAAACACACTTCAAAAAGCACTAGAAAATGGTTTGAGAGAAAGCATTGGAGACTTCTATGGTGGCCAGCAATGAGTCCAGACCTGAATCCCATAGAACACCTGTGGAGAGATCTAAAAATGGCAGTTTGGAGAAGGCACCCTTCAAATATCAGGGACCTGGAGCAGTTTGCCAAAGAAGAATGGTCTAAAATTCCAGCAGAGCATTGTAAGAAACTCATTGATGGTTACTGGAAGCAGTTGATCGCAGTTATTTTGGCTAAGGTTGTGCAATCAAGTATTAGGCTGAGGGTGCCAATACTTTTGTCTGGCCCATTTTTGGAGTTTTATGTGAAATGATCAATGTTTTGCTTTTTGCTTCATTCTCTTTTGTGTTTTTTCATTGAAGACAAATTAAATGAAGATAATAATACCAAAGAATTTGTGATTGCAATCATTTTCAGGAAGAAACTGACTATTATCTGACAGAATTGCAGGGGTGTCAATACTTTTGGCCAACACTGTATATGTGAATCTAATGAAAATGTAGAGTCCCTATGGGTGGAGATAAGGGGAGGGGGAAAAAAATAATAAATGACTGGTAGGGGTTTGTTATGAGTCTCCAACAATAATGCAAGCAGCGGAGAATATCCTCATAAAACAAATAGATGAAGCACCAACTCAAGGAGAAGGCATGACTTTGGGGACTTCAGCTACCCTGAAATACATTGGGGAACAGAAACCTGCAGTTCCAGCAAAGGTAATAGGTTTTTGACAACCATGAGATACAATTACGTTTCACAACTGGCTCAGGACCCAACAAGAAGGGGGGCACTGTTAGACATTAATATTAACCAACTGGCCCGACCGCACATCAAATATACGGGTTGGGGTTTACTTGGGTAATAGTGATCACAAAATAATACATTTTCATGTATCCTTTAATAAGATGTGTAGTAGAGCGGCTACAAGGACACTAAACTTCAGGAATGCAAATTTCCAACGGTTGAGAGATGATCTTAGTGCAATAAACTAGGACGATGTCCTGAGACATAAAAGTACACAAAGCAAATGGGAGACGTTAATTAGCATCTTGAATAGGACCTGTGCACAATACCCTATGGGAATAAACAAGCTAGAAATAGGAGGAAACCACTATGGCTAAAAAGAGCTGTAAGGGGTGCAATAAGTGACAAAAAGAAAGCATTTAGAGGATTAAAGCAAGTAGGTAGTGATGAGGCATTGAATAAATACAAAAAATTAAATAAATTCTGTAAAAGCAAATCATGGCAGCAAAGATTGAGAAATGACTTTTTTTTCAACAGTATTTACACAAGTAAATCCCATGACAGACAACATGATCAGTGATAGCAAAAATTCTCCATTAAATGGCACCTGCTTAACCCAGCAGGAAGTACGGTACCGTCTAAAAATCACTAAAATTGATAAATCCCCAGGCCCAGATGGGATACACTCCAGAGTACTGCAGGAATTATGTACCACCATAGGGTCTGTACCTCAGGACTGGCGTATAGCAAATGTGGTGCACTTAGGCAGAGGAAATAACATGTGTAATTATGTGCCTAATTGTAAAACACTGGGCAAAACTATCTTTAAAAAAAGACCTGGGTGTATGGGTGAATGACAAATTCACACTTTGTGGCCAGTGTCAAGCAGCTGCTGCAAAGGCAAAATAAATAATGGGATGCATTAAAAGAGGCATAGATGCTCATGAGGAGAACATAATTTTACCTCTATACAAGTCACTAGTGCGACCACACTTAGAATACTGTGTACAATTCTGGTCTCCGGTGTATAAGAAAGACATATCTGACCTAGAACAAGTACAGAGAAGAGCAACCAAGGTTATTAGGGTACCGTCACACCTGGCGACGGCACCGCTGATTTCTTAGGCGACATAGGGGCGTGGCCTATTGACGCCGATATCGCCCCTGCGTCGCCTAATGTAAAGGGGCGAGGTCGGCGCTACATATCGCCTCATAGTGGTCGCCCGGTTTCACATCAGTGCTCTGAAACCAGGTGAGCACTCGGGGCGATGGGAGCCATTTAACAGGGGAATGGCTATCTGACAGGCGATGGGAGCCATAGACTCCCATGTTAAAGCTTCGCAGCTGGGGTTTGTAGACACGACAGCGGCGATGCCGCCTGTCAGATCGCCGTTGCGTCGCCGGAGGTGTCGCAGCATGTAAACATGCGACGGCGACACTGGTAGGGCGCCAAGAACGTGCACTCTCCCGCCCGTCGCCACCGACATCTCCGGCGACTTCATCTGGTGTGACGGGCCTCTTAGAGGACTGGGGAATTTGCAATACCAAGACAAGTTATTACTCTTGGGTTATTTAGTTTGGAAAAATGAAGGCTTACAGGTGATCTTATAATGTATAAATATATCAGGGGACAGTACAATGGCCTGTCTAATAATCTTTTTACTAGGCATGTGATGGGGACAAGGGGGCATCCTGTACATCTAGAGGAAAGAAGGTTTAATCATAATCACAGAAATTGATTCATTACTGAAAGAGCAGTGAGACTATGGAACTCTCTGGCACATGATGTTGTAATGAGTGAGTTATTACTAACATTTAAGAAGGGCCTGGATGCCTTTCTTGAAAAGTATAATATTACAGGTCATATATACTAGATTCCTTGATATGGCATTGATCCAGGGAACTAGTCTGATTGCCATAGGTGGAGTCAGGAAGGAATTTTTTTCCCCAATGTGGAGCTTAGTGTTTGCCACATAGGGCTTTTTTACTTTCCTCTGGATCAACATGTTAAGCTACAGGTTAAACTAGATCAGGGGTAGGGAACCTCAGGCCCAGGGCCGAATGCGGCCCTCAATGATTTTTTTGCGGCCCCATGGCAGATTCCTGGGGACTGCAGTGCTCAGGGTGGCAGACACATTTTGCCGACTGTCTACCCTTTAAATCCAGCTCTGCAGTGATCTCTTTGCCCCAACCTCGGCCTCCCCAGTAAGGTTTATGCTCCCAGCCTCTCCTATGATTTCTAGGGCTCTAACAAGCACTGATAAGCAGTTGAGAAGCAACATGACCAATATCACCCATGCCAAAGAGAAGCAGCCCTAGCCACCACAGTAGGGGTGAGTTAATTGTTTAACCAAATATAGCGGATAATTTTCAAGTTGATAGTTTTGTACGGCTCCCGAAGGCTTGTAGAAATATCCATATGGCCCTCAGCAGAAAAATGGTTCCCCGCCTCTGAACTAGATGGACTTAAAGTCTTCCTTTAACCTTAAAAACTATTTTCTTATGTTAGATGAGCAAACTTTCCCCAAACATATTCACTAATTTCAAACTCGGCAAGAACATGGCAGATTCGGTGTGGTGATTGGAAAACCGAACACTTTCCCTATGTTCAGGAAAAAGTTTTAAAAGTAAAATGGCTCTGAATCTTTACCTGTTTATTTGAGGCCAAAACGCTCGCTGGAAAACCCATTGGCTGGGGACTACATCTAAACTATGGTTAGGAGTATCTCCAGCTATGGGTCTACCGGCTTGTGTTAAGCTGTAGAACTTTTGGGAATTTTTTAAAAAAATGTTAAGCTTCCTGGAGTTTACATGTGTTTGACACCTGCAGCATCTCAATTCTGGAAACAGTGCCAGGAGATGTGGCAGCAATTGGGAAGTTCAGGAAGCTTGCAATGCAATAGTATAGCCATTCAAAGTTGAATCCGCTGCTATGTAGTTGGGGTTTATCCAGGTTAGGTATAGCACTGAGGCCTGGAATGAGTGGGGGGGGGGGAGCAGGGGAGAGTGTATACTCCTCACCTTCTTTTTGGAGCATTCAGCTCCTGAGTGCTCTCTGCAGCCAGGTCGGTGCTGTACACCTGTAATAAGGCTATGTAATCAACAGAGCTATGCTACCTGGGAGACTCTGGAGTTTGGAGCAATGTGCTGCTTTCACAAAGCATTGCTTGGGAGGAAACAAAAAAAAAAAAAAGCAAGTTTGTCAGCTTGCAGATTATTCTATGGAGAAGGGGGCAGAGAAGCCTTTCACGTGTTTAAGCTTCCTTGGACTCTCCCAGCAGCCGCAGCCAAGGCAGTCTATACTACAGAGGTAACTGTCATTAATATCTACTCAGGTATTTGAGACTGGAAATATTTTTGTCTCTGCCATCTCAGTTAGATCCGTCTCCATATGGTATAAAATCCGATCTCCGCTGGCTGTGGCTCCAGAAGGTGGATCTCAGCTCATGCTCAGTTTGGGACCCCGCAAATGCGCGCATGGGCTAGGGCATTAAGCACCTGTCTAGTCCCTGCACAATGTCGCACTACACGTGTCTGATAAACACACTAGTCCAGTGGCTGAATTTCTCTACTACGCGGAGATATCCATTAAGCTTATTGAAGCCGTACAGGGTGGACTATGGCTGACTTGCACACTGGTTCAGTGTCCAGCAGTGTTGCATGACCGTGCTGAAGTTAAATCAAATTCCATGATGAGCACCTATGTGGCTCAGTGGTAGCACTGCTGCTTTACAAGATTCCAGTAGTGTCCCAGCAATTCCTTGTTTACCTTTTTCACCTCTCTCTTTGCGCTTTTTTGTGTGCTTTTTTGCGCACACTTTTTAAGAAATCGCAATATGTGTGCTTCTGCCGGCAAAGTGAATGTGAAAATGTCTAAAAAATACTAATTTGCACTTCACTAAGGAAGTGGAGAAACTCCAATGCCACATTTAAGCAGCTTCTCAAAGTCATAATCACTTTCCAACAAGCTTTTAATATGACTAAAGGTGCTTTCACACTAGCGTTTATTTGAAATCGCGGCAGATGCGGAGAAAAAACCGCATCTGCCGCGATTACCGCATACCAGCTGCACTTGCGGCACGGTTGCGGCATGGTTGCGGCTTTTTTCGCGGCTGCACCTGCCGCAAGTGCCAAAACCGCACTTGCCGCACCTGCCGCAAGCCCGCCTATACATTGTATGGGGCTTGCCGCAACCGTGCTGCAACCGTGCCGCAAGTGCAGCCGGTATGCGCTAATCGCGGCAGATGCGTTTTTTTCACCGCATCTGCCGCGATTTGAAAAAAACGCTGATGTGAAAGGGGCCTAAGGGATTTGTGCCAGATCAGAACCCCAAACTACAGACGCTGTGTTTCGGGGTAACTGCCCCTCATCAGTGTAGTGTGTGGGATATTCTGATCTGGCTGTGTGAGTGGGCTAAGACAAGGTCTGGGAACTTGCTATCTACCTTATGGAGACAGCTAAGTAGGTGAGGAGATTGTCGCCACTTCCCTCCTCTCATATATATGCAAATTTGCACTTCACTAAGGAAGTGGAGAAACTCCAGTGCCACATATAACGGAGCTGCTGCACCACCTGTTCCCGCAGATCCGACACATCCTGGGACAAAGTCTGCTTAAACTGGATGAACGCAGCTGTAATGGATCCAAGGCAAAAAAGTATACGGGCTGGTGATTGTCATACTTGGACAAGGGAATGTCCGACTACAATGCGTGACAGTGAGCACGGACCTACAATGTCCGGCAAACAATGGAAAACAATAGTCAGGGAAACACCAGAGGAATAAATACAGAGGATGGCCCTGCTTATAGGGAACTGGGGGGATAGGTGACCTGCACTCACCTGCAGCTGTGCCCTGATCACCCTACCGTCCCTATACAAGTTATTTCAACTTGTCGCTGAGCAAGATACTTAGGCCTTCCGCTGGCCCTGATGTTAGCCCTTATAGGGAATGGCCAGTGTGAGCGCTAGTCCCATCCACTACAAATTAAAGAGACAAGAGCGAAGAGGAGACAATCAGGGAACAACAAGGCAGCAACTTCATGTTTGCTGTCACTTCTCCAGACAGCAGACGGCTTGGCAACAAGAGGTTCTCCAGAGTGCTCCCTTCATCTCAGGAGCTTTGGCCTGAATGAATTCAATCACCAGCAGAGCATGCTGGGACTATGGAATATATAAAGGCGAAGGAGAAATTGCAGAATGGCCACTTCTGAACAAGACTTAACTATCTTGCAGGCAGCAGACTAACATTAACTCCACAAGTACCAAAGGAAAAAAGCCTACGTTTAATATGAAGTCTCAATATAGACATGAGACAGAGGGCCCAAACCTGTCACAAGTCTCCAAGGTAAGAGAGACCATCGTGACAGGTAAATTCGCTCTGCCCTAAATGAGTCTCAGTCTAGGACTGGGCGTCGCCTCCTGAGCTAGATGTGGCAAAAAGGACCATAGCTCTGCAGACAGGGAAATCTGCCTCGCAGCAAGAGTTCACTGGTTCTAGGAGTGTATGAGCCTGGGTCAGTTCTGGAAAGTTCCCTCCAGCAGAACCCAATCCTAGGACTAGTTCAGTGTCAGTGCCCTTACAGATGATATAGCTCAAATATACAGGTTGGGGGTCACTTGGGTAATAGTGATCACAAAATAATAAGTTTTCAAGTATCCTTTAATAAGATGTGTAGTAGAGGGGCTACAAGGACACTAAATTTCAGGAAGGCAAATTTCCAACGGTTGAGAGATAATCTTAGTGCAATAAACTGGGACGATATCCTGAGACATAAAGTACACAAAGCAAATGGGAGACGTTTATTAGCATCCTGAATAGGGCCTGTGCACAATATATACCATATGGGAATAACATGCGAGAAATAGGAGAAAACCACTATGGCTAAATAAGCTATAAGGGGCGCAATAAGTGACAAAAAGAAAGCATTTAGGGAATTAAAGCAAGTAGGTAGTTATGAGGCATGAATAATACAGAAAATTAAATAACATCTGTAAAAAGCAATCAAAGCAGCAAAGATTGAGACTGAGAGACTCATTGCCAGAGAAGTAAAAAAAATCCCAAAATATTTTTTGACTACATAGTAAGAAACTAAAAATGATTGTGTGACCCCTTAAAAATAGTCTGGGTGAAATGGTGGTTGAGGATGAGGAAAAAGTCAATATAATAAATTACTTTTTTTCAACAGTATTTACACAAGTAAATCCCATGACAGACAAGATGATCACTGATAACAAAAATTCTCCATTAAATGTCACCTGCTTAACCCAGCAGGAAGTATGGCACTGCCTAAAAATCACTAAAATTGACAAATCCCCAGGCCTGGATGGGATACACCCCATAGTACTGCAGGAATTAAGTACCATCATAGATAGACCATTATTTTTAATATTGAAAAATTCCATAACAACAGGGTCTGTACCACAGGACTGGCGTATAGCAAATGTGGTGCCAATATTCAAAAAGGGGACAAAAACTGAACTTGGAAATTATAGGCCAGTAAACTTAACCTCTACTGTGGGTAAAATCCTATTGGGTTTTCTAAGAGTTGCTATACTGGAGTATCTGAAGAAAAATAACCTCATGACCCAATATCAATATGGGTTTACGAGGGACTGTTCCTGTCAAACTAATCTGATAAGCTTTTATGAAGAAGATGTTGACTGGACCAAAGAAATGCAGTGGGCGTGGTGTATATGGACTTTTCATAAATCTGTGTCAGTGTTTGAGAACTCAGTCTGATGGTTTGGAGGCCAACCACCCTTGCTGAGAACCAAAAGGTTTTCCGAACCATGTGTTGGTTATGCAAGCTCACTCTAGGAGTGAAGCAACCAACAAGGCCGTACGCACATTTAAGAAGGGTCCACCCTTGCTGAAAACCAAGGGTTTTGTTAAAACAGGATGTTGGTTACACTAGCTCACTCTAGGAGTGAAGCAACCAACAGTACCTATGTATATACAAAGATAATCTTTTTTCTTGGTGCATTGAGATTAACACTGAAAATCCTTCCATCCCACATATCTTGGAGTTCTTACAGGTTGATTTTGACAGAGGATTTAAGCTTACTGGCATCAGAGTTACTGAGTCGCAGAAGAACAAGGATTATCTGAAGTCCATTTCTAGGTTCAGACCTTGAATCTCATACGGTTAGCCAGTGGGTCTCTTATTACTCAGACTCAGATGGAGGCCCTTTGAACCCCTGAACTTTGGAGTGGAGGTTCCTAACTCTTAAAGGGAAGGTGCTGCATTTTTTTTGTATTAAAAATAATTGTTTATATAAACAATTATTATTAATACAAAATTATTTTTTTTACTTCAATACTTTTTTTTTTTTTACTATTTTTGCAGCCACTGGGGGCTGTCATTTTTCTTTGCAGGAGTGTAAGAGTCGGTGGAAAACACTTAGGGTACCGTCACACGTGGCGATCTCCCGGGCGATGCCATAGGCGACGCTCGGGCGTGGTCTGTCGCCGGCGATACCGCCAATGCGTCGCCTAATGTAAATGGGCGACGGCGACACGTCTGAGTGGTCGCCTGGTTTCACAACAGTGCTGTGAACCCAGGCGACCATTTTTGGGCGATGTGTGCTGATCGCCCTGTGTAACATCTCATGAGCGATGTGAAAGGCGACAGCACACATCGCCTATACCATTCCTGTAGGCGTTTCAGGGTGTATTTACTACCTCTGGCGGTCTGCGTGGATTGGTGGCAGCTCGAGCGTTACGATTGGTTGTCTTGTTACTCGGCGCCATATTTGATGATGTGTGTGTCCAAAGGTGTATTATCCAGGAGCGTACATACTGTACAGTAGCGCATTAATGTCACCTCTGTGTTTGCGGCTGTGTTCAAAAGTGCAGAGAGATGTGCCACAAATGTGTGCTTTAACCGAAACACAAATGTCATTACATCCCAACTTAAGGCTACGTTCACACATTGCGTATTTTGCTCCTTCTCTGCGTTTTTTGCTGCGTTTTCTGTATTTACCTGCGTTTTTTGCTGCGTTTATTACGCGCGCTTTTTGCAGTGAAAACGCAATTCTGGATGAGCAGCCCAGCCAAACCTATGGGTTTTGACACAATCCATTCACACACTGCGTATTTGTGCTTTTTTTCACGCGCGCATTTTCACTGCAAAAAGGCGCGCGTAAAAAGAATCACCATGTCAATTCTTTCTGCAGTTTTTCTCTGCGTTTTTCCATTGCCCACATGATAAATGGGCTCTAAAAAAGCGCAGAGAAAAATGCAGAAAAAAACGCAGTGTGTGAACGTAGCCTTAGTCTGCATGGAGAAGGAAATGATAGGTGTCTATACATCCCATAACTGCAAACACACAAATATCTGTGCACACACATACTTTCAAGGCTGCAATATTATCCAGACCAAGAAAGCAAGAGTGATTTTATTAGACAACGCAGTAGCACAACACACTTAACAAAAGCGCTGTACACGAAAACGTCACACGAGCATCGTGCTTTGCCTTCTTGGCAACGCCAATGCGTATAGCAATAATCCGCGACACATCACACGAGAGTTGTCTAAACTACTTGAACAGCATGTCCACTCTGAGCTGTCCTCTCACCTCTCCTCCTGCTCCCTCTTTGACCGCCTGCAATCTGGCTTCCGACCCCTCCACTCCACTGAAACAGCCCTGATCAAAGTCACAAATGACCTACTGACTGCCAAAAGCAAGCGCCACTACTCTGTTCTCCTCCTCCTCGACCTGTCAGCCGCCTTCGACACTGTTGACCACTCCCTTCTACTACAGATCCTGGAATCTCTTGGCATCACGGACCTTGCCCTCTCTTGGATCTCCTCATACTTAACGGACCGCACCTTCAGCGTCGCCCACTCCCACACATCCTCCTCGCCCTACCCCCTATCTGTCGGGGTCCCTCAGGGCTCGGTTCTTGGACCATTACTGCTCTACACTTTCGGTCTAGGGCAACTCATTGAGTCCCATGGCCTCCAATATCACCTCTACGCCGACGACACCCAAATCTACCTGTCTGGTCCTGACATCGCCTCCCTTCTATCCAAAATTCCACACTGCCTGTCCGCCATCTCATCCTTCTTCTCTGCTCGCTTCCTTAAGCTGAACATGGACAAAACCGAGTTCATAGTCTTCCCCCCAAGACGCTCCCCCTCACTACCTGACCTATCCATCGTTGTCAACGACTGCTCTCTCTCTCCAGTCCCCCATGCCAAGTGCCTCGGGGTTATCCTTGACTCTTCCCTCTCCTTCAAGCCCCACATCCAGGCCCTCGCCACCTCCTGCCGACTCCAGCTCAAAAACATCTATAGGATTCGCACTTTCCTTGATCACGACACTGCTAAAACCCTTATTCACGCTCTCATCATCTCCCGCCTCGATTACTGCAACCTCCTGCTCACCGGCCTCCCTAATACCTCCCTTGCACCTCTCCAATCTATCTTGAACTCCGCTGCCCGCCTAATCCATCTGTCTCCCCGCTACTCCCCTGTCTCCCCCCTCTGCCAAGCCCTTCATTGGCTCCCTGCTTCCCAGAGATCCCGGTTTAAAATATTAACCATGACATACAAAGCCATTCACAACCGGTCCCCTCCATACATCTCTGACATGGTTACCTTACCGTTACCTACCCTCACGCAACCTGCGATCCTCCCAAGAGCTTCTCCTCTACTCCCCCCTCATCTCCTCTTCGCACAACCGCATACAGGATTTCTCCCGTGCTTCACCCAAACTCTGGAACTCACTGCCCCAACACATCAGACATTCTCCTACCCTGGGAACCTTCAAAAGAAGCCTGAAGACCCACCTGTTCCACCAAGCCTACCACCTGCAATAAGACCCGGTCCACCACACCGCCTCATGACTGGAATTTCCCCCTCCTACTGTATCCCCACCCGCCCCTCGTAGACTGTGAGCCTTTGTGGACAGGATTTCTCCCTCTTGTTTCTGTACAACTGAATTGTCAACATTTATTGTTACTTGTATTGCTGCTATGTTACTTGTCCTAGTCTGCCCTTTTTAACATGTAAAGCGCCATCTATTATATAATTGCCGTAGCGACTTCCGTCGGAGCGGCGCTGCTTCCGGTGGCTTGGTTAGCGAGTCCGAGCTGCTTCTCCTGGACTCTCCCCGTGGCCGCGTAGCGGCCAAGGCGACTCACGAAGCAATGCCCGCAAAGCGGGCATTGCGAGTCGTTGCAGCCTAGCGAAGCAATGCCCGCGAAGCGGGCATTGCGAGTCGCTACACCGCTAACCAAGCCACCGAAGCCGAAGCCCATACTCCTGTAGTGTACACCGCTATAGTATACTACAGTCCCATGACCATAAGCGCCATGGGACTGTAGTATACCATCGCGCTGTACACTACAGACCCCTGCCGCTCTAAGCCACTACGCGTACACTAACCAAGCCACACAACCCCAAGCCCCTACCCACTGCCGCCCTAACCCCTAAGCCACTACCCGACGCCGAAGCCCCTACCCCCTGCCGCACTACCCCGCCGCACCCACTACCCTCTGCCGGAAGCCACTACCCCCTGCCGCCCTAACCCCTAAGCCACTACCCCGCCGCCGAAGCCCCTAGCCCCTACCCCCTGCCGCACTACCCCGCCGCACCCACTACCTCTGCCGGAAGCCACTACCCCCTGCCGCCCTAACCCCTAAGCCGCTACCCCGCCGCCGAAGCCCCTACCCCCTGCCGCACTACCCCGCCGCACCCACTACCCTCTGCCGCAAGCCCCTACCCCCTGCCGCCCTAACCCCTAAGCCACTAACCCCTAAGCCACTACCCCGCCGCCGAAGCCCTACCCCCTGCCGCCGTAAGCCACTAGCCCGCATCCGCACCTAAACCCCTGCCGCCGCAAGCCCCTAACCCGCACCTAATCCCCTACCCCTACCCCCTAAACCGCACCTAAACCCCTACCGCCCTAAGCCCCTACCCCCTAAGCCGCACCTAACCCCCTACTCCCTGCCGCCGTAAGCCACTACCCCGCATCCGCAAATAAACCCCTGCCGCCGCAAGCCCCTAACCCCTAAGCCGCACCTAACCCCTAAGCTGCACATAATCCCCTACCCCTACCCCCTAAACCGCACCTAAACCCCTGCCGCCCTAAGCCCCTACCCCCTAAGCCGCACCTAACCCCCTACCCCCTGCCGCCCTAAGCCACTACGCCGCATCCGCACCTAAACTCCTGCCGCCGCAAGCCCCTACCCTTAAGCCGCACCTAATCCCCTACCTCTACCCCCTAAGCCGCACCTAACCCCCTACCCCCCTAAGCCACTACCCCACATCCGCACCTAAACCCCTGCCGCCGCAAGCCCCTAACCCCTAAGCTGCACCTAATCCCCTACCCCTACCCCCTAAGCCGCACCTAAACCCCTGCAGCCCTAAGCCCCTACCCCCTAAGCCGCACCTAACCCCCTACCCCCCTAAGCCACTACCCCGCATCCGCACCTAAACCCCTGCCGCCGCAAGCCCCTAACCCCTAAGCTGCACCTAATCCCCTACCCCTACCCCCTAAGCCGCACCTAAACCCCTGCCGCCCTAAGCCCTACCCCCTAAGCCCCTACCCTCTAAGCCTCGCCGCTTTCCCTAACACCTAAGGCCCTACCCGTCCCCTAACGTCCCCGTCGATCACTTACATGCCTTCAAGTCATCTGATCGTCCGTCCGGCCAGGCGTCCTCTTCCTCCGGTCCCGGGGGTCTTCTCTCTTCTTTCCGCCTCTTCGTCCGTCCCCGGGGATCTTCTGTCTTCTTTCCGCCAACTTCCAGCTCCGACGTCCTCTTCAACTAACATTAAGATACAATGGACGATCAATCCGCCATTGTATCTCAATGAAATGTGAAGGGCTCTTCTGATTGGTCGCTGACCTCAGCCAATCAGAAGAGCCCGTCATTCAGTTCTCATTCAGGTCCGTCTTTTTTCCCATTGACATACATTAGCGGTGTGTCGGCGATTTTATGGCCGGCCACCTGGTTCTATTTGTCGGCCCTAAAATCGCGGACACACCGCTAATGCATGTCTATGGGCAAGTCAGCTCGAATTCTGATTGGTCGCCGTTCAATCCGAAATCGGGCTGACTGCCCATAGAGATGCATTAGCGGTGTGTCCGCGATTTTAGGGCCGACAAATAGAACCAGGTGGTCGGCCATAAAATCGCCGACACACCGCTAATGCATTTCAATGGGAAAAAACAAAGGCGGACCTCAATGAGAACTGCGTCTCAGCCTAAATAATAAATTAAATAATAAAAAAAATAATTAAAAAAGAATTAAAAAATAATAAAAAAAAATAATTAAAAATAATAAAAAATTCAATAAAAATAATAATAAAAAAATAAAATATATGCTAATAAGATCAGCCCTTTGCGGACCTGAATGAGAACTGCGTCTCAGCCTAAATAATAAATTAAATAATAAAAAAAATAATTAAAAAAGAATTAAAAAATAATAAAAAAAAATAATTAAAAATAATAAACAATTCAATAAAAATAATAATAAAAAAATAAAATATATGCTAATAAGATCAGCCCTTTGCGGACCTGAATGAGAACTGCGTCTCAGCCTAAATAATAAATTAAATAATAAAAAAAATAATTAAAAAAGAATTAAAAAATAATAAAAAAAAATAATTAAAAATAATAAAAAATTCAATAAAAATAATAATAAAAAAATAAAATATATGCTAATAAGATCAGCCCTTTGCGGACCTGAATGAGAACTGCGTCTCAGCCTAAATAATAAATTAAATAATAAAAAAAATAATTAAAAAAGAATTAAAAAATAATAAAAAAAAATAATTAAAAATAATAAAAAATTCAATAAAAATAATAATAAAAAAATAAAATATATGCTAATAAGATCAGCCCTTTGCGGACCTGAATGAGAACTGCGTCTCAGCCTAAATAATAAATTAAATAATAAAAAAAATAATTAAAAAAGAATTAAAAAATAATAAAAAAAAATAATTAAAAATAATAAAAAATTCAATAAAAATAATAATAAAAAAATAAAATATATGCTAATAAGATCAGCCCTTTGCGGACCTGAATGAGAACTGCGTCTCAGCCTAAATAATAAATTAAATAATAAAAAAAATAATTAAAAAAGAATTAAAAAATAATAAAAAAAAATAATTAAAAATAATAAAAAATTCAATAAAAATAATAATAAAAAAATAAAATATATGCTAATAAGATCAGCCCTTTGCGGACCTGAATGAGAACTGCGTCTCAGCCTAAATAATAAATTAAATAATAAAAAAAATAATTAAAAAAGAATTAAAAAATAATAAAAAAAAATAATTAAAAATAATAAAAAATTCAATAAAAATAATAATAAAAAAATAAAATATATGCTAATAAGATCAGCCCTTTGCGGACCTGAATGAGAACTGCCTCTCAGCCTAAATAATAAATTAAATAATAAAAAAAATAATTAAAAAAGAATTAAAAAATAATAAAAAAATTAATTAAAAATAATAAAAAATTCAATAAAAATAATAATAAAAAAATAAAATATATGCTAATAAGATCAGCCCTTTAGCGCACCTGAATGACAACTGCCTCTCAGCCTAAATAATAAATTTAATAATACAAAAATAATTAATAAATAATTAAAAAATTATAAAAAAATAAATAAAACATAATTAAAAAATAAATAACAAATAATAAATAATAATTTAAAAAAAAATGCTAATAATAATATTACTGCTAATGATAATGCTATTAATGCTAATAATTATGTTATTAATGCTATTATTAATGCTAATAATCCTATTATTAATTCTATTAATGCTAATAATAATGCTATTAATGCTATTAATAATGTTATTAATGCTATTATTAATGCTAATAATCCTATTATTAATGCTATTTATGCTAATAATAATGATATTAATGCTATTAATAATGTTATTAATGCTATTAATAATGCTAATAATGCTATTATTAATGCTATTAATGCTAATAATAATGCTATTAATGCTATTAATAATGTTATTAATGCTATTAATAATGCTAATAATGCTATTATTAATGCTATTAATGCTAATAATAATCCTATTAATGCTATTAATAATGCTATTCATGCTATTAATAATACTATTAATGCTATTAATGCTAATAATAATGCTATTAATGCTATTAATAATGTTATTAATGCTATTATTAATGCTAATAATGCTATTATTAATTCTATTAATTTTAATAATAATGCTATTAATACTATTAATAATGTTATTAATGCTATTAATAATGCTAATAATCCTATTATTAATGCTATTTATGCTAATAATAATGCTATTAATGCTATTAATAATGTTATTAATGCTATTAATAATGCTAATAATGCTATTATTAATGCTATTAATGCTAATAATAATGCTATTAATGCTATTAATAATGTTATTAATGCTATTATTAATGCTAATAATGCTATTATTAATTCTATTAATGCTAATAATAATGCTATTAATGCTATTAATAATGTTATTAATGCTATTATTAATGCTAATAATGCTATTATTAATGCTATTAATGTCAATATTTATCCTATTAATGGTATTATTAATGCTATTAATGCTAATAATAATGCTATTAATGCTATTAATGCTAATAATAATGCTATTAATGCTATTAATAATGTTATTAATGCTATTATTAATGCTAATAATGCTATTATTAATGCTATTTATGCTAATAATTATGCTATTAATGCTATTAATAATGCTATTAATGCTATTAATAATGCTATTAATCCTATTATTTATGCTATTAATGCTATTAATCCTATTATTTATGCTATTAATGCTATTAATGCTAATATTTATCCTATTAATGGTATTATTAATGCTATTAATGCTAATAATAATGCTATTAATGCTATTAATAATGCTATTCATGCTATTAATAATACTATTAATGCTATTATTAATGCTAATTATGCTATTATTAATTCTATTAATGCTAATAATAATGCTATTAATGCTATTAATAATGTTATTAATGCTATTATTAATGCTAATAATCCTATTATTAATGCTATTTATGCTAATTATAATGCTATTAATGCTATTAATAATGCTATTAATGCTATTAATAATGCTATTAATCCTATTATTTATGCTATTAATGCTATTAATGCTAATATTTATCCTATTAATGGTATTATTAATGCTGTTAATGCTAATTATAATGCTATTAATGCTATTAATGGTAATAATAATGCTATTAATGCTATTAATAATGTTATTAATGCTATTATTAATGCTAATAATGCTATTTATGCTAATAATAATGCTATTAATGCTATTAATAATGCTATTAATGCTCTTATTTATGCTATTAATGCTATTAATGCTAATATTTATCCTATTAATGGTATTATTAATGCTATTAATGCTAATAATAATGCTATTAATGCTATTAATGCTAATAATAATGCTATTAATGCTATTAATAATGTTATTAATGCTATTATTAATGCTAATAATGCTATTATTAATCCTATTAATGCTAATAATAATGCTATTAATGCTATTAATAATGTTATTAATGCTATTAATAATGTTATTAATGCTATTATTAATACTAATAATGCTATTATTAATGCTATTAATGCTAATAATAATGCTATTAATGCTATTAATAATGCTATTAATGCTATTAATTATGCTATTAATGCTAATATTTATCCTATTAATGCTATTAATGCTAATAATAATTCTATTAATGCTAATAATAATGCTATTAATGCTATTAATGCTATTAATTATGCTATTAATGCTATTAATGCTAATAATAATGCTATTAATTCTATTAATAATGCTATTAATGCTATTAATACTGTTATTAATGCTATTATTAATGCTAATAATGTTATTATTAATGCTATTAATGCTAATAATAATGCTATTAATGCTATTAATAATGTTATTAATGCTATTATTAATGCTAATAATGCTATTATTAATGCTATTAATGCTAATAATAATGCTATCAATGCTATTAATAATGTTATTAATGCTATTATTAATGCTAATAATGCTATTAATAATGCTATTAATGCTAATAATAATGCTATTAATGCTATTAATACTGTTATTAATGCTCATAATACTGCTAATAATGCTATTAATACTGCTATTACTGCTAATAATAATGCTATGGCTTATATTATTGCTATTGATGATGCGATTATTATTTAAAAAACTTTAAAAAAACAATAAACATATTTTAGATACCCGATGCATTTGCATCAGGCTAACAGCTATAACTACTATAATCAAATTAATGCACGCTCTAGAATCCCGATGCATTTGCATCGGGCTCACAGCTAGTGGAATATAATTGCGCTATATAAATTAATAATAATAATAATAATAATAAAGCACCGAGCCATTTACATGTAACGACACATTAAAATAATGACCAATCACACGTCCTCAAGGCGTCACACAACATTATGTTAATGCCTATCTCCGAGATGCGGCTCAAATTTACGCCAACATCGCTAATATGGTGGCTCTGTGTGTCGCAGAAGCGGCGACCAGTGATTTGATCGCCCCTGGGCCTTGGGCGACGCTCAGGCAATTTCCAGTCGGGTTGTCGCCCGAGCGTCGCCTAAGTTGTCGCCCCGTGTAAATGAGCGACGGCGACCTCAGGCGACACGCAAATGCGTGCACGTGCGTCGCCTATGGCATCGCCCGGGAGATCGCCACGTGTGACGGTACCCTTACACTTCTGCAAATATGGCAATATAGGGAACAGCTGTCAGCTGACAACCTTATACTTTACATTGGGCTGCCATCATGCTGTGTTCTGGGCACGCCCCTGGGTTGTGGGAGGAGACTGGCTCCATCTTTGTGGAACACACTGTCTGCTGTGAGCTCCACACTTTCCCTCTATAACCACTCAGCTCAGCATAAGCCACACGATTATAGAAGGAGACCAAAGACGGGAGGTGGCAGGGAGAGAGAAGCAGAGCGGCCATCGGAGGTCCGGGGTCAGGTAAGTATGGGCGGGAAGTGTTGATTAGCGATGCTATCACCTCTCCCCACCAGCTGCATTGTTCAGAGCACAGGAGTGTGATCATCACACACTGTGCTTTCAACAGGGGAGGTGGGCAACGGCACGCAAGGGGACAGAGTATGGGGTGGGATATGTGGGGGGGCAGAGAGTATGGGGTGAGGTATGTGGGGGCAGAGAGTATGGGGTAAGCTATGTGGGGGGCAGAGAGTATGGGGTGAGACATGTGGGGGGCAGAGAGTATGGGGTGAGACGTGAGGGCAGAGAGTATGGGGTGAGACGTGGGGGGCAGAGAGTATGGGTGAGATATGTGGGGGGCAGAGAGTATGGGGTGAGATATGTGGGGGCAGAGAGTATGGGGTGAGACAAGTGGGGGGCAGAGAGTATGGAGTGAGACATGTGGGGGCAGAGAGTATGGGGTGAGATGTGGGGGCAGAGAGAGTATGGGGTGAGACATGTGGGGGGCAGAGAGTATGAGGTGAGACATGTGAAGGGCAGAGAGTATGGGGTGATACATGTGGGGGCAGAGAGTATGGGGTGATACATGTGGGGGTAGAGTATGGGGTGAGACATGTGGGGGCAGAGTATGGGGTGAGACATGTGGGGCAGAGAGTATGGGGTGAGATGTGGGGGCAGAGAGTATGGGGTGAGATATGTGGGGGCAGAGAGTATGGGGTGAGACATTTGGGGGTAGAGAGTATGAGGTGAGACGTGGGGGGGCAGAGTATGGGGTGAGACATGGGGTGCAGAGAGTATGGGGTGAGATATGTGGGGGGCAGAGAGTATGGGGTGAGATGTGGGGTGCAGAGAGTATGGGGTGAGACATGTAGGGGGGCAGAGAGTATGGTGTGAGACTTGGGTGGCAGAGAGTATGAGGTGTGATGTGGGGCGCAGAGTATGGGGTGAGATATGTGGGGGGCAGAGAGTATGGGGTGAGACATGGGGGGAGTATAAAGGGTGAGACACAGGGGCACAGAGCATATGGGGTGAGATGCGGGGGAAAGTATATGTTGTGAGGCACCCTGGGGAAAAGACAGAACGCAGGGGGGAGAGCATTCCATGGGGAGAGAGGAGTGCATAGGAGAGAGAGCGCCCATGGGGAGAGCAACCCATGGGGAGAGAGGAGTACATAGGAGGGAGAACGACCAGGGGGAGAGCGACCCATGGGGAGAAAGGAGTGCATAGGTGGGAGAGTGCCCAGGGGGACAGCGACCCATGGGGAGAGTGCCCAGTGGGAGAGCAACCCATGGGGAGGGAGGAGTGCATAGGAGAGCGCCCCGGGAGAGAAACAGAATGCAGAGGTGAGATTGAAATATTGGGAGAGAGGAGTGCATAGGAGGGAGAGCGGCACATGGGGAGAAAGGCATGCAGGGGGAAGAGGATTGAATAGGAGGGAGAGCGACCAGGTGGCACAGGGGGGATAGAGAGCACGCATGAGGAGAAAGACCAGGCACAGCGGGGTAGAGAGCACATATGGGGAGAGCAACACACACAGGGGTATGGGGAGTGCATGTGGGGGGAGAGACGCATGCAGGGGGATGGAGAGTGCATATGGGGAGAGAGACACATGCAGGTGGATGGAGAGTGCATATGGTGATAGAGACACACACAGGGGAGGGAGAGTGCATATGGGTAGAGAGACACACACAGGGGAGGGAGAGTGCATATGGGGAGAGACACACCCAGGGGGGGATGGAGAGTGCATATGGGGAAAGAAGGTAAAAAAACTATAAGCGGTCTAATTGGAGGCGCTCAGGCACAAAGGCAGCAGGCACTGGGATGTTTTTTCAACAGACCTTTATTCAGGCTCCCCTCCTACTCCACAACATGCTTCGATAGATTCTCTATCTTCCTCAGGTGGTCATATGGGGAAAGAGACACGCAGGGGGATGGAGAGTGCATATGGGGAGAGAGATATGCAGGGGGATGGAGGTTGCATATGGGGAGAGACGCACGCAGGGGGGTGGAGGGTGCATATGGGGAGAGAGACACGCAGAGGGATGGAGAGTGCATGTGGGGAGAGAGAGAGACACGCAGGGGGATGAAGAGTGCATATGAGGAGAGAGACTAGGGGGAGAGTGCTTATGGGGGAAGAGACCAGAGGGAAAGTGCATATGGGGTAAGAGACCAGGCACAGCAGGGTAGAGAGCACACAACGAGAGAGACACCAGGCACAGGGGGATGAAGACAGCACAAATGGGGAGAAAGACAGTCACCTCTAGAGCTGCAGTCACTATACTGCTACTACATCGTGTCTTATCCTCCAGTTACCTCTAGAGCTGTAGTCACTGTTCTGTTGTTACATGTCACTGCTACCTAATCCATAACATAAGATGTCATATGACTGGCAACCCTTTACGTTTGCATTAATAATGAAAATAGAAATTAATAAATAAAACTGAAACAACATTAAAATACAGTATATACAAAATAGTAACTACACAAGGACAATATTCAGTCCAGGCCTGGGCCGCAGGCTGACGCTCTAATATCAGACCTCAGTGGCCTCTCTGTACTATATACTCCTGTATATCCAGGCCTGGGCCGCAGAGCTAACGCTCTAAGGCTAAGTTCACACCCTGCATATTTTGGGAATTATGAGCATGCAAAGATCGGATACATTTTGCGCAAAAAACACATCCCATTTCGTAGATTCCGCTTTTTCAGTTACACTTTTTTTTAAGCCCAGTCTACAATGTGGAAGAGCATATCAAAAAAGTGCGAAAAGAATTGACACGGTCATTCTTTTTGAGAATCCGCTTTTCAGTGACTGCGCATCCTCAACAATACAGATCATGTGAATGCAATTTCTTGAAATGCATTGCCTTTGCTCGGAAGCAAAATGGGACTGCATTTGTGGATCCTTAAAAAAACGCTGCATATTTCCCTAAATGCGCAGGGTGTGAATGTAGACTAATATCAGATCTCAGTGTCTGCTCTGTACTGTATATCCAGGCCTGGGCCGCAGAGCTGACACTCTTATATCAGACCTTGCTGCATAAGGGTCTGCATGTAGTTGTGTGTTGGTATCACTTTGTGTCTGCAACAAAATGGCTCCAATCTGTGAGTGACCCTAAACTTCATTGTATTTTATCCTTTTGTAAACACCTAGAAGAGGTGGGGGAGGAAACATCACACACGGAGCAGATCCAGCCCACTTTTCAGCAGTTGTAATGCATGAAAGCTGTACACTCGGATTTCATGTCAAATTTCAGCAGCTGCTCCCCCTAGTGTTTCAAAGTGGAACATATCAAACTTTTAAAATTATTTTTCATATTTTACTTCATTAAAAAAAATGATAATATTGGAAAAACAAATCAAATCATTAATACTTTACATTTTTGCAATTGTTGAAAAAAATATTTTTTGATGGCACCTTCCCTTTAACCCCTTCACCCCCGAGCCTATTTTGACCCTAATGACCAGGCCATTTTTGGCAATTCTGACCAGTGTACCTTTCTGAGGTAATATCTCTGGAACGCTTCAACGGATCCTAGCGATTCTGAGATTTTTTTTTCGTGACATATTGGGCTTCATGTTAGTATTAAATTTAGGTTGATAATTTTTGTGATTATTTGGGAAAAAATTAAAAATTTGGTAAAATGTTTGAAAATTTTGCAATTTTCAAATTATGAATTTTTATTCTGCTAAACCAGAGAGGTATCTGACACAAAATAGCTAATAAATAACATTTCCATATGTCTACCTTACATCAGCACAATTTTGGAAAAAAAAATTTTTTTTGTTCGGACGTTATAAGGGTTCAAAGTTCATCAGCAATTTTTCATTTTTCCAGCAAAATTTACAAAACCATTTTTTTTTGTGACCACATCACTTTTGAAGTCTCTTTGAGGGGCATACATGACAGAAAACACCCAAAAGTGACACCATTCCAAAAACTGCACCCCTCAAGCTACTCAAAACTACATTCAAGAAGATTATTAACCCTTCAGGTGCTTCACGGGAACTAAAGCAAGTGGAAGGAAAAAATGGTCATTTTAATTTTTCGAACAAAAATGTTCTTTTAACCTCAATTCTTTCATTTTCACATGGGCAAGAGGATAAAATGGATCCTAAAAATTGTTGGGAAATTTCTCCTGAGTACATCGATATCTCATATGTGGTCATAAACCACTGTTTGGGCACACGGCAGGGCTCAGAAGGGAAGGAGCGCAATTTGACTTTTGGAGCTAATTTTCCATTCAAAAAGTCAAATGGCGCTCCTTCCCTTCTGAGCCCTGCTGTGTGCCCAAACAGTGGTTTATGACTACATATGAGGTATCGGTGTACTCAGGAGAAATTGCCCAACAATTTTTAGGATCCATTTTATACTGTTCCCCATGTGAAAATGAAAAAATTTAGGCTAAAAGAAAATGTTTGTAGAAAAAAAAGTACTTTTTCATTTTTACGGATGAATTTGTGAAGCACCTGGGGGTTCAAAATGCTCACCACCCATCTAGATAAATTCCCTGGGGGGTCTAGTTTCCAAAATGGGGTCACTTGTGGGGGAGCTCCAATATGTAGGCACACAGGGGCTCTCCAAACGCGACATGGTGTCCGCTAACAATTTGAGCTGATTTTTCAGTCAAATTGTTAGCGAACACCATGTTGCGTTTGGAGAGCCCCTGTGAGCCTAAACATTGGAGCTCCCCCACAAGTGACCCCATTTTGGAAACTAGACCCCCCAGGGAACTTATCTAGATGGGTGGTGAGCATTTTGAACACCCCAGTGCTTCACAAATTAATCGGTAAGAATGAAAAAATAAATTTTTTTGTGAAAAAAAAAGTACTTATTCAATTTTACAGATGCATTTGTGAAGCACCTGGGGGTTCAAAATGTTCACAACCCATCTAGATACGTTCCCTGGGAGGTCTAGTTTCCAAAATGGGGTCACTTGTGGGGGAGCTACAATGTTTAGGCCTCTTCCTACAGCCTCTGGGGTCAGAGTTATGGTGCACTGTATGACAATGATCTGTTATACAGTGCACCATGACTATGATCCCAGAGACTACAACAAGAGGACACTTGGTCCCTTGTTGCACCCATCCATCCACCTATGCACCCATCATCCACGCACGCACACAACCACGCACGCACACAACCACGCACTTCCACGCACGCACACATCCAAGCACGCACGCATGCTGACATCCACGCGCGCACATCCACACACACATCCACGCACGCACGCTGACATTCAAGCACGCTGACATCCACGCATGCACGCTGACATCCACGCACGCACACATCCACGCACGCACACATCCACGCACGCTGACATCCACGCACGCTGACATCCACACAAGCTGACATCCACGCACGCTGACATCCACGCACGCACACATCCACGCACGCACACATCCACGCACGCACGCATCCACGCACGCACGCATCCACGCACGCATGCTGACATTCAAGTACGCTGATATCCACGCACGCACACATCCACGCACACACGCTGACATCCACGCATGCACATATCCACACACACATCCACGCACGCACATCCATGCACGCACATCCATGCACGCTGACATTCACACATGCTGACATCCACGCACGCACACTGACATTCACGCGTGCTGGCATCCACGCACGCACGCTGACATTCAAGCACGCATGCTGACATCCGCGCACGCACACTGACATCCACACATGCACACATCCATGCACGCACGCTGACATCCACGCACGCACGCTGACATCTACGCACACACGCTGACATCCACGCATGCACACATCCACACATCCACACACGCACGCTGACATCCACGCACACATCCATCTATGCACACATCCACACACGCACACATCTATGCACACACACATCTATGCACGCACACGTTGACACTGGTGTCCACACACGCACACGTCTACGCACGCACACGTCTACGCACACTCACATCCATGCACACTCATGTACGCTCACGTCCACGCACGCACACGTCCACGCATGCACCCCCCATCCATCTATCCATTCACCCATCCATCACCCATCCATCAATTCATTCATTCATACATACATACATACATCCTTACCTCCCTCGTTCCACCGATGAGCAGGAGGAGGCCGGGAGAGGAGGCGGGGCCACAGACCGGCGGGCAGAGGAGGCGCAGCGGCGGTGGCGGCAGGGCGGCCGCAGCGGCTGGTGCACCGAAGTGTGCAGCCCGCCGCAGGAGGTGAGGGGGTGGCCAGGCACAGGGCCCGGAGGTGGGGGCAGCCTGGGGGGGAACATTAGAGCAGGGGACCAAGCAGTGTTGCCAGCGGGCGCACGCGGGTGCAGCCCGCCGGCAGATACATTATAATAAAGGGGGGCGGGCGGGCTGGGTGGGACGGGGGGGGCCCTGGACCGTCATGGAGCTGGAGGGGGCTGAGGAGGGGTGGGCACTTGCTGATCCGCCCCTCCAGATCTGATTGGAGAGCTCCAATCAGATCTGGAGGGGTGAATCCCTATGATTCCCTCCGATCGGCAGTTTGACTTTTAAACTGCTGATCGGAGGGGTCCTGGGCATGGGGGGGGTTAATCCACCCCCTGTGGGGTCATCTACAGGTTGTCACAGAGCAGCAGCATCTGTGACACCTGAGCGACTCCACTCACAGGAGCTGCAGCAGCTCAAATCTGCCAGGACGTTGTACAACGTCCTGTGTCAGGAACGGGCAGAAACACAGGACGTTGTACAACGTCCTATGTCGGGAAGGGGTTAAGACAATACCCTTGCTAACTGCTACCTCATTAGGAAGGATGAGCAAGCTACAGGCTTTCTCCTCTAAAGAACCCTACACCGTATTTACGCAGGGTAGGGTCAATGTAAGGATTCTACCCCTCTTCAGACCACTACATCAGGAAATCTGGATTAGATGATCTCTCTTCAGACTTATGTACCTGAAGCAACATCATCTCAGGAAGAGGATGTCTCTACCCTTGACATTTTAATTGTCTATCAATCTATCTCAAGAGGGCTCGGGACTCCAGAAAGGATGAAAACCTACTAGTTTTTCATGCGGGGAAGTTCCAAGGGAAGAAAGACTCAAAAACCTTCTTTGTCCAGATGGATTTGTGATTACATTAAGCTATAAGATATATAGGGTATATGTCCCTCATAGCCCCTTCATTATGGTACATGGTCCCTCATCCTGGGATATAGCCCCCCATCCTAGATATGGCCCCCTTAATCTGTTTATGGCTGGCACACGTCCCCCAGTGTTGGCACACATCCCACAGTGCTGGCACACATCCCCTATTGATGGCACAAGTCTCCCAGTACTTGCACACGTCCCCCCCTGCTGGCACACGTCCCCCATTGATTGCACATGTCCCCATTGATGGCACATGTTCCCCAGTGATGGCACACGTCCCCCAGTGCTGGCACACGTCCCCAGTGATTGCACAAGTCTCTCACTGCTGGCACACGTCCCCTATTGATGGCACACGTGCCCTATTGATGGCACATGTCCCCCACTGCTGGCACACATCCCCTATTGATGGCACACGTCCCCCACTGCTGGCACACATCCCCTATTGATGGCACACGTCCCCACTGCTGGCACACATCCCCTATTGATGGCACATGTCCCCTATTGATGGCACACATCCCCCATTGAGGCACACATCCCCCACTCCTGGCACACAACCCCCACTGCTGGCACACGTCCCCCTGGGCTGGATGATATCACTCTGCTGAGCCAGTCACATGATCGACAGAGAAGCAGGAAGTTCGGGCGCAGCTTGCACAGAGGGAGACAGGAGGGAGACAAGGAGCTCATCGCTGGAAATGGTGAGTAAAATGTTTGTTATTTTATTATGGGCAGCAGCTTGGGGGGCCATATTCAGCATGGGGGAAGCATGTGTAATCACTGGGGGGGGGGGGCACAGGCACTGTAATATGCACTTCGCCCTCAGTCCCATCACCGTGGTGCAATTTCAGCACCGCTGCGCGATTTCAGCACTGCGTTGATGGACAGCGGGTGCAGTGCATATTAAATGTGAGCTGGAGCACGTGACCTCCTGCAGCCCCCAGCCAGCACGCCGGACCCCCGGGCACACTCCAGAGCTGCCCCCACCATACCCTGCACTATATGGTTCGTATATTCGGATTATAAGACACACCCCCACTTTCCCCCAAAGTTTGGGGAACAAAAGTGCGTCTTATAATCCAAAACATACGGTACTTTTTCCTTATTACGGATCAATTTGTGAAACACCTGGGGGATCAAAGTGCTCACTATGCATCTAGATAAGTTCCCTGGGGGGGTCTTGTTTCCAAAATGGGGTCACTTGTGGGGGAGCTCCAATGTTTAGGCACACAGGGGCTCTCCATACGCAACATGGTGTCCGCTAACAATTGGAATTATTAGTGGACACTATGTTGTGTATAAAGAGCCCCTGTGTGCCTAAACATTGAAGCTCCCACACAAGTGACCCTATTTTGGAAACAAGACCCCCCAGGGAACTTATCTAGATGCATAGTGAGCACTTTGATCCCCTAGTTGCTTCACAAATTGATCCGTAAAAATGAAAAATTACTTTTTTTTCACAAAAAAATCTTCTTTTTCCCTTTTACAGACTAATTTGTGAAGCTCCTGTGGGTTCAAAGTGCTCACTATGCATCTAGATAAGTTCCTTGGGTGGGTCTAGTTTCCAAAATCGGGTCACTTGTGGGGGAGCTCCAATGTTCAGGCTCACAGGGAGGGGCTTTCCAT
Source organism: Allobates femoralis (assembly GCA_033576535.1). Lineage (NCBI taxonomy): Eukaryota > Metazoa > Chordata > Amphibia > Anura > Aromobatidae > Allobates > Allobates femoralis. The sequence goes on along the minus strand of JARQOC010000005.1, from coordinate 355,804,655 downwards.
ACGCGACATGGTTTCCTCTAACAATTGGAGCTAATTTTCCATTGAAATTGTTAGCAGACATATGGAGAACCCGTGTGCCACCAGCACAACGGCAACTTGAAGAGTTGGGGTACAGCACCAGAAAATGGCGCCTCTAATGAATGTGCTATTTTCCTGGGTGCCTGTGGGTTGCAATTTGCAGTGTGGGAGACCCACAACGTTTGGGTCTCTCGACGGTGAGGATTCCAGGCCCCCAGCTGCCAAGTTGTACCTGGCTGGCTACCAAAAACACACCGAAGGCCTTTTTTTTTTTTATTTGTAGAACTGATTTTAGAGAAAAAATGATGTGGGCCTCCGCCATATTTTTGGTCTAGCCAGGTACAACTTGGCAGCTACAGCTGCCAGCAACCCCAGCTGCCTCGTTGTACCTGGCTGGCTACCAAAAACACACCGAAGGCCTTTTTTTTTTTATTTCTAGAACTGATTCTAAAAAAAAATGACGTGGGGCTCCGCCATATTTTTGGCCCAGCCAGGTACAACTTTGCAGCTAGGGGCTGTAATCCTCAGTATGGAGAGGCTCAAGCGTTCTGGGCCCCCCATGCGAACTGCAGCCCCCAGCTGCCCCAGAAAATGGCGCATTCTTTGAAGCGCCATTTTCTGGTGCTATACCCAGGCTCTTCCAGTTGCCCTGGTGCCGGTGGCAAAGTGGGTAATAAGGGGGCTTTTTTATTGGCAGCTGGCACTAAGCCCAAGATTCATAATGTCAGGCCAATGTTAGACCCGGCCACTAGCAATCTCTAGTAAATAGTCAAAAAACACACCACACAGAGAAAAATCTTTTTATTTGAAGAAAAAAAAAAACACAAACAAAATTCGGACTCAATCTTTATTATAAAGATCCGAAGTAGTCCACAATGAAGATCCCATGACGCTCAGTCGCCTCTGCTCTATCTAGAGACTGCAGCAAGGGATCAAGTGCTCTCTTCTTACAGTCTCTGGGGTCAGAGTTATGGTGCACTGTATGGCAATGATCTGTCATACAGTGCACCATGACTATGATCCCAGAGACTACAACAAGAGGACACTTGATCTCTTGCTGCATCCACCCATGCACCCATCCATCCATGCATGCACCCATCCACGCATGCACACATCCACGCATGCACCCATCCATCCATGCACACATCCACGCACGCACACATCCACGCACGCACACATCGATCCATGCACACATCCACACACACATCCACGCACGCACACATCCACACATGCACACATCGATCCATGCACACATCGATCCATGCACACATCCACACACATATATCCACATCCCTGCACACATCCACGCACACATCGATCCATACACACATCCACGCACGCATGCACACATCCACACACGCACTCATCGATCCATCCACACATCCACACACGCACTCACACATACATCCACGCATCCATGCAGCCTGCTCGGAGAGGTGAGGGGAGGAAGCAGGACACAGGGGAGGCTGGAGGAGGGGGGAAGCGCAGAGAAGGATGACCGGCGGTTGCATCGGCGGCTGCAGCCCGCCGGCAGATAGATTATGATCGGAGGGGCTCGGTGGAGGGAAGGGGGGCCCTGATCAGCTCCGGAGCAGGAGGGGGCTGAGGAGGGGGAGGGCACCCGCCAATCTGCCCCTCCAGATCTGATTGGAGAGCTCCAATCAGATCTGGAGGGGTGAATCGCATTGATTCGCTCTGATATCAACATGGTTTTACGAGGGACCGTTCCTGTCAAACTAATCTGATAAGCTTCTATGAAGAAGTAAGTTCTGGACTGGACCAAGGAAATGCAGTGGATGTGGTGTATATGGACTTTTCAAAAGCTTTTGATACGTTGCCTCACAAAAGGTTGATACATAAAATGAGGGCAATGGGGATAGGGGAAAATATGTGTAAGTGGGTTAAGAACTGGCTTAGTGATAGGAAACAAAGGGTGGTTATTAATGGAACACACTCAGAATGGGTCACAGTTAACAGTGGGGTACCACAGGGGTCAGTGTTGGGCCCGCTTCTATTTAATATATTTATTAATGACCTTGTAGGGGGCATACGGAGTAGAATCTCAATATTTGCAGATGACACTAAACTCTGCAGGGTAATCAATACAGAGGAGGACAATTACATATTACAGGAGGATTTATGTAAACTAGAAGCTTGGGCTGCTAAATGGCAAATGCGCTTTAATGGGGATAAATGTAAAGTCATGCACTTGGGCAGAGGAAACAAAAGGTATAATTATGTGCTTAATTGTAAAACACTGGGCAAAACTGTCACTGAAAAAGACCTGGGTGTATGGGTAGATGACAAACTCACATTTACTGGCCAGTGTCAGGCAGCTGCTGCAAAGGCAAATAAAATAATGGGATGTATTAAAAGAGGCATAGATGCTCATGAGGAGAACATAATTTTACCTCTATACAAGTCACTACTGCGACCACACTTAGAATACTGTGTACAATTCTGGTCTCCGGTGTATAAGAAAGACATAGCTGAACTAGAGCGGGTCCAGAGAAGAGCGACAAAAGTCATTAGAGGACTAAGGGGTCTGCAATACCAAGACAGGTTATTAAACTTGGGGTTATTTAGCTTGGAAAAACGAAGGCTTAGGGGTGATCTTATAATAATGTATAAATATATGAGGGGACAGTACAGAGACCTTTCTAATGATCTCTTTACTCTTAGGCCTGAGACTGGGACAAGGGGGCATCCTCTACGTCTGGAGGAAAAAAGGTTTAATCATAATCACAGACGCGGATTCTTTACTGTAAGAGCAGTGAGACTATGGAACTCTCTACCACATGGTATTGTTATGAGTGAGTCACTACTAACATTTAAGAAGGGCCTGGATGCCTTTCTTGAAAACTATAATATTATCAGTTATGCATACTAGATTCTTTGATAGGGCGTTGATCCAGGGAATTAGTCTGATTGCCATATCTGGAGTCAGGAAGGAATTTTTTCCCCCAATGTGGAGCTTAGTGTTGCCACATGGTTTTTTTTTGCCTTCCTCTGGATCAACATGTTAGGCTATGGGTTGAACTAGATGGACTTAAAGTCTTCCTTCAACCTTAAAACTATGTTACTATGTTACTATGATAGGCAGTTTCACTTTTAACTGCCAATCAGAGCGACTTTAGCCATGGGGGGCTAAGTCACCCCCCTGGGCTAAAGTATGGGTCCTTGCGATCCTGCAGCTCCGGTGACTTGTCACTGGCCCTGTCACCGGAGCTGCAGAACAGCCCATGACGTTATAGAGACGTCATAGGTTGGGAACGCACCGACTTTCATGACATCTCTATAACATCAAAGGTCGGGAAGAGGTTAATGGACTCTGTCCTTCAGTGCCTTTTCACAGCTTTAACAGTCTGTGTGCTGCTGCTCTCTTTGGAACTTTTGTTATATTTATGTACTATATATATTGTTATGTGTTTTTTTTGTTTGAGATTTATAGTTTGTGTGTTATAGTAAAGTATTTTGAGGTAACTCCTTGTTTGCTGAACTGTTTCTGCAAACAGGTGCTTTGATACTGCCCTACAAAGATTGGTGAACAAGCTGCAGGCCTCTGGTGTGAAGGTGTGAGGTATGGAACTGCAAGACACTACACCCACTCCAGTAGAACAGGGCTGGCCAAGTGCAGTTCTCAAGGGCCGCAAAGAGTGCTTTCATAATTTCCCTAGCATTGCACAAGGTGCTGGAATCATCCATCATCTCTGCAAGTGATGAAATTAGCACCTGTGCAATGCTAAAGAAATCCTGAAAACTTGCACTGTTTTCAGACTTTGAGGACTGTAGTTGGTCACCCCTGCCCTATAAGTCTCTGTGAAAGTAGCCAGGGGAAGAAGGAATCCTTGAACTCTTTCATCACAACTGTGGCTCTCCCTGGACTTTCTTAGGTCTTGTGCCCATGGTACGTTGTTTGATTTTTTTTTTTTACACAGATTAAGAATCTGCATCAAAATCTGCATGTCTATCGTGAAGATGGACTTGTCAAAAGTTCTGTACCCATGTAGCTTTTTTGCACATGTGGTTCACATTTCTTTTTTCTGCTCCAAAATCTGCAAGAACAAAAAAAAAAAAAAATTGGCACAGGATTTTTGAATTCTCATAGACTTTGCTGGGTTCAGGATAGACATGCGTATTCTCAGTATCTGCTTAAAAAAAAGCATTGAACCACATGATTCCCTGCTGCGTGATGTCAGTTGTGTAACCTGACACAACCTCTGAGAAGTCATGATGACGATGTCTGAGGTTCATGAGTGGGCCCACAAGCATGCTGAGTGTGACAGTGGCACTGAAGCTTGCTAAGTAAAAGTTTATTAATTATAACAGATTACTCTGGAATCTTTTTGCACGGAGTAAAGACATAACTAAACACAGTTTATTGGTGAAAAAGTCTATATTTAACACACGATGATAATAATGTTCAGAGGAAAACTCAAAGTTCATAAACACAAAATGATATTAAATGAAGCCTTAAAGGAAAAGTCTCTTAAAAATGCAATAAGCACTTCAGACTTTAAAGGTGAGTTGACACTAGGAGATGTTGTAAAAAGGAAAGTCAATGGCAAGTCCAACCAGGGGATATTAAGGTAGAGTCTATAAACACATTGAATCACCCAGGGAGAACTGGGAAAGGAAGTCTAAGAAAGTCCATAACCAAATGCAGAGTAAAATTACTCAGTCCAGAACAGTCCCGTGCCCTGCATCTATTTGAATATGGAAGTGACAAAGCACATAATGGTAACTTGTCAGATTGTTTATGCTCCCCAATCTATCACTATTTGTACCTGCAGCTTCATAGTGCATATCTAAGGGTGCTGTTACACACAGCGATGTTCCAACGATCCCGACAACGACCAGGATCACTGGAACATTGCTGGGGAACTGTCAAACAGGCAGATCTCCTCAGCAACCAGGTACCAGGGAGCCACCTCCACATCGCTGGTAACCATGATAAATAGCGGGTATCTAGGCAGCGCGCGCTGCTTAGTTACCCGGCATTTATCATGGTTACCAGCGTCCTCCCGCTTAGCTCAGCCTGTAAGCGAGAGGACGCTGGTAACCATGATAAACACCGGGTATCTAGGCAGCGCGTGCTGCCTAGATACCTGCTGTTTATCATGGTTACCAACGTCCTCCCGCTTAGCGCTGGTAACCATGATAAACGCCGGGTATCTAGACAGCGTGCGCTGTTTAGTTACCCAGTGTTTATCATGGTTACCAACCTGTGAAGTCGCTCATTGCTGGTCTCTCGCCGTCACACGCGGCAGTGCATGCTGACCAGCGGGAAACCAAGGACAAAAAAATGGTCCTGAAGGATGTGCAGCGATCAGTGACCTCACAGCAGTGGCCTGATCGCTGCTACATGTCACACACAGCGATATCACTGGCGAGGTCGCTGATTTCAGCGATATCGCTAGCAATATCGCTGTGTGTGAGATACCCCTAAGTATCCCTGTCTTAGCTAATAGTGTAATGTTGAAGATGAAAAAAAGCAGTTCTAAACCTACATCTTTTTATGTAACACAGTCTGTGTGCTAATTTACAGTTGCAGTTTTTGTAGCCAAAACCAGGAGTGGGTGATTAAAACCAGAAGTGGGTGATAAATACAGAAGTAGAGCACTTGTTGTTATTATACTTTTCCTGTGATTGTTCCACTCCTGGTTTTGGCTACAAAAACTGCAAGAGCACTCGCGTAAAAATATGCAGCAAACACACAACGTGTAAAAGCATTAAGCTGCAGGTACAGATAGTGATATCTTCGGGGGAATAAACAATCTTGGCAAGTTCCCTATAAAGGACTTATCTGGCTTAAATCAATCTTTACAGTATTGGGCTACACAGATACAAGTAGATAGATGGTAATTACCTAACTGATCTGCTGTAAGGGTGCTTTCACATTACGTTTTTGTGCCTGTCCGTGGGATCCGACTTTGAAGGAGGATCCCACGGACAGGCACGGATCCACACAGATCCCTGCAATCGGATGGCAAATAGCCATCTGATCCGATTCTATGCAGGATCCGTGTGGATCCTGCGGTCCCCTGTCTTTCCCTGCTGCTGCCTCCTCCATCGTCTTCCCTCTGCTATTCTATTCTGTCCCCCCGCTATTCTATTCTGTCCCCCTGCTCCTCTATCCTCATCTAATCCCTATCCTGTCCCCTGTTCTCTTCCCTGTGTGTAAAAAAAAAAAAAAAACTCCTCCCGGAGTATACATCACCTGTCACAGGCTCCCACGCTGCAGCACCATCAGGACTGAAGAGCCTGTGATGATGTCACAGAGCCGGTCAGCTGACGGGTCATGTGACCGGCTCTGTGACGACATCACAGGTCCTTCAGCCCTGATGGTGCTGCAGCGTGGGAGCCTGTGACAGGTGATGTATACTCTGGGAGGAGTTTTTTTTTTTTTTTACACACAGGGAACAGGACAGGGGACAGGATAGGGATTAGATGAGGATAGAGGAGCGGGGGCACAGAATAGCATAGCGGGGCACAGAATAGAATAGGAGAGGGAACAAGATGGAGGAGGCAGGAGCAGGGAAAGACAGGGAATACAGAGCCGACATCGGATCCGAGCCGAGGTGAACTCGGATCCGATGTCCATAGGCTCTCATGTTGTGAGCACTCGGATCAGCCTCGGATCAGCAGTGATCCGATGCTGTCTGATGTGAGTCACGGACACAAAATCGTAGCAGGCTACGATTTTGTGCCCGTAATTAAATCGGATGGGATCAGATGGTGCCAAAATTGGATGCCAATAGTGGCACATCCGATCCCATCCGATTCCCATAGGGGAACATGGGGTCCGATTTCGGATCCGATTGTATCCGTTTTGAAACGGATACAGACCGAAAATCGTTATGTGAAAGCAGCCTAAGCCCTTCTCTGCTGTCAGCACCTGGCTCAGAGCGGTCAGATGACCTCTCCTGCAGTGATTTTGCTGCTTCCTGTGATGTCACATCCCGACCACACAGCATTAGCTTATCCCCCGCCCTGTACACAGCATCACAGCCCAGTCACTGTGAGTGACAGCCGGCTCCCCTCTGCTAACCCAGCCCATGTGTGCTGAGTAGAGAGGAGCTGTTCGAGGCAGGATTGCATGGACACTGCAGGTACACTGAGCAGCTCCCAGACAAGTGGCTCTGTGGTGGCTCTGTATGCAGTGCCTGGTCTCACCCAATGTTTGCCTCTTTGCATTTTCAGGTCCATTGCTGAAGGAGTTGCTTGCTGGACTCTAATTGTGTAATAATGATGAGTTGTTTGTGAATGATCCTTCACTGCTGTTGCTGAGAAGTATGGCTCTCTACAAGGAGCTGAGCCAATTTATTTTTTGTTTTTAATTCCCTGACTGCTGGTGACTGGGTACAGGGAGAAAAGCAGGAATTTCAGTGCTATCTATGCAATTGTGAGGACTTGTGGGGCTCCTCCTAAATGCAATCTTATATTCATTCATTGGCTCCTTAGTGCTCATTGATCTGTGATATCATTATCATTAGGCTCTTTTGCTTCTTTGCTGGCACAATATATTAAGTGTCAGTGCCTCAGATAAACTGACAGTTTTATTTCAGAGTTACCGTATATACTCGAGTAATGTAATTGGCACAATGCAGGGAATTTATTCAGTTCTGAATGGCAGAGTCCTGGCCAATCAGGGTGCAGAGGGCGTGCAGAGAGGAGAGTGGTGGGGGCAGAAGGGTGTACAGGGGGAGGTGATCAGCACAGGCGGTAAGAAGGAAAAAAAAAAACAAGAAGCTACCTAATCATGAAATGCTGCATGTAAACATCCAACATGGAGGCACTGAGCACAGAAATTGAGAAAATGATGATAGGTAACCAAAAAAACACTGTGGGAGGCTTTTTAAATATAATTCAGCACAGATTAGCTTTTTAAAAATAACAAGTTTTGTGGTCGGATAGGTCCTTTAATAAAGCAAACCAACTAAGGCTGGCTTCACACGTGTGGTTCCCTCCGCGTCGTCCTGCGGAGGGGAACCACAAGCTGAGCGCAGGCACCGCATTTCCCTATGTTTAACTTGGGGATGCAGGTGCCTGCGCTCTGGTGCAGATTGGTGTGCGTACCCTGTGCGCACCCATTCACTGCAATGTATGATTTGTACGCATGCGGATGCATGCGCACAAATCACACACTCCCATCTGCACCATGAACACGACATGTACGTACAAATCATACGTTCTCTTCCGCACCAGGAACGCGACATGTCGCCTTCCTGGTGCGGATGGGAGTGTGTGATTTGTGCGCATGCATCCGCATGCGTACAAATCATACATTGCAGTGAATGGGTGCGCACACCAATCTGCACCAGAGCGCAGGTACCTGCGTCCCCAAGTTAAACATAGGGACTAGTGGTGCCTGTGCTCAGCTTGTGGTTCCCCTCCTCAGGACGCTGTGGAGGGAACCGCAAGTGTGAAGCCAGCCTTACATGTGAGCAAAGGCAGGTGAGGCAAGAGCCACAGCAGAGGGAATAATATGAGCAGCTAGGAGCTAGAAGGCATGCTTATAACAGGTGTAGGTAAACAGAACCTCAGATAAGTAGCAGCAGGAAGTTTGACAGGTTTACAGGAGTTGGCAGAGAAACTTGAGAAGCCACAGAAAACCAGGCAGTAAACCAGGCAGAATAGTCAAAGAGAGAACTAGAGGCCAGACTGGAGTTTCTAGAGTCAAGTCAGGTAAATGAAGAGGGCTGAAGCAAAAAGACGCCATCTTGGATGAGGCCCAAAAAGTAGTCAGAATATCCGGAGTCCTGACAAATAGTGTAGGAATCTAATGTCTGTGCCAAAACAGTAGGTCCCCTTTTAAGATGCTGTCTATGTGATTGATGTTGCTTGCCATTGATTTCAATGAAAATTGGGGGGTTCGGCGAACACCGGTGAACCGAAATGAATCAAAACACTATGGTATTCGCTCATCTGTAATATTCAGTAATCAGACAAATTAATGATGGAATGACAAAGAAGGAAAGGAGCTGATGTACAGTTCAGTCTTTTTTTATCTGTGTAGAGAACAAATAAAATCCAGGACCATATTTTAATCCCAATTTTCTAAACTCATTATCTTCAAAAGTGTAAAAAAAAACAAACAAAAAAGCATTTTCCTGCAATTATTCCTTTATAAATCCTGCAGGCCAGGGAATAAAACTGACATGGTGAACTTTGGAAAATTACTTAGTAATGGATATGGGGATGAATGGTATCATCAGCATGGTGATGAAGACGAGAAACCTGTACAGAAGACCAAAATAAAAGGTATGTCATCCAGCATGAATTGTACTTTCCTTCTATTTTGTTGCAGTCACTTTGTTTGGAAGTTATGTCAAGTCTTATTGGCAAATCACAGCTTTTATTTCTTACGTTGTCTTTACCTAAATCAGCAGTTATTAATTACTATGTGTAGGCCTAATGTTATTGCATCGTGAGGGCAGTGACATCACAATGAGGGTGGGTTTTGTGGGGCTGTCTCTCCTCTGTCTCTCTCCACCACATGCTCCCTCCCAATGTATATATATATAAATGTATTTTTCCTTAAAATTTCTTAATAGAAAATGTGTAGGGTCTGCTGTATTTTCTATTGCCAGTGCAAGTAAACTAAGCAGATACTGGCTAATAACCCCCACTGCCTGGTGTTACCTTCACTGGCAATGCAACATACAGATGAGTACTTATTTTTTTTTTCCAATTATTTAAGTAAATAATGAAAAAAAAAATTGTCGTGGGCTCCGCCCTATTTTCTATTACCAAACATGGTAATGGAATTCTCAGCGTGGTGAGGCCCAGGCATCCTGGGCTTCCCACACTGAAAATTGCAGCCTGCTGCCACTCTAGAATTGGTGCCTCCATGAGAGACTGGTGGTTTCTCACTCTTCCAGCTGCCATGTAGAGGAGGAGGCAGACTGGGTAATAAAGGGGTTGATGTCATCTTTGTTTGGCAGCTGACGTCAAGTCCTATTAATAATATCAGATGGCCATTTGCAATAATTTCAGTAAAGAGAAAAAAAAAACAGGAAAATCCTTTATTGCATACAAAATAGACATAGACACCTTGTTATCCACTTTATTAGCTCCCATCAAGTTCCCCTCCAATGTATTCCTGTAATTACTGTAATCTTGTGGTGAAAACAGTGGGGTGGTGTGATGCGTTATACCACCACCATCTTTGCATACCCAAGTGTCCACAGATGGCAACCACATGAGTAAGTGCACTATGAGGTAGCGCTCACTGAGGGTATTAGAGAATATTCTTTTGGCTGCAGAAGTAAAGCTCATAGGAACAGTTTCACATTTAAATGAGTCCAGCAGTTTATTAACACCTCATAAACCGCATATAGTGCAAAGTTTCTTTACAATACATCAACAGAACTTTTGTGACGAACCAATGGCAGCTAGGCCCGGCAGGCATGAAGCTTCCTGAACCCCAAAACAGTCCAAGCTTCCCCAAGGTCTCCTCACCACGTGTCTTCAAGGATGCCATGCTACTTCCAAGAATACATCCCAGGTGCCCTCCAGAACAGTGGCTGCTCAAAACACCAAAAGCAAGCCCTCACAGCTTCTGCTTCTGCCAGTCTCTCCAGACATCCATGGACTTTAGGAGTTATATCAGACTTAAAATCTCAAGCATGTCTCCAGTGTGTCTTCAGGAAAATGGCATCTCCAACCACTCCCAAACACACAGAGCCCTTCCTTGCATCAGAGACAGACTAATCCCATTCACACCACGATTATATTCCCTCAGACCCCAGGTGTGTGAGGAATCAGTTTTAGCCAGACACTCCCTGGCTTTTACCTCAACTTATAATACATTACCTGAACTTGTGGAACCTCAAGTCCTAGCATACATATTGGCAATGCAGCAAGTCACTGCCCCCGGTGTGCTGTCTCTGCCTCCCTGTATGCTCTCTCTGCCCCTCACTCCCTGCTGTGCGTTCTCTGTCTGGCCACTTCTATGCCTCCCTGTGCCCACCCACCACTTTGTAGCCCCTCTCGTCTCCCTGAGCCTGTCTGTGCCTCTCTGAGCCTGTCTGTGCCTCCCTGAGCCTATCTGTGCCTCCCCTACCTGTCTGAGCCTGTGTGTGCCTCCTTGTGCCTGTCTGTACCTTCCCCCGCCCGTCTGTGCTCTATAAGCTCTCTGTGCCTCACCCACTTCCCTGAGCCTGTCTGTTCCTCCCTGCTACTTCCCTGTGCCTGTCTGTGCCTCCCAACTGCCTCCCTGAGCCTGTCTGTGCCTCCCTTAGCCTGTTAATGCCCCCTGCCTGTCTTTGCCTTCTTGAGCCTGTCTGTTCCTCCCCCCTTCTGTCTGTGCCTCCCCACACCTGTCTATGTCTACCCCACCTGTCTGTGCCTCTGCCTCCCTTGGTCTCCCTCGCCTGTCTGTCTCCACCACCTGTCTGTGCCCCTCCTGCCTCCCTGAGCCTGTTTGGCCTCTCTGAGCCTCTGCCTTACCTGTTTGTGCTCCCCTGTGGCTGTCTGTGCCTCCCCAATGCCTCCCTGAGCCTGTCTGTGCCTCCCTGCTACTTCCCTGTGCCTGTCTATGCCTCCCAACCGCCTCCCTGAGCCTGTCTGTGCCTCCCTTAGCCTGTTAATGCCCCCTGCCTGTCTTTGCCTTCTTGAGCCTGTCTGTGCCTCCCCCCTTCTGTCTGTGCCTCCCCACACCTGTCTATGTCTACCCCACCTGTCTGTGCCCCTGCCTCCGTTGGTCTCCCTCGCCTGTCTGTCTCCACCACCTGTCTGTGCCCCTCCTGCCTCCCTGAGCCTGTATGGCCTCTCTGAGCCTCTGCCCTACCTGTCTGTGCCTCCCTGAGCCTGTATGTGCTTCCCCCTGCCTCCCTGAGCCTTTCTGTGTCTCTCACACCTGTCTGTGCCTCACCCTACCTTTCTGTGCCTCCTTGAGCCTGTCTGTACCTCCACCACCTCCCTGGGCTGTGTGTGCCTCCCTGAGCCTGTTAATGCCCCCTGCCTGTCTTTGCCTTCTTGAGCCTGTCTGTTCCTCCCCCCTTCTGTCTGTGCCTCCCCACACCTGTCTATGTCTACCCCACCTGTCTGTGCCTCTGCCTCCCTTGGTCTCCCTCGCCTGTCTGTCTCCACCACCTGTCTGTGCCCCTCCTGCCTCCCTGAGCCTGTTTGGCCTCTCTGAGCCTCTGCCTTACCTGTTTGTGCTCCCCTGTGGCTGTCTGTGCCTCCCCAATGCCTCCCTGAGCCTGTCTGTGCCTCCCTGCTACTTCCCTGTGCCTGTCTATGCCTCCCAACCGCCTCCCTGAGCCTGTCTGTGCCTCCCTTAGCCTGTTAATGCCCCCTGCCTGTCTTTGCCTTCTTGAGCCTGTCTGTGCCTCCCCCCTTCTGTCTGTGCCTCCCCACACCTGTCTATGTCTACCCCACCTGTCTGTGCCCCTGCCTCCGTTGGTCTCCCTCGCCTGTCTGTCTCCACCACCTGTCTGTGCCCCTCCTGCCTCCCTGAGCCTGTATGGCCTCTCTGAGCCTCTGCCCTACCTGTCTGTGCCTCCCTGAGCCTGTATGTGCTTCCCCCTGCCTCCCTGAGCCTTTCTGTGTCTCTCACACCTGTCTGTGCCTCACCCTACCTTTCTGTGCCTCCTTGAGCCTGTCTGTACCTCCACCACCTCCCTGGGCTGTGTGTGCCTCCCTGAGCCTGCCTGTACCTCTCCAACCTCCGTGCCTGTCTGTGCCTGCTTCCACCTCCCTGATCTTTTTCTGTGCCTATCCTTACCTGTCTGTCCCTCCCCGCCGGTCTCTACCTCCCCTGCCTCTCTGTGTCTGCCTGAGCCTGTCTATGCCACATGCCCACCTCCTTGAGCCTGTCTGTGCCTCACTAAACCTCCCCAAGCCTGTCTCTGTCTCCCCGAGCCTCTTTGTGCTTCCTCGAACCTGCCTATGACAACGTCCTGCTTCACTAAGCCTATCTGTGCCTCCCATAACCTGTCTGTGCCTCCCTAAGCCTGTCTGTGCCTCCTCCCACCTCCCTAAGCCTGTCTGTGCCTCCCCTGTCTGTCTGTGCCCGCAATTGCCCGTCTGTGCTTCCCCAAGCCTGTATGCATCTCCCCCTGCCCCCTTAAGCCTGTCTGTGCCTCCAAACTGCCTGTCTGTGCCTCTCTGCTACTTCCCTGTGCCTATCTGTGCCTCCCCACCGCCTCCCTGAGCCTGTCTGTGCCTCCCTGAGACTGTCTATGCCCTCTGCCTGTCTTTGTATTCCTGAGCCTGTGTTTGCCTCCCCCACCTTTCTCTGCCTCCCCCATCTGTCTGTGCCTCCTCATACCTGTCTGTGTCTACCCCACCTGTCTGTGCCCCCCCGCCTCCCTGAGCCTCCATTGCCTGTCTGTATCCACCACCTGTCTGTGCCCCCCCTGCCTCCCTGAGCCTGTATGTGCCTCTCTGAGCCTCTTCCCTACATGTCTGTGCCTCCCTGAGCCTGCATGTGCCTCCCTGAGCATGTCTGTGCCTCCCTGAGCATGTCTGTGCCTCCCCCATCTGTCTGTGCCTCACCCTACCTTTCTGTGCCTCCTTGAGCCTGTCTGTGCCTCCTCCACCTCCCTGAGTCTGTGTGTGCCTCCCTGAGCCTCTCCAACCTCCGTGCCTGTCTGTGCCTCCTTCCACCTCCCTGAGATTTTCTGTGCATATCCTTACCTGTCTGTGCCTCCCCACCGGTCTCTACCTCTCCTGCCTGTCTGTGTCTGCCTGAGCCTGTCTGTGCCTCACCGAACCTCCCCAAGCCTGTCTCTGCCTCCCCGAGCCTGTCTCTACCTCCTCAAACCTGTCTATGACAACGCCCTGCTTCCCTAAGCCTGGCTGTGCCTCCCTAAGCCTGGCTGTGCCTCCCTAAGCCTGGCTGTGCCTCCCGCCTGCCTCCTTGAGCCTGTCTGTGCCTCACCGAACCTCTCCAATCCTGTCTCTGCCTCCCCGAGCCTGTCTGTGCCTCCTCGAACCTGTCTGTGACAATGCCCTGCATCCCTAAGCCTGTCTGTGCCTCCCTAAGCCGCCTGTCTGTGCCTCCCACACCTGTCTGTGCCTCCCACACCTGTCTGTGCCACCCCCCAACTGTCCATGCTTCCCTGAGCCTTTCTGTGCCTCCCCCTGCCTCCATGAGCCTGTCTGTGCCTCCCCAAGCTTTTCTGTGCCTCCCCCTGCCTGTCTGTGCTGCCCAAGCCTATCTGTGCCTTCCTGAGCCTGTCTGTGCCTCCCTGAGCCTGTTTGTGCTTCCCTCCACCTCTTAGAGCCTGTCTGTACCTCACCCCACCTGTCTGTGCCTCCTCAAGCCTGTCTATACCTCCCTGAGCCTGTCTATGCCTCTCCCCACCTCCCTGAGCCTGTCTGTGCTTCCCCCCTGTCTATGCCTCCAACCCATCTGTGTTTGCCTTCCACCTGCCTATCTGAGCCTGTCTGTGCCTCCTTGAACCTCTATGTGCCTCCCCAAGCCTGTCTGTGCCTCCTCCCCCTCTCTGAGCCTGTTTGCCCCCACCTGTCTGCACCTCTCTGAGCCTGTATGTGCATCCCTGAGCCTGTCACCACCTGTCTGTGCTCCCTGAGTCTATATGTGCCTCCCTAAACATGTCTCTGCCTCCCCCACCTCCTTGAGTCTGTGTGTGCCTCCTCCACCTGTCTTTGCCGCTTACCGCCTGTAAGTACCTCCCCCCCCGCCTTGCTGAGCCTGTCTGTTAAAAATCAATTACCACCTCATTACATTTTTACATTTTGATATCCATGAAGGGCATATAGTAAAATTGTAGCTTTTTAAAGCTGTCAGTCCTCTACCCTCTATTTATTTTAGAGTAGCAGACTAGTAGTAATTTTTTAACCCATTAGACAGTTATTATATGTCTAATGTATGTATTAAAATACTTATTGATGGCCATCTTTTACAGTTCCCAGTGCTGTTCTTGTCCCCTTCACCTCGTTTTCCAAAAGTCTTTATTGAAATTTTTTTTATAAAAGGGGGGGAGAGGGGAGAGGGGAGTGGGGGGGGGAGGGGGAACAGAATAAACTAGGGGGGGAAGGGGGGAAAGGGAGGGGGGGTACATACATAAATAAACAGTAACATGGTACAAGTTGCAAACACAAATACAAGTTAAATAGCATATGCATCACATGTAGTGTGAATAACGAGGTTATTGCTTGTAATTCTAAGTTAAAATGAAAATTCGTAATAATCGGAGAAATTGAATTGGGTAATAACCAATAAGCAGTCAGTATTAACACTAGAAGTCCCAGAGACGGGTCATTTGACCTTTTTACCATTGAAAACCAAGGATCCTTTAAATTCCCGGGACTTCTAGTGTTAACGTTACATCACAGGGGTGTGAGGCAAGCAAGTGGTCCCTTATATTCTAAATTAACTAAAGAACATAATAGGGCAGGAAATAAACTGAAAAATCACCTGTAAGCTGTTGTTATTATCACAATGTCATAATGTTGGGACTAAGTGAGGAAAGAGGGTGAGAAGGCTGCCCACCAAGGCTCCCATCTACGCTTAATTTTTGCGAGGGTATTGGTGCGCAATGCCGTGTTAAACTCAAAGATCCCGTGCTGCGTGACTCTATCAATGAGATGCAACAATTTGGGAGTTTCGGGCTTGTTCCATCTAGCAGCAATTAGAACCTTGACAGTGATCAGTATATGTGAAGTCAGGAATTTGAGGTCTGGAGAAAGGTTTTCTATCCCTATAGAAAGGAGAGCTAGCTCCGGAGTGAGATCGATTGTGAGGCCAGTGGTGTCTGAGATTAAGGTTTTGATATCAATCCAAAATTTGGACAGTTACTATACGTCTAGTGTATGTATTAAAATACTTATTGATGGCCATCTTTTACAGTTCCCAGTGCTGTTCTTGTCCCCTTCACCTCGTGACCACTCCTCTGTCTATCCAGCACTCACAGCTGTGTGACCGGAAATCATTTTCTCAATGTAGCAATGATCTATACAGCTGGAGGAAATACACTTTGATATACCCAAGAAGGGTTAATGGCGTGCATCCAAAATAAATACAGAGACTACAAATATAGAACCCTTTTAAATCTGTATTTAAAGGATGAATAAACCATATAATAGCTAAAATACATACCGTATATACTTGTGTGTAAGCCGACCCGTGTATAAGCCGACCCCCTACTTTTGCCCCCAAAATCTGGGAAAACCTATTGAGTCTTGTATAAGCCGAGGGTGGACCCCAGCACAGGTATACAGCCCCCAGCAGTGTGGTATACAGGCCCCCCCAGTGGTATACAGGCCTTCCCAGTGGTAGTATACAGCAGCCCCATAGGTATATACAGCAGCCCCAGTGGTAGTATACAGCAGCCCCAGAGGTATATACAGCAGCCCCAAGGTAGTATAAGCAGCCCAGTGGTAGTATACAGCAGCAGCCCCAGTGGTAGTATACAGCAGCAGCCCCAGTGATATATACAGCAGCAGCCCCAGTGGTAGTATACAGCAGCCCCAGAGGTATATACAGCAGCCCAGTGGTAGTATACAGCAGCCCCAATGGTAGTATACAGCAGCAACCCCAGTGGTAGTATACAGCAGCAGCCCCAGTGGTAGTATACAGCAGCCCCAGAGGTATATACAGCAGCCCCAGAGGTAGTATACAGCAGCCCAGAGTATATACAGCAACCCCAGTGGTAGTATACACGCAGCCCCAGAGGTATATACAGCAGCCCCAGAGGTAGTGTACACGCAGCCCCAGAGGTATATACAGCAGCATACCCCATCAGTATCCAGGGCCCCCCCATCAGTATCCAGGGCCCCCCCCTTGCTCCGCAAACCTGTAAAGTAAAATCATTATACTTATCACTGTCCTGTCGCCGCCGTCCCCGCCGCTGCCGACATCGCGCTCCTCCGTCTTCATGCAGCGTCTTCCGGCTTCCTCCTCTGGCGCAGACAATGACGTCATTGCCTGCGCCGACCAGAGGAAGCCGGAAGAAGACGGATGAAGCCGGAGGAGCGCGATGTCGGCAGCGGCGGGGACGGCGGTAACAGGTCAGTGATAAATATAATGATTTTACTTTACAGGTTTGCGGAGCAAGGGGGGGGGCCCTGGATACTGATGGGGGGTGCCTGTATACCTATGGGGGGGGCACCTGTATACCGATGACTCGCGTATAAGCTGAGGGGGGGACTTTTCAGCCCAATTTTTGGGCTGAAAAACTCGGCTTATACGCGAGTATATACGGTACTTTATTGGTAATAATACAATTGACAACGCAAACATATTACAAATAGTAAGACTTAAAAGAACAAAACACTATAACATGGAGGTAGGGGAGCACAACGTTAATGAGCACATAAACTTGTAATTATATTATGTTTAAATGAGACTCACTTTAAAGAGACAAGTATGGAGTACAAGAGTCAGAATTTATGGCATAATGGTCAAATATACTGTGAATGGGGCAAAAAAGTAAATGAAAGAAATAGCAATATAATGCAAAATAGTGTCTAATAAAAAATCCTTCCAGTAAGGATTAAGAGTGAAAGCTATATAATACGCACTTTTTATACAGTGTGGGCCATTTATATGGATGCACCTAAATAAAATGGGAATGGTTGATGATATCAACTTTCTGTTTGTGGCACATTATTGTATGGAAGGTGGAAAATTTTTCCAGATGGGTGTTGACCATGGTGGCCATTTTGAAGTCGGCCATTTTGGATCCAAATTTATTTTTTCAATGGGAAGAGGGTCATGTGGCACATTAAATCTATTGAGAATTTCATAAAAACAATGGTGTGATTGGTTTTAACATAACTTTATTCTTTCATGAGTTATTTACAAGTTTATGACCACTTATAAAATGTGTTCAAAGAGCTGCCCATTGGGTTGGATTGTCAATGCAACCCTCTTCTCCCACTCTTGACACACTGATAGCAACACTGCAGAAGAAATGCTAGCACAGGCTTACAGTATCCGTTGTTTCAGAAGCTGCACATCTCGTATCTTCACAGCATAGACAATAGCTTTCAGATCAGTGATGAGGCAAACCTTTTTGTGAATGGTTAAGTTAACAAACAAAACCACGGCTATCAGTATGACACTAAGAGTCCCATCACACTTGGCGACGTTCCAGTGATCCCGAGACCAACACGACCTGGTAAGGATCACTGGAATGTTGCTACGTGGTCGCTGGTGAGATGTCAAACAGTCAGATCTACTTAATGACGCAGCAACGATATGATGACCCGTATAACGATCTCGGCGGTCAATGGGTCCCTGTCACACAGCAGCTAGTCTGACGGTTCAGTGGCTGAGTTCTGAGTCGCCAACGAGGTCGTTGTTAGGCGTTAAACACACCGATGCATGCTGCCCAGCGGGAACTCAACGATCAAAAAATGGTCCAGGCCATTCCGATACGATCGGCGATGTCACAGCGGGGGCCCGGCTGCTGCTACATGTCAAACATAGCGAGATCGCTGGCGCATCACAACACCTGTGATGCAACAGCGATCTCGCTATGTGTGACGGGGGCTTTACCCACAGTAGTTAAGATCCCTTTAAGACTGTTGGAACAGAAAAATTGATGGTATGGTGTGATATATTGGGTACAAAGATAGTAGGGCCATTCTTCATCAATAAAAACCTCAATGCCACTGGATATCTGAATCATGTAGCAATTTCAGATAGCCAGTGACATTGAGGTTTCCATTGATGAAGAATGACCCCACTATCTTTGTACCCTATATACCATACCATCAATTTTTGTGTTCCAACAGTCTTGGAGGGATCTATCCACTCTGGGTTAGTGTCAGACCAATAGTGGTGGTTTTGTTTGTTAACTTCACAATTCACAAAAAAGTTTGCCTCATCACTCATCTGAAGGCAATTGTCTTTGCTGTGAAGATACGAGATGTGCAGCTTCTGAAAGAGTGGATACTGGAAGCCTGTGCTAGCATTTCTTCTGCTGTGTTGCTATCAGTGTGTCAAGAGTGGGAGAAGAGGGTTGCATTTACAATCCAACACAATGGGCAGCTCTTTGAACACATTTATCAAGTGGTCATAAATTTGTAAAGGGTAAAGGTTTAGCTCACCTAATTCCATGTACTCAGGAAAAATATATCAATTATAACGTATTCCTGGCACACTATTTATGGAAAAATGAGGAGGACACATCAACTCAAACTATCATGCTTTTATTACGGTGTCAACAGTGTCAAAACAAAGATATGGTCCACCCTGCTGGTTCGACCAATCTGGTCTTCACTGGGGTATCCGGAACTTTATAAGAACATAGGAGTACAAAGTGGAAATAAAATAAATAGTAAGTCACTGTGATAATAAAACAGAAAAAAATATACACATCTGAAATTATCAATTTTAAGGAAAACAATGTTATATACAATGTGAGAAAATGCTCATACCTATCTTCTATAGGTAAAATCACTGGTATCCTGAAAATAGTAGTATATCCACTTACATTTACTATATTGTGTTAATCAGTCAAAGATACGTTGGTTATGTGTTAACAAATTGGCTACATAAGGATGGTAAATGAGAAGTGAATATAGTAATTACTCTCATTATTGCATTAAAAAACTGTAAGTAACCTCTAGCGATAAAAAAAAAAAAAAGAGAGACAAGATGAAGTCAAGCATAGGCAATCTACCTATACAGGTCGTGCACCCTGAGTGAGTGAATGATCTTCTGCAGTATGGGGATGCTGTCACCTGTAAAGATATAATGGATCACCAGGGCTTCACCTGTAGGTCATGTGATACATATGTTTAATATATTGAATTTGTGCAAAAAAAGATTCTTTTACCTAATGTGTTAGTTGACACTTCACCTATTGGTGGCCACTCTAAAGGTACCGTTACATGACGCAATATTGATTCGATATCACCTGCAATTTCACGGGAGTTCGCATGT
Source organism: Allobates femoralis (assembly GCA_033576535.1). Classification (NCBI taxonomy): domain Eukaryota; kingdom Metazoa; phylum Chordata; class Amphibia; order Anura; family Aromobatidae; genus Allobates; species Allobates femoralis. The sequence continues at coordinate 355,784,767 of JARQOC010000005.1, read as the reverse complement.
TTTTGGCACTTTTCCAAGATTGCCTTGGAGATGTCACACGGGGAGATATCATAGGCACGGGGAGATATCGTAGGCAAATCAACTTTCGTTCGCTGGGTATGAGCAATCTAGCGAGCGATTTTTTTCAATGTAATGAATAGGGGAAATTGCTTGCAACATCGCAATTGCGGTGTCACACTGAGCGATCCTACCACATCGCTTATGCAATATCGCCTGATTTATTTGTCTGCACATAAATCAGGCAATGTCAATCCAGCAGTACATTGCAGACGCATCGTCCTGTTCCACGACACGACGCACTCACGATATCAATTGCAATTGACCACACCGCATGACTTTGAGGCGATATTGCAATCGATATTGCGTTGTGTAATGGTACCTTAAGGTATGGTGAAACCTGTGGGACAGAGACAATGTGATCTAAATCAAGTTGAATTGCCATCATTGCAAAGTGTACCCATTGTAGGTGAGTAGCCATCTGTGTCTTAGGTAGTGTGAAAATACCTTGAGTATAATTGTAGTGGGAACTTAAGGTAAAACCTATATAAGAAATGTTTTGAATCAGCAGCAATTATAACAGTTAATGAAGGAGAGATAAAGCGGGGTTAAAATCATGAAAGTGCTCATTTACCTCCCAGTGTCGGCGTGTCCTAGGCTGGGCATAAGTTGCAGTGAGGGGGCGCCAGATACGCCCTTATGATGGCATAGGGGCGGAGCTACGGCGTCCTGTTTCCTGTCAATGGAACGAAGTATACCGGCGTGTGTTGACTGCAAGCTCGCGCATGTGCATTGTGACAGGGTGACGTCACCGCTACAGTTAGTGGTGCTTACAGCTGCAATGCAGAGAAGTGAACAAAAGTATACTGTGCATTCTTTGCTGTACTGCTCAGGAAAGGGTGAAGATGTGCTCATATGTGTAATTATAGTTATTTAAGACCTAGGATATTGTTATATCTGTGGAGAAGAGGGGAAAAAAATGGGTTAGCAATGGAATCAATGATAAAGTGCATAATACAAAGGAATACAATGGGCTAACTGAGCAGAACAAAAGGAGGTATCCAATACATCAAAATCAACAAAGAATACAATGATTGACTTATGTCAGTATGTCACCTCATATTCTCTATTGAGGCCATTGAGTTCTAGAGTCTTCAAAGTGAAGATCCAATAGGCTTCTCTCTACCTGAGTAGGCGTGCCCTGTCAGCCCCCCTCCTGCTAGCCGCTACGTGGTCAATAACCTGGAACCTCGTGTGTTGTCTGGATATGAAATGTGCTCGAATGGAGAATAGGTAGAAGAGAGAGACGAGCCTCTGTATAAGGATGCGCACAACCAATGTGCTGATGAAGTATACAATTTTATTTGTGCATAAGGGACAGGAACCCTTGATGGTTTAAAAACAATTAAAATACAGTTACAAACACCGTTTATCACGCACAAAATTATCACAATTTCCAGAATCCCAGTAGTGGGGGGTATTGTACAGGGTATATGGGTCAATAAGTACAATGTTAACAGGAGCAGTAATCAAAAAACGTGGTTAACATGTTTTTTTGGGTGATATTAACCCATGAAGTAGTAACATAAAGGCAACGGGGAGACACTTAGTGGGGTTGGATACAGTACACATACATAATGGGAACAAGTCACTAATATCATCCCCGGATGCTGTTGATATAGGTTATTTGATCAATTCAGTTACCAACTGCTTAATTGGATAGAGTATAGTCAGTCAAGCGTCCGTTACATGGATCAATTAATCAAAAAAGTCCAACAAGGTTCCTAGAAGTTATCCAAATGCACCCTAAAACACTTTGTAAGACTGGGTCTCCTTCAGCCCAATCATCTATGATAGACAGCTCATGCTCTATATACCAATCAGTAGGGTACTAGGCGGTACACAGCTCACAATAGTAACATCTATTATAACATCCTAAAGTAGATTCAAATAAAAGAAGAAGCTCATGTTCCATATACAATTCGATGTAATATAAGGCAGTACATAGCTCAACCTCTATTATGACATCCTAGAGTCGATTCATATAAAGGAGGGAGCTCATGTTCCATGTACAATTCAGTATGGTATAGAACAGTATACAGCTCACAGTAAGAACATCAATCCAAACATCCTAGGGTAGGTACATGTAAGGAAGGGAGCAGTATACATATATGCCCAGTAGAGTAACTCAATTAATAAGGAGGTGGTGAGCCCAGAGGTCCATGAGCAATCACACACTGATAGGGCAGCATGCATCAAGGTAATGAGCATGCTCTGGGAGCCGTAGGCTCACGGTGATTTAATACCCAGGTGCAGGGTCTGGTGTGTGGGCAGCGGAGGAAAGTAATTGGAATGGAAAATAGGGTCTGTTCACATGTGATTGTCGATTTATGTTTGCTTATGCGGTCCCGGATATGCTGGATAGTCTGCCCAACATACCTGAGACCGCACGGGCATTTGGTAAGGTAAACCACATGTGTTGAATCGCAAGTCAAAAAATGTTTGATATGGATGTGTGAAAGTGCACCCTCTCGCTATGTTGGAGTATTGTCTGCACCTGAGGCATTGGAAATTACCCGTGCGAGGGGGGACTAGGGTGAGTTGTCTGATAGGTGTTTTGAGGCTACCTATATCTGCTTGGAGTTTGTTTTTAAGATTGCCAGGTTTTTTATGACATAACAAGATTGGATTCTGAAATTCAGGGATCAGAAGATATGCTCGTCCTAGTAATTGCAAATGTTCTCTGATGATTTGAGGAGTTTGGTAAGGGTGGTACGTATTAACAAATGCCATTCTACCAGTATTCTGGCATGTTGTGGAGATTCTATTCCTAGTAGGGTAGGCTATTGGTGGGGCATAGCCCCTCTCAATGAACTTTTGACTCATGTCGTTGTGTCTTGTCTGTCTGAGTAAAGGGTCAGAAACTATGCGGTCCACTCGAGTGTGCTGGGATCGTTTGACATGTCAGGGATGACAGCTTGAATAATGTAGTAGGGAGTTCCTGTCCGTTGGTTTGACATAGATGTCAGTAGTGACCCATAATAACCCGAGTACAGAGTTCTATAGCCAAACAACCCAATGTAAACATCACAAGATCCACTGATTGCAAGTGCACAAATTTATTTATGAACGTCAGTGAAAGAGTAAAAACACTGGGAAGTACAAAAAAACAGGTATAAAGTCACAGAGGGGATGAACACATCACAGTCCCCATATAACATAGATGTAAGTATACAGGCATCAAATATCATAGCATACAATGTGGTACATCAAAGTGCAGAAATATAGTAAAAGCTACCACATCAATAGCCTGTCAATAGTGCCCAAACTCACCCATGCAATGGGGGGTTGTGACACGTGTTCAGCACTACCTAAGGCACAGATGGGTACTCGCCTCCGATGGGTTGACTTTGCACTGATGGCAATTCAACTTAATTTAGATCACATTATCTCTGTTCCACCGGTTTACCATACCTTAAAGTGGCCACCAATAGGTGAAGTGTCAGCCAACACATTAGGTAAAAGAATCTTTTTTGCCCAAATTCAATATATTAAACATATGTAAATGTTAGTGGGTATACTACTATTTTCAGGATACCAGTGATTTTACCTATAGAAGATAGGTATGAGCGTTTTCTCACATTGTATATAACATTGTTTTCCTTAAAATTGATCATTTCAGATGTGTATCTTTTTTTCTGCTTCATAATCACAGTGACTTACTATTTATTTTATTTCCACTTTGTACTCCTATGTTGTTATAAAGTTCCGGATACCCCAGTGAAGACCAGATTGGTCGAACCAGCAGGGTGAATATCTTTGTTTTGACAATGTTGACACAGTAATAAAAGCATGATAGTTTGAGTTGATGTCTCCTCCTCATTTTTCCATAAATAGTGTGCCAGGAATACTCCGTTATATGTAAATAACTCATGAAAGAATAAAGTTACCGTATGTTGAAACCAAGCACATCATTGTTTTTATTATGATATTCTCAATAAGTTTGATGTGTCACATGACCCTCTTCCCATTGAAAAAAATAAAGTTGGATCCAAAATGGCTGACTTCAAAATGGCCGTCATGGTCACCACCCATCTGGAAATGTTTCCCCCCTTCCATATACTAGTGTGCCACAAACAGCAGTTGATACCACCAACCATTCCAATTTTATTTAGGGGCATCCATATAAATAGCCCACCCTGTACACTGTGTGCAGAATTATTAGCCCAATGAGTATTTTGATCACATGATACTTTTTATACATGTTGTCCTACTCCAAGCTGTATTGGCTTGAGAGCCAACTACCAATTAAGTAAATTAGGTGATGTCCAGCTCTGTAATGAGGAGGGGTGTGATGTAATGACATCAACACCTTATATAAGGTGTGCCTAATTATTAGGCAAATACCTTTCCTTAGGCAAAATGGGTCAGAAGAGAGATTTGACGGGCTCTGAAAACTCCAAAATTGTGAGATGTCTTGCAGAGGGATGCAACAGTTTTGAAATTGCCAAACTTTTGAAGCGTGATCACCGAACAATCAAGCATTTCATGGCAAATATCAAACAGGGTCACAAGAAGCATGTTGGGCAAACAAGGCGCAAAATAACTGCCCATGAATTGAGGAAAATCAAGTGTAAAGCTGCGAAGATGCCATTTGCCACCAGTTTTGTCATATTTCAGAGCTGCAATGTTACTGGAGTATCAAAAAGCACAAGGTGTGCTATACTCAGGGACATGGCTAAGGTAAGGAAGGCTGACAAACAACCACCTTTGAACAAAGAAACATAAGATAAAACGCCAAGAAATATCTTAAGACTGAGTTTTTAAAGGTTTTATGGACTGATGAAATGAGAATGACTCTTGATGGGCAGATCAATGGGCCAGAGGCTGGATCAGTAAAGGGCAGAGGGCTCCACTCCGACTCAGACACCAGCAAGGTGGAGGTGGGGTACTGGTATGGGCTGGTCTCATCAAAGATGAATTTGTGGGACCTTTTCGGATTGAGGATGGAGTGAAACTCAACTCCTGGACCTACTGCCAGTTTCTGGAAGACAACTTCTTCAAGCAGTGGTACAGAAAGAAGTCGGTATCGTTCAAGAAAAACATGATTTTCATGCAGGACAATGCTCCATCACATGCATCCAACTACTCCACATAGCTGCTGGCCAGGAAAGGTCTACAAGAAGAAAAAATAATGACATGGCCCCCTTGTTCACTTGATCTGAACCCCATAGAGAACCTGTGGTCCCTCTTAAAATGTGAGATCTACAGGGAGGGAAAACAGTACACCTCTCGGAACAGTGTCTGGGAGGCTGTGGTGGCTGCTGCATGCAATGTTGATCGTAAACAGATCAAGCAACTGACAGATTCTATGGATGGAAGGCTGTTGAGTGTCATCATAAAGAAAGGTGGCTATATTGGTCACTAATTTTTTTTCTGTTTTGTTTTTGCATGTCAGAAATGTTTTTTTCTAAATTTTGTGCAGTTATATTAGTTTACCTGGTGAAAATAAACAAGTGAGATGGGAATATATTTGGATTTTATTAAGTTGCCTAATAATTCTGCACAGTAATAGTTACCTGCAAAAACAGATATCCTCCTAAGATAGCCAAATCTAAAAAAAAAACACTCCAACTTCCAAAAATATTAAAGCGAACCTATCACCCCCCCAAGCATCTAAAGATAAAATAGCCACCTTCTGCAGCACTTAGGCTGCATTCTGAGAAGGTGGCTATAGTATTTATGCTCCCTTGATTCACTGAAATAAAGACTTTTATAATATCTGTGCCAAACCTGACCCAAGACAGGGAGGCTGGCTTTTCAAGCGTCTATCTCCAGCCTCTCTGGTGTCAGTCATCCCTCTCTGCTCTCCGTGCGCCGCCTCCTCTTCCTTGTCTCCTAGAATCCTGTGTTTGCATAGTTCCTCCTGCCCCGGGCGGAATCTCCGCATGCGTTCACATTAGTATGCACCCCGGCCAGCCAATCAGCTGTCTCGGGGGCAGCCAGGAGGAGGAGATGAGCGGTGGAGATCTCCTCCTCCCGACCGCCGCTGATCTCCCGCCGGTGTCGGAGCGAGAGATTTGAAGAAACAGCTGATCTGACAGCTATTTAAATTTCCCGCGCCCACACAGAATAGGGTGATATCGGTGCAGGAGATAAGAAACAGCTGATCGCTGCTGCAATTCTCCCGCGCCGACATCACCTCTTCGGTGTCGGCACTGTCAGATCAACTGTTCTCTCCCCACCGACACCGGCAGGAGAGCAGTAGAGGCTCTTGCTGATTTCCCGGTGGCCGCCGGGAGAGATTTCAATGAGATCCGCAGCATTCTCCTGCGCTGTCATGCGGAGGACACTGCGGATCCATTGCCTTCAATACATGATTTGTGCGCTTGCGGACGCTTGCAGATAAAACAAGCACCCACGAATGCACAGAAAATGCAACAAGCTACGTTCAGAGTGCGCTCGGAGAGTGCACAAATTGTGCGCATCCGAACGCAAACGCAACCGAATGCAGCCAAACGCAGGCACGTGCGTTCCCATGTTAATCATAGGAACGCAGCGCGCAAGGGTTTGGCTGCATTCGGTGAGCTGCGCTTGCAAACGCAAGTGTGAAGGCACCCTAAGGGGCCAAGTAAAACGAGGTAAAATTGAATTTTTTTAAATCTGAAAATATAAAAAAAAAAAACAAAGTTCAAATCACCCCCCTTTGCCCCATTGAAAATAAAACTATTAAAAAAAATTATACATACATTTGGTATTGCCTCGTTCAGAAATGCCCGATCAATCAAAATATAAAATAAGTGGGGGCGTGGCCTGGCGCTGATGGTGGAGGTCGCATAGAGCGAGAGCTCCAGCAAACCCGGTGTATACAGTGGCTCTAACAAGGCATCCTCGGACCGCTTTCCCTCCTCTGCACCACTACAGCATCCGGTGACCGGGGTGAGTCAATGGGAAAGGGGAAACCCGTCACCCATAGCCCGCTCAGGAGAGTCACAGATTATTTCTCCGGCAGCAGCAGATCTCCTGCACCTACCAACATGGCGCCGATGTCTCCCCGCACTGCGCACGCAGCCCGCCGAGGATCACAACCCTCGCTCACTCCAGACTCTGTAGGAGCTGGTGTCCTGATCACACATGGGGTCATGAAGGATCTTTTGTCTACCCTGAGATCTTCATTGCAGGGAGACATGAAATAAATGGTGGCAGACCTCAAGGGTGAAATTGCAGAATTAGGAAGGCGCACAAACAGACTGGAGCACAAGCTTACTGAATTGATCAAGTCACACAATGATTTACTAGATGCTCATGATGCTTTACAGCAAGAAATGGTTAAAACTCAGTCCAAGACTCTGTACTTAGAGGCAGGGGCGTTGCTAGGGTCAAAAAACATCCGGGGCTCGGGCCCACTGAGCTGCATTTTTTGGAATAAATGTAAATAAAACCCAAGTAAAATGTACTTAAATAAATAGCTTCTCAGACGCTGGGCGCCTGAGCCTGCCTATTGGCTGCAGCAAGGTCGGCCTTAGGTCAGATGGCGCCATGTGCAAGATTTTATCTTCTATTGATTCGCGTATAAGTCGAGGGGGTAAATTTTCAGCCCAAAAACCCGGGCTGAAAAACTCTGCTTATACACGAGTATATATGGTACATAGTGCCCGAATATTACTGTCCATTACTGAATAAAAACCACTACACAGAGACCACTATTACATTACCACTGACCACACTGACCATATAACATTAATACCACCTCTACACAGAGACCACTATTACATCACCACTGACCATACTGGCCATATAATATTAATACAACCTCTACACAGACATTTATAAGTAATTACAATGCAGGTACCTCCAGTGATTACAGAGGACGTTGGCGGGTCCAGGAAGCGTGTCTGTGGTAGGTCCGGTGAACGGCAGCGGGACCAAGGAGCGGCAGCGGCAGGTCCAGTGAGTGGCAGCTGCAAGGGTGGGATTCAAATTTTTAATAGGTTCTCTAGGTTCAGTAAAATATTTACGACCGTCTGTCAACTCGTGTCCTCCCCTTATCTTCTCATGGAGTGTAAGGGCCCCGTTACACGTAGCGACGCTACAGTGATCCCGACAGCGACCTCCGTCGCCCGGGATCGCTGTAGCGTCGCGCTCGGCATTGCTGCGATGTCAAACACATCTCCGCAGCGCCGAACTGCGCCCAGCTGGTCACTCCCGATCGTGCGGCCTCCAATTTATATTTGATGAGGCATAGTGTGCCTGCCTGATGTATACATATTGTGAGACAGTGCGGGGGATCATATGCGAGGGGCGCTATGTCTCCCCCAGAATGCGCACTGTCACGTATTGAGCCCGGTGTAGGGTATGAGAGAAAGGGACGGTCCGCTCCCTCCGCTCCGGGTCTTGCAAGGTCCCGGAAGGAGACACGGAGTTAAAAGCCTGAGCAGGAGGCAGGGCGGGGTTCCTTGTACACAGAATTGTGCCTTAGCTGCAGGAGCAGCAGAGATATATACAGGAGAGGTCTAGAGTTCCAGGGGGCCGTGTGCTAGACTAACACGGCCTAGCCCAGGAGGGCTGGGAGCTTGGCGTGACCTATAACGGAGGCCTTTGGCCTGAAGGACCCGGAGTTACTTTATATGAACTGTGTCCTGTGTACCCGGCTGCGACCCGGATTCCGGCAGACTGTGCCACCGCTGTGAGCGTATCAGCAATAAACACCGGGTCCTGTTTGAACTACTACCGGGCTCCACGTGTTTCCTGACTTGCGATCCAGGCGCTGCCCCGCATATGGTGGAGAATACGGGCAACTGCCGGCCCGGTGAGGTGTAGCATACATTCCTGGTGAAGCCCGCGCTACTGTTGCCCTTCCTTCCGGAACCGCTGGTGAAAGTGACTGTTTCATGAGGCTAATGAGCGGCAGCTAAGTGAGAGGAGCAGCAGTTATTATAGCCGCCAGTCTCTTGCGGGGTGCCCGACACTGCATGTCCATACTTAAGCCGGCCACGCTACAGTTCAGGCCTGCCGCTGATATGGAGGAAATCCTAAGGCAGCTGGTACTTACCCAGCAGCGGCAACAAGAACAGCAGCAGCGACACGAGGAGCAGCAGCTCCGACAGCAGGAGCAGCAACAGCGACAGCAGGAGCAGTAGCAGCGACAGCAGGAGCAGCAGCTCCGACAGCAGGAGCAGCACCAGCGACAGCAGGAGCAGCAGCAGTTGCTACAACAGGAGCAGTTTCTACAACAGCAGAAAATGAATGAACTGCTCCTGCAGCAAATTGCGGCCTTACGAGACCCGCCAACAGCGCTTCCCCCGGAGCGGCGTGAGGCCCGGGACCGGGTCCGGTCGGCACTGCGGAAGCTGAGTCCAGAGGACGACGTAGAAGCCTTCCTCACCGTCTACGAGCGCACCGCAGAGCGAGAAGGCCTCCCTCCCGCTCAGTGGGCTGAAGTGGTGGCGCCATTCCTGATGGGCGATGCCCAAAAGGCCTACACGGACCTCAGTTGGGAGGAAGCACAGGACTACGCCAGACTCAAAGGTGAGATCCTTGCTAGACTGGGGGTCAATACTTATGTCCAAGCCCAACGAGTGTTTTCCTGGTCCTACGTGGAGTCCAAGCCGGCTCGCTCCCAGGCGTATGACCTGTTGCAGTTGGTGAAACGGTGGCTCCAGCCTGAGAGCTTGACTCCGGGACAGATGGTGGAAAGGGTGGTGGTCGACCGGCTGGTACGGACTCTGCCGGTTGCGATACAGCGTTGGGTGGGGCAAGGGGACCCGGGTACCTTGGACCAGGTGGTTAGCTTGTTAGAGCGATATACAGCCACCCAGGAGTTCATACGGGACTCTGCCCCACTGCGGCAGTTACACCGGCCTCCGGAGCCGGCTAAAGGTGTACGTCCATCCCCAGGGGACTCTCCTAAAAACGTACCCGCTGAGAGGACACCCCAAAACGGGGCTGACAGGAGACCAGGCTCCCCAAGAAGGAGCTTCCGGCCCAGCGCTGCCACTGCTACGTGGTGCTGGCGGTGCAAAGGACCAGGACATGTGGCTGCCTATTGCCCACTAACGGCGGAACCCATGGACTGCGGGTTCACACGCCGGCTCTCGATGTATGCCAGCCCCGTCTTCACTGCAGATGTGGTGGATCCCCTAACGGAACCACATCTGTGCCCAGTGCTCATTAATGGACACAGAGCGGAAGCTCTCTTGGACTCTGGCAGTTTGGTGACGCTGGTTCGGGCGTCCTTAATCCCCGGGTTGCAACTCACTGGGGAATTGATCGGGGTCCGGTGTATACACGGGGACCTACACGAGTATCCAACCACGGAGGTGACTCTATCCACTTCATGTGGAGAGGTGACCCACGTGGTTGGAGTGGTAAACTCTCTACCCTACGGGACTGTGCTGGGAAGAGACTTACCATTGTTTTGGTCCTTATGGGGAAGGAGGAGTAACCCTTCCCTGATGCCCGGGAATCAGGGTGCTGAACCCGACGACCCTGAGACCGGGACACCTGCCGTAGGGGTCGCCAACATAGGGCTAGAGTGTCACCCCGATAGGTTCCCGGTAGACGTATTGGCAGGAGAGGTCGAGGAGACCCCACCGCTTCCAGAGTTGGAAGTATCCCGGGGAGCGTTTGGGACAGCCCAGCTACAGGACCCCACACTGACCAGGGCCCGAGAAAGGGTAACAGAAGTAAACGGGGTAGCTCAGCAGCCAGGGGCTGAGAATGTATTTCCACGCATGGTGATTAACCGGGAGTTACTTTATAGGGTGGACAAAATCAGGGATGAGGTCGTGGACCAACTGGTAGTGCCGCAGCCACACCGCCGGGCAGTCCTAGAGATGGCCCACTCCCACCTGCTAGGGGGCCACCTTGGGGCTAAAAAAACGCAAGAACGCATCTTGCGGAGGTTCTTCTGGCCGGGCGTGTATGCGGACGTCCAGAGGTACTGGGACTCCTGCCCGGAATGTCAGCTGACCACACCCATTGCCACTTTCCGTAGTCCATTGGTACCTCTACCCGTTATAGAGGAACCTTTTGAACGGATCGCAATGGATTTGGTGGGGCCTATAGTGAAGTCAGCCCGAGGCCACCAACATATACTCGTGGTTGTCGACTACGCCACCCGGTACCCGGAGGCGATTCCGTTACGCCGCACCTCGGCGAAGATGATTGCCCGGGAGCTGTTTGCTATGTTCTGTCGCCTAGGACTACCTAAGGAAATCCTCACAGATCAGGGGACTCCTTTTATGTCCAAAGTGACCCGGGAACTGTGTAAACTGCTCAACATAAAACAGCTACGCACCTCGGTGTATCATCCCCAGACCGACGGATTAGTGGAGCGGTTTAATAAAACCCTGAAGTCCATGCTAAAAAAAGTGGTAGCAAAGGACGGAAAGGATTGGGACATGTTATTGCCCTATCTAATGTTCGCCATCCGGGAGGTACTGCAGTCGTCTACGGGGTTTTCCCCTTTGAGCTGTTGTACGGCCGACATCCTAGAGGGCTCTTGGATGTTGCCAAAGAGACGTGGGAACAGGAACCCACACCCTATAGGAGTGTGATTGACCACGTGGCGAAAATGCAGGACCGGATCACGGCGGTCCGGCCTATTGTAAAAGAGCACCTAATGGATGCCCAAGGAGCGCAAAGCCGCAGGTATAATACACGGGCCACCGTTAGGACCTTTGAGGTGGGGGACCGGGTATTGGTCTTAGTGCCCACAACGGAAAGCAAATTATTGGCCAAATGGCAAGGGCCCTATGAAATCCGGGCAAAAGTAGGGGAGGTCAATTACAAGGTATACCAGCCCGGGAAAAGGAAACCCGTGCAGCTATACCACGTAAATTTGCTTAAAGCATGGAAAGACCGGGAGTGCCTGATTATGGAGGCGTCCGATGCACCCGGTGACCCTTCCCCTTCGGCCACCAGGGATACCGAAGGGGTAAAAATAAGTGACACCCTCACTAAGGCCCAACGACGGGAGGCTCGAAAGTTGGTACAGCAGAATCCCGATGTGTTCTCTGACCTGCCCGGGCGCACTTCGGTCATTCAACATGACATTGTCACTGAGCCCCGGGTTAAAGTGCGAGTGAAACCTTACCGGGTACCCGAGGCCAGACGGCAAGCCATCACGGCCGAAGTTAAACACATGCTTAAGTTAGGCGTGATAGAAGAATCCCGGAGTGAATGGGCTAGTCCCATTGTGCTCATTCCAAAGCCGGACGGATCGTTGCGGTTCTGCAACGATTTCCGGAAGCTGAACGAAGTGTCTAAGTTTGATTTATATCCCATGCCCCGGGTGGACGAGTTGATTGAAAGACTGGGGCAAGCCCAGTACTTCACAACGCTCGATCTGACAAAAGGATACTGGCAGGTGCCGCTAACGGAGTCGGCCAAGGAAAAAACCGCCTTTGTTACTCCAGAAGGTCTCTATCACTACGTCGTGTTGCCTTTTGGGTTGCATGGAGCCCCGGCCACATTTCAGCGGCTCATGGACATAGTGTTAGAACCTCATCGGAAGTACGCGTCCGCCTACCTAGATGACATTATTATCTTTAGTCCGGATTGGCACACCCACTTATCCCAGGTTCAGGCCGTGGTGGATTCGCTCAGGGCCGCAGGCCTGACGGCGAATCCGAAAAAATGTGCCATGGGGCTCGAGGAGGCCCGGTACCTGGGGTATGTGATTGGGCGAGGGGTTATCAAACCCCAAATAAACAAAATCGAGGCCATTCAAAATTGGCCCCGACCGGTGTCTACCAAACAGATGAGGGCGTTCCTCGGCATTGTTGGGTACTACCGACGCTTCATACCCAATTTTGCTGGGCGAACGGCGGCCCTGTCCGACCTGTTAAAAGGGAAGAAGTCTGCTTTGGTGCATTGGAATCCCCAAGCAGAGGCGGCCTTTCAATCCATGAAGTCGGCCTTGTGCGGACAGCCCGTCCTCATCAGTCCTGACTTCACAAAGGCCTTCGTTGTACAAACAGACGCCTCGGAGGTGGGGCTGGGGGCTGTGCTGTCGCAAGAAGTGGACGGAATCGAGCATCCGGTCACTTACTTGAGCCGGAAATTGTCCCCGGCGGAAAAGAATTATAGCGTAGTGGAGAAGGAGTGCTTGGCCGTTAAATGGGCCTTGGAGTCCCTACGTTATTATTTGCTCGGGCGACAGTTCCGGTTAGTTACGGATCACGCTCCTTTGGTCTGGATGCGAAATGCCAAGGAACGGAACGCTCGGGTCACCCGGTGGTTCCTGTCCCTCCAAAACTTCCGTTTTATGGTGGAGCATCGGGCTGGCAAGTTGCAGGGTAATGCGGATGCCCTGTCCCGGGCGCCCTGTTTGTTGGCTGGGGTTCAACCCCACAAGTTTGAACCGAGGGGGGGGTATGTGAGACAGTGCGGGGGATCATATGCGAGGGGCGCTATGTCTCCCCCAGAATGCGCACTGTCACGTATTGAGCCCGGTGTAGGGTATGAGAGAAAGGGACGGTCCGCTCCCTCCGCTCCGGGTCTTGCAAGGTCCCGGAAGGAGACACGGAGTTAAAAGCCTGAGCAGGAGGCAGGGCGGGGTTCCTTGTACACAGAATTGTGCCTTAGCTGCAGGAGCAGCAGAGATATATACAGGAGAGGTCTAGAGTTCCAGGGGGCCGTGTGCTAGACTAACACGGCCTAGCCCAGGAGGGCTGGGAGCTTGGCGTGACCTATAACGGAGGCCTTTGGCCTGAAGGACCCGGAGTTACTTTATATGAACTGTGTCCTGTGTACCCGGCTGCGACCCGGATTCCGGCAGACTGTGCCACCGCTGTGAGCGTATCAGCAATAAACACCGGGTCCTGTTTGAACTACTACCGGGCTCCACGTGTTTCCTGACTTGCGATCCAGGCGCGGCCCCACAATATATATACCTCAGGTATATATATGTATACATCAGGCAGGCACACACACTATGAGGTATATACCGTATATACTCGTGTATAAGCCGACCCGTGTATAAGCCGACCCCCTACTTTTGCCCCCAAAACCTGGGAAAACCTATTGACTCATGTTACGTGTATAAGCCTAGGGTGGACCCCAGCACAGGTATACAGCCCCCAGCAGTGTGCTATACAGGCCTCCCCAGTGGTATATACAGGAGGCCCCAGCAGTATATACAGCAGCCCCAGTGGAATACAGCAGCCCCAGTGGAATACAGCAGCCCCAGTGGTGTATAGCAGCCCCAGTGGTATACAGCAGCCCCAGTGGTGTGGTATACAGCAGCCCCAGTGGTACACAGCAGCCCCAGTGGTATATAGCAGCCCCAGTGGTGTACAGCAGCCCCAGTGTATACAGCAGCCCCAGTGGTGTGGTATACAGCAGCCCCAGTGGTATATAGCAGCCCCAGTGGTATACTGCAGCCCCAGTGGTATATAGCAGCCCCAGTGGTGTACAGCAGCCCCAGTGGTGTACAGCAGCCCCAGTGGTATACAGCAGCCCCAGTGGTATACAGCAGCCTCAGTGGTATATAGCAGCCCCAGTGGTATACAGCAGCCCCAGTGGTATACAGCAGCCCCAGTGGTGTACAGCAGCCCCAGTGGTGTACAGCAGCCCAGTGGTATACAGCAGCCCAGTGGTATACAGCAGCCTCAGTGGTATATAGCAGCCCCAGTGGTGTACAGCAGCCCCAGTGGTGTACAGCAGCCCCAGTGGTATATAGGCCCCTGAATGCTGGCACTCGCCCCCCCTCTGTTGTAAGCCCCCCCCCGCTGCTTAACTTACCATCCCCGGTCTTCTGCACCGCGCCGGTCTTTTATGCTCCTGCTCCGTCCTCCGGCAGCCGGACGGGAGCATGGAGGACGGAGCAGGAGCATAGAAGACCGGCGCGGGGGGTTCGGGGCTCTATGCATTAAGAATCGGGGCTGCAGCCCCGATTCTTAATGCATAGCGACATCCCTGCTTAGAGGACAGGTCAAGAAGAAACAATATAAGAATCAGGGTGGTGGATGAATCAGTCACAACAGTGGAGATGAGCTCCTTCTTGCAGGACTTTATTATGGCCGCCCTCCCCCTTGTGGCCAAAAAAAATATTCTCATTGACCGCATTCATAGAATACCCAATTCTGCCAATCTCC
Source organism: Allobates femoralis (assembly GCA_033576535.1). Lineage (NCBI taxonomy): Eukaryota > Metazoa > Chordata > Amphibia > Anura > Aromobatidae > Allobates > Allobates femoralis. The sequence continues at coordinate 355,769,669 of JARQOC010000005.1, read as the reverse complement.
GCTCCACTCTTCCCAGAGATGTCATAGCACGCATACATTTCTATGAGATGAAGGAGGACTTCCTACACGTACTGAGAGGTCACCCAACCCTTTCTGACAGTTTTCAACACCTCTCTGTATTTCCAGATCTTTCACCCAGGACACTAACTTTCCGGAGAGCGTTTCAGCAACATACACAGCATTTGCGTGACAAAGATTCCCTACAGGTGGGGATTCCCCACGAAATTGATTATATGCAGAAACGGCATCACATCCATCTGCCACACTCCAGTGCAGGCAGGAAAGCTGCTCGCCCAATGGGGTCTATGCACGCCACGTGGTGATTCCCCATCTGCCTCGCCAAGATCCTCGATCCCTGGGTTGCACTGGCGCCATATTGACCCAGAATGGGCTACTGTCTGACATGCCTACATACTGGAAGAATACCGGGTTTGTTTTCCTGCAATCAGTTGGTTTTCTTCTTTTCTGCTGAAGATTTCTGTCCTGTGGTAGGAACTGTTGACTCTTGGTTTAATCTACCACAAAGTTCTGGACACTGATCATCCTTCAGATAGTCCGGTAACTCTTTTTTTAACTCTTTCTTTTTTTTATGCCCTTCAAGTGTGTTTTGGACACTTTTTTTATATGGGGTCTTTTTTCCCCTCACCCCTTTTTTTTCAGGGGTTTGGTTTTACATGTTTGTTATGTGTGTTTTCCCTTTCCCTTCCCCCTTCCCTCATTATGCACATTGTGGTATCTGATCTTCTCTTGCAGGCTGCACTGGTGGCTCTCGCTAAGCATGTCTGAACCCCCATAAACATTACAGTATTTCTGTTTATTCTGTACATGTAAATGGTCTTAACTTCCCGGGGAAGCGCTCTCTAGTCTGGAGACAACTATTCAAGTCACCTGCAAATATTATTTGTCTCCAAGAGACGCATCTGCTCGAAAATGATAACACAAGAATGTATTCGAGCTCATACCCACACCAATTCTTTGCCAATGGCAAAACAAAAAAGCTGGGGTTGGCATTTTCATCTCTAAATCCATCTCCTTTCACCACAGCGGCACCATTACAGACCTGGAGGGCAGATTTGTGATAGTCTCCTGTCAGATAAATTCGGTCCCTTCACTTTAATTTCCTTATATGCTCCAAATTCAGGCCAACTTAAATTTTTGAGAGGTCTTCTTGCTAAATTAAACACCATCACCATAGGCCACAAAATAATGGCTGGAGACTTCAACATTCCGATGTATAAAACAATGGACTGCTCAGTCCCTTCACACTCCAGGAGAGAGATGGGTGCTGTAGTTTCATCCTTTCATCTACATGATATCTGGCGCTATCTTAATTGCGGAGAGAAAGATTATACATATATGTCACCACGCCATCACTCACATAGCAGGATAGACTATATTCTAGTGGATGACGTTCTCTTGCCCCAATGTTTATGTGGCGCCCCGCATGTGCAGGCGTCACAGAGGGGTACTGCACCCGTAAAAGAAGTGTAATTGCCCCTGCTGTAGGTGGACCCTAGGATGGTGGGTGGGACCCATTCCTAGCACTCCCACATTAGCTGAGCGGTGGGAGGTTACCCGAGAGGGGATATAGTCACCTCTAGGGGGATCAAGGAGGTCTTTCAGCAGAATGGTAAGCTAGGAGAAGGGATAGTCTCATTCTGGGAGCAAGAGAGGGAGAGGTTTTGGAATAGTCGAAGGAGGAGAGTTGGAAAGAGAGTGGAACGAGGCGGAAGGTCAAACCGGAGCGGTTTCATGCTGAACCTGAGGGAAGAAGAAGGGGCCTTGAGGAGATCCTGAAAGAGGGCGCCTGACGAGAGATATCCTCAGAATGGAGTGACCATACTCCAAGGGATACTCCAGTCCAACACGGGAACACCGGGCCCGAGGATCCGGCCAAAGTCGAGCTTTGCAGTCGGCAACCGGCTGCTGTGGCTTGTTTATCAGCTGCAGCACCCTGCCAGTGGAGCGGTCTGCCTGCTTCCTCACCACGAGGGAGAGGACCCCTTGTACTACCTACACGGAGCTACTGGGTATAGGCCCATCCTAGGCGGGGAAGAACGGACACAGGTTAGTCAACGAAGGTACAGAACGGGTTCCACCATACCACCTGGGATCCACTTGCAGCCACCCGTTGAGCTACCTGTTCTTGTAACATGTAATGCTGAACTGTGAACTGTATGTGCTGCTGCTATAAGTTGACAGTAAAGTACCCGGGAGAAAGTGACTTTGCCTATGTGTGTTTTCTTACATCAACTTGTCCCTTTGCAGGAACGCTGCCCCGGAGGGATCGCCCTACCTCCGGTGGACTGTGGTGGCGCTGGTGACCCATCACCAGATTCTACAGGTGGCGTAACGTGAACTATCCAAAAATCTAATCCCCTGTAGCTATACCCCTTTTTGAAGTGACTCCCAGGCCACAGGATCAGGCGCGGCTACCATTCCCCGTGACACAGCAACGCTGCCCTTGGAGCCTGATACCTGATATTTCATGGTCTGATCACGCCCTTATTTCTCTCCACATTGAGGACCCGCTGGCCCTAATACCTCCAGCGCACTGGAAGCTCAACGAATATCTTCTGACTGATTCAGAAATTGCTCATACCATTAGTCTCCAACTTAAAGAGTTTTTCACCCTCAACGACTCTGGCGATATATCCGATGACACCCTTTGGTTCTCCCACAAGGCTGTCCTTAGAGGCTCTTTCATTAAAATAGCCGCCATGGTTAAAAGACAATTTAACAAAAATCTCCAATCAGCTCTAACTAACCTCCAAAATTTAGAATCTATCCACAGAACTCCACCCAATCACACTGTACTCCAGAACCTTTCCAAAGCCCGCCTCCAAGTCCGATCACTACTACTGACCAGGGCGGAAAAATCTCTTAAAAAATGCAGGGCCAAATATTATGCTTTGGGGGATAGAGCGGGCTCCCTCCTAGCAAAAAGAGTCAAAAAGGCAGAATCTCAAACTAAAATTCCCTTCCTTATCAAAACCAATGGAGCACGAATATGCAATCCCATATATATTGCGGCAGAGTTTGGCGATTACTACACTGCCCTATATAATCTCAAATTGGACCCTTACGCTTCTCAACCTTCCCGCACATATATAGATTCTTTCTTAAATAAAGCATGTCTCCCTAAACTCTCTATTTCGCAGCTAACCTACCTTAATTACCCATTAACGGAGCTGGAAATAATTCAAGCAATCCACACTTCTAAAAAATCCTCAGTACCTAGCCCGGATGGATTCCCCTTCCATTATTATAATCAATTCACCCCAATACTGTCCCCTTACCTACTACAACTGTTCAACTTCTGGGTCTCTAAAGGCTCGATTAAAAGAGAAGGGCAAGAAGCTACCATAATTACTCTACCCAAACCAGGGAAACCCACGACCTCACCTGCAAATTTCCGCCCTATAGCCTTAGTTAGTTGTGACACGAAACTTTACGCAAAGGTATGGGCCAACAGATTAATGAATGTTCTTCCCTCCCTGATTGATCCAGACCAAGTAGGTTTCATCCCGGGAAGACAAACTAGAGACGGAACGAGACGTATAATGGACTTACTAGATGTGGTTGAGAGGGGGCACATCCCCAGTGCATTACTGTCCCTGGATGGTGAAAATGCCTTTGACAGGGTACACTGGGGATACCTTGCAGGGGTACTGGATAAATTTGGATTTTTGGGGAATGTATCGGTTATTATGGCTCTATATTCTGTCCCCAACACCTCTGTATCAGCTTTGGGCTTCAGATAGCCCCCCTTTTCCATTACTAATGGCACCCAGCAGGGATGCCCCCTTTCCCCCTTGATTTTTGCTCTGGTAATGGAGCCATTAGCTGCTGTTATCAGATCACACCCTAATATTCATGGAATACCCATTGGCCCTAAAATACACAAAATTGGACTATACGCCAATGATGTCATTTTAACCTGCACTAATGCATTAAATTCTATTAAAGACATTATGTCCTATCTGAATTTTCTGAAACATCATATTATAAGCTCAATTTATCTAAATCCACGATCTATCCCGTCAACCTTCCTACTGATATCCAACTCGCAATACAAAAATTGTATCCCTTTATCTGGTCTAACTCAGGTTTTAACTATTTGGGAATTTCTATGACAAAAACAAATCCTCCAAAATCGTTAAGGATAACTGTGACTTGGTCACACAAGAGATTCGATCAGAACTGCAAAGATATTCTTCCACTAATCTCTCTTGGATGGCCAGGATTCAGATACTTAAAATGCAAATTTGCACATCAGTAAGGAAGTGGATGAACTCCAGCGCAACCTTTAAATAGCTCCTCAAAGTCATAATCGCTTTCTAACAAGCTTTTTAATATGACTTGTGAATTGTGCCAGATCAGAACCCCAAACTACAGATGCTGCGTTTCGGGGTAACTGCCCCTCATCAGTGTAGTGTGTGGGATATTCTGATCTGGCTGTGTGAGTGGGCTAAGACAAGGTCTGGGAACTTGCTATCTACCTTATGGAGAGTAGTATTCCTGGAACCATAAGAAGACAGTTAAGTAAGTAAGGAGATTTAAAGCCACATCCCTCCTCTAGGAAATATGCAAATTTGCACTTCAGTAAGGAAGTGGATGAACTCCAGCGCCACTTTTAAGTAGCTCCTCAAAGTCATAATCGCTTTCTAACAAGCTTTTTAATATGACTTGGGATTTGTGCCAGATCAGAACCCCAAATTACAGACGCTGCGTTTGGGGGTAACTACCCCTCATCAGTGTAGTGTGTGGGATATTCTGATCTAGCTGGTTAAAATGTTAATTTTACCCAAACTGATATAATAGATAAGAAGGTAAGAGACGGAACTCACCGCTTGTTTGGTTGTATTTGCAGCTTCTTTATTTCATCCATGCAGATTACAGGTTATAGACAGAGGTGGAGGGAGGGGGTGCGGAGGTGTACTACAGGCGCTCCGTTTCGCACTGAATGTGCTTCAACGGGTCCAAGGTTATCTATTATATGGACTTGCTCACTGAGACCAGTGCAACACAGCTGAGCACAATGTTGAGAAGGGGTCGAATGGTTGGCTAACACTGGTGCCCGGAAATCTAAGTTTCTAATTTTTTTTTTAATATCAGATATTTTTTATTAAACAATATAATCAATACATATCCAGCAATAACATCCAATATTTATAGATTTTAAATGTTCCTGAAACTCCCCCTCCCAAAGCCCTTCAAAGTCCACTTTCCCACCCCCCCTTCCCCTCCCCCCTCCCTAGACGGCCGATACAGTCATTATATACCTATATAAAAGAAAACAAATCAAACAGTATGTTTAGTGCAGATTACCCCCATGTACATCATGTAGAAGTTGTGTCATAATTCACACCTATGATCGGGCACCATAACTTATCCTACCCCATAGTCGTGCCAAGGTGACCATATCTTGTCATAAAGATCCAACTTCCCCCTCTTGCGGTATATCCCCCTCTCCAGAAGTGAAATATAGTTGGCCTGGGTCACAAACTCCCCGCTCGATGGCGGTTCTGTCCCAATCCAATGTTTTGCAATCAACATGCGTGCAATATATAACAGTCGTGCAGTGGCTATCTTGGCTGCATCATCCACCTGTATCTCAACCACAAACCCCAGCAAACACACCACTGGATCTCGAGGTACCCTGCACCCATACGCGCCTCCCACTCTAGCAAGCACCATGATCCAGAATGCTGACAACCGTGGGCATAGCCACAACATGTGGAGCATGCCCGCTGGTTCCATCCGACACCTTGCGCATTCCGAGTTTGGTCTTAGTTTAATTTTATGTAGAAATTCTGGTGTTCTATATACTCTGTGCAAGATGTAGAGCTGTGACATCCTGCCAGGTTCGCTTAGTGACTGCCTCGGAATCCACTCCAAGATTGCTTCCCATTTGTCATCCTCCAGGACTCCCACCTCCATCTCCAACCGGTTCCTGGCCCTAAGAGGATACAGAATCAAAAAAGTATGCAATATGTCCCGATATGTGGTCACTATCACCCCTCTCGTAGGCCCCCCTTCGCAGACGTAGTCAAGAATCAAGTCCCTCTGTATTGTCAACTCACCACTCTCCGCCTGTGTCTGAAGCGCATGTTTCATCTGCAGGTACTGATAAGTCCCCCTCTCGTGTAAACCATATTCCTCCCTCAGCATAGAGAATGGTTTAAGCCTCCGTCCTTCCAACACTTGTTGTGCCAACACAATTCCCTTCTCCCTCCATTCTACCAGGCACCCCATTTTGACAATCTCCAGAAGATTAGTATTACCCCACAAGAGAGAGTGGTTTGTCAGTCCCCTCACTCCCCTAATCAACTTCAATTTTCCCCATATATTCTGCATCAACTGCATAGTGGGACATTGCCTTCCCATCCTTCCCATCGACCCGTCTTCCACACTAAGTATGAATGGGCTTCTGTTGGTTACTCCTTCCATAACTTTCTGAATAGAGGGTCTTTCCGCCCTCTGTGCCCATCCCCTCACATGCTGACTCTGTGCTGCTATATAGTATAAATAAGGGTTAGGCAATGCCAGTCCACCCTCATCCTTGGGCCTCTGAAGAAGTTCCAGTCTCAGTCTGGCCTGTTTTTTGCCCCAGATCAGGCTACGAAACAGAGAATTGATCTGCCGGAACCTGGCCCGGGAAATGGATATTGGAGCGTTGTGAAAAACGTAGAGCAATTTGGGCATCAGCACCATTTTACTTACATTTATTCGGCCAGGGGGGCGTGTCCTGGCCATGGAGGGAGCAGTGCACTAGAAACTGAGCTCTGTCTCCCCGGCCACTTTAATGAGGCAGTAGCGTCTTCTACCCCGGCTCTCCTGGCTCCTCATGCCGGCGAAAAGGAGGAGCAGACACCCGGCAATTACCCCGGACCCTCAGATCCCTAATCCGGGCACCATAACCCGGTATTTGAGAAGCACTAACAGGCCTCTGGTCCCTACAGCAGGTCTCAAGATGGTGGCGCCTGCAGCTGCGCAGCCCATCACTGCACACAGTGAAGAGAGAGAAGCGCACTCCAGACCCTCTTCACAGCCATCCTCTGCCCCCAGCGCGTTACCCAGCGCCTGTGTATGGGAAGACACATATGGAGCGGCGCCCGGTGAGTCTGGTGAGCCTGAGACCCGGGTGGGGGATGTGATTTCTGAAGGAGCAACGCGCTCCCCCATAGACAATTCAATGGCTGGGGATGGTGTGGGAGCTGTCCTTATGGGAGATAATCAGAGGAGCAGCAGGGGCTCAGTGACTGAGGTCACAGATGGATACGGAGGGAACTACACTTGTGGACACTCACAGATGAAAAATCCATGTGTGGCTTATGACCCCTCCATGGACTCCATTCAGGCAGCTAGTTTCCCAGATAGGGAAGTGCATTCCCTTGCCAGACCATCACAAGAGGGGGCACTGCATTAGAGTCAGATACTTCTTACTAATGTCCATTCTGAATCTCTGTGTACAGGATTTGAGTTACCAATTTCTAGGTCATACCTCTCTATGAATAAAAGGGACGTCACACCCTTTAATACCTCAATACCCCTTGCTGACCAGACAAAGGCTGATGGAGACTCCCCAACCTCTGAGGGCAATATGTGGGAATCCTTTAAGGCACGAATAATGAACATACCCACAAAAGAAGAACTGTCCGATTTTATCTCTAAAGTGGAGTCCTCCCTTAAGTCTACGGCAGCATCACTCCGAGGCGAGGTCCAGGTGATATCGGACAAGGTATCCCGGACTGATACCACTGTTGAGGACTTAACCAAACGAGTCCAGGCCCTGGAGGAAGAGGTGTCGCTACAGAGATCCCAACAGGAAGCCTTCTTGGATTCTCTGGAGGACCTGGAAAATAGGGAGCGGAGGCAGAACATACGGATTCGGGGCCTTCCGGAGTCTGTGACACCATCTGAATTGTGGTCCACTTTAAGAGACTTATTTAATGATATCCGAAGCACCCCTGCTGAGACTGTCATCGAGTTCGACAGAGTCCATCGTTCCCTTGGCCTTGTCCCTCCAGAAGGAGCGCTGCCATGTGATGTCATTTGCAGGTTCCACAGGTACCAGGTCAAGGAAGAAGTCCTTGTCAAAGCAAGACAGTGTGAAGGGGTGTCCTTCCAGGGGGCCCAGCTGCAACTCCTAGCCGACCTGTCCAGGCGGACCCTTCAGAAAAGGCGTGCATTGAGGCCTCTTTTGGATCTTCTGCGTAAGAACCAGATGCTGTATTCCTGGTTTTACCCGTTCCGCCTGCAGGTTCGCCGCGGTAACCAACTGGTTTCCCTTTCTCACCCTCTGGAGGTGCGTGGCTTCCTTCAGGCCCTGGAAATACCCGACCCAGGCCTTTCGTTTCCGGATTGGCCGTCTTCCTCGTTTGACGGTATGCTCCAGTCAAGATCTCGTATGCCATGGAATAACCATAGAAGAAGAAACGGGAGAGGCACAAACCGTAGATGCCGCAGACTCAGCGATGTGAGCAGATCTGAAGATGGGTGACTTTTGAGTTGTATTTGGGTTCCTGAGAGTTAACATATCTTTTTTTGTTGCCATAACAGTTGGGACGAGATTCTCAATACACTGCTATGTGATGCTGTGATGTTTTATACTGATAATTAACTTTCTATTTTAGGGATGCATTTTACCCACTCCTTTCCGTACCTTTTCCTCTTCCTCTCCTTCCCTTTCTTCTTCTATTTTATTCCCTTCGCCTCTTTCAGATATAATCTTATGGTCAATGACTGCCTATATTCATATTCAGAGGTCCATGGGTGGACTTTACTTCCTTTCCCTTTCTTTCGCTTTTTCCCTTTCCCACTTGTTTTCCCTACCCTCTCTAAGCCTCCCACCTTAAATATAATTTTTCCACCCCCTCTACTTCCCTCCCTTCTCTATGATCCCTTATAATTTTATGATTGGGTAAACGATTCCTTATCTCACCATAAAATGATGGTATATATAGTAGAGAGTATTCTGTCCTGCCACTAGGTAGGATGGGGGCCTCTCTCCTTCATTTTGCTATATGATACTTTTATTTGAACAATTGAGTTGCCGGATAGCCGGAATGTTGATGTTATATTAGAGTTATGTTATTTAGAATTTTTATGCTTTTAGATGCTGGCCGGGGAGATGATTATTCTCGGTCGCTTGTAGTTTTTTGTACGTACTTTTAGTTCTGATACACTTACACTCCTTAGGTGTTTTATCTTGAGTGTGCTCTTGTTTAAGACTCCTTTCCATTGGAAAGGCATTCTCCCACGGGGACGTCACACATCCCTTTGAGTGTGACGCTGCTGTAAAGAACATTCCCCAAGTGACGGTATTATCTGTCTCTCGTCAGTCCAGCGGGATATCTTTTTTGCTAAACTCTTCCTAATTTCTTCTCCCCCTCAAAACATTTTTTTTTTCTCCTTCTTTTCTTCTATTCTGGGTGTTGTTTAGGTCAACTCCTTTAGGTCATTAACTCATCACCCGGTGGGTTCGGTATGGTGGGCGGAACTTTGAAAATAGGGTCCCTAAATGTCAGGGGTTTTAATACCCCCCAAAAGCGAAGTCACATTATATCAGACATGCAGAAGAAGGGGGTACAGGTGTTGTTCCTTCAGGAAACACATTTCAAGGAGGGACATGTTCCGTCCTTTGGAGGGGGTCAGTTCACTGAGTGGATACATTGCGTGAATCCCGAATCCAGAACCAAAGGTGTTTCTATAGCCCTACATAGGAATTTGCCATATAAAATTCTGGATTCGGTGATTGACAAAGGAGGTCGCTACATCTTTCTCAAGTTGGTGGTTTCTGGAACTCCATTGACTTTGGTCAATTGGTACCTTCCTAACAGGGAGCAAACAAGGGTATGTAAATCCCTCTTGTTGAGATTGGCAGATTTTGCGGAGGGGCGGGTCATCATCGGGGTGAATTCAACTTTGCCCTTGACCCCTCCATTGACACCTCCTCTGGTAGGGGAGCGACTCCTCGTAGACGTGTAATGGCTCTCCGGAAACTTTTGCATAGACTCCAGTTGGTGGATATTTGGAGGATTCTTAACCCTGCTGTTAGGGACTATACTTTTTATTCAGGTGTACACGACTCTTATAGTCATATTGACCTGTTCTTGGTCTACATGGAATCCTTTCTTGGACACCCAAAGCCTCGATAGGCAATATTGTCCATTCGGACCACAGTCCCATCTACTTGTCTATTGAGGTTTCCGGACTGGCTAGGAAAGAGTGGTCGTGGAGACTAAATAGCCATCTTCTTACCGATGCAGTCTGTCTAGAGGAATTAAAATCGGACATCAAGACATTCTCTCAGACACACGCTTCAGATGCGTCCTCTCCAACCATTAAATGGGAAGCCCTCAAATGCATTCTCAGAGGAACGCTAATTAAACATGGAACTAGAATCAAGAAACAACAATCTGACCGGATGAGTGAATTGCTCTCCCAGATTGGCCGACTAGCGGTGACGCATAAGGCCTCTAGAAACCATGGGTGTTGGTTGAATTAACATCCAAGAGACTGGAACTAAAGAATTTATTAGACAGAAAGTATGACAGACAAAAGGAAAGATCTAGGGCAGTGATGGCGAACCTATGGCACGCGTGCCACAGAGGGCACGCAGCGCCCTCTCTGGTGGCACGCGGCCTCGCCGCTGCACTGCCGCGCTTTGAACTGCTGGCGCAATCGCGCCAGCAGTTCAAAGATGTGTCAGGGCGGAGGAGACATTTCTCCTCGCTCTGACACTGTCTCTTAGCCCCGCCCGCCCAGCATCATGTGACCGCGGTCATGTGACTCGCTCAGCGTCACGTGACCGCGCTCATCACGAGAAGAACAGACGCAGCTAAGAGGAGCGAGAACCGGCACTGGAAACAGGACTAGGAAGGTGAGTATGAGTTTTTTTTTTTAAAGCTATAACTACAACTATAAAATTAGGAGGGGCCATTACAATGAAGGGGCCATTACAAGGAGGGGGCCATTACCACAAGGATGAGGCACTTACTACAAGGAGGGGGCATTTGCTACAAGGATGGGGCACTTACTACAAGGAGGGGGGCACTTACTACAAGGAGGGGGCATTTGCTACAAGGATGGGGGCCTTACAAGGAGGGGGGCCATTACAAGGAGGGGGGCCATTACAAGGAGGGGGGCCATTACAAGGAGGGGGCCATTACAAGGAGGGGGCCATTACAAGGATGGGGGCATTACAAGGAGGGGGCATTTACTACAAGGATGGGGACATTTACTACAAGGATGGGGACATTTACTACAAGGATGGGGACATTTACTACAAGGATGGGGGAATTACAAGGAGGGTACATTTAGAGGAGGCGGCATTTCAAGGAAGGGGCAGTTGCTACAAGGAGTGGCATTAAAAGGAGAGGGCATGATGGGACATTTATTGCAAGGAGGAGGCATGATGTGGCATTTATTGCGACGAGGAGGCAAGATGTGGCATTTATTGCAAGGAGGAGGACATGATGGGGCATTTATTACAAGGAGGAGGCATGATGGGGCATTTATTACAAGGAGGAGGCATGATGGGGCATTTATTACAAGGAGGAGGCATGATGGGGCATTTATTACAAGGAGGAGGCATGATGGGGCATTTATTACAAGGAGGGGGCATGATGGGGCATTTATTACAAGGAGGGGGCATGATGGGGCATTTATTACAAAAGGGGCATGATGGGGCATTACTAAAAGAGGGGGCATTATGGGGCATTACTACAAGGAGGGGGCATTATGGGCCACTACTGAATGTGGACAAGGATGGGGCATTACTACAAGAGGACAAGGACGGGGATATTGCTACATTAAAGGGGGCAGAATAGAGACATTTCTGCCAGGAGAGAGTAAGGATAGAGCAAATAACTACAAGGAAAAGGTCAGGATTGAGCACATAGCTACGAGGAGAGGGACAGAATGGAGCACATAGATACAAAAAGAGGGTTAGGATGGAGCACATAACTACGAGGAGAGGGTAAGGATGGAGCATATAACTACAAGGAGATGGTCAGGATGGAGACATTACTACAAGGAGAGGGTCAGGATGGAGCACGTAATACAAAGAGGTCAGATGGAGCACAAGATACAAAAAGAGGTCAGGATGGAGCACATAAATACGAGGAGAGCATCAGGATGGAACACATAGCTACAAGGAGATGGTCAGGATGGTGCACATAGCTACAAGGACAGGGTCAGGATGGAGCAGATAGATACAAGGAGAGGGTCAGGATGGAGCACATAGCTACGAAGAGCGACAGGATAGAGCACATAACTAAAAGAAGAGGGGTCAGGATGGAGACAATGGTACAAGATAGGGACCAGGATTACAGTGTGGAAAATCTCTCTCCCCTAATATTCTTCTATTTTTTTTCTTCATACAGATCAAGTCACCTGCTGTGTCTGGAAAGGGCAGTGGGAGCGGCTCAGCTTCAATGTGAAGTAAGTTCACATGAGCTGGATGACCACTGCTGAAGAGAAGAGAACACTGCAAAGGTAAGTTTAAAATCAATTCATTGTTAAAATAATACAACTTTTCATCAGGGTGTCAAGATTACAAGCGCTGTACAGGCAAGAGAGTTGTCAGCTGCTGGCTCTCCCCCCTGTACAGCTCTTGTGACACCCACTTCTGTCTTTTAGGGTAAATTTCCCTATCGGCACTTCGCTACTAAAAATTAGGTTTTGGGTTGGAGATTGCGCACTCGGGCTCGTAAAGGTTCGCCATCACTGATCTAGGGTGTTCTTTTATAAAAAAGCTAATAGTTGTGGAAGACCTTTAGCTAGACTTTTACATCCTCGAGGGGGCCCTGCATATATTTCTTCCATAAAGATAACAAATGGTAAGATGGTTCACAGCACAGAGGATATAGCAGAGGTATTCCAAAATTTTTATGCTGATCTATATGCCTTGAGAGGAAAATTCGCCGACATGCATCCCGACGACATACGAGCTAAAATTCAGGCATTCATCTCTGAGGTGAATATCCCGACTTTATCAGATGATGATGTTCTGTCCTTGGAAAGTGACATCACAGAAGAAGAGGTGGTGAATGTAGTCAAATCGTCCCCGACATCTAGGTGCTCTGGCCCGAACGGTTATACTCCCATCTTCTACAAAACCCTGATTAACGACCTGTTACCTCACATGCTCTCGGCATTTAAAGCACTCATGGAAGGGGGCACCCTAACGTCGCAAGCCTTAGAGGCATTTGTGTGCTTCCCAAGCCAAACAAAGACCATTCTGAAGCGGCAAGTTTCCGTCCAATATCTCTGCTGAACATTGATGTTAAGATGTTCGCCAAGATTTTGGCGGACAGATTGTCTTTGAGGCTCCCGTCGATTGTCCACCTTGATCAAGTGGGCTTTGTTAAAGGCCGAGAGGCGCGGGACAACATCATTAGATCTTTTCTCCTGATTGAGAAGGCTAAGATGTGGAAGTCCCCTCTATGTCTGCTCTCTATAGACGCGGAGAAGGCCTTTGATAGGGTCTAGTGATGAGCGAGTACTAAAATGCTCGGGTGCTCGAAGCTCGGGCTGAGCATCCCGAGATACTCGTGTACTCGGCCCGAGTACCGAGCCCAATGTTATCCTATGGGAGACCCGAGTATTTTTATGAAATGACTGCTGGCAGCATGTAGAAACCCTAAAAATGTCACAAAAGTCTCAGAAGAGTGCTCAAATGACATGGCAACACCATGGGGAAGACCCCTGGAAGCATTTCTCACTCAAAAGTCACAGCTGTGAACAATGTTGTCCGAGTTTCACGCCAATTTTACGGAGTCACCAGAAAACCTTCCAAAATGACACCAAAATGAATATTCAGGGTGGAAATGTTAAGGGCACATACCCAATAGTGAGATACAGCTGGTGTATGTTACTTTTTGTGATTACATTAAAGATTTTACGTGAAAACATTGTACGGCACTCCGATGTCCCTGAGAAGAGACGTACATGAAGCCCTGTCTTGACATATTGTGCCCATTTTGAGGAAATGGGTCTATTCTAGTATTTTCCTTTGCCAGGGCAGTCTAAAATTGGGAGGCTCACCAATGCCCCTGGATAGAGACGTGCATGAGGGCCTGTAAACCTGAAGTGCCCATTGTAAGGAAGTGGGTGTATTGTAGTATAGCCCTTTGGCAGGGCAGCCAAAAATTGGGAGGCTCCACATTGTCCCTGGATAGAGACGTGCAAGAGGGCCTGTAAACCTGAAGTGGGTGTATTGTAGTATAGCCCTTTGGCAGGGCAGCCAAAAATTGGGAGGTTCAACAATGACCCATGCATACAGACATGCAGTAGGGCCTGTAAACCTGAAGTGGGTGTATTGTAGTATAGCCCTTTGGCAGGGCAGCCAAAAATTGGGAGGCTCCACATTGTCCCAGGATAGAGACGTGCAGGAGGGCCTGCAAACCTGAAGTGGGTGTATTGTAGTATAGCCCTTTGGCAGGGCAGCCAAAAATTGGGAGGCTCCACATTGTCCCTGGATAGAGACGTGCATGAGGGCCTGTAAACCTGAAGTGGGTGTATTGTAGTATAGCCCTTTGGCAGGGCAGCCAAAAATTGGGAGGCTCCACATTGTCCCTGGATAGAGACGTGCAGGAGGGCCTGTAAACCTGAAGTGGGTGTATTGTACTATAGCCCTTTGGCAGGGCAGCCAAAAATTGGGAGGTTCAACAATGACCCATGCATACAGACATGCAGTAGGGCCTGTAAACCTCAAGTGGGTGTATTGTAGTATAGCCCTTTGGCAGGGCAGCCAAAAATTGGGAGGTTCAACAATGACCCATGCATACAGACATGCTGTAGGGCCTGTAAACCTGAAGTGGGTGTATTGTAGTATAGCCCTTTGGCAGGGCTGCCAAAAATTGGGAGGCTCCACATTGTCCCTGGATAGAGACGTGCAGGAGGGCCTCAAAACATTTTTCCCATTGAAAAGGAGCGGGTCTCCTGTCGTTGTAATGCCCATTCTAAAAGAATGGGCGAAAATATTTACTACTGCGGGTATACCTCAAACAACAGCCTAACTATTGTAATGGTCATCATGGTGGCACATGAGGAGAAGGAGGAGCAGTCCAGCGATTAGCCAAAGTCCAGAAGTGTGTACCCATGGGTGAGTGGAGGTAAATGGCAAATTCCCATAACAAAATTTAAATTCAGTTGTCATTTGTTGGTGGTGTGGTGAAGTCTGGCCCAATCCAACCCTTGTTCATCTTGATCAGAGTCAGCCTGTCAGCATTTTCAGTTGACAGGCGGGTGCGTTTATCAGTAATGATTCCACCTGCGGCACTGAAAACACGCTCTGACAAAACGCTAGCGGCAGGGCAGGCCAGGACTTCCAAGGCGTAGAGAGCCAATTCATGCCACGTGTCCAGCTTGGAGACCCAATAATTGTAAGGCACAGAGGAATCTCGCAGTATAGTTGTTCGATCTGCAAGGTACTCCTTCAGCATCTGGCCAAACTTAGCATTTCTTGTGGCACTACCCCGCACCTCAGGGGCTGTGGTACGTGAGGAGCTGAGAAAACTGTCCCACATCGTAAAGACTGTTCCCCTACCTCTGGCGGATTGGACTTGTGCCCCTCTTGGCCGTACGCCTTGGTTGTCCACGGATTCCTGACCTATGCCGCTAGCGTTTTGTGAGGGGAATGATTTGCCTACTTCCGTGACTATGGCCTTCTGCAACTGCTGCATTTTGGCTGACCTCTCCGCCTCAGGAATGAGAGACATAAAGTTCTCCTTGTAGCGTGGGTCTAACAGTGTTGCCAACCAGTACTGATTGCCGGCCAAGATGTTCTGAACGCGAGGGTCATGAGCCAGGCAGCTTACCATAAAGTCTGCCATGTGCGCCAGACTCTTAACAGCCATCACTTCACTATCCAGACCAACACGATGACTGAACATGCTGTCCTCCTCCTCCTCCTCCTCATCTCCCCTGTCCTCTGGCCAGCCACGCTGAATCGAGGGTATGACTGGTGTGCATGTCATATCCTCAATTTGGCCAAGGAGTTGCTCCATGTCTTCATCCTCCTCCTCCTCGTCATAGTCCTCCACTGCACGTTGTGATGAGATGAGGCTGGGCTGTGTGTTATCACCCACACCCACTACTGTTTCTTGCTCCAAGTCATCGCGCTCCGCCTGCAATGCATCCTCTTTGTTTTTCAGCAGAGACCGTTTTAGAAGGCAGAGTAGTGGTATGGTGACGCTAATAATGGCGTCATCGCCGCTCACCATCTTGGTGGAGTCCTCAAAGTTTTGGAGGACGATACATAGGTCGGACATCCATCTCCACTCCTCAGGTGTTATGTGTGGAGTTTGACCCATTTCCCGACGGCTTAGGTGATGCAGGTAGTCAACAACTGCCCTCTTCTGCTCACATATCCTGACCAACATGTGCAGAGTTGAATTCCAACGCGTGGGGACATCACACACCAGTCTGTGGGTGTCACGGGTGGCACGGATGACAGGGTGGAGGCCACGCGCAGACGATCCCAGCGTTTGGCCCACCAACCATAATAGTGGAGGATGGTCCGTCTCTTTCAGGAGCATTTACCTTCTGTGTTGATGGAAAGAAGGTGTGATGAGATCTCTCTATTATGGGGAGACGGCTGTGGAGGTCTTGCGCTCGGTCTGGTTTTATCCACCAATGTTGTAGGTCACTAGGACCCAGCAGACTCCTTCCACCTTTATAAGGAGGTTCATTACCCTTCCTCGGTGCAGGTGATAGTTCCTTGTGCACACTTTATCCTTGCTCCAGCAGAAGCTGAGATGGTGGAGGTTGCTGTGTTCTGCTGTCAGATAAGTGTTTCCTTTTCCCAAATGTCTGTCTTCCCTGGTGTTTGTCTTTAGTTGATAGTGGAGGGGTCTAGTGAACCTCTCCATCTGATCCTTAGATAAGATAGATCTAGGATCAGAGAGGGACGAGGTTCGTGGTCGGCGACAGTTGAGGAGACTGTATAGGGACGTTAGGGCAGACAGGGTCAGCTCTAGGAAGTCTAGGGGTCACCGTCTCCTTCTTGTGCCCTTAGCATTAGGGACTCCTGATTCCCCCCCCCGTCGTTATCCTACGCTGGGTGTCTTCCCCACTCCCAGCGTGATAGTGGGCCGGAAGACGCAAACGGCGCTGAAAGCCGGCAAAGCCGGCTGAAGCAGCAGGTGACTTGCGAAAATGTGCAGACAGATGGCGAACTTTTACCAGCAGTTCAGACAGCTCTGGGTATGACTTTATAAACCTCTGAACCGCCCAGGTTGAGCACATGGGCCAAGCATGGAACATGCGTGAGCTGGCCTCGCCTCAAAGCTGCCACCAGGTTCCGGCCATTGTCACACACGACCTTTCCTGGCTTTAGGTTCAGAGGTGTGAGCCAGTGATCTGCCTGCTGTTTCAGAGCTGTCCACACCTCTTCTGCATTGTTGGGTTTGTCACCTATGCAGACTAGCTTCAGCACAGCCTGTTGCCGCTTCGCAGAGGCAGTGCTGCAGTGCTTCCAGCTTGGGACTGGTGTGGAGGGTACAGTGGATGAGGATGCGCAGGAGGAGGAGGCTGAGGAGCATGACATTCTGGAGCTATAGAGTGTCGGTGAAACCCTGACAGAGGTAGGGCCTGCTATCCTTGGTGTGGGAAGGACGTGTTCCGTCCCTCGCTCAGACTGGGTTCCAGCCTCCACAATATTAACCCAGTGTGCCGTCAAGGAGATGTAGCGGCCTTGCCCTCAAGCACCTGTCCACGTGTCTGTGGTTAGGTGGACTTGGGCTGAAACAGCGTTGTTCAGGGCACGTGTGATGCTTTGGGACACGTGGTTATGCAATGCGGGGATGGCACATCTGGAGAAATAATGGCGGCTGGGGACCGAGTAACGTGGGACAGCAGCCCCCATCAGGTCGCGGAATGCTTCCGTCTCCACCAGCCGGAAAGGCAACATTTCTAGCACTCTGAGTCGCGAAATGTGAGAATTGAGGACAGTGGCATGTGGGGCGTTGGCAGCGTATTTGCGCCTGCGTTCATAGGTTTGCTGAATGGATAATTGAACGCTGCGCTGGGACAAGGACGTGCTTGATGGTGGTGTTATTTGTGCGTGGGCAACTTCAGGTGCAGGGCCGGAGGCTTGTTCGCGGCCAGCATGGACAGGGGATTGGCTCACACGCACAACACGAGAAGACGTAGCAGTGACATCAGCAAGCACCGCTCCTCGACTCTGTTGTACTTCCCACAAAGTCGGGTGCTTGGCTGACATGTGCCTGATCATGCTGGTGGTGGTCAGGCTGCTAGTTTTCGTACCCCTGCTGATACTGACATGGCAGGTGTTGCAAATGGCCTTTTTAGAGTCATCTGGAGCCAACTTAAAAAAAACCCAGACTTGGGAAGACCTAACATTTGCACAGGCACCTTGAGTCATGTTCTTGTTCTGGGGAACGGTTGCCTGCCTTCTGCCTGCGGACACGACCCTGCTTCGTACTGCCTGTTAAAAAAGGGGGAGACAGAAGCGCACAATAGGGTCTTATCCAATGGTAAAATCGTTTCACAGATATGGATCCACTCACCTGGTTTAGTTGTGTGGAACACAACAACCATAAGCACAAATGGGTAGGATCCGATGAACTGCAGCAATCAGCCGGTCACTAGAATTGCATGTATAGATAGGAAAGAAGTCCGGCTTTCAGGATCGCGCTGTTCCAGTTCACAAGGAGTTAATCCAAGGACCAAGCAGTGGTCATAACTTTCTTTTTATTCTAGAAAACTCAGAGTTTTTCTTTTTGGTCTCATTTGCTGAGAGATGGAACCTAATCTTCTGGTTCTTTGGACATTAAAAGGGGATTTCCCCTTTATACCTAGGAGAGACTTTTTGAGACCACTACTATTTAGAATTTAACTATAAGGTTTACGGTCTATAAACTTTATACATACCATTCTCCACTGGAATTGTATTGTTCTATATGCTTTACTGTACTCTTTGTTCATTCTTTAAATGAAATATTCTTTCAATAAAGATATATTTACAAAAAAAAATAAAAAATTTATTCGGCCAACAACTGAGAGGTGCAACCTGTTCCATGCCTTCAACTTGTTTAAAATAGTCTCGAGGACTGGCGTCAAGTTCAAATCTAGAAAACTGGTAATGGGAGTCGATACCCAAATCCCAAGGTACTTAAATCTGTCTACCATCTTAAGGCCCCCACTCTCCACCACAGATGACATCTCCTCATCCAAAGGGAACATTGTGGACTTGTGCCAATTTATTCTAAGTCCAGACAAGTCGCCATATTGATCAATAAGTCTCATAGCTCTTGTCAGTGAGACTCCAGAGTCCTCAAGGAACAGCAGAACATCATCCGCATAGAGTGCCACCCTCTCTTCCAACCCACCATTCCCAGATGACAAGTCTTTTACTGAAAATTGGAAATTTGTCTTACAAAAATGCATGAACACGCTACTCAGCATACTTTGTGATAAACGATCAAAGCTGGCTGATGAAGCCACCAGTGAAATTAATGTGTTAACTGAGAGACTGGGTAAATATAATATGTGTACTGAATTCAAAAGGATTTATTCCAATATCAGCACCAGCCTCATGCGGCTGGAACAAGAAACTGTCACCAGAAAAACTAGAAAATTAAATAGGTATAGACAAGATTGCACACAGGATAAGGTAGATCCAGAAAACAATATATTTCGAAGAAATAGGACACCATCATACAATAGAGAACAAAAGAAAAGAAGTTTCTCTAATAGCCTGAGGCACCACAAGGAAAAGGAAAATAAATCAGTTATTAATAAGAATGAAATGAGAGAAAAAATGGGAACACAGAAAATTGAGGTAATCAAAAAGGTAACCCCCCAAAAAATAGATACACAAAATGCTGAGAACGCAGAGGTAATCAGCACAAAGAGTCTCACTAACAACAATATTGCGGGCATAGAAGTGGAAACTATAGATGAGGAGGAGGATCTTGATAGCATCTTCACAGATGAATGTTTTGACGAGGAAGGCTACTTAATTATACAGGAGACCCCTGATATCATTGATAAATAATCGGAGGACAGTACCAACTCAGAGAAGAATGACAAAAATAATATCGTCACAGTAGCACAAATACACAATGTAATAGATAATGATTCACAGACGGCAATGACCACAACAAAAGTGAGGAGTGATGAGGAACATCTAAAAAATATAAAAGAGTTAATTGAAAAAATTAACAGAGAGAAACCACTCAGTCCCATAAAACTGCACTCTGTTGAAGGTGGGAGAGAAAAAAGTGTAATCAACATTCATAGTTCCCAAACTCAGAACAATTCTGCGACCAATAAATCACAACCCGATTTAATAGAAATTGAGGAGACAAGTATAATTAAGAGAGTGGTACTAGATAATTCTAAAAATAGCAATAATGGAGTAGTGCCTTTTTTATCCGCAGCCAAACCATTGGCACAAGAGATAACCAATTTCTTCAGCCCCATCCCAGGAAAAAGAAAAAAAGAGGAAATAGAGGGAAGGGACCGAAAAAAAGTGAGAATAAGCTTCAAAGATTAAGCAATAGTAAAAATCCCACTAATAACATCGTAAACCTGTCTGACTATACATTAACAAAAGAGGAGAATAACTTACTAAATAAAGGACTATTGTTTTGTCCGACTAATGGACCAGAAGATTTTGATTTATTCATTGATGTCCACCATTTTATTAGGAGACTGACCCTCAAACGCCACTTTTTACTAGAATCTAACACGAAGGGAAACCCTGTAACGAATAATGACACACACAAAGATAAAAAATTGAAGGCTAGATCCACTTTTTATCCACTTGAGAGTAAAGGTCATGCTTTGGAAACTTTCCAAGACCTCCTACTGAATGATCTGAAAAAAGAGAAATTGGGACTTAAAATCAATAACAACTACAGCCATAAATCCAATATGAAAGACAATCTAACGAAAGGAGAAAATTAGCCCTTAAAAATCTGAGAGAGAATGGAACAATCACTATACGGGCTGCAGATAAAGGGGGAGCGATTGTGGTACAAAATAGGACAGACTATGAAAAAGAAGCTCTGAGGTTGCTCTCAGATGAGAAATATTATGAACAAATCAAAACAAACCCATACCCTGGATTGGTAATATATTACAACAATAAAATCAATAGAGCATATGAAGAAGGCATTATAACCTTAGACCTGAAAAACATTTTTCTTAAAAAAGAACCCCCCATCCCATTTTTCTACCATTTGCCCAAAATTCACAAAAATATAGTGAATCCCCCGGGGCGCCCCATTATTTTAGGAATTGGTTCATTAAGCAGTAACATGGCTGAATTTATAGATAAAGAACTACAAAAATATGTGTTCACACTAGACAGTTACACTAAGGATTCCACTGATATAATTAGGACCCTGAAAAACATAGAATGGAAAAAATCGTATATTTTTCTTACCATGGATGTGAATGCCCTTTACACCAATATTGAACACAAACTAGGACTGTTATGTATTGAGTACTTTTTGAAGAATGATCTCTCACTGGAAATGGGTAAAATTGATTTTATACTTAAAAATTTACTATTCATACTTGAGAATAACTATTTTACTTTTGGTGGAATAATGTACCATCAAAAGTTCGGCACAGCAATGGGGTCGAAGACAGCATGTTCCTATGCCAACCTAGTAATGGGGCTATTTGAAAAAATTTACATATATGGAAATATGCGCAGAGATGGGCTGGTACTATATAGGAGATATATAGACGATCTATTTTTCATATGGGACAGGGCGCAAGGTGACACTTTGGAGTTCATAAAAGGCATAGAAAATAACAATTGGGGATTGAGCTTCGAATTTACTATGAATGACACCAGCATCAATTTTCTGGACCTGAGCATCTTTGTGAAAAATGATGAGATACAAACAAAAACCTTTTTCAAACCCACGGATCGCAATTCATACATTGACTTTAACAGTGGGCATTATAAAAAACTAGTAAAAAGGCCCGATGCAATTGCATCGGGAGCGCGGTGAAATGAATTGTGTGTATAGACGCGGGTGAGTGGGTATCAGAGTATAGAGGTGAGTCTGTGGGTAGCAGAGTGTGGAGGCGGCTCTGCGGGTAGCAGAGTGTGGAGGCGGCTCTGCGGGTAGCAGAGTGTGGAGGCGGCTCTGCGGGTAGCAGAGTGTGGAGGCGGCTCTGCGGGTAGCAGAGTGTGGAGGCGGCTCTGCGGGTAGGAGAGTGTGGAGGCGGCTCTGCGGTGGAGGGGTGAGGAGAGAAACACACAGTATATACATACATGAGACATTGTATAGACACAGTATGCAGAGATTAGACACATTATACACACACATTACAGACAGTATAGAGACATTACACACAGTATAGAGACATTACACACAGTATAGAGACAGTATAGAGACATTACACACAGTATAGAGACATTACACACAGTATAGAGACAGTATAGAGACA
The DNA here is from genome assembly GCA_033576535.1 of Allobates femoralis. Classification (NCBI taxonomy): domain Eukaryota; kingdom Metazoa; phylum Chordata; class Amphibia; order Anura; family Aromobatidae; genus Allobates; species Allobates femoralis. The sequence goes on along the minus strand of JARQOC010000005.1, from coordinate 355,747,220 downwards.
TTACACACAGTATAGAGACATTACACACAGTATAGAGACAGTATAGAGACATTACACACAGTATAGAGACATTACACACAGTATAGAGACATTACACACAGTATAGAGACATTACACACAGTATAGAGACAGTATAGAGACATTACACACAGTATAGACAGACTACAGACAGTCTACAGACATTAGAGACAGTATAGACACATTACACACAGTATAGACACACTACAGACAGTCTACAGACATTAGAGACACTACACACAGTATACACACAGTATAGAGACATTACACACAGTATACAGACATTAGACACAGTATAGAGACATTACACAGAGTATACAGAGACATTACACAGAGTATACAGAGACATTACACAGAGTATACAGAGACATTACACAGAGTATACAGAGACATTACACAGAGTATACAGAGACATTACACAGAGTATACAGAGACATTACAGTAGACTGTGTGTAATGTCTCTGTATAGACTGTGTAATGTCTCTGTATACACTGTGTAATGTCTCTGTGTAATGTCTGTGTAATGTAATGTATACAGAGACATTACACAGAGTAGACAGAGACATTACACAGAGTAGACAGAGACATTACACAGAGTAGACAGAGACATTACACAGAGTAGACAGAGACATTACACAGAGTAGACAGAGACATTACACAGAGTAGACAGAGACATTACAGTATACTGTGTGTAATGTCTCTGTATACTCTGTGTAATGTCTCTGTATACTCTGTGTAATGTCTCTGTATACTCTGTGTAATGTCTCTGTATACTCTGTGTAATGTCTCTGTATACTCTGTGTAATGTCTCTGTATACACTGTGTAATGTCTCTGTATACACTGTGTAATGTCTCTGTATACACTGTGTAATATCTCTGTGTAATGTCTGTGTAATGTAATGTATACAGAGACATTACACAGAGTAAGCAGAGACATGACACACAGCAGAGACATGACACAGAGCAGACAGAGACATGACACAGAGCAGACAGAGACATGACACACAGCAGACAGAGACATGACACACAGCAGACAGAGACATGACACACAGCAGACAGAGACATGACACACAGCAGACAGAGACATGACACACAGCAGACAGAGACATGACACACAGCAGACAGAGACATGACACACAGCAGAGACATGACACACAGCAGACAGAGACATGACACACAGCAGAGACATGACACACAGCAGAGACATGACACACAGCAGAGACATGACACAGAGCAGAGACATGACACACAGCAGACAGAGACATGACACACAGCAGACAGAGACATGACACACAGCAGACAGAGACATGACACACAGCAGACAGAGACATGACACACAGCAGACAGAGACATGACACACAGCAGACAGAGACATGACACAGCAGACAGAGACATGACACACAGCAGACAGAGACATGACACACAGCAGAGACATGACACACAGCAGACATAGACATGACACACAGCAGACAGAGACATGACACAGAGCAGACAGAGACATGACAGAGCAGGCAGAGACATGACACACAGCAGAGACATGACACACAGCAGAGACATGACACACAGCAGAGACATGACACACAGCAGAGACATGACACACAGCAGAGACATGACACACAGCAGACAGCAGACAGAGACATGACACACAGCAGAGACATGACACACAGCAGAGACATGACACACAGCAGAGACATGACACACAGCAGAGACATGACACACAGCAGAGACATGACACACAGCAGAGACATGACACACAGCAGACAGAGACATGACACACAGCAGACAGAGACATGACACACAGCAGACAGAGACATGACACACAGCAGACAGAGACATGACACACAGCAAGAGACATGACACACAGCAGAGACATGACACACAGCAGAGACATGACACAGAGCAGAGACATGACACAGAGCAGAGACATGACACAGAGCAGACAGAGACATGACACACAGCAGAGACATGACACACAGCAGACAGAGACATGACACAGAGCAGACAGAGACATGACACACAGCAGACAGAGACATGACACACAGCAGACAGAGACATGACACACAGCAGACAGAGACATGACACACAGCAGACAGAGACATGACACACCCCAGCAGCAGGCACACTTATGACACTAACACACCCCAGCAGCAGGCAGACTTATGACACTAACACACACACACACCCCTGCAGCAGGCACACTTATTACACACTCACACACACACAGACACAGCATCCATTACCATATCATGAAGGTCCAGATCGATATGCAGCAGGAGAGGAGGCACTGCGACCTGCAGAAACGCAGTAAGCATCTGCAGGACCTTTGAATGTAGATCACATGACAGTGAGGAAAGTGTTTGAGTTGCCGGGCTCCTACAGGCTTTCTCCTGCTTTGTACGGAGTAAATCAGTGCACAGAGCAGGAGAGAGAGGGAGAGAGGGCAGCTTGTGTGTGAGCGTCTCCTCACTGCTTCCCTCGGACACAGCAGTGGGCCGTGTCACTTGTTAAGGGCCCGGCATGTGGGCTGGTATGTCGGGTGCTGAGGCCGGGGCAGGGTAGCGCGGCTGCGGCTCGTGATGACGCTGCGCGTCATCACTCGCAGTCGCGCAAAGCATGTTGGGATTCGGCTACAGTGCCCGAATTTCCCAACTGCGGATTATATAAGTAGATGGCTGAGCAACATCCCTGCCAGTCAGTTCAGGAGGATTAAGAAGAATTGCTCATCTAATGAAGACTATATAGAACAATCAGAGATATTATCCAGAAGGTTCGTGGAAAGAGGCTATCCCAAGGATCTTATTCATAGAACACGGGAACATTTCAGGGAGACTCCACTAGGAGACCTACTGGCACCAACATCAAGAAGCAAAACAGATGACAAACAGAAATGGAATTTCATTACTACTTACAACAAGCATCACAGAAAAATCAGAGAATGTATAGTGAAACATTGGTACATCTTGAAGAACGATGCAGTTCTGAATAAAGCCATTCCAGATACACCAGGCATAACTTTCAGAAGAGCCCCTAACATCAAAGGGAGGATAGCACCCAGCAGACTGAGACAACTACCATCTGATAAGGATGAAGAAACACAACAGAGAGGAACGAAGAGATGCGGGAGAAAAAGATGCTTATGCTGCAGAAGCATCCAACAGAGGACCTCTTTTACATCCTCCAGTAATAAGGAAACTTTCCAAATAAAACATCATATGACTTGCACTACGAAATATATAATCTACTTACTGGAATGTCCTTGCAATCTACAGTATGTGGGGAGGACAATCAGACCTCTCCATGAGCGACTAAACAAACACCGATCCAATGTGAAGAATGGTTTTAAAGCACATGGTGTATCCTATCACTCCGACACACATCACAATAGAGACCACACACTAATTAGAATCACCCCTATCGACCACATAGGAACACATATCTCTAATAGGTTTGAGATGTTACAAAAAGGAGAGAAATTCTGGATATTTAAATTGGGCACACTGAAACGCGGAGGTCTCCATTTGGTCTCAGAATTAATATGATATTTATCAATATACTCGTTTCACTGTTAAACATCACTTGTGGTATAGATATTGCACTCACCAGAGTTATTTGGCACTATTCACTGGTCTCTATCATAGTCACCACACTGAATTTGGCTGCAAATATCACAATTTTGCACCAGAATAGTATATACATATATGTTTCCCTTGGATCACTTCTATCAAGCACATACTATTCCTTGTATCTGAGACACGGCAGGAGAAAGCTGTTCTCCTCTTCTCCTTCTCGATTTCTTCTATATTAACGCTTTGGTTGAGCGCCCCTGCTGGCGGACAAATAGAGCTTCTGTAGTTAGGTACCAATCCCCTGTCTCCCACATCACTATGACGACAACATCCTGGTAGATGCCACCTTGTGGACGATCATAGATATTGCACCATATAATAGTAAAATCACAGTCTGTTGATATATTTGATACATCGGGATATGTTGATCGATATGTGTGTTGTGAACTTACACAGCCTGACTTGTCAAACCGGGGACTTCCCTGAGTTGGGATAGAACTCAGTAATTTTTTGGCTTGGTGTTCAGTCTTCTCCTCTGAGGCTCCACACACTTGGGAGATAATTACAGACATTCCTGGCACTCATCTGAGCCCTTCTTCCCATATCATTTTTTATTGGTCAAAGGAAAAGTATATTGAATGACTTTTGTAGTTTTTTATTATTACATTTTTTTATTATTTTATTAAATTATATAATAAACTATTTTAATAAATTCTGATCTTTAATCTTCATATATTTATTCTCCTATTTTTTTCATACGATTTTTTATTATTAATTTTATTTATTTTTTAAACATTTTTTTATGAATACATTTATTAACAGGTATTATATAAGTATTTTTATGCCAAATCTTGTCCCTTCTCATCTCCTTCTTTTTACTGGGGTCACACCTGGAAAACAAACAGAACAATATTCAGTGTTTTTTAAGACAAGTATACTTCATGGTGGTCCTATATATGCAAGCCCTGGATAGCACAGTGATGAAAGCAAACTTATTCAAGTGAACACCTGAGCATCATGGGTTCTATCCCTTGGGAAGTTGGGAGATGTTATATTTATTTTTTGCTTGCTTCTACATGGATGTTTCCTATGCGGTTTTTGGAGCTTTTCCGCTTGCATTTTTCAAAGTTTTTTGTATGATTCCACCAACCGGATTTTTTACATCTTCTGAATGATATTGTATTTGTATTTAGATGCATTTATAAGGTGTTTATGAAAAATTGCGCCAAAATGTAGTGTCCTCCCTGTTTTGATGACGTTTTTGATGTCACATGGCTGGGAACACGCACCAATTAAGATAATGAATGTTGTTATAAATAAGAGGTGTTTGGAGGGGTGGAGGGAGCCCTGATGAAGGTGCCAGGAGGGCACTGAAACGCGTAGGAGAATAAAGGAGGTTGAATTTGGACATCGTCTACTCGTGTTCTTTGAAGTGAGGCACACTGGCAGCACGGACTGTGGCACACCTTTCTTCCCAAAGCATCTGATTTCGTCTCCTTGTGTGGAGACCGGTGGAAGTCCAGCAGCAGCCATCAGGATTTTATACAACCAGGTCTACAAACCAGTTGTGGGTCTCACAACTGGAATAGGTGAGTGGCATCTTCTTTCTCACCGTCGCTGAAGCTAGTGTCTAGTGATAGGGGCACTATTGCGCCTCTTGTCCCCCCCCCCCCTTTTTTTCGTCAAAGGGAACATTGTGGACTTGTGCCAATTTATTCTAAGTCCAGACAAGTCGCCATATTGATCAATAAGTCTCATAGCTCTTGTCAGTGAGACTCCAGAGTCCTCAAGGAACAGCAGAACATCATCCGCATAGAGTGCCACCCTCTCTTCCATCCCACCATATCTAAACCCTGTCAGTTCCCTATCACTCCTTAATTTAGCAGCCAATGGTTCCATAACAAGTGCAAATAGAAGTGGAGAGAGGGGACTCCCCTGCCTAGTACCCCTCTGCAAACATATTGGTCCAAATAGTGCCCCATTAACCCGCACTCTAGCCACCGGCTGGGAGTATAACAGGCGTATCCATGATAGAAAGACAGGCCCAAAACCCAGGAACTCCAGTACTGCCCATAGAAATTGCCAACTTACACAATCAAAGGCCTTATGGGCATCCAACGAGGCTATAACTCTCCTACCCGCATTGTCAGTTGGTAACTGCATATTAAGGAATAGTCTCCTTAGGTTCACCGCGGTGGACCTGCCAGGCATAAAACCCGACTGGTCAGGGTGTATCAGAGTATTAACAACACCCGTCAGTCTATTAGCCAGGACTTTAGCCAGTATCTTAATGTCTGCGGATAGTAAAGAAATAGGTCTATAGGATTCCGGATGTCCCAAGTCCTTGCCCTCTTTAGGTAGAACAACAATTGTCGCCTCTCTCATGGATGCAGGCAGCACCCCTTCCTCCCTCGACCATTCTAACACTTCCTGCAGCTTTGGCAACAATACCTCCTCCAAGCGTTTATAGAGTTCCGCTGGTATCCCGTCTGCCCCCGACGCCTTATCGTTGGCCATGGACACCAAAGCTATACTTAATTATTCATATGTAATCGGGGCCTCCAAGGTACATCTATCAGTTTCTGACAACCTAGGCAGCTGCAGGTCCGCTAAATATGCCTCAATACTATCCGTGCTGGCCTCCGCCCCAGAGGAATATAATCTATGGAAATCCAGGAAAATTTCCCCAATATCCGCGGAGTCTGTTGTCTTAGACCCATCTGGCCTATACATCGAGTAGACAAATGGAGTCTTCCTCTGCGCCGAGGCCACCAACGACAGCAAATGCCCAACCTTCTCTCCCCTCATAAAATGCCATCCGTCTAAATTCATTTCTTTTGAGTGCCTTATCAAGTTTGAACCCATCCAGCCCCTCCTGTGCAGTCCGCAGTCTAGTCGCTGCTCTTCCCCCGCCCCCTTGTATCAGAGCCTCCTCAGCCTGCCTCACTGCTTCCAATTTCTCACCTTCCTCCTGTCTTGTTATAGTTTTCCGCATGTTTATTTCTTTAATTAATAGTCCCCTTAAATATGCCTTCATTGCTTCCCAAATTGACGACTAGCCGTATGATCATTAAACATAAAAAATTCCACAACCTCTTTTTGTATCTGAATCATATTTATGGACTGCATCCATGCCGGGTGTAGTTTTGTTACTGCCCCTCACCACTTCCCCAGATCGTACCATGATACATACAGGTTTATGATCAGAAATAACTCTGGGCAAATAATCAACCGTCAGTACCAACTCGTCCATACGACCATTCCCCAGAGCCATGTCTATACGTGAAAGCGTATTATGAGTAGTGGAATAACAGAAGAAGCATCTGACGCCCGGATTCCTTTCCCTCCAGATATCACGTAACCCTAGTTCTTGAAGGAGAATCCCAAAGGGGGTAACATGTCCCTGAGTCCTAAGTGGATTATTCCTAAATGTGTCCCAATAATCGTCCTGGACATTATTCAGATCTCCCACTAAAAGCATAGGTATCTCACCCAAATGCCCCATCCACTCCATAACTTCTTTGATCTTCCCACTCGAGTAGGGCGGCGGAATGTACATAGCCACGATGGCCATCAATCGTCCCTGTACGTTACACACCACTATAACATTATGTCCCTCTGTATCCACACAGGTTTCTATTGCTTCAAATTTAGTGGTCCTAGGGATCATCACAGACACCCCCCTCGAGTAGGAAGAATACATAGAATGATAGGACTCCTGAATCCATCTTTTCTGCACAAGATCCAGCTTTTCCTTTACCAACTGCGTTTCCATTAGACATATAATCATTGGTTTCTGGTCTAGAATATATTGAAACACAGCCGCCCTCTTAGTAACATCAGACATCGCCCTCACGTTCCAGCCCAATACCTTAATGTCAGCCATCCCATGTAATCTGCGTTCTTATAACCATTCTCTGCCGTCTAGATTCCCTCTTCCCAAGTTCTGATAATTGTCAAACATTCCCATTTCTTTCCTTGCGGAATGGTAGCAAGCGATCCAGCATCAGTCAAACCATATACATCTCAGCCATCGCTCGCTCTGAGCCGTTTAGCATTGGAGTCCAGCCATTGAGACGCCTCCTCTGGTGAAACAAAAAATTGAACCTTCCCCAGCGTGGCCACTCTCAATCTAGCGGGAAAGAACATTGAATATTGCACTCCCAGCTCCCGCATTCTCTTTTTAACACCAGTAAATTCTCTCCGTTGCCTTTGTACGATCGGCTAGTAATCTGGGTATATCGCAATCTCTTGGCCGTTATATGTCATGTCCTCTGCATCCCTTGCCTTTCTCAGGATTATGTCTCGATCCCTAAAGTTCAAGATCCGGGCCAGGATCGTACGAGGCTCCGCTCCCGGTGGCCGGGGTTGCATCGGAACCCTATGGGCTCTTTCCACGGCATAAACTTTAGTTAAGGATGACTCTCCAATCTTATCTTTAAACCATTGTTCAATGAACGCGGTGGCATCCCTTCCCTCCACTTTCTCAGGGAACCCCACTAGCCGGAGATTATTCCTCCGCGATCTATTCTCCAAGTCGTCATTTTTTGCCAATACCTCAGCCAGCAGCTTATTATGTTTGTTGTCAGACTGCTGCAATTGCTGCACTCTATCCTCTGTGGCTCCAACCCTCTCCTCCACCTTTCTTTAAAGCCACATTGATGATGGCAATTTCTCCTTTTAATCCCTGAACACTGGTAGCTACAGTGTTCAGAGTCATTTTCATAGATGATACCAAAGAAAATAAGTCCTTCATAGTGGGCTCCTCTGGGATCTCCAGTCCCTGCTGCTGTCCATCCGCCCCCTCCTCCCTCTCTGCAGCCTCAGCCCTCGCCTCCACCTCTCCCTCAGATCCATTGTCATCCTCCTCCACATGGGCATCTCTCTCCTCCTCACCCACTTCATGGTCTTCACTATGGTGAGCATACTTCTGCAGCTTCATAGCTGCTGTCATACGTCTTTGGCAAGCCGCATTCTCCCGCTCCGCTTCCAGGCGGGCAGCGGCGCCATCTTGGGAGCCCCCTCCTCCTCCTGCTCCCAGCTCTTGTTGCCAGCGGTGGGGCATAGCGTTGCTCCAGGGGCCTCCGGTGTCAGTCTTCCGCCTCCAGGCAGTGCACTCACCGCTGCAGGGTCTTGCTGTAGCTATATAAAACCGGGCCAGTCAGGATAATATAGCGGCGTTCGGCAGGAGCTCTTCACCGCGCGTCCGCTCACATGCTCCGCTAGGCCACCCCACCCCGATGAGTTTCTAATTTACCCAAACTGATATACCTCTTCCGATGTCTTCCCTTCCATTTCACCCAGGTGTGTCCGACCACATTCCAAACAATTATAGGCCCCTTTGTCTTGAGTAACAAACCCCAACGCATATCCCGCTACTTAATGTGTTTGCCCTACAATGTGAGGGGTCTGGGGGTCCCTGATATTAGAGCTTATTATGAGGCTGCCTTGCTGGGACAGGCGCAGCTATGGTGGAAGGGGGGTGACGGTCCTCTATGGCTCCAAATAGAGTCTTATTATGCTCCCAGGCGCCCCACTAGGCTCCTCTTGGAGATGGCCCTTCTTCAACTCCTCAGATGACAGACTTTCTTGCACGCAATGTCATCCTTACTGGAGCTTTGGTCTCTTAAGGGTAGAGAGTTACTACCTTTCCTATATAAATGTATTACTCTTAAAGTCATTGAGCTCTTGGTGGATAACTTATCCTTGGCAACTTGGAACCAGCGGTGTGTTGACAGGCTGGACAATCTGCTGGATCACGATGGACTCCTCCGGTTTTCTGATATTGGAACCAAGTTCGAATGACCTCATCACCTTTTTTACCAATATCTGCAGATCCGGCATTTCCTCAATACATGTCAACTGCCTACCAGTGTCGCCTTCTCAACCACTATCAATGAGTGGAGACATGCTTTCACCCATACAAATAAAGTTTCTGTCTGCATTAACCACCTAGAACAGGCTAAGAAATTACACCTCAATTGGTACCTGAATCCCCTGTGATTATCAAAATTTAAGGGTTCCACCTCCCCTCTTTGTTAGAGGGGCTGCCGCGCCCTTGGATCGATGGCTCACATTTGGTGGGAAAGCCCAATTCTTAAAAAAATTTGTCATTTGGTTGAATCGCTGATAACTGAGGTGACCCATATCCCATTCAACCTCACTGGTCAGGCCGCCCTTCTTGGATTGCAATTGGATGATATTCCATCCCAGCTACGCCCTATGGTCACTAACATGCTGATAGCCGCCAGACAGTAACATAGTAACATAGGTTTTAAGGTTGAAGGAAGACTTTAAGTCCATCTAGTTCAACCCATAGCCTAACATGTTGATCCAGAGGAAGGCAAAAAAAAACCATGTGGCAACACTAAGCTCCACATTGGGGGAAAAAATTCCTTCCTGACTCCACATATGGCTATCAGACTAATTCCCTGGATCAACGCCCTATCAAAGAATCTAGTTTATATAACTGTTAATAGTATATTTTTCAAGAAAGGCATCCAGGCCCTTCTTAAATGTTAGTAGTGAGTCACTCATTACAACAGCATGTGGTAGAGAGTTCCATAGTCTCACTGCTCTTACAGTAAAGAATCCACGTCTGTGATTATGATTAAACCTTCTTTCCTCCAGACTTAGAGGATGCCCCCTTGTCCCTGTCTCAGGCCTAAAAGTAAAAAGATCATTAAAAAGGTCTCTGTCCTGTCCCCTCATATATTTATACATTATTATAAGATCACCCCTAAGCCTTCGTTTTTCCAAGCTAAATAACCCCAAGTTTAATAACCTGTCCTGTCAGTGTATTACCAAACATTGGAAAACAAAAATCACTCCGACAAAGGAAGAGTTGTGTTGATTTCTCAATCTCCACTACCAGTATGAATCTATTTTAGCTCACGATCTGCCCAGGAAAAATATGATCTTTTCCTGGTGGGACCCCAGAAAAATGTCTCCTTTTTACTCGAATGTATAACTCTATATATATATATCTTTTGGTTCAGTGTTCTTCAGTGCAGCCTGCTCCCTGTATACCCTTCATTTCCCTTCCCCCATTCTGTTTGTTTTCCCCTATCCTTACTGGCTTCTCTGTTTTTATTTGAGATATGTACTGACGCAGGTTGACAAATTGAAATTGGTACATATCATTCTGTATGATCCTGCTCTCGCATTTCACTGCGTTTTGTACTGTTGTCTTTTTTTAATAAAAATCTAATGGTTAAAAAAAAAAAAAAATATGTAAAATAAGTTTCACCACACTTGGAATTTTTTTTCCATTTTCCAGTACACTATATGGTAAAATAAACCCATCCCGCAAAAAACAAGCTGTCATATTTGTATAGTGACGGAAAAATATCTCCTATCATGGGGATCGGGGATAAGTTGTTTTTTATGTTTGTTTTTTTAATAACCCTTTAAATCTATAAGGCCTCTATTTAGCGATTACACCAGGATGTTAAACTGTTGACTCCTATGGATGCCATACAAAGGTTTCTAACAGTTACTGATAAAATATCTAAATATTGGAATAGTGCAGTGTAATATACTATCCCATACTTTTTTTGTCGCATACTACCAGATAAACACATAATGTAATATTCTATATGGTTAGGCTCTGCTGGTTCCAGCAATTATCCGGTTAACCATCAGTGTTCACATTTCATACTTGCTGTCATGCGACCATTAGAGTCATATACACACATGGTGCAGCTGCACACTGTGATTAATGTATGCCTGAACTTCAGTATTGCTGTAATCATCAAAAACGTCAGGTAGTTAGCAATTTTTGATTAAACAGCGCAGAAGCCTCCAACCACGTCAAAGTGACTTACATATGGATGGTCAGTAACACTCATGTCCTCTCTCCACAGGTGTGCGGCCTTATTTGTTGAATACATATTGGGGTTTGTGGCCCCTGCAGGACTCAACACCCTTATCCACACATCTGTCTCATGTAAGGTTTGAATTGTGAGCTCTGCCTGGTTCATTTTTCACTCCCCATTCAGATGAGGCTGGATTGTCACACGGACAATAGCATTTAGGGATCAGCCATATTAAAGGTACAGATGCCCAAGTAACTAAAAACACGTATTTGCTGTCCACACCAGTGTATATTGCAAAGAATAATTTTTTATTAGATGCAGTGGATACAATAAATAAACGTGTCCAGGGTAAAAATGACAAGGATTCAAGACATAGGGAGGGAGACAGGTGACAAGTGGGCAAGACAGGCAGGGACTGTATAAAAGGGTTCAGAGGGGCAGTAAAAGTGCAATGTGCTAAAGTGCTTAGAGCAGGGTAAAAGTACAGTTTACCTAAGTAGGTATAACAAAGCCCTGATCTAATTGCAATAAGGTGCACAATAATGACTTACCCATAAGCCCAGTAAAAGTTCCCTGCGTAGTCTGCCCACCGGTCCAGTAGCCCCGACACGTGTTTCGCGTCGGCTGCTTCGGGGGGCTAGTGGTGACAAGTGCTCATTAGTGAGGGGTTTTTAAATGGAGTTCCAACCAATGGGAGACCGCTGGTATTTGCTGCAATTGCAGCACTGGCAAAATGGTTGCTACACGGCGGGGAGGGCATTCTGGGTTGCACCGGGTCCGGAACGCAACTTCCGGTGACGTCATTTCCCCCCGGTGCACCCTTATAGAAGTCCCCCGCGCCGGTCACTTCCGGTTTGCCAGTGCGCATGCGCACAGCGTCTGGCGCCATTTTGGGTGAGGGCAGAGGTGAGGGCATAACAATAGCGATATGGGAGTAATCCCAATCGCTATAGGCATTAAATATATGTAATTCCTGCGCTACCACTAACGGGGCAACAGACTAGCAGGTGGTGGATTGAAATACACTAGGTATGGAGCAAAAGAGGAAAAGGGGGGGAGGGGGGCGGAAAAGGTTGAAGGCAATAGGAGAGACAGAAGGCATAACATTAACCATACAACAGATCATATATAGATACACATCCTGACAGCAGTCAGTTCGCATAGGGCGATGTGATGCCTGTGTTTCTCCACTGATTAATGTCCATCCTTATTCCTCCATAGCTCCTGAATCATCCCATGAGGGTTCAATCCACCGATCCCATGGGCCAACTCACATCTTCAAATCCCATAGTAGAAAAAATGATAAGTGAATCTAAAAAGTGAACAAAGCACAAATTAAAAAGCTGACAGTCCGATGAAGCTACGGATACGCCGAACAGCGTTTATTTTATCCAGGGGCAGCATGGTTCAAACAGGTTATCCTGACCCCAATCAAGCGGTCAGGGAGGGAACAACCACCCGGACACACAGGGTTAAAATACATATATACAGAAATCCCTGTGTATATCCCAGGTCTGATGGAATATAGGTCACATTCCCAAGACAACTAGAAAACCTTTTATATTAGTAGTGGGATGTAGAGAGACAATACCGGGCAGGAGATGTCTGAAAGACACCCATCAAGTGGTACTCATTTCGGGTTATTCCCTAGGTGTCAGGGCGTCATCTTTGCAAAGAAAAAGAGACACAGGTCACAAAAAGGGCGAAAAACTGAGTCTCTCGTTCAGGCCTGCCGGTGACATCGTGCCCAAAGTCACGATCCACCGGCATTCCATCTTAGATAGTTCTTTTTTGACATCGCCCCCTCGCACTCCAAGCTGCACTTTATCTATCCCACAGACTCTCAGTGTCTCTGGGTTGCAGTTATGATATTTTTTGAAGTGACGAGGGAGGGTGCGCAGAGTACTCAGGTCCTCAACGCTCTCAGCTGCCATTATGCTTTTCTCATGTTCCCTTACACGTCGCCTCAGCTCCCTGGTTGTCAAACCTACATACACGAGACCACAACCACATGTAGCGTGGTAAATAACACCTGAAGTACTACATGTGATGTATTTCCCTATATTGAATTCTCTAGATCCATCATGGTTTCTAAAGAGCTTGGTGCGAAAAATGCTGGTTTTACAGGATAGGCAGGAGCCACAAGGGAAACAACCGACTAGCGCACGTCCGGTATTAAAGGGGAATAGAGGTTTTTTGATATAATGACTGTGCACTAGTCTGTCTCGCAGGCTCCGGCCCCTCCTGGCAGTCATCAGGGGTCGATCTGGGATAAGAGAGGATAGGGCTGGCTCAGTTTTCAGAACATCCCAATGGCGAGTGAGGATTCCCCTGATTTCCGACCACTGATTGTTGTACGTGGAAATAAATCTCAAAACAGGGGATCCCTCCTCGCCTTTTTTATTATTTTTGCTCGCTAGGAGGTCGCATCGTGGGGTCTTTTTTGCCCTTGTGTAGCCCCTTTTAATGCTCCTCATGCTATAGCCTCTGTCTTGAAATCTCTCCCTCATATCCACTGCACGTTCATCAAACACATCCCCCTCAGAGCAAATACGTCGAAGCCGCAAAAATTGGCCAACCGGTATCGCTCTGATGGTTGACGGTGTGTGTGATGAGGTGGCATGAAGGAGAGAGTTCACTGAGGTTTCTTTTCTGAAAATATCTGTAGCCACCTCTCCATCCTCTTTGATAATCACCTTTATGTCCAAGAAGTCAATCTCATCCCTGGCATGTTTGAAAGTTAGTTTTATGTTAAGGTTATTGCTATTAAGAGACTGGACGAACAACTCGAGTTCGGGGACGGTTCCACTCCAGACGACAAATATGTCGTCAATATAGCGGAGCCAGCACAGCGCATGGGGGACGAGTGCCTGCCCCCCGCCAAAGATCCCCCCCTCCCAGCGACCCAGGAAGAGGTTAGCATATGACGGGGCGCAGGCCGCCCCCATCGCTGTGCCGCACCGCTGCAAGTAGAACCGATCCCCGAACACGAAAAAATTATGGGTTAGTATGTATTCCAGGAGTTCCAAGATCAGATCTCTCAAATCCTGATTCCAGTTAGACATACTTAGAAAATAGCTAACTGCCTCAAGGCCATCAACATGCCCTATGTTGGTATACAGGGACTCCACATCGATGGTCACCAGCAACACCCCACCCCTCTCTAGGTATAAACCATCAACCCTACGTAGGACGTCCGAAGTGTCCCTGACATAGGAGGGCAGCGTCTCCACAAGTGGATGCAGATAGTATTCAATAAATTTACAAGTTGCATCGCACAGCCCTCCTATGCCAGAGACAATTGGACGCCCAGGGGGGACCTCTGGGTTTTTGTGAACCTTTGGTAGAAGGTAGAAGGTGGGGGTTACTGGTGCCTCGACGAGGAGTCCATCCATGACCTTTTTAGGGATAATGCCTGCCTCGAAAGCCCTCTCCAAAATGGCCCGGAGTTCCACCGAGAACCTGTTAATCGGATTGGAGGGGAGCATTTCATAGTAAGTTTTATCTTTTAGTTGGCGCATTGCCTCTTTTTCATATAGGTTAGTTGGCCATATGACCACGTTTCCCCCCTTATCCGCTGGTTTAATTACAACTCCACTTAGGTCCCCAAGTTGTTTCAGGGCCTGTCTCTGGGAAAAAGAAAGATTATCTTTATGATGGCGTTTATTCATATTCTTCAAATCCCGAGTGACCAATCTGTTAAAAATGTCAACCTGGGGGCATAGTGAGAAGGGGGGAAACGTGGTTGCTCTTGGCATTACCTCCCTAGGAAAAGTACCTGTCAGTGATTGTATCGTCTCTCCCTCCAATTCCTCCAGTTCTCTTAGAGCCTCCGATTCCACCTCGGACAGTTCCACTCGTGCAGTATCCTTTTTGTGATGAAGCTTGCGAAGAACCACTTTCCGCAAAAACAAGTGAAGGTCTTTGATCACTGTAAAGCAGTCAAAATTTTGATTAGGTACAAACGTAAGTCCTAACTTCAAGACCTCAGTCTGGGTGGGGGTTAGAATGTGTTTTGAGAGGTTAATTACCTCTAAATTCCCACTTTTCCCAGTTTTCCTGTTCACTTGTTTGGGGGAGACTGGTACACGTTTATTGAGATCTTTTCCTCCGTTACCCTTCGCTGCCTCAGCTCTGGTCTGGGGTCTAGGTATTGGGTTTGGTATTGGTGGCTCCTCATCTCTTAGAGCCTCCGATTCCACCTCGGACAGTTCCACTCGTGCAGTATCCTTTTTGTGATGAAGCTTGCGAAGAACCACTTTCCGCAAAAACAAGTGAAGGTCTTTGATCACTGTAAAGCAGTCAAAATTTTGATTAGGTACAAACGTAAGTCCTAACTTCAAGACCTCAGTCTGGGTGGGGGTTAGAATGTGTTTTGAGAGGTTAATTACCTCTAAATTCCCACTTTTCCCAGTTTTCCTGTTCACTTGTTTGGGGGAGACTGGTACACGTTTATTGAGATCTTTTCCTCCGTTACCCTTCGCTGCCTCAGCTCTGGTCTGGGGTCTAGGTATTGGGTTTGGTATTGGTGGCCCCTAAAAAGGTCATGGATGGACTCCTCGTCGAGGCACCAGTAACCCCCACCTTCTACCTTCTACCAAAGGTTCACAAAAACCCAGAGGTCCCCCCTGGGCGTCCAATTGTCTCTGGCATAGGAGGGCTGTGCGATGCAACTTGTAAATTTATTGAATACTATCTGCATCCACTTGTGGAGACGCTGCCCTCCTATGTCAGGGACACTTCGGACGTCCTACGTAGGGTTGATGGTTTATACCTAGAGAGGGGTGGGGTGTTGCTGGTGACCATCGATGTGGAGTCCCTGTATACCAACATAGGGCATGTTGATGGCCTTGAGGCAGTTAGCTATTTTCTAAGTATGTCTAACTGGAATCAGGATTTGAGAGATCTGATCTTGGAACTCCTGGAATACATACTAACCCATAATTTTTTCGTGTTCGGGGATCGGTTCTACTTGCAGCGGTGCGGCACAGCGATGGGGGCGGCCTGCGCCCCGTCATATGCTAACCTCTTCCTGGGTCGCTGGGAGGGGGGGATCTTTGGCGGGGGGCAGGCACTCGTCCCCCATGCGCTGTGCTGGCTCCGCTATATTGACGACATATTTGTCGTCTGGAGTGGAACCGTCCCCGAACTCGAGTTGTTCGTCCAGTCTCTTAATAGCAATAACCTTAACATAAAACTAACTTTCAAACATGCCAGGGATGAGATTGACTTCTTGGACATAAAGGTGATTATCAAAGAGGATGGAGAGGTGGCTACAGATATTTTCAGAAAAGAAACCTCAGTGAACTCTCTCCTTCATGCCACCTCATCACACACACCGTCAACCATCAGAGCGATACCGGTTGGCCAATTTTTGCGGCTTCGACGTATTTGCTCTGAGGGGGATGTGTTTGATGAACGTGCAGTGGATATGAGGGAGAGATTTCAAGACAGAGGCTATAGCATGAGGAGCATTAAAAGGGGCTACACAAGGGCAAAAAAGACCCCACGATGCGACCTCCTAGCGAGCAAAAATAATAAAAAAGGCGAGGAGGGATCCCCTGTTTTGAGATTTATTTCCACGTACAACAATCAGTGGTCGGAAATCAGGGGAATCCTCACTCGCCATTGGGATGTTCTGAAAACTGAGCCAGCCCTATCCTCTCTTATCCCAGATCGACCCCTGATGACTGCCAGGAGGGGCCGGAGCCTGCGAGACAGACTAGTGCACAGTCATTATATCAAAAAACCTCTATTCCCCTTTAATACCGGACGTGCGCTAGTCGGTTGTTTCCCTTGTGGCTCCTGCCTATCCTGTAAAACCAGCATTTTTCGCACCAAGCTCTTTAGAAACCATGATGGATCTAGAGAATTCAATATAGGGAAATACATCACATGTAGTACTTCAGGTGTTATTTACCACGCTACATGTGGTTGTGGTCTCGTGTATGTAGGTTTGACAACCAGGGAGCTGAGGCGACGTGTAAGGGAACATGAGAAAAGCATAATGGCAGCTGAGAGCGTTGAGGACCTGAGTACTCTGCGCACCCTCCCTCGTCACTTCAAAAAATATCATAACTGCAACCCAGAGACACTGAGAGTCTGTGGGATAGATAAAGTGCAGCTTGGAGTGCGAGGGGGCGATGTCAAAAAAGAACTATCTAAGATGGAATGCCGGTGGATCGTGACTTTGGGCACGATGTCACCGGCAGGCCTGAACGAGAGACTCAGTTTTTTCGCCCTTTTTGTGACCTGTGTCTCTTTTTCTTTGCAAAGATGACGCCCTGACACCTAGGGAATAACCCGAAATGAGTACCACTTGATGGGTGTCTTTCAGACATCTCCTGCCCGGTATTGTCTCTCTACATCCCACTACTAATATAAAAGGTTTTCTAGTTGTCTTGGGAATGTGACCTATATTCCATCAGACCTGGGATATACACAGGGATTTCTGTATATATGTATTTTAACCCTGTGTGTCCGGGTGGTTGTTCCCTCCCTGACCGCTTGATTGGGGTCAGGATAACCTGTTTGAACCATGCTGCCCCTGGATAAAATAAACGCTGTTCGGCGTATCCGTAGCTTCATCGGACTGTCAGCTTTTTAATTTGTGCTTTGTTCACTTTTTAGATTCACTTATCATTTTTTCTACTATGGGATTTGAAGATGTGAGTTGGCCCATGGGATCGGTGGATTGAACCCTCATGGGATGATTCAGGAGCTATGGAGGAATAAGGATGGACATTAATCAGTGGAGAAACACAGGCATCACATCGCCCTATGCGAACTGACTGCTGTCAGGATGTGTATCTATATATGATCTGTTGTATGGTTAATGTTATGCCTTCTGTCTCTCCTATTGCCTTCAACCTTTTCCGCCCCCCTCCCCCCCTTTTCCTCTTTTGCTCCATACCTAGTGTATTTCAATCCACCACCTGCTAGTCTGTTGCCCCGTTAGTGGTAGCGCAGGAATTACATATATTTAATGCCTATAGCGATTGGGATTACTCCCATATCGCTATTGTTATGCCCTCACCTCTGCCCTCACCCAAAATGGCGCCAGACGCTGTGCGCATGCGCACTGGCAAACCGGAAGTGACCGGCGCGGGGGACTTCTATAAGGGTGCACCGGGGGGAAATGACGTCACCGGAAGTTGCGTTCCGGACCCGGTGCAACCCAGAATGCCCTCCCCGCCGTGTAGCAACCATTTTGCCAGTGCTGCAATTGCAGCAAATACCAGCGGTCTCCCATTGGTTGGAACTCCATTTAAAAACCCCTCACTAATGAGCACTTGTCACCACTAGCCCCCCGAAGCAGCCGACGCGAAACACGTGTCGGGGCTACTGGACCGGTGGGCAGACTACGCAGGGAACTTTTACTGGGCTTATGGGTAAGTCATTATTGTGCACCTTATTGCAATTAGATCAGGGCTTTGTTATACCTACTTAGGTAAACTGTACTTTTACCCTGCTCTAAGCACTTTAGCACATTGCACTTTTACTGCCCCTCTGAACCCTTTTATACAGTCCCTGCCTGTCTTGCCCACTTGTCACCTGTCTCCCTCCCTATGTCTTGAATCCTTGTCATTTTTACCCTGGACACGTTTATTTATTGTATCCACTGCATCTAATAAAAAATTATTCTTTGCAATATACACTGGTGTGGACAGCAAATACGTGTTTTTAGTTACTTGGGCATTAGCACTCTCACTCTCTCCTTCTTTTTATAATGTATACTGAGTAGTCTGCCCCTAACATGGTCATTTCTGGTCCCCTCCTTCTCATATTAAAGGTACACCTTGATGTGGTTGGAGGTTTTTTCACTCTTAGGCTAAGTGCACACTGTGCATATTTGTGCTGCTTTTTTCTAGCCTCAAAAACGCAGCTATTACAAAAAATCATGCATGCTTTTCTGCTATGTTCCCACTGTGCTTTTCTACTGCATTACATGGCTGGCAACTGGAAAAAACAGGCCAAAAAAGTACAAGATAATTGACAGGGACTTTTATAAATGCATGCTTCTTTGGCACCACTGAAAAACGCATGTAGTGGGCACAGCTTTTTGAAAATCACTTTGACTTTCATTACAAAACTGTGGGTGCTGTGTTTTGGTGCAAAAACAGAACAGAAATCACAGTGGGCACATAGCCTTGATTCAAAAACACAAACTAAATACCTGACTTTTTTAACTTTCAAGGCCACTTTACACACACCAACTTATCTGTCCAACTTCTGAACAACTTACTGGTTGCAGTGAAATCATGGACACATGATTCCATTTTGTGGCTGTGTACAAATGGAACTATGTGTCCATGATTTGACTGCAACCAGTAAGTTGGTCAGAAGTTGGACAGATAAGTTGGTGTGTGTAAACCCACCATCAGGCTGTGTTCTCACGGTCAGGAATGGCAGTGTTTTGGATGCAGAGTACTGCTGGGCCCAAAACGCTGCATTGTACAGTACAGTGGTGTGCAAATTAATTGGGACAAAGCATTTTTTAAGTAAAATTGTAAGTTGGTTACCAGTCAGTTATTCAAACCAGTTTTAACTTCTTTGAACAGGTGTGAGTGTACAACCTTGAGTAACAAAATGTGGTTTGACTGGTTTTAGTCAGAAAATATCAGCTAGCTGCCCCCTCGGCTTCAGTTGAGAGCTTGTTTCTGTGAGGAGTGGTTTAGTGTACTTTTTCTCTCAGTGTGATTCGTGCCTGTAAAAATGGATGTTACTCCACAGAAGAGGTCTAGAATTATTACTCTTAACTAGATGGTGGCCCGATTCTAATGCATCGGGTATTCTAGAATATGTATGTAGTTGACATACTGTGACTGACAGAACTTGTTCAGTCAAAGTGAGTGAACTACATATATATATATATATATATATATATATATAT
The DNA here is from genome assembly GCA_033576535.1 of Allobates femoralis. Classification (NCBI taxonomy): domain Eukaryota; kingdom Metazoa; phylum Chordata; class Amphibia; order Anura; family Aromobatidae; genus Allobates; species Allobates femoralis. Next base: position 355,726,926 of record JARQOC010000005.1, on the reverse strand, counting down.
AGCAGCGCTATGGTATATGGTGGTCCATTACAGCACATGTATAGCAGCACTATAGTATATGGCGGTACATTATAGTACATGTATAGCAGCACTATAGTAAATGGAGGTACATTACAGCACATGTATAACAGCACTATAGTATATGGTGGTACATTACAGTACATGTATAGCAGCACTATAGAATATGGCGGTACATTACAGTACATGTATAGCAGCACTCTAGTATATGGCGGTACATTACAGTACATGTACAGCAGCACTATAGTATATTGCGGTACATTTTAGTACATGTATAGCAGGTATATGGCGGTACTTTACAGTACATGTATAGCAGCACTATAGTATATGGCGGTAGAGTGGGGCAGGATGGAGGCAGTGGGGGGGCGGGATGGAGGTGGAGGGGGGGCAAGATGGAAGTGGAAGAGGGCAGGATGGAAGCGGCAGTGCAGGATGGAGGGAGCAGGGCAGGATGGAGTCGGAGAAGCAGGATGGAGCCAGAGGGGCTGGATGGACCCAGAGGAGCAGGATAGTGGCGGGGGGGGCAGGATGGTGGTGGGGGGAGGATGGTGGCGGGGGGGCAGGATGGTGTCGAGCAGGGCAGGATGGAGCAAGCAGGGCAGGATGGAGCAGGATGGAGCAGGATGGAGTCGGAGGAGCAGGATGGTGGCAGGGGGGCAGGATGGTGGCTGGCGGGGCAGGATGGAGCGAGCGGACCAGGATGGTGGCGACAGGGCAGAATGGAGCCAGTGGGGCAGGATGGTGGGAGTGGGGCAGGATGGAGCGAGTGGGGCAGGATGGAGCCAGAGGAGCAGGATGGAGCCAGAGGAGCAGGATGGAGCCAGAGGAGCAGGATGGAGCCGGAGGAGCAGGATGGTGGCGGAGCCGGAGGAGCAGGATGGTGACGAGCAGGGCAGGATGGAGCCAGGGGGGGCAGGATGGAGGCAGGGGGGCAGGATGGAGCCGCGAGGGGGGGGCAGGATGGAGGCAGGGGGGCAGGATGGAGCCGGCTGGGCAGGATTGAGCTGGTGGGCGGGGCAGGATGGAGCTGGCTGGCGGGGCAGGATGGAGGCGGCAGGGGGGCAGGATACAGGCAGCGGGGGTCAGGATGGAGGCGGCGGAGGGGGCAGGATGGAGGCGCCGGGGGGCCGGATGGAGGGGGGGCAGGATGGAGGCGAGGGGGGGCAGGATGGAGCCAGCGGGGCAGGATGGAGGTGGGGGGGCAGGATGGAGGCGGGGGGCAGGATGGAGGCAGGGGAGCAAGAACAGCGGGGGGCAGGATGGAGGGAGCGGGGCAGGATGGAGCGAGCGGGGCAGGATGGACCCGGAGGAGCAGGATGGTGGCAGTGGGGGGACAGGATGGTGGCGAGCGGGGCAGGATGCAGCCGGGGGAGGGACAGGATGGAGCCGGGGGTGGGGGGCAGGATGGAGGCTCGGTGGTCAGCGCAGGACGGAGGCTTGGTGGTCAGCACAGGACGGAGGCTCGGTGGTCAGCACTTTGCGGTGGCTCGGTGGTCAGCACTGTGCGGTGGCTCTGTGGTCAGCACTGTGTGGTGGCTCGGTGGTCAGCACTGTGCGGTGGCTTGGTGGTCAGCACTGTGCGGTGGCTCGGTGGTCAGCACTGTGCGGTGGCACGGCGATCAGCACTCTGCGGTGGCTCGGTGGTCAGCACTGTGCGGTGGCTCGGTGGTCAGCACTGTGCGGTGGCTCGGTGGTCAGCAGTGTGCGGTGGCTCGGTGGTCAGCAGTGTGCGGTGGCTCGGTGGTCAGCACTGTGTCAGGATGGAAGCGAAGGGAGGGCAGGATGGAGCCGGCGGGGCAGGATGGAGGCAGGGGGCAGGATGGAGGCAGGGGAGCAAGAACAGCGGGGGGCAGGATGGAGCCAGAGAAGCAGGATGGAGCCGGAGGAGCAGGATGGACCTGGAGGAGCAGGATGGTGGCGGGGGGGGGGGGGGGAGGATGGTCGCGAGCGGGGCAGGATGGAGCCGGGGGGGGGGGGACGGGATGGAGCCGGGGGGGAAAAGGATGGAGGCAGGTGGGCAAAATGGAGCAGCGGGGGCAGGATGGTGCCGGGGGTGGGGGGCAGGATGGAGGCTCGGTGGTCAGCGCAGGACGGAGGCTCGGTGGTCAGCGCAGGACGGAGGCTCGGTGGTCAGCACTGTGCGGTGGCTCGGTGGTCAACACTGTGCGGTAGCTTGGTGGTCAGAACTGTGCGGTGGCTCGGTGGTCAGCACTGTGTGGTGGCTCGGTTGTCAGTACTGTGCGATGGCTCTGTGGTCAGCACTGTGCGGTGGCTTGGTGGTCAGCACTGTGCGGTGGCTCGGTGGTCAGCACTGTGCGGTGCCTCGGTGATCAGCACTGTGCGATGGCTCAGTGGTCAGCACTGTGCGGTGGCTCGGTGGTCAGCACTGTGCGGTGGCTCGGTGGTCAGCACTGTGCCTCCACCGCCGACCGCACTCCTCCGTTCCGGCGACATGTTTATTCCAACATGGCGTCCGGGAACTCTCGCCATCCAACAAGTCTCGCGAGACTTCCCGGACGCCATATTGGATCCAGTCCTCCGGGGGGCGGCGACATGCTTTGTCCAAGATGGCGTCCGGGAAGTCTCGCAAGACTTTTCGGATGGCAAGAGTTCCCAGACGCCATGTTGGAATAAACATGTCGCCGGAACGGAGGATTGTTTGGAGGCGGCGGCGGGGGGGGGAAGACGCAGGGTCGGAACGGAGAAGTGCGGTCGGCGGCGGAGGCAGGGGAAGATGCAGGGCCGGTGGTAAGTATGGCCGACAGAATGCATGGGGGTATGAGTGTGGAAGTGGTGAGCGAGGAGGGGGGCGCAAGAAGAGTGGAAGGGGTGTGGGTGTGTGTGAGTGTGATAGTGTCGGAGTGTGTGTGGGGCCACAGCTTGTACCGATGGTGGGAGTGGGGCTTTGGAAGCCCCGCTCCCGGCAACGGGCGGCCATATTGGAACACCCAGAGTGGGTGTAGAGGCTACTTCAGCCAGGATGTGACGTAGCATACCGTTACATCCTGACGGAAGTAGCCTTAGAGTTTTATTATAATAGATGAACATACAAGTATGACTGAAAGAGAAATTGCTTCCAGCGTTGGTATTGGAAAATCTATCGTTTCAAGAATAATTTGCACACACAATGAAACTGGATCGTTTTCTCCAAAACGAAAAGGGAAATGTGGAAGAAAAAGGAAAATGACACCAAGAACTGATAAAGCACTTATCAGAAATAGTAAAATGCACAGCACTGTAGAAGCACAGCGGATGATTTCAAGAAATCCCATGCTCACTGAGCTTCTCCCCTCCGCAGAATTTTCTCATCTGCGGTGCATGTTACTGGGCTTCCACATCTCTGCAGCATGTTCATTTCATAATCTCATGCTGAGGTGTCGGAATAGATCACAGACACAGGACGGCTGCGGTCTCCCTGCATGCAAGCGATGATTTCCGCACACTGCATCCTACACAGCGTCTCTGGATCATGTACACACAGCCTTAAAGCAATAATGGAGTTCATGTATTCATTAATGGCAGTGTACTGCCACACCGTGTGTGTATATGTGTTATATGTGTACATTGGCCACACAGCAGATTTCTGCATCTCCATAAACAAAGGCTTGTTTCACACTTGCATATTTTGCAATGTGTGTGAATCCATCACAAACTAGATGCACACACATACGTTTTTAGCCCCGTGGTAATGGAAACACCTGTGTGTGTGTGTGTGCATCCAGTTGCCACCGTTTTGCCTGTGGTCTCTGTGAAAAGTGACGTGAAGCCACGGATCTGCAGCACCACATGTGAAATGACAACAGGTGCCTATGTGCACGTAAACAACCAGACCGTATGGATCCTGGTATATATATATATATATATATATATATTTATTATGATATATACCGGCTGTGTGTGTGAATATATATAATTAAGTAAAACTTTTTTGCTATGGAGCCCTGTGATGTCTATTTATGCCCCTGGCTGTGTGCAAGGCCTGTTACACACATCCGTGCAAACCACAGACGTGTGAGACAAGGCCATTTTTAGCCGGGGCGTGTATCCATGTGTCACAGATTGTGTGACATGTGTGTTATTCGTGGATAGCATATGAACAGCCTGTCAGTGCATACTCACTCGTCACATGACCCGTCACATGCAGGCACACAGAGTCTGAACAGCCTGGGGCCCTGGCTACCCTCTGTGACGACCGTCCGCTGTAAGGCTGAGCTGCTGGTAAGGCAGCACCCCGAGAAACCCCGAGACCCTTAACCCCTATACAGGGATCTGGAATTATAGCGGAGCCCAGGGGGTAGCTGCCTATGGGAGCAGCAGAGCAGGGAGGTCGTTCTAGGAAGGGAAAAAATCAGGAAGCGAAGAACGTAGTCAGGAGTCTGAGTCAAAACCGAGAGGGCAGCGAAGGTACAAAATCGTCAGGCGGTACAGAGTCAAAAATCCAGGCAAAGGTCAGAGTCAAAACTGAGAGGGCAGCAAAGGTACAAAATCGTCAGGCGGTACAGAGTCAAAAATTCAGGCAAAGGTCAGAGTCAAAACCAAACACACACTATGTCACTTGGGGAACCAAAACTATATCTGGCGGCCTGCAAGACAGGCTCCAATGTATTTGAAGGGCGCGGTTACCTCCCATAGGCTGGAGCTCACAGCCTGATGACCTCATCCGAACCGCCCCTAGAGCCAGGCCAGATGGAGATGCACGACTGGCTCCACCCATCCCACCTCTGACAGAAGAACGCAGGCTGCGCCTAACGGACACCTCTGCAGGGCCCGCTCTTCTGCGACCAACACCACCCAGAGGGGAAACACAGCGGCGCTCAGCGACAGAGGCAGACGTCGCTGGAGCAGGTCCATATGAGGACAAGGCCTTCCTATCACCAGCACCACCAGACGAAGGAATCCGGCTCCTCCCAGCGGCCGAGGCAGGAACACCGGCCACCGAGTCCGATGGCGATGTGACAGTACCCCCCCCTCCACGAGGGGCCTCCGGACCCACAAAACCCGGTTTATTGGGATGAAGAAGATGAAATCTCCTGATCAAACCCTTGGCATGGATATTACCGGCAGGCACCCAGGACCTCTCCTCCGGACCATAGCCCTTCCAATGTACCAGATACTGCACGGATCCTCTCACCAAGCGGGAATCAAGGATTCGCTGAACTTCGTATTCCACGGCACCCCCGACCAAGACCGGAGGAGGAGGGGACCGGACAGGACGAATCGGAGATCGGTACAATTTGAGAAGGGATTTATGGAATACATTGGGCAGTTTGAATGATTGAGGGAGCTTCAGACGAAAGGCTACAGGGTTAATCACGTCAATAATTTAATACGGACCAATAAACCTGGGACCTAGTTTGGCAGACGGCACTTTGAGCTTGATATTTTTTGTGGACAACCAAACTTTGTCCCCAACTCCCAGGTCCAGACCCTTGGAACGCCGTTTATTAGCAGAAGACGCCTGCCTAGTCTGAGCCCCCTTTAAGTTTTTGTTCACTTCAGACCAGATAGTCTTTAACTGATCTACGGACCTTTCTACCCCAGGAACATCAGAAAGCCTAGAAGAAAATGAACAAAAGCGCGGGTGCAGCCCATGATTACAGTAGAAAGGGGTGGTCTTGATGGACTCCTGGTACTGGTTATTCATGGCGAATTCTGCTAGTGGCAGATGTTCCACCCAATCAGATTGATGCTCAGAGACATAACAACGTAGATACTGTTCGAGAGCTTGATTAGCGCGCTCAGTTTGACCATTGGTTTCAGGGTGATAGGCAGAAGAAAAGGAACAGTCAATTCCAATCCGTTTACAGAATGCCCTCCAAAACTTAGAAACGAACTGGGTGCCCCTGTCAGAAACAATATTCACAGGAACACCATGCAATCGCACAACATGATTAATAAATACTTTGCTCAGGGTCTCGGAATTAGGTAACCCGGACAGCGGAACAAAATGACACTGCTTGCTGAATCTGTCTACCACTACCCAGATACAAGTCTTCCCTTCTGAGAGTGGCAGGTCAGTAATAAAATCTATGGAGATATGAGTCCAAGGACCCTCAGGGGTAGGCAAGGACTGGAGCAACCCGGCAGGGCGGTTGCGGGGAGACTTAGCGCGGGCACAGGTTTCACAAGCCAGTACATATTCCTTACAGTCCTTTACTATGGTTGGCCACCACAAACTCCTGGTTACAAGTCTGATGGTGTTATTGATACCAGGGTGCCCTGCGAGGACGGAATCATGAGATTCCTTAAGAACTTGGAGGCGAAATTTGGTAGGGACGAATAGTTTCTGGGCAGGAGTAGTGTCAGGGGCCTGTTCTGGAGATCTACGAATCTCTTCCAGAAGGTCCAAAGACACAGCCGAGACAACAATCCCCTTGGTTAAAATGGGAGTCGGTTCAACGTCCCCGACTTGTATGGGGCAAAAACTTCGAGACAGGGCATCAGCCCTTACATTTTTAGTACCTGGTCGGAAGGTGATAACAAAATCAAATCTGGAGAAGAACAAAGCCCACCTAGCCTGTCTAGGATTCAGTCTTTTTGCTGATTCCAAGTAGGTCAGGTTTTTGTGGTCAGTAATTACGGTAATCTTATGTTTGGCGCCTTCGAGGAAGTGGCGCCATTCCTCGAAGGCCCATTTGATTGCCAACAACTCTCGGTTACCTATGTCATAATTCATCTCGGTAGATGAACATTTTCGGGAAAAGAAGGCACACGGACGAAGCTGAGTGAGGGATGCAGTGCCTTGTGACAGCACTGCCCCCACTCCAACTTCAGAGGCATCTACCTCTACAATGAAGGGGCGGTCCAGATCAGGCTGAACCAATATTGGGTCAGAGGAGAAACATTCCTTTAACTTAGAAAACGCATAAATTGCTTCAGGCTTCCAATTAACCACATCTGCCCCTTTACGCGTCAAATCAGTGAGTGGTTTGGCTATCTCGGAAAACCCTTTAATAAATTTGCGGTAATAGTTAGCGAAACCCAAGAATCGCTGCAGTGCCTTCAGAGACTTGGGTTGTACCCATTCCTTAATGGGTTTAATTTTGGCAGGATCCATGCGAAAACCTTTAGCAGATATAATATACCCCAAAAAGTTTATCTCCTCCTCCATGAAGACACATTTCTCTAATTTGGCGAATAAAGAATGCTCTCTGAGTCTCTGGAGCACAGTACGGACATGTCGGACGTGCGACCAAAGACCAGGAGAAAAAACCAGAATGTCGTCCAAATAAACGACCACATATACACCACTGATGTCTCTGAATATATCGTTCATGAAATTCTGAAAAACTGCAGGTGCGTTGCTTAACCCGAACGGCATTACGAGATACTCAAAATGGCCGAGAGGCGTATTGAACGCGGTCTTCCACTCATCGCCTTCTTTTATACGGACCAGGTTATATGCTCCCCTGAGGTCCAGTTTGGTGAAATACTTGGCTCCCAACAGCTGATTATAAAGATCAGGGATGAGTGGAAGAGGATACTGGTTTTTCACAGTGATCGCGTTTAATTCGAGGTAATCAATGCAAGGTCTGAGGCCGCCATCTTTCTTTCCCACAAAAAAGAAACCGGCCCCTACTGGTGAAGTGGACGGTCTAATATACCCCTTTCTCAGACTGTCTGCTATGTAATCATTCGTAGCCTGACGTTCAGGACCAGAGAGGTTAAATATTTCCCCTTTGGGAGACGAGAATCAGGTATCAACTCTATGGCGCAATCATACTTTCTGTGAGGGGGTAATTTCTCTGATTCCTGAATAGAAAATACATCCTCAAAATCTCTAAAGGCATATGGTACAAATGGAGGAGTCTTGACCTTCACTTGGTTCACAGACAGCGAGATACAGTTATCCTGACACTTTGGGCTCCAGCGCACGATGTCACTCAAGTGCCAGTCTATGACTGGGTTATGTTTACGTAACCATGGCATGCCCAGGAGTACTGCAGATGATAAATTACTGATTGCAAAAAATGACACCTTTTCAGCATGTAACAACCCCACCAGCATTGACACTTCCTCAGTGACAAATTCCACTCCACCCTGGATGAGGGGAGTGCCATTAACTGCAGTGGTTCTAATGGGGGCATTAAGCCTTAGCAGTGGTACCCCAAGAGTTCTTGCTACATGGAGATCTATGAAATTCCCCTCTGAGCCACTGTCAACATAAGCCTCCAAACACACAGATTTCTTAAGGTAAGTCAAAGAAATAGGTAACAGGACTTTGGCCGCATTTGCGGGCAATCCTACCTGGGCACCTGAGCAGGCATAGCCAGAGCCCCCCAGGTGCTGACATCCAGGGAATGAGGCCTTCTGATCTCCAGCATTCATGCAGAGGACTTCAGATGGTGACTTGTGCAGCATGTTGGTATGAGAAGATGGGAGTGTTCCTCCACAGGACTGAGAAGCTGGACACAGATGCATTGATGGAAGCAATTAACAGCTGACACAGCTCAGAGTAAAGAAAAAAAAACAACAGGTAAAACCATTGGGAAAAGGAGAGAAAAAAAAAGTAAGGGAATGCGTTTAAATATATATATAGTCGATACCTATATATATAAAAAATGGTCGGGCCAGATATAATGTGACGACCGTCCGCTGTAAGGCTGAGCTGCTGGTAAGGCAGCACCCCGAGAAACCCCGAGACCCTTAACCCCTATACAGGGATCTGGAATTATAGCGGAGCCCAGGGGGTAGCTGCCTATGGGAGCAGCAGAGCAGGGAGGTCGTTCTAGGAAGGGAAAAAATCAGGAAGCGAAGAACGTAGTCAGGAGTCCGAGTCAAAACCGAGAGGGCAGCGAAGGTACAAAATAGTCAGGCGGTACAGAGTCAAAAATCCAGGCAAAGGTCAGAGTCAAAACCGAGAGGGCAGCAAAGGTACAAAATCGTCAGGCGGTACAGAGTCAAAAATCCAGGCAAAGGTCAGAGTCAAAACCAAACACACACTATGTCACTTGGGGAACCAAAACTATATCTGGCGGCCTGCAAGACAGGCTCCAATGTATTTGAAGGGCGCGGTTACCTCCCATAGGCTGGAGCTCACAGCCTGATGACCTCATCCGAACCGCCCCTAGAGCCAGGCCAGATGGAGATGCACGACTGGCTCCACCCATCCCACCTCTGACAGAAGAACGCAGGCTGCGCCTAACGGACACCTCTGCAGGGCCCGCTCTTCTGCGACCAACACCACCCAGAGGGGAAACACAGCGGCGCTCAGCGACAGAGGCAGACGTCGCTGGAGCAGGTCCATATGAGGACAAGGCCTTCCTATCACCAGCACCACCAGACGAAGGAATCCGGCTCCTCCCAGCGGCCGAGGCAGGAACACCGGCCACCGAGTCCGATGGCGATGTGACACCCTCAATCCACCCCTGACCAGAGGAACTGAGGTCTAGGGCACCTGGCAGTGGCTGAAAGCCTGGACACACATGGAAAATCATGCACCACAGCAGAGGACCTCACAACCCCCGGATAGCTTCCACAGCAGAGCAGATAGGAAGTGCACACATGGATGATCATGCAGCTCGCAGAGGACCCCACAACACGCATACGCCTACGCGGCAGAGTGGGGAACTGTGCAGTATCCTTAAAAGTAGCAGATAGCGGTATACCAGCAGGTTAGGGAGAAGGAGCCTAGGGTTACCTACTTCTTACTATAGTTATTGATTTTTATTCCTTTTTGGAAGAATTTAATGTTACTATACCATTTTCTTGTCCCATTTATACTTGGCTAATATGTTATAAACCCCTATTTTTATTACTTGTACTATTTTGGACAGTTAACACCATACTTGTTTCTCTAAACTGGCCTAATATACAACTAATATAATTATACCTTTTTGTGTTTAGTAATGTTGTGCTACCCCACATCCATTTTTCATCATTTTATAGTCTTTTGTTCTTGCATGTCTTACTATTTTTAATATGTTAGAATTGTCAATTGTGTTATTATCTCATTTCAGAAATTCTTTTTATTGATTAACAAATAAAGGCAATAATACTAGAAAGGTCTATGAACAAATGGCCTCTAAAGACTATACTGAAAATATAGTATCTAATATAATAATTGCCTAAGCCAGTCCGTTTCTGCTCGAAATGACGTCAGATCCGGACAGAAGCTGGCTGACTGTACACCCACTAAGGGTGTACCAAGATGGCCGACCATTTTAGAGCAGGGCCAATACAGCCCCACTCTTGCTATCGGTACTCTTGGTGGCCCGAGGGGTGGGTGTTCTCAGAGACTAGCACGCCTGCCCCTGTAGCCGCGGGTCAGGAGCGGTGGGGGGGTGCTGTCAAAGACTAGCACCGCCGCCCCTGCAGCCACGGGTCAGGAGCGGTGGGGGAGGGGGTGCTGTCAAAGACTAGCATTTTAAAACATAGAGCACTATGAGGGTACATCATAATAAATAGAGAAAATTGGGGGTGCATTATTATAAATGAAGGACTATGGTGGCGGGTAGAGGAAGACCATATATGACTCGCCCTGGCGGGGCCATGGGTTACTCGGAACAGGGCCTTCTTGATGTTGTCAGGGCTGTGGGATGTCACGGTGGCGTGACCCGGTCCTTGGTCCCCTTGTCGGGAAATCAGTAAAAAGGGGAAGTTTGAAAAAGGGATGAAAAGAAAAATCTAAAAGTAAAATAAAAGAGTTTGTGTCGTGACGCCACCCGTGGAAGTCGGCCGGTAGAGCCGCTGCTGCAGTCGGTACCTCTGGGGATGATGGGGGTAGCAGCTGTGATGGCTTGGCTCTCCACGGGAAGAGCGAATCCCCAGGGCAACTTAAAAGTCTATGGAGGTGATAGGTATGGGACTTAGTGTATGACATAACCGACAGGCACAGGGGTGACAGTCTCCTTTACCTTTAGTGAAGAAAGTAGTAGGTTTGTCCAGGGCATTCTCCACAAGCGGTGTTAGGAGGTCCAGAGCCTGGAAGCAAGTCAAGGTTCTCCACAACTGGCGAGTTCTGAAGCCTCCCTACTGCGCTACTCTTAGTGTGCCCTGTCTGCTTGAACCTATGCTGTAGCCCTCTTCTCTCTCGTTCCATCCCTGACTTGTGTGACAGGCGGTTTGAGGTCTTGCTACATTACTCTCTTCTGACTGCATCTCCCTAAGCTCTTTGGTGCTGCTGTGTCTCCTGGCCTTGTGGTGGGCAAGTGACTTGGAATCACCGCCCCCTCCGGTGTTGGTTGCTGGGCATAAAGTCCCTCACAACCTCAGACTCCGGTGTCCGTTCCTGCGGTCGGTGCCGGGGCGAGCTGGCACTGGCTCCACTCCCCACACCTACTTCCTCAGACCCTCACCTACGAGTCCCTTACACTGGTTAGTCAGTATCCTTGGATAAGCCTGACACGGCTCCAGTCCGCAGGATGTCTTCTACAGTCCTCCTAGGAACTGAAGTGCCTAACCCTGCTCCCAGAACTGAATTTATAGGGGACCTCCCCGAACTTGGGTTTCAGAGCTCCCCCTTCTGGCCTAGAGTTGGGAAGGTGTTGTGTGTCTGTTTCACCTTGCATGGGTACCTTCCCTTGCTTCCAAGCACAGTATTGTGGCAATCGGACACCTGGAGCGCCACATTCCCCCTTGGTTAAATTCAGTACTCCTGAACAACACTTTTTGTACAAACAACAATATAACAGGGACAAAACAGTAAATAATGAGCAGAGTCTCAAAAGGAAAAAGTACAAAAACCAAGAAAAATTGAAGAAAAACAGTCACTACGGCGCTTAGTCCTTCCACCAATGGCTGAAGTTGATAACAAAGTGTCTTTGCCACAACCAGTCCTGTGACTAATCGTCCATAGGTAATTAAAAGTTCAAGAATTTGGAAAAGTCCATACAGAAAGTCCTGTAGGCACAGCACGCCTGGTTGCATTGTTGCTTAGTTACTTGTAAAAGCACACATATTCACACAGTATATAATAGAAAACAAACATATTTACATTGTGAACCTTGTTACACTTGTCCATTTCTCTGTCTAGCGATCTCTGTAACGGGCTGGAGCCTGGCCTATGTTGGTACATGTAGACCTATGTAACACAGGTGTTTCTGTTTGATTATTCTGATCTGTAGTGTCTGCTACTTGTGGAGTGTGTGCACTACTTGCTGATGTTAGTGGTTCTGGTATGGCAGTAGGTTGACTCTGACTCACCATGGGACTGACAAGCTCACCAATAGCGAGGGTCTGACTCTCTGGTTCTGGTCTTAGTGCTGGCTCTTCAGCTCTTCTTAGGGTAGAAACACATTGGCGTGAATAAAAACGGTGAGATTCTCATCCAGGAGAGTTGGACGAGTGACATCAGTTTGTCCGTGTGCAATCCGTTTTTATTCTCGGCAGCTATTTACTGTATAATCATTTACAGGAACATTTTACAGTTGTCTAAGCTACAAAATAAAGTATTAGTGAAAAAAATGGATGCCTCTCGGATGGTCCGTGTGCTGTCCTTGAGCGGTCCTTTATTTTGTCGGACCCATAGACTTGCATTGGCGAGTCTCGCACATGAATCGCATACTGTCGCAGTATGTTGCGATTTGTTTCTCGTCCGTTATCCGGATGAGAAAAAAGCGTCAGACACTCGCCAATGTGCTCTCGGACACAGAATAGCATTGGTCCGACTGCAATGCGATAAAATCATGCATTGCAGCGCCCGACTTTCACGCCCATGTGTTCGTACCCTTTGAGTCCGTAGAGGCGGTTGCACTGCCACTAGGGGAAAGGTCAGTACGGGGACCAAAATAGCTCCATTGATCTGGGTCCAAGTTTTGGGGAAGTCTTCCAGCACGTTGTGGATCATCTCTTCTTTTGCTGGTTGGGGTGTAAATATTGTCAGGGACTTCTCTTAGCTTTTCAGCTGCTCAGGGCATCATTTCAGGTGATCTCTAGAGATGGTGGCAGAGGTTTCTTCCCCATCTTTACTGATCAGGCAGACCTTCCGAGGGTCAAAGTGAGAAAGTATCATCGTGTAGGGCTCTGCCTCCCACTGGTTATCCAATTTGTGAATCCGTCACTTTCTCTTTAGGACCTTTTTTCCTGGTAACAGGGGGTCTATGGGTGCTTTCTGGTTGTATGTCCTTTCCTGTTTCTCTCTAGCCTGAGTCTTGTTTCTCTTAACGCATTCTTGCACGTAGCAATACCTTTGTTGGCGCTCTGCATTATAGTCTGTCTCTGCGAGGTTGCTTTCAAGAGTTAGTACCCCCATTTCTAGGTCAATAGGCAGGTTGCCAGGTCTTGCACTCATCAAGTATTCGGGGCTGAAGTTGGTGGAATGAACTGGGATGTGGTTGAACAGGTCCACGAGATCTGGCAGCTTCTCTGGCCACATTTTCCTCTCTTCCAATGGGAGTGTTTTCAGCAGATCCATCACTACTTGGTTCATCTTCTCGCACATGATGTTTGTCTGGGGATGATACGGCGTGGTTCTAATCTCCTTGCACCCGTACAGGCTTTAGAACTCCTGGATCACTTCAGCCTCAAAGGCTGGACCTTGGTCTGACAGTACCCACTCCGGATAGCTGTGGGGTCTGCAGGATCGTGCGGTGATCCTTGCTGTCAGGTCTTTCACAGGTACCACCACTAGGAACCAGGAGTAGTGGTCCACTATCATGAGGGCATAGACGTAGCCGGACCAGCTTGGGGTCAACTTTATGTGGTCCAAGGCCACTAACTCCAGGGGCCTTTTGGTGACAATGGGTTACAATGGGGCCCGCTGTCTGTTACGGTCCTTCCTGCAGAGGCTGTAGGGGCCGCATCTTCTGCACCACGCTCCAATGGTTACCCTCATACTGACCCAGTAGAACCTCCCACGTAGTAATACTTCCAGCTTCTGCCACCGGCCCCATCATGGTAGGCTTCCAGGACTATATAGTTGTCTCGTTTCGGGGCCACTATTAGCCACACTAGCTCGTGGGTCCTATGGTTTATGTGCTGCCTGCACAGTTTACTGGCATAGATGAACAGTCTGCTTCTCTCCTTCCACAGTTGCAGTGCCTCCGCCGGGGCGTATGGGCATGGGTGCGCGTCCACTCTTTGCAGCATCTGCTTAACCAGGCTTACAGCAGGGTCACTGTCCTGTGTCTCCACCCAGCTGTGGTGGGGCAACGGGTTTATGGTGACTTCCTGCCCCTCTGGTCACTTGTCACTTGTCTTTTACTTCATGGGAACATTGGGACACATTTTTACGGTGGAAAGCCGATAGCTCTACTTCTTCCAGCTCTTCTGGATCTTCCCCCTTGTCTAGTAGATGGGGCATCCTTTTCAGGGTGTCGGCATTGGTATTCTTGTGCCCTGCCTGGTATTTGATGGTGATGTGGTAATTAGAGAGCCGGGCCATCCAGCGCACCCAGCTTGGCGGTCTCCAGGTGGGTCAGGGCATTGTTAGCTCTGTAGATGGTGAACTTTGCAGCTGGCAGATAGTGCTTGAAGCGTCCTGTCACTGCCCACACTACGGCCAGGAACTCTAGCTTGAAGGAATTGTAGTTGTCGGGGTTCCTCTCTGTAGGCCTGAGCTTCCTGCTGGCATAGACAATCACCCTCTCTTTGCCTCTCTGCACTGGGACAACACCGCTCCCACTCCCACATTGCAAGCATCGTTGTACAATACAAACGGCTGGCTGTAATCATGGTAGGCCAGGATTTCTTCTCCTGTCAAGGCTCTCTTCAGCTGCTTGAAGGAGTCTTCCTCTCTGGCCTCCCATTTCACTGGAGAGCTCGGGCCTCTGGCCTTCTTGGGCTGGCCTACCAGGAGATCTTGCAGTGGTGCAGCCATCTTGGTAAAACCTTTGATGAACCTCCTGTAGTAGCCTACCAGTCCCAGGAATTGCCGCACCTCTTTGAGGGTGCTGGGTCTTAGCCAACTCTGGATTGTGGTGACCTTGTCAGGGTCTGGGGCCACACCTTCCGCACTCACCACATGGCCAAGGTACTGCACCTTGGATTTGAGGAGGTGGCACTTGGACGACTTTACCTTCATGCCAAACTTGGATAGCACCTCTAAGACTTCTGCTAGATGCTTCAGGTGGTCTTCATATGTCCTCGAGTAGACCATGACATCATCTAGGTATAGCAGCACAGTCTCCAAGTTTCTATGACCCAGGCATCACTCCATCAACCTATGGAACGTCCCTGGTGCATTGCAGAGTCCGAATGGCATACAGTTGAACTCATAGAGGCCCATTGGGGTCGTGAAGGCGGTCTTTTCTCTGTCAGCCTCTGCCATGGGGACCTGCCAATACCCACTGGTGAGATCTAGAGCGGAGAAATAGTTAGCATTTCTCAGTGCAGCTAATGACTCCTCTATCCTGGGTAATGGATAAGCATCTTTATGTGTAATGCGATTAATCTGTCTATAGTCAGCACACATCCTCATTGTGCCATCTTTCTTCTTTACCAGGACTAGTGGAGCTGCCCAGGGGCTACAATTACCTCTGATCACCCCAGCCTCCTTCATGTCCCTTAACATCTCCTTAGCACATTGGTAGTGGGCTGGTGGTATAGGCCTGTACCTCTCCTGGATGGGTGGATGGTCCCCTGTGGGTATGCAGGGCTGCACCCCTTTTGCCTGCCCAAAGTCTAAAGGATATTTGCTGAAGACCTGCTCATATTCCAGGACTACCCGATACATTCCACGCTTCTGTGACGACCATCCGCTGTGAGGCCGAGCTGCTGGTAAGGCAGCACCCGAGAAACCTCGAGACCCTTAACCCCTATACAGGGATCTGGAATTACAACGGAGCCCAGGGGGTAGCTGCCTATATGAGCAACAGAGCAGGGAGGTTGCCAGGGAAAAATCAAGACCCGAAAAACGAAGTCAGAAGTCCGAATCAAAACCGAGAGGGCAGCGAAGGTACAAAATCAATAGGCAGTAGCAGAGTCAAAAATCCAGGCAAAGGTCAAGGGCAAAAACCAAGAGGGCAGCTGAGGTACAAATTCAATAGGCAGAGGCAGAGTCAGAAATCCAGGCAAGGTCAGACACAAAACTAAATACACACTATCACTGGGGAAACAAAACTATATCTGGCGGCCTGCAAGCCAGGCTCCAATCTATTTGAAGGGCGCGGTTACCTCCCATAGGCTGGAGCTCACAGCCTGATGATCTCATCCGGACTGCCCCTAGAACCAGGCCAGATGGTGATGCACGACTGGCTCCGCCCACCCCACTTCTGACAGAAGAACGAAGGCTGCGCCTAACAGACACCTCTGCAGGGCCCGCTCCTCTGCTACCAACACCACCCAAAGGAGAAACATGGCGGCCCTCAGCGACAGAGGCAGACGTCGCAGGAGCAGGTCCATATGAGGACAAGGCCCTCCTATCACCGGCGCGATCAGCCGAAGGAAACCGGCTCCTCCCAGTGCCCGAGGCAGGAACACCAGCCACCGAGTCCAATGGCGATGTGACAGCTTCTGGTGAAAAAGGGTGGAGCTGCTGCCCACATGTAGCTTCTGGCACCAGTCTTCCTGCTGCCCCTCAGGGCCATTGTCCTTCACCTGTTTTGGTGAGTCCAAGGGCTCTGAAGCTGTGATCGCGTTGTTACTGACTGCGTACAGCTTGGCAATGGTAGCATACAGTGGCAGTTTTGCCTCCTCCTCCTCACAGTTTAGAGTGAGTACAGGTACCCTGCCCCTTGTGGACATCCGACTGTCAGGACGGTGGGCCTACTATCTGAATATACGGGTTTAACCAGCGCCTGGTAATCCTGCCCTCTTGAGGCCTATGGTCACCCTGCACCAAATCAACATTTTACTCCGCGGAGGTATTACAATGGGGATCGGATCACTTACTCGTACGCTGCCGACTTCGCCTCCAGACAGCTCCACCTGCTGTCTCTGCATCAGGGCCCTTATCTCTCTCTGCAGGGTCCTCTGCTGCCCGGAGTTGTACCAATTGTCACCATTGGTTTACTGGCTCGCCGATAAACATTTATTATCACCATACCCTGTTCGCTTAGCTCCACCTGCTCCAATTTAATAGTCACTTTTTAAAATTCTACTTGAGGCACAGGCTGCCCATTGCTCGCAAATATGGTGAAACTGTCATCTGGGCGGCAGGCAATATCAGAGTCCGCCCAATAACACTTATAAAGGATACGGGATATCTTGTTACCTGTGACCCAGTTTCCAGCAGAGCATTCATGGAGAGCCCATTCAGCACGACAGGCAGGACCAGTCGTCCTCCCACATATCTGTTGCGCCAGTACGGCGGGCCTGGCGGATCTATTCCTAGGGGTTGGCCCTCTGCCCCAGGGATTTCTCATTTAAAGGACAAGATCTTGCTAGGTGTCCCGCCTCATTGCAGCAGCGACATATGGGTTGTCCCGTAGCGTCGTAGCAGTCGGTGGGTCATCCTCAGTTGGTGGGGTACCTCCTCTGGCGCAACCACGAGACGTCATCCGGGCTGAAGGCTAGGCTGATTCCCTCTGGTGGTCCGGTTCCTTGGATAGCTTTCACGGCTTTGGCCAGGTCAGCCATCCCTTGGGTCTGCTGTTGCAACTGGAGGCACACTGCCTCAAGGGTGAGGGGCTCTAAAGTCTGTGCACGGGCCCCCACTGAGGTCAGGGAAGAAGGCGCCCCCTCCTTATGGTAGGTTAGGGCCAGACACTGTGAGGGTGCAGGGCCGCTGTCGGTGGTATCTCTCAGCAGCTGTAGGGCCCGATCTTTGAAGTCTGTGAAGTCTATCCCTGAGTGCTGCATGGCCAGGGCTGGACCTCATTGGCCGGGTCCCGAAGGCCCTCAGTGAATTGGTCCAGAAGTGTATCTAGGTTCTCTGGCACCCGGGACAAGACTTCAGTTTGGCATCCCCCCCCCCCAAGTGGTCTGAGTAGTCGTCATGTGACCGATCATTCATATACGATTTGCACACTTACAGTCATGTGCTGACGAGCTGCAATACCTCAAATTCTCTCAATGTTCAATGAAAAACAAAGTATATTACATGCTGTTAGGATTGGGCTACAGGGCTTGGTGTTTGAATTAAAGGGTTCTTGCAGGTGTGAGATGAGTCTGTAGTCCCTCTAGGTGACTGAGGACTTCGGAATTCTCACAGCACAAGGTCTGCAGACTGTCAGGATTCTCTTGTGTTAATAGAAGATTGGACGGTCGTGTGAGCACAAGAATGCAATTCTTCGTTCAGTTCATTTTCATTGATCGAGACCTCGCATGTCTAGTCAGTACATGACTGCATGTATGTAAATCGCATACTTACAGTTTCATGACCTCTCACTTCCAGCAGCAGAGAATCCTGACAGTGAGCAGTGTGTGCTCTGTGAGAATTCAGAAGTCTGCAGTCATATAGAGGGACACATGGAGTGACTGCAGACTTATCACAAATATGGGACAACCCCTTTAATGCTTCAAACAAATAAAAACACAGAACCCTTAAATTGTCAGAAGGCACAACACTTTATGAACGTAGGCATGTATCACATAATCATGCAGGTTATAGGTTGTGTGATAGAGCCACTCACGGGCTGCCAATTCCAGGTAGACACAGGAAGCCTTGCCGGGTAAACGTCTGGTTTATTTCTGGCATAAACCATATGAACACAACAAAACAGGGGATCAGCTTCTTAGGCTCAGAGCTGCACACAGCTCTCCTCCACTCTAAACTCACACCAAAGAAAAAAAACAGAGGTGAACATTTAACTTCTCTGACCACACCTCAGGGAGGGAGGAACATGCTGAATCAGCCCCAGCTCACATAATAGAGTTCATCAACCTGGCCGAAACATATCTCCCATCACGTACGGTACCAGTAATCATATTACAGTTGTTACATGTGTACAGAATCAATAACAGCACAAAACTGCATCCCCAGACCCACCAGAGGTACAGAAATACATCCATATAATCTCTATCAGTACAGAAACACAGAATCACAACCCTCATCAGTATATAAATACACCAGCAGACCCACCAGAGGTATAAAAATGCATACATATAGCCCCTATCAGTACAGAAACACAATGTCAAAACCCTCATCAGTGCAGAAATACAACACCAGGCCCACCAGAGGTACAGAAATACATCACCAAAGCCCTCATCAGTAACAAATTTCATTAATCATTAGAATCACCAGAGATGCAAAAATACATAACTAGAACCCCCGTCAGTACATGTATACATCCATATAACCCCCATCACTATAGAAACACAGCATCACAATCCTCATCAGTACAGAAATTCATCATCAGAACCAACATCAGTACATGGTAAAACAATTGTAATGTCAGGTCAGACCCATACACATTTGTGCTGCATGAACCTGCAACCCCTACTACTTCCTTAACAATGGTTAGGAGACACTGGGAGTTGTTGTTACCAGTCACCTTCAGATCATACAGGAACTACAGTACTGATGAGAATTAGTCAGTATCATAAATACGGTAATCATTTACATCCAGGTACTTTATAGATGACCTTGTCTCTGATCGTGGTCATCTTTTTCTTTTCTTCATCTTGTCCTGACACCATAATGACTCTCACATCCACAGCTCATCTCTGGAGACGTCCATATTCTCCGTTCTTCAGCACATCTCGACACGATATCTTTAAAAATAGCAAAATGATCAAAATTCTCATGAGTAAAAATATCTGCCCTACACTGAGCCACGTAATAATTCTTCTCACCCTTCTGGCACATGCCGTCCACACTGCCCCCTCATCACACTGCTCTCTCCTTTTCATACTGGGCTCCCTGGTCACACTGTCCTCTACACTGTGTCCCCCTATACGGCCTATGGTTTATACTGTTCTCCCTCATCAAACTCGATCTCACTCCACATACTGTGTTGGTAGCCATCCCCCTCAGTCTTTGTATTGTGTCCACACTCTTCCTATTCATTCCACATATCGTACCGCAGCCATCCCCCTCTCTCCCCATATACTGTGCCCCAGCTATCCCCCCTCACTCACCATACTGTGCAGCAGCAATCCCCCCTCACTCACCATACTGTGCCACAGCCCTCTCCACTCACCATAATGCACCGCAGCCATCCCCACTCACTCATCATACTGCACCACAGCCATCCCCCCTCACTCACCATACTGTGCTGCAGTCATCCCCACTCACCATAATGTGCCGCAGCCATCCCCACTCACCATACTGGGCCGCAGCCATCCCCACTCACCATACTGTGCTGCAGCCATCCCCACTCACTCACCATACTGCGCCACAGCCATCCCCACTCACCATACTGTGCCGCAGCCATCCCCACTCACCATACTGTGCCGCAGCCATCCCCACTCACCATACTGTGCTGCAGCCATCCCCACTCACTCACCATACTGCGCCACAGCCATCCCCACTCACCATACTGTGCCGCAGCCATCCCCACTCACCATACTGTGCCGCAGCCATCCCCACTCACTCACCATACTGTTTGGCTCACCTATTTCCCCTCTCCTCCCTAGATTGGCTTTTATTCCACCCCCAGCCCAGTTTGGCTCTTATTCCCCCCTCCCACCAGTTTGGCTCTTATTACCCCCTCCCCCTAGTTTGACTGTTATTCCCCCCTTCCCCTCAGTTTAGCTCTTATTCCACCCCCTCTCCCCCCTAGTTTGGCTCTTATTCCCTATACCCTATCCCTCCAGTTTGGCTCTTATTCCCCTCTCTTCCCCCCAGTTTGGCTCTTATTCCCCCCTCCCCCCAGTTTAGCTCTTATTCCCACCTCTCCCCAGTTTTGCTCTCATTCCCACCTCCCCTCAGTTTGGCCTTTATTTCCCCCTCCTCTCCCCCCTAGTTTGGCTCTTATTCCCCCCCTTCAGTTTGGCTTATGCCATCCCCTCTCTCCCCTATTTTGGCTCTTATTTCCCCCCTCCCTCCAGTTTGACTCTTATTCCCCCCTCCCCCCTGTTAGGCTCTTATTCCACCCCCAGTTTGCTCATATCCCCCCTCTCCCCCTTAGTTTGGCTCTTATCTCCCCCCCTTTCCCCACTTTGGCTTTTATTTCCCCCTCCCCTCCAGTTTGGGTTTTATTCCTCCCCCTCTCACCCCTAGTTTGGCTCTTATTACCCCGCTCCCCCCAGTTTGGCTCTTATTCCCCCCCCACCCTGTCCTCCTTCCCCTAATTACATTCATCTTCGGGGCTCTTCAGCTCCTGCAGCTGGAGCACTTTTTCCCCATCCTGCTGCCTTTGCACTGCAGGGCCGCTGATCACGTTACTGATGTCCCCCTGACCCGGAAATGCTGGGTTTCAGGGAGCTATTCCATCGTACAGAGTGGATCATAGCTTCTGTATGATGGATAGCAGAAGCCAGCGCCGGCACATTCTCTGTTCCTGCTGTCACCCGATAGCGGGAGCAGAGAGAACTGCCAGCTCCCACAGCAGGGAAGGGGCGGAAGATGCGGCCGGTGGTGAGACACCTTGGGTACTACAGCAGGAGGCTGGATGGCGCCCTCCTGTCTGATGCGCCGTGGGCAAATGCCTCACCAGCCCCCCCTAGATACAGCCCTGAATTGGTCGGTCAACACTTTGTTCTTGTCCGGCGCACTCTCGGGGTCATCCTGCTTCATGGCCCTCAGCACCTCTTGCAAAGTCAAAGCATAGCTGCGCACACTGTCCTTCACCCCTTGCTTACAATCGGAGAACCGGACCTTTAGCTCAGCGGCTATCCGTGTCTCGAAGGTTTCTTTTAGTTTAGCCAAAATTTGTTTCACAGTCTTTTTGTCAGTGGTTGACCAGGCCTTCGCCTCATGCCAGGCCTCACCGGTCAGCTGTCCCATTAACATAGTCACGCGCTGTTCTCCGCCATACGGTACAGCCCAAATACACTTTTCATCCATTTGCGGAATTCACTGAGGGCATCGGGCTCCCCTGAGAACTGCAGGAGCCACGCTGCACCCGAAATGTATGGAATAGTGAATGGTAAGATGGTGGCAGCCGGAGGTGCCGCGGACTCCTCCTCGGCGGCGGTATCACCGGGTGCTGCGGGTCACTCCCCCGTGGGCTGCTCCTCGACTGGGCTGGACATCGTTCTCCCCCTTGGTGAACTGCAGCCCTGCCTCGGCTTTAAGCCGGCACAGAGTTCGACACAAGTCTTGGTCTTTTGGCAGGGGCCTCTCTGCACAGGCCTTCCGGCACAGGGTTTCCGTTCCGGTGTCGCGTGGGCTGACGTCAAACCGTGGGGCCTTTGTCTGCACTCGTGCCCTTTCTGCAGACCCGCCCATGATGGCACGCCCCCTCTCTTTCCCGTGCACCACGTGGGCTGAAAAGAAAAAAGGCAATTGTTCACAGTTCAATACAGTCTAAGGCACACAAGACCCCGCTGATACCGGGTCAGTAGATCCTGTTTGTGATGCCAAAAAGCTGACTCGCCCTGGCGGGGGACATGGAGTACTCGGAACTGGGCCCTCTCAACGTCGTCGGGGCTGTGGGATGTCACGGTGTCATGACCCGGTCACTGGTCCCCTTGTCGGGCGATCAGAAAGAAGGGGAAGTTTGAAAAAGTGATGAAAAAAAAAAAATATAAGTTAAATAAAATAGTTTGTGTTGAGACGCCATCCGTGGAAGGTGGCTGGTGGAGCCGCTGCTGCAGTCGATACCTCTGGGGATGATGGGGGTAGCAGCTGTGATGGTTTTTGGCTCTCCAAGGGAAGAGCGGGTCCCCAGGGCAACTGAAAAGTCTATGGAGGTGATAGGTTCGTTGGGGGTGCGGGACTGAGTGTACGAAATAACCGACAGACACGGGTGACAGTCTCCTTTACCTATACTGAAGAAAGTAGCATGTTTGTCCAGGGCACTGCCCACAAGCGGTGCTAGGAGGTCCGGAGCCTGGAAGCAAGTCGAGGTTCTCCACAACTGGCGAGTTCTGAGGCCTTCTTACTGCGCTACTCTCGGTGTGCCCTGGCTGCTTGAAGCTATGCTGCGACCCTTTCCTCTCTCATTCTGTCCCTGGCCTGTGTGACAGGCGGCTTGATCTCTTTTTACGTTACTCTCTTCTGACTGCATCTCCCTGAGCTCTTTGTCTCCTGACCTTGTAGTGGGTGAGCGACTTGGAATCACCCACTCTCCGGTGTTGGTTGCTGGGCATGACCTCGGACTCCGGTGTCCGTTCCTGCACTCGATGCTGGGGTGAGCTGGCACTGGCTCCATTCCCCACACCTACTTCTCCACTTCCTCAGACCCTCACCTACAGGTCCCTCACACTGGTTAGTCAGTATCTTTGGATGAGCCTGACACAGCTCCAGTCCAAAGGATTTCTCCTACAGTCCTCCTAGGAACTCAATTCAGTTGCCTAATTTATAGGGGACCTCCCCACACTCGGGTTTCAGAGCTTCCCCATCTGGCCTGGAGTTAGGGAGGTGTTGTTTGTGTGTTTCACCTGCTGTGGGTACCTTCCCTTACTTCCAAGCACAGTATTGTGACAACCGGACCCTGGGGTGCCACATATATACCAGGATGAGGAGCATATATACCAGGAGGAGGATCATATATACCAAGATGGGGTACATGTATATCAGGTTAAGGGCCATATTTCAGGAAGTGGACCGTATATACCAAGATGTACTTAGCATACTGCTCTGGTGTTTGATGTGCTGCATAAAATTTCACTTCTGACAAGTACTTTTGCATTCTTTCTACATAATCCTTATTTGAATGGTTTTAGTATGTTTTCTATTAATGTCAGAGTGTTTATAGATTGAAGGCCAGTTTACACACACCAACTTATCTGTCCAACTTCTGACCAACTTGCTGGTTGCAGTGAAATCATGGACACATTGCTCCATTGTACACAGTCACAAAATGGAGCAATGTGTCCATGATTTCCCTGCAACCAGCAAGTTGGTCAGACGTTGGACAGATAAGTTGGTGTGTGTAAACTGGCCTTCAGGGTGTAATCACACATCACATCTGCAGTGCTGTTAGTTACTATTGATAGATTATGGCTTTACTGTAGTTCAGAGGCGTAGCTAGGGGTTCAACACAAGGGGGGCGAAACATCATGAGTGGGCCCCCAGCCCAGGTGACCAGCAATAATTACACGTACAACCTAAAGCATGAACATTTCTTTTAGTCAAATAGAAAACTGAATAACATTAACACTCAAGTTTGTTTAAATTCGAAAATAATAATGTAAATCATATTTTTAAAGAATGAATAAGCAACTAATTCAAAAATGTGGTGAACTATATTCCAGTGATAACCACTTCTTACAGCGCCATTTTCCTCTCCTTAACTTTAGCAAATCTGTTGACCACCTTGTCGTTGTCAATTTCAATGTCTCTCTCAATACTGAGTAAGGTTAAATTGGACTGGTCTGGCCTCATGCATGCATGCTCGTAGGTGTGTTTTAATGAGTTTCAGACGACTAAAACCTCTCTCTGCTTTTGCACTACTAACAGGAATAGTCAAGTAAATCTTATAAAGTCTAGTTAAATTTGGAAATGCTCTATGCATGTCGTTGGCAATAAGAAATGGCAATATTTTGTCGGTGGTGACTAGCTCTTTTTCAATTGACAGTTCCTTGTACATAGTACACAAAGTTAGAAACTCTTCTAACACCACCTCTGGTTCTGTGCACATGTCCCCTGAGTAGAAACGTGCAAGTTCAATTACTTTACTCTCTACATCTGGGTCTTCAAAGTGTTTAGTGTTAAGTGGGCTAAACAATTTAGCCAATTCTCGAAAATCAGAAAACCGGTGCTCAAACTGACCCACAAAAACATCTAGGATATAATAATATACTTCAGTTCTGAAACGTATTCTACTATCCTCAATTGGCTCATCTTCAGCTCTTTCATCGCTAAATTTTTTCTTCTTCCAAACCTTTACTTCTTGGTAGAAGGTAGTGTCCTTGCACTTAGTAGCTAAATCTTTGGCTGTGTTTTCTATAGTTACAAATGCCTCATCTGATCGCAGCTCTCTGATTTGTATCATGCATGCATCAACTAGATGTACAGCTGCATTGATGTCCAATGACTCTTTTTGTAGATAATTTGAAAGCACATATGTTTTCTTTAAGAGTGTATTCCAGAAAACTAGCATTAGCTTGAATTCATAAGTGCTAAGTTTTGTCAACAGACCATCCGCTTCAGCAGCAGTTTTTGGGTAGTGCCATTATGCATCTTTAAAAAAGGGGAGACAGAAGCGCACAATAGGGTCTTATCCAATGGTAAAATCGTTTCACAGATATGGATCCACTCACCTGGTTTAGTTGTGTGGAACACAACAACCATAAGCACAAATGGGTAGGATCCGATGAACTGCAGCAATCAGCCGGTCACTAGAATTGCATGTATAGAAAGGAAAGAAGTCCGGCTTTCAGGATCGCGCTGTTCCAGTTCACAAGGAGTTAATCCAAGGACCAAGCAGTGATCATAACTTTCTTTTTATTCTAGAAAACTCTACGCGTTTCGTGTACACGCTGTACACTTCCTCAGGAGCAAAGTTACACTGTCATCACATTCCATTCTCCTTATATACTAGCTCCCCCCAGGAAATGAGGTAGATGCTACATCATTGCACATAAAAATTTTTTACACATAGCTATCAATATAATATAAAATCACAAAGTTCATATGTAAAACACACTCCTATAAAAACACATATACCGTATATAAAACAACACACTAGAAACAATTTAAAACATTATAATTAATTTGTGATTATACTCAAAAAAAATTTAAAATTTCTGCGTACATCAATTTGCAGGATAACCTTCACAAATCTCTTTCATAATAGCACTTATTTTTTCCTTTCAGTATTAACCCTTCCTTATCTTATCTTTTACTTATCTTATATTTCAGATAGATGATCATATTCTAATATACTAATTAATGTATGTACTCCTATGTGGATTTGATCCTACACAGCAGACTCATGCTCTGCACTTCAGGAAATGTTCCTGTTCTCTCAGCCAAAGGCTCCACATCTCCAGAGTGAAAATCTTTAAATTATTTAAAGATATCAGATATTTCATTTAAACCATATGGTTGTAGAGTCAGCAAACTATGAATCCAATAAATTTCCTTTCTCATCAGAATGACACTCCTGTTCACAGAATCTTCTGATACATGATCAATTGGAGCTACTTTAATACATGGTTTCTTCCCATGTTTTATAGTACAATGTTTTGATACTCCATGGGACATAAAACCTTCAATTGTATTGTGTCTGTGCGAATTCATGCGGTTATGCAGCTCTTGTGTGGTTTTTCCCAAATACTGCAAACCACATTCGCATTCTATCAGATATATCACAAAACTACTTTTACAATTCAGGGAAAACTTTATATCAAACACCTTATTATTCTGCAATGATCTGAATGTGGTCATATTATGCATAATCATGCCACAACACAGACACCGAGCGGTATTACATTTAAAGACTCCTGGTTTTTTGCATTGTTCAGCCCTAATTTTTTCTTTTTCAGGCGACTGGGGGCAAGTATATTTCTCAGAGTAGAGGATCTTTTAAAGGTTAGTCCTGGTTTATTCGGTAGCATACTCCCCAACACTGGATCATTTAGAAGAACAGACCAATGATCCTGTAAAATATTCCTAATTTTTTGGTTTTGTTTAGTAAAATTAGTTAAAAAATTTAAGGAGAACCTATCATTCTCCTTTCCTTTTTTCTTAGGGTTTACTAGGTCCATCTGTTCCAAACCTGCGCAATCATTATATGCTTTTTCTAGCAGTCTTTTCTGATGTATAGCATGAAATTTATACTGCACAATAATTTTTTTGATTTTCAGGGAAAACTATATCACCAACGAGTCGGGACCGCGATGGGTTCGAAAGTGGCACCAACTTTCGCTAACCTATTTATGGCCATTTTTGAATTAATTTATATAGAAAATTCCATTTTTTCGGAGCATATTATATTTTTTAAAATATACATAGATGACCTAATGATTATCTATGATAATAAATGTAAAAACATAGAACAATTTCTGGAGAGCATTCAGAGGAATGATTGGGGTCTCACCTTTTCATGGGTATATAATATGGAGAGTATAGATTATTTGGATCTGACAATTTTCCATTCAGAAGGGAAAATTTTTACTAAAACTTTTTTTAAGAAGTGTGATGCAAACAGTCTTTTAGATTTTAATAGTAGCCATTATCATAAATGGTTAATCAATGTCACCTGGAACCAGTATAAAAGGATTAAGAAAAATTGTAGTTTGGAGTCAGATTTTATATCACAAGCCAAGGAATTGAGAAATAGGTTTATTGAGAAAAACTACCCGAAAAGACTGCTAGAAAAAGCATATAATGATTGCGCAGGTTTGGAACAGATGGACCTAGTAAACCCTAAGAAAAAAGGAAAGGAGAATGATAGGTTCTCCTTAAATTTTTTAACTAATTTTACTAAACAAAACCAAAAAATTAGGAATATTTTACAGGATCATTGGTCTGTTCTTCTAAATGATCCAGTGTTGGGGAGTATGCTACCGAATAAACCAGGACTAACCTTTAAAAGATCCTCTACTCTGAGAAATATACTTGCCCCCAGTCGCCTGAAAAAAGAAAAAATTAGGGCTGAACAATGCAAAAAAACAGGAGTCTTTAAATGTAATACCGCTCGGTGTCTGTGTTGTGGCATGATTATGCATAATATGACCACATTCAGATCAATGCAGAATAATAAGGTGTTTGATATAAAGTTTTCCCTGAATTGTAAAAGTAGTTTTGTGATATATCTGATAGAATGCGAATGTGTTTGCAGTATTTGGGAAAAACCACACAAGAGCTGCATAACCGCATGAATTCGCACAGACACAATATAATTGAAGGTTTTATGTCCCATGGAGTATCAAAACATTGTACTATAAAACATGGGAAGAAACCATGTATTAAAGTAGCTCCAATTGATCATGTATCAGAAGATTCTGTGAACAGGAGTGTCATTCTGATGAGAAAGGAAATTTATTGGATTCATAGTTTGCAGACTCTACAACCATATGGTTTAAATGAAATATCTGATATCTTTAAATAATTTAAAGATTTTCACTCTGGGGATGTGGAGCCTTTGGCTGAGAGAACAGGAAAATTTCCTGAAGTGCAGAGCATGAGTCTGCTGTGTAGGATCAAATCCACATAGGAGTACATACATTAATTAGTATATTAGAATATGATCATCTATCTGAAATATGAAATATAAGATAAGTAAAAGTATATGTTGAAGGAAGGGTTAATACTGAAAGGAAAATATAAGTGCTATTATGAAAGAGATTTGTGAAGGTTGTCCTGCGAATTGATGTACGCAGAAATTTTAAATTTTTTTTGAGTATAATCACAAATGAATTATAATGTTTTAAATTGTTTCTAGTGTGTTGTTTTATATATATGTGTTTTTATAGGAGTGTGTTTTACATATGAACTTTGTGATTTTATATTATACTAGCTGTGAGCCCGATGCAAATGCATCGGGATTCTAGAACGTGGCAATATTATTTGCATTAATAGCATTATTATTACCATTAATAGCATAATTATTAGCATTAATAGCATAATTATTAACATTAATAGCATAATTATTAGCATTAATAGCATTAATAGCAATATTATTTGCATTAATACCATTATTATTACCATTAATAGCATAATTATTAGCATTAATAGCATAAATATTAGCATTAATAGCATAATTATTAGCATTAATAGTATTAATATTAGCATTAATAGCATAATTATTAGCATTAATAGCATAAATATTAGCAATAATAGCATAATTATTAACATTAATAGCATTAATAATAGCATTAATAGCAATATTATTTGCATTAATAGCATTATTATTACCATTATATAGCATAATTATTAGCATTAATAGCATAATTATTAACATTAATAGCATAATCATTAGCATTAATAGCATTAATAGCAATATTATTTGCATTAATACCATTATGATTACCATAAATAGCATAATTATTAGCATTAATAGCATAATTATTAGCATTAATAGCATAAATATTAGCATTAATAGCAATATTATTTACATTAATAGCATTATTATTACCATTAAATAGCATAATTATTAGCATGAATAGCATAATTATTAACATTAATAGCATAATTATTAGCATTAATAGCATTAATAGCAATATTATTTGCATTAATACCATTATGATTACCATTAATAGCATAATTATTAGCATTGATAGCATAAATATTAGCATTAATAGCATAATTATTAGCATTAATAGTATTAATATTAGCATTAATAGCATAATTATTAGCATTAATAGCATAAATATTAGCATTAATTAGCATAATTATTAACATTAATAGCATTAATAATAGCATTAATAGCAATATTATTTGCATTAATAGCATTATTATTACCATTAATAGCATATTAATTATTAGCATTAATAGCATAATTATTAACATTAATAGCATAATTATTAGCATTAATAGCATTAATAGCAATATTATTTGCATTAATACCATTATGATTACCATAAATAGCATAATTATTAGCATTAATAGCATAAATATTAGCATTAATAGCATAATTATTAGCATTGATAGTATAATATATTAGCATTAATAGCATAATTATTAGCATTAATAGCATAAATATTAGCATTAATAGCAATATATAATTTGCATTAATACATTAATTATTACCATTAATAGCATAATTATTAGCATGAATAGCATAATTATTAACATTAATAGCATAATTATTAGCATTAATAGCATTAATAGCAATATTATTTGCATTAATACCATTATGATTACCATTAATAGCATTAATTATTAGCATTAATAGCATAATATTAGCATTAATAGCATAATTATTAGCATTAATAGTATTATATTAGCATTAATAGCATAATTATTACATTAATAGCATAATATATTAGCATTAATAGCATAATTATTAACATTAATAGCATTAATGATAGCATTAATATCAATATTATTTGCATTAATAGCATTATTATTACCATTAATAGCATAATTATTAGCATTAATAGCATTAATAGCATATTATTTGCATTAATACTTATGATTACCATTTTATAGCATTAATTATTAGCATTAATAGCATAATTATTAGCATTAATAACATAATATATTAGCATTAATAGCATATTATTAGCATAATACATTATTTTAGCATCATAAAATTAATAATACAATTAATAGATTTATTATTTTTTTTATTATTATTTTTTATTTAATTATTTATTATTTTTTATTTATTTTTTGTATTATTTTTTAATTATTTTTTAATTATTTTTTTTATTATTAAATTTATTATTTAGGCTGAGACCCAGTTCTCTTTCAGGTCTGCTGAAAGGGCTGATATAATTAGCATATATTTAATTTTTTTATTATTATTTTATTGAATTATTTATTATTTTTAATTTATTTTTTTATTATTTTTTAATTATTTTTTTTATTATTAAATTTATTATTTAGGCTGAGACCCAGTTCTCTTTCAGGTCCGCAGAAAGGGCTGATATAATTAGCATATATTTAATTTTTTTATTATTATTTTTATTGAATTATTTATTATTTTTTATTTATTTTTTTATTATATTATTTTTTAATTATTTTTTTTATTATTAAATTTATTATTTAGGCTGAGACCCAGTTCTCTTTCAGGTCCGCTGAAAGGGCTGATATAATTAGCATATATTTAATTTTTTTATTATTATTTTTATTGAATTATTTATTATTTTTAATTTATTTTTTTATTATATTATTTTTTAATTATTTTTTTTATTATTAAATTTATTATTTAGGCTGAGACCCAGTTCTCTTTCAGGTCCGCTGAAAGGGCTGATATAATTAGCATATATTTAATTTTTTTATTATTATTTTTATTGAATTATTTATTATTTTTAATTTATTTTTTTATTATTTTTTAATTATTTTTTAATTATTTTTTTTATTATTAAATTTATTATTTAGGCTGAGACCCAGTTCTCTTTCAGGTCTGCTGAAAGGGCTGATATAATTAGCATATATTTAATTTTTTTATTATTATTTTTATTGAATTATTTATTATTTTTTATTTATTTTTTTATTATTTTTTAATTATTTTGTAATTATTTTTTTTATTATTAAATTTATTATTTAGGCTGAGACCCAGTTCTCTTTCAGGTCCGCTGAAAGGGGTGATATAATTAGCATATATTTAATTTTTTTATTAGTATTTTTATTGAATTATTTATTATTTTTTTATTTATTTTTTTATTATTTTTTAATTATTTTTTTATTATTAAATTTATTATTTAGGCTGAGACCCAGTTCTCTTTCAGGTCCGCTGAAAGGGCTGATATAATTAGCATATATTTAATTTTTTTATTATTATTTTTATTGAATTATTTATTATTTTTTTATTTATTTTTTTATTATTTTTTAATTATTTTTTAATTATTTTTTTTATTATTAAATTTATTATTTAGGCTGAGACCCAGTTCTCTTTGAGGTCCGTTTATTTTTTATTTATTTTTTTATTATTTTTTAATTTTTTTTTAATTTTTTTTTTATTATTAAATTAATTTGTTCGCATTGAAATACATTAGCGGTGTGTCGGCGATTTTATGGCCGCCGACCTGGTTCTATTTGTCGGCCCTAAAATCGCGGACACACCGCTAATGCATGTCTATGGGCAGTGAGCTCGAGAGAGCGACCAATCAGAAATCGGGCTGACTGCCTATAGAGATGCATAATACACCGCTAATGTATGTCAATGGGAAATGAGGGCCTCTTCTGATTGGCTGAGGGCAGTAGACAGCGACCAATCAGAAGAGCCCCTCACATCTCATTGACATAGAATGGTGGATTTGTCGTCCATTCTATGTTAATGATAAGTGAAGAGGACGTCGGAGCTGGAAGTTGTCGGAAAGAAGACAGAAGATCCCCGGGGCCGGACGAAGAGGCGGAGATGGCGGAAAGAAGAGAGAAGACCCCCGGGACCGGAGGAAGAGGACGCCTGGGCGGACGGAGGACTTGTGGATCGGACGGACGATCAGATGACTAAGAAGGCATGTAAGTGATCGACGGGGACGTTAGGTTAGGGGACGGCGAGGGCTTCGGGTGTAGGGCTTTAGGTGTTAGCGACAGCGGCGGGGGAAAGCGACGGGAGCTTAGGAGGCGGCGGGGCTTAGGGGATAGGGGGTTAGGTGCGGCGGACTTAGACTTAGGGGGTAGGGGCTTAGGTGCGGCGGGGCTTAGGGTGTAGGGGCTTAGGTGCGGCGGGGCTTAGAGGGTAGGGGCTTAGGTGTGGCGGGGCTTAGAGGGTGCGGCGGGGCTTAGGGGGTAGGGCTTAGGTGCAGCGGGCTTAGGGGGTAGGGGCTTAGGTGCGGCAGGGGTAGGGGCTTAGGTGCGGGGCTTAGGGGGTAGTGGCTTAGCTTAGGTGCGGGTTCGGGGATAGGCAGTGGCTTAGGTGCGGCAGGGGGTATAGGTGCGGCAGGGGGTAGGGCTTAGGTGCGGGTAGTGGCTTAGCTTAGGTGCGGGTTCGGGGCTTAGGGGGTAGGGGGTAGGGCGGCGCACTGAGGGGTGGCTAAGAGCATGGGGCTGTAGTGGGCAGGGGGTATAGGTGCGGCAGGGGGTAGGGGCTTAGGTGCGGGTAGTGGCTTAGCTTAGGTGCAGGTTCGGGGCTTAGGGGTAGGGGGGTAGGGCGGCGCACTGAGGGGTGCTAAGAGCATGGGCTGTAGTGTGGCAGGGGGTATAGGTGCGGCAGGGGGTAGGGCTTAGGTGGGGGTAGTGGCTTAGCTTAGGTGCGGTTCGGGCTTAGGGGGTAGGGGGGTAGGGGCGGCGCACTGAGGGGGTGGCTAAGAGCATGGGCTGTAGTGTGGGGGGGTATAGGTGCGGCAGGGGGTAGGGGCTTAGGTGCGGGGTAGTGGCTTAGCTTAGGTGCGGGTTCGGGGCTTAGGGGGTAGGGGGGTAGGGGCGGCGCACTGAGGGGGTGGGATGGGGTGGCTAAGAGCATGGGGCTGTAGTGTGGCAGGGGGTATAGGTGCGGCAGGGGGTAGGGGCTTAGGTGCGGGGTAGTGGCTTAGCTTAGGTGCGGGTTCGGGGCTTAGGGGGTAGGGGGGTAGGGCGGCGCACTGAGGGGGGTGGCTAAGAGCATGGGGCTGTAGTGTGGCAGGGGGTATAGGTGCGGCAGGGGGTAGGGCTTAGGTGCGGGTAGTGGCTTAGCTTAGGTGCGGGTTCGGGGCTTAGGGGGTAGGGGGTAGGGCGGCGCACTGAGGGGGTGCTAAGAGCATGGGGCTGTAGTGTGGCAGGGGGTATAGGTGCGGCAGGGGGTAGGGGCTTAGGTGCGGGTAGTGGCTTAGCTTAGGTGCGGGTTCGGGGCTTAGGGGGTAGGGGGTAGGGGCGGCGCACTGAGGGGGTGGCTAAGAGCATGGGGCTGTAGTGTGGCAGGGGTATAGGTGCGGCAGGGGGTAGGGGCTTAGGTGGGGTAGTGGCTTAGCTTAGGTGCAGGTTCGGGCTTAGGGGGTAGGGGGGTAGGGGCGGCGCACTGAGGGGGTGGCTAAGAGCATGGGGCTGTAGTGTGGCAGGGGGTATAGGTGCGGCAGGGGGTAGGGGCTTAGGTGCGGGGTAGTGGCTTAGCTTAGGTGCGGGTTCGGGGCTTAGGGGGTAGGGGGGTAGGGGCGGCGCACTGAGGGGGTGGCTAAGAGCATGGGCTGTAGTGTGGCAGGGGGTATAGGTGCGGCAGGGGTAGGGGCTTAGGTGCGGGTAGTGGCTTAGCTTAGGTGCGGGTTCGGGGCTTAGGGGGTAGGGGGGTAGGGGCGGCGCACTGAGGGGGTGCTAAGAGCATGGGGCTGTAGTGTGGCAGGGGGTATAGGTGCGGCAGGGGGTAGGGGCTTAGGTGCGGGTAGTGGCTTAGCTTAGGTGCGGGTTCGGGGCTTAGAGGGTAGGGGGGTAGGGGCGGCGCACTGAGGGGGTGGCTAAGAGCATGGGGCTGTATGTGTACAGCGCTATGGTATATTACAGTCCCATGGCCATACGCCTGTCAGGCATAAAGCGTATGTGCATGGGACTGTAGTATGCATAGCGGTGTATGTTAGCGACTCGCCACAGCGCCATGCTGTTAGCCACCCCCTGTGGCTGTGTTAGCGACTCGCAATGGGCGCTTCGCGGGCATTGCGAGTCGCTAACACAGCCACAGGGGGTGGCTAACAGCATGGCGCTGTGGCGAGTCGCTAACATACACCGCTATGCTATACTACAGTCCCATGCACATACGCTTTATGCCTGACAGGCGTATGGCCATGGGACTGTAGTATAGCATAGCGGTGTATGTTAGCGACTCGCCACAGCGCCATGCTGTTAGCCACCCCCTGTGGCTGTGTTAGCGACTCGCAATGCCCGCTTCGTGGGCATTGCTTCGCAAATCTGCAACGACTCGCAATGCCCGCTTTGCGGGCATTGCTTAGAGTCGCCGTGGCCGCTACGCGGCCACGGACAGAGTCCAGGAGATAAAACCTGGACTCGCTAACCAAGCCACCGGAAGTAGCGCCGCTCCGACGGAAGTCAGTTACGGCAATTATATAATAGATTGATAGCTATGTGTAAAAATTTTTTATGTGCAATGATGTAGCATCTACCTCATTTCCGGGGGGGAGCTAGTATATAAGGAGAATGGAATGTGATGACAGTGTAACTTTGCTCCTGAGGAAGTGTACAGCGTGTACACGAAACGCGTAGAGTTTTCTAGAATAAAAAGAAAGTTATGATCACTGCTTGGTCCTTGGATTAACTCCTTGTGAACTGGAACAGCGCCATTATGCATCTTTATGCGCCGTAATGCCTCAAGGATTGCGGGCAGACTTTGGATTACTGCTTCAATTGCCTGTTTTCTGGAAGCCCATCGTGTATCTGACAGTCTCTTTAGTGTGAGTACTGTTCCCTCCAGGATTTTATTCTGCTCTTTCTCAAGAATTTTATATCTAGGTAGACTTGATGTTAAAAATAAGTATAGAGTTTCAAGCGTACCAAAAAAAATTTTGGCGCTGCATAATGCACATGCAGCGTCTAGTAGAACCAAATTGAGGTTGTGAGCACAACAATGTACATAAAAGGCTTTTTCAGAGCATTTTGTTTCACCCTGGCTTGCAGCCGCATTAAATGACCTGACATTGTCCTTGCTCCTCATAAGCTTGTCCTCTCATTAAGCTGACATTAAGACCAAGTTCTTTGGTGAGTGCATTAATTAATACCTCATAGAATGACTCTGCACTGCCACTTGGAAGGTCTTCAAATTTAATAGAGCGTTCAAGGCTGTCTCCGGTTTTTGTAACATATCTTAATGATAACGAGAACTGGTCTATTCTTGTGATATCAATTGTTGAATCCACAATTACTGAGAAGAACTTTGCTGCTTTCACATCCTCTATGATAGTGCTCATAGTTTCACTTGCGAGTGCAGAAATCAATTCGTTTTGCGATTCTGAACTCAGATAAGTAACATGCCCTACTGGATTCTTCAGATGATGTTCAAGAACACTATCATACTGTGCTAGCAATTTAAGCAGCTCCAGAAAATTGCCTTCATTGACATCTGGGTCACCAAAGCCGGCATATTCTCTGTGACCCCGAAATGCAAGGCCCTGTCTCGCTAAAAAAAGAGTAACGTCTATCAGCCTGTGAAGGATTTTTCTGTTTCTCTCTATCTGCTCCCTTTCTCCTTTCATGAGTCCTGCTATTACGGTGCTGTCCTGACTAATGCGATATTTAGTCATAAGAAATGTCTTCTCTGCTTCTCGGTGAGTATTAGACCTCTCATGTTGTTCTATTTTTTCAACGCCTTTCCTAAAGTTAGAGAAGCCTATGCATGGGTCTGCCCAGACTTGACTCATTTCATTTTGCTTACCAAATAACCAGCAGCAGAAACAATAGAGTCAGTTGGTTTTGGGGGAATGAATTACCCACTGTCGTTCAACTGTGCAACAGTTTCCCACTTTGCGTTTGTACCAAGTTGGACTAAATCGTCTTCTTTCAGTGTCATAAGGAAAACTATCATAGTGATCATTCAATCCCGGCTGGCATGGGCCATGTTCCAATAGAGCTCTAATTATTTCAGTACTAAGACTTTTCTTTTTGAACAGAGATGGATCTGTGGGATATGGCTCTTCAGTATTTAATTTGAATATGCTATCAGGGTCAGTGGCAATGCTGCAAGATCCTGGATTGGCATCGAGCTCGTCAATGTGATTAGTGTGACTGCTAGGTGAACTTAGGCTAGAAATACCAATTGCATCACTTGTTTTAGATATGTCCTCTTCAGTAGTCCAGCTAACATGTTCTTGTTGGTCCACCGATGAATTCTCCTGGAAAAGGGCATTAGTGGGACAATTCCCATGTATTATGCGGCTAGAAGTGTCTTCCTGGTTAGCCACTGCCAGACTACAGCTGAGCCTGAGTGGATTTTGACAATCATCTTTTTCAGATACAGTTGGTTGACCAAAAAATAACTTGTCAGAGGGCACAAGATGAAACTATCTTTTTCTTTTGTTCCGTTTCTTTGCGTTTCAGTGAACCCGATTTGCACTTTTTAAACATTTTCAAATAGTTTCGTCAAGGTTTTTGTTTTCTAGGAAAAAAAAAGTTCAGGACCTCTGTTATTGGTTGTATATGCCATAAGATTCCCCCATCATCTTCAGTGTATCATGTCCCCTATTATCTTTAGCATCACGTCCGATCCCCATCATCTTTAGCATATCCCCATATCATCTTCAGTGCATCATGTCCCCCATCAACTTCAATACATCAGCTCCCCATCATCTCAGTATCATCTGAGTACCATGTTAACTGCTGACCCCAATACCTGGACCAGCAAAACATGGGGGTCCACAGAATTAGCGACGTCACCGCAGACGGAGTGCCAGTGTTATTACTCACCCTCCACACGGTCGGTGAGTATGTTCATACACCGCAGCGCTGCAGCAATCCAGTTCAGTGCGGGTGTACCAAGATGGACAATGCTGATGCCTGTAGCAAAGTCTCCTCAGCTCGGAAATCCAGCTGCCTTTAAAAAAAATGTAAAAAACAATTGCGTTTCTTGCACCGCTGGGCCGGTATGGCCCAAGACTGGTGATTAATGCAGCGTCAATGTTCCAAATAAGCCATGGGAGCTGCTGAGCAGAGTTGTAAGGGAGCTCAGCAATATTCTGGCAACAGTGGGCAATGTGGCGGTGTTGATGGCGACAGGGGCATGACGGTGGTGCTGGAGGCGACTGGGACACGGTAGATGTGATGGAGGCAACGGGCGCACTGTGTGGTGGTGCTGCTGGGGGGCATGGCTGCGGTGGTGGTGCTGGAAGCAACGGGGACATATAAAAGGTTCGTCCAACCACACTACAGAGACATACTGATAGGATGTTTACATTGTGAGCCCCAATGGGGACAGTGTTGATGATGTATGTAAAGTGCTGTGGAGTTCATAGTGTAATATAAATGCAAAAAGTATTATTCTTAATAATATGTCACAATACCAGGATCTGAGGATCTTCTATTTCGAGGTCAGGGGCTCTCTGACGGCGTGTTGCTGCCTGTCTCGTTGTCTTCCTCTTTTGACACTGCAGTGCGGTGGACAAGAGAGCATTAACTGGTTAATAACAAGAAGTATGGAATGTGTACTGAGCCATAAACCCTCCCCATACCATGTCCAGCAGACATTGTAGGATTACTATATGGATTTTATTATTAGGGTACGGACACACTGGCGTGAATCGCGGATGAGTGCAATGTGTGATTTTATCGCATTGCACTCGGACCAATGTTATTCAATGTCTGAGAGCAGATTGGCGAGTGTCGGACGCTTTTTTCTCAGCCAGATTCAGGATGAGAAAAAAGTTACAACATGCTGCGACAGTCTGATTCCCGCGCGAGACTCACCAATGCAAGTCTATGGGTCTGACAAAATCACTGACAGCACACGGACCATCCGAGAGGCATCAGTTTTTTTCACGGATACATTATCATTCTGTAACTGAAAACACTGTAAAATGTTCCTGTAAATGATTCTACACTAATAGCTGCTGAGGAAAGAACAGATTGCACACGGATGTGATCTGAGAGAAATGTCGGACACTTGCACAGCAGTTGGATGCCAAATGGACCGAAAACCGATGACACTCAACCGACTCTCCTGGATGAGAAATAGACCGATTTTAAGGCGTCGGGAGACAGTGTACCACTCTGTCCTCAGCTCCGTGCTGTGCACACAGTATACCACCATGTCCTCAGCTCTGTGCTGTGCACAGACAGTGTACCACCATGTCCTCCATGTCCTCAGCTCTGTGCTGTGCACACAGTGTACAGTACACTGTATGTGCACAGCATGGAGCTGAGGACATGGTAGTATACTGTGCACAGCACGGAGTTGGGGACATGGTGGTACACTGTGCACAGCACGGAGCTGGGGACATGGTGGTACACTGTGCACAGCACGCAGCTGGGGAGATGGGGGTACACTCTCTGTGCACAGCACAGAGCTGAGGACATCCCAGAAGAGACAGACAGGCCACAGACAGTCGGCGGGACAACACTGAGCCCACCTGGAAGAACTACAACTCCCATCATGCCACACCCTGACAACACAGAAAGGTGGCAGCAGCTGCATGGAGGCAGACACACGGTACAGCTGCCAATATCACCACATACAGCGCCAGCCACAGCCCCAGTCCTCCTGCACCCCCGTCCTCCTCTCCTCTGTCCTCCTCTCCTCTGCCCCTCCTGCTGCTCCTCTATCCTCCTGCACCCCCATCCTCCTCTCCTCTGTCCCTCATGCTGCTCCTCTATCCTCCTGCACCCCCATCCTCCTCTCCTCTGTCCCTCATGCTGCTCCTCTATCCTCCTGCACCCCCATCCTCCTCTCATCTGTCCTCCTGCACCCCCGTCCTCCTCTCCTCTGTCCTCCTGCACTTCCGTCCTCCTCTCCTCTGTCCTCCTGCACCCCCGTCCTCCTCTCCTCTGTCCCTCCTGCTGCTCCTCTGTCCTCTTGCACCCCCGTCTTCTCTCCTTTGTCCCTCCTGCTGCTCCTCTGTCCTCCTGCACCCCCGTCCTCCTCTCCTCTGTCCTCCTGCATCCCCGTCCTCCTCTCCTCTGTCCCTCCTGCTGCTTGGCTGTCCTCCTGCACCCCCGTCCTCCTCTTCTCTGTCCTCCTGCACTTCCGTCCTCCTCTCCTCTGTCCTCCTGCATCCCTGTCCTCCTCTCCTCTGTCCCTCCTGCTGCTCGGCTGTCCTCCTGGACCCCCGTCCTCCTCTCCTCTGTCCTCCTGCAACCCCGTCCTCCTCTCCTCTGTCCCTCCTGCTGCTCCTCTGTCCTCTTGCACCCCCATCTTCCTCTCCTTTGTCCCTCCTGCTGCTCCTCTGTCCTCCTGCACCTTAGTCCTCCTCTCCTCTGTCCCTCCTGCTGCTCCTCTGTCCCCCTCGTTCTGCCCCTCTTTCCTGTTCTCCTGTCCCCTTGTTTCTGTCCCCCTGTTCTCTTTTCCTCGGTCCCCCTGTTTCTGTCCTTCTGCCCCTCTGCCCCCCTCTTTCTGGCCTTATGCCTCTCTGTCCTCTTCTCTTCGGTCCCAAAATGCGCCTCTGTCCCCTTCTCCTTGGTCCCCCTGCGCCTCTATCCTCTTCTCCTTGGTCCCCCTGCGCCTCTATCCTCTTCTCCTTGGTCCTCCTGCGCTCTGACCTCTGCCTATGATGGAGTTATAGATATAACTCCGGACAGTGCAGCAATCACCAGGATATGAGGCTTGGTGCTGCACTTAGAACTGTCACTCTCCCCTCTTCACCTCTTGCGGTGCTGGCAGAAAATTCGGCGAGCCGGGGGGGGTGCTGACAGACATTTCGGCAGGCCGTGTTGCTAGTTTGCATGCTCACTCACCGCGGCCGCCGTGCGTCTGCTGTCAGGAGGAGGAGAGGGGTGATGGGCAGAGCTTCAGGACAGGAAGTCCCGTCCTCCCTCCTCTCCGGCCGGCACGGATGCCCCCCAGGGGGCGGGCAATGGGACCCTCATGCCGGGGGGGGCCCGGGGCGATTGCTCCCCCTGCCCCCCCGCCAGCTACGCTACTGCTGTGTTATCTCCTGGTAAATGACAATTTTCACATGGCAATAGATTTTTTTTTTACACCGAATCCCCCAAAACAAGAAATGCAAAAAAAGAAATTGGATGAAAAGATAATGACACAAAATTTTACATACCATTATTTACCATGTATTAGTATGAATTAACATTTTAACTGATTTCTTTTTTCTTTGTTTTTTTCAGGCTTCAATTAAGAAACAAGGGGCTGCCCATAAAGTCTGCCATATTAATATGCAATAGATACAAAACTGGATGCTTAGAAAAAATGGACAAATCAATCTGCACCTTAATAAGCAATGTACCGTATATACTTGTGTATAAGCCGACCCGTGTATAAGCCGACCCCCCTACTTTTGCCCCCAAAACCTGGGAAAACTTATTGACTCGTGTATAAGCCGAGGGTGGACCCCAGCACAGGTATACAGCCCCCAGCAGTGTGGTATACAGCAGCCCCAGAGGTATATACAGCAGCCCCAGTGGTAGTATACAGCAGCAGCCCCAGTGGTATATACAGCAGCAGCCCCAGTGGTATATACAGCAGCAGCCCCAGTAGTTAGTATACAGCAGCCCCAGTGGTATATACAGCCCCAGTGGTAGTATACAGCAGCCCCAGTAGTATATACAGCCCCAGTGGTAGTATACAGCAGCCCCAGAGGTATATACAGCCCCAGTGGTATATACAGCCCCAGTGGTAGTATACAGAAGCCCCAGTGGTATATACAGCCCCAGTGGTAGTATACAGCAGCCCCAGTGATATATACAGCCCCAGTGGTAGTATACAGCAGCCCCAGTGGTATATACAGCCCCAGTGGTAGTATACAGCAGCCCCAGTGGTATATACAGCCC
Source organism: Allobates femoralis (assembly GCA_033576535.1). Taxonomy (NCBI): domain Eukaryota; kingdom Metazoa; phylum Chordata; class Amphibia; order Anura; family Aromobatidae; genus Allobates; species Allobates femoralis. The sequence goes on along the minus strand of JARQOC010000005.1, from coordinate 355,686,080 downwards.
CAGTGGTAGTATACAGCAGCCCCAGAGGTATATACAGCCCCGGTGGTAGTATACAGCAGCCCCAGTGGTATATACATCCCCAGTGGTGGTATACAGCAGCCCCAGAGGTATATACAGCCCCAGGGGTAGTATACAGCAGCCCCAGTGGTATATACAGCCCCAGTGGTAGTATAAAGCAGCCCCAGAGGTATATACAGCCCCAGTGGTAGTATACAGCAGCCCCAGAGGTATATACAGCCCCAGTGGTAGTATACAGCAGCCCCAGTGGTATATACAGCCCCAGTGGTAGTATACAGCAGCCCCAGTGGTATATACAGCCCCAGTGGTAGTATACAGCAGCCCCAGTGGTATATACATCCCCAGTGGTAGTATACAGCAGCCCCAGAGGTACATACAGCCCCAGTGGTAGTATACAGCAAGCCCCAGTGGTATATACAGCAGCCCCAGTGGTAGTATACAGCAGCAGCCCCAGTGGTATATACAGCAGCAGCCCCAGTGGTATATACAGCAGCAGCCCCAGTAGTTAGTATACAGCAGCCCCAGTGGTATATACAGCCCCAGTGGTAGTATACAGCAGCCCCATGTATATATACAGCCCCAGTGGTAGTATACAGCAGCCCCAGAGGTATATACAGCCCCAGTGGTATATACAGCCCCAGTGGTATATACAGCCCCAGTGGTAGTATACAGCAGCCCCAGTGGTATATACAGCCCCAGTGGTAGTATACAGCAGCCCCAGTGATATATACAGCCCCAGTGGTAGTATACAGCAGCCCCAGTGGTATATACAGCCCCAGTGGTAGTATACAACAGCCCCAGTGGTATATACAGCCCCAGTGGTAGTATAAAGCAGCCCCAGAGGTATATACAGCCCCAGTGGTAGTATACAGCAGCCCCAGAGGTATATACAGCCCCAGTGGTAGTATACAGCAGCCCCAGTGGTATATACAGCCCCAGTGGTAGTATACAGCAGCCCCAGTGGTATATACAGCCCCAGTGGTAGTATACAGCAGCCCCAGTGGTATATACATCCCCAGTGGTAGTATACAGCAGCCCCAGAGGTATATACAGCCCCAGTGGTAGTATACAGCAGCCCCAGTGGTATATACAGCCCCAGTGGTAGTATACAGCAGCCCCAGAGGTATATACAGCCCCAGTGGTAGTATACAGCAGCCCCAGTGGTATATACAGCCCCAGTGGTAGTATACAGCAGCCTCAGAGGTATATACAGCCCCAGTGGTAGTATACAGCAGCTCCAGTGGTATATACAGCCCCAGTGGTAGTATACAGCAGCCCCAGTGGTATATGCAGCCCCAGTGGTAATATACAGCAGCCCCAGTGGTAGTATACAGCAGCCCCAGTGGTAGTATACAGCAGCGCCAGTGGTATATACAGCCCCAGTGGTAGTATACAGCAGCCCCAGTGGTATATACAGCCCCAGTGGTAGTATACAGCAGCCCCAGTGGTAGTATACAGCAGCCCCAGTGGTACTATACAGCAGCCCCAGTGGTATATACAGCCCCAGTGGTAGTATACAGCAGCCCCAGTGGTATATACAGCCCCAGTGGTAGTATACAGCAGCCCCAAAGGTATATACCGCCCCAGTGGTATATACAGCCCCAGTGGTAGTATACAGCAGCCCCCAGGGGGTATATAGCAGCCCCCAAATGCTGGCACTCGCCCCCCTTGTAAGGGCCCCCCCCCTTGCTGCTTATCTTACCATCCCGGTCTTATGCTCAGCGCCGCTCCTCGGTGCTCCGTTCTTCATGCTCCGTCCTCGCTGCATCCGGGATCCCCGGCCGTCGCGCGATGACGTCATATGCCTGCGACGGCCGGAGATCCCGGATGTAGCAGGACGGAGCACCGAGGAGCGGCGCTGTGCAGAAGACCGGAATGGTAAGATACGCAGCGGGGGGGTGGGGGCCCTTACAAGGGGGGAGAGTGCCAGCATTTGGGGGCATATATGCACTGCTTCCCCCTGCCGCTGATTGACAGGGGGAAGCAGTGCATATATAATGAGCGGCCCTACCGTATTGACCTGTGTATAAGCCGAGGGGGAGACTTTTCAGCCCAAATTTTGGGCTGAAAAACTTGGCTTATACACGAGTATATACGGTATACTAAATCCATTTCAAGAAATACCCTTTAATTTTATTGTTTAGAATAATGTAACTATTTTCAAGTTGCCTTGTAAATTGGTCAAATAAAATAAGTACTACGGAAATTTTGTGTGCCCACATTTACAAATAGAGGATATTTAATCATACATATTTATACTCAAGTTAGTAATATAAAAATAGTGCACAAGTGTGTGTATGTGTGAATCCAGGATCATAAGCCTGAGTAAACCAGAATTCTGGTGAAAACTGAAGTTGTGCAAAATGTAGCATCTTTTGGCAAAGATACATGAGGAGGGGCGTGTCGCCTAGTGTCAAAGCCAGTTTTAGACAAAGTGGAGCCCTGGGCAAAGGTTAAAAGTGGGGCTCCAACTGCTAACATATTGCACTATCACACACAAACATTTACGTAGTATTTACAGGAGCCGATTTCAGACCTTTAAACTGGTGCGATCGACTATAGTAATGTCATCTGATGCTTGTGTATCGGCTCCTCACAAAGGCTGACAAAGAACAATAGGGTGAGAAACTAATCGATCATTAGGGACAGAACTATCACTAATAGGTCAATGGGGTTAGAACGATCACTAATAGATCTATAGGGATAGAACGATCACTAATAGGTCAATGGGGATAGAACAATCACTGAGGCCGGTTTCACACCACGGTTGTGGTGTATCAGGTTCTGTCCGGTGTTTTGCAGGAAACACCGGACAGAACCTGATAGCCCCGGATAAAACAGAACCGAAGGGCAAATATGCCCTCTGGTCCTGTTTTCTGCCGGGATAGGCAGATAGCAGGGTTCAGGAGCTGTCTCTGCTTAAATGTCAGGTCCTGAACTCTCAGCAGGGAACAACTCCAGGTGCTGAAGTTCAGCGCGGCCGGCGCTGAGCTTCAGCACCCACCGTCCAGGAACCTGACAGATTCTCTGTCGGGTCCGGGGCAATCCAGTGCCCCATAGACTCCCATGTTAGGGGGCGCCGGATCGCCCAGGAGCCGGTTTTGCTAAACTTTTTGCTCCGGACACAAAAATCCTGCAAGCTGCGTTTTTGTGTACGGGACAAAAACCGAATGCAGCCTGATGCTGCCTGTCTGGCAACATAGGCATGCATTAGTGCAAAATTGGATCCGGGGCTGTCAGGTTCACACCGGACAGCCCCGGACCTGATTACACCGTGGTGTGAAGCTGGCCTAATAGATCAATAAGGATAGAACGATCACTAATAGATCAGTGGGGTTACAACGATCACTAGTAGATCATTTGGGATAAAACGATCACTAATAGATCATTGGGGTTAGAACAATCACTAATAGATCATTCTGTCCTCATACAGATTGTGTTATCGGCAGTACTTCTGTTTACACTGGGTGATGTGCTGCCAAGAACAATGGTCCTGAATCATTAAGACACATGTATGGATAGTCTTATTAAATGAAGCTGTTGGAGTAATATTCACCCACTTCATTAAAAGGCGCACACCACTTAATGAATTAGGAATCTTACAAGTTCTGTGAGCCTCCAGCACAAATATACACAGAATAAACATCATATAATAATAATAATAATAATAATAATAAAATATTATATACTGTATATGTGTGTATGTGTATTCTATATAATATGTATGTTCTGTGTATATACATGTGTTTGTGTGTATATTTGTGCTGGAGGCTCATGGGACTTGTAAGATTTGTAATTCATGAAGTGGTGTGCACCTATTAATGCAGTGGGGGAATACCGTGTTTCCCCGAAAATAAGACACTGTCTTATATTTTTTGGGGGGCCAAAAGTGGCCCCATGTCTTATTTTCGGGGTATGGCTTATATTGGCAGCCACCAGCCTACTTACATACACATACCCATACATACACACATATACACACATATATACACACACACATATATACACATACACACAGCTTCCTACCTTGTCCCCCGTGCCGACCACTGTGCTGCCTCCTCGATCCTCTTCTTCTGTGCTGGGATGTCCTCTGTGCCTTCCGGTGGGGTCCTCGCTCCGTTCCCGGTGTGCTGTGCCTTGTGGTTCCCCCTGCTTCAGTTCCATCATCATCGGTGCTGGGGGCTTCCATCTTGCTTCTTCTCTCCGCCCCCGGCCAGTGATGTCAGAGCAGGCCGCGCTGTGATTGACTAGCACCTGTGACACGTGAGAGAGAGAAGCAAGATGGCAGCCCCCAGCACCGATGATGATGGAACTGAAGCAGGGGGAACCACAAGGCACAGCAGACCGGGGGACAAGGTAGGAAATACTGCGCAGCGCCCCCCACCCCCCGCGCCCCCCCTGTCTTATACCGTATTTCCCGAAAATAAGTCACCCTGTCTTATAATCGGGGTATGACTTATATTGGAAGATTCTGCGCCAGCCCTGCCCTGACTTATATTCGGGGGTGACTTATTTTCGGGGAAACACGGTATTACTTCAGCAGCTTCATTTATTAAAGGAGTTCTTCACTACTAGAACAAACCCTTCTTATTTCACTTGTTTCCCACAGTTAAAATCTAAGACCCTATACTCCCCTCATGTGCTGACTATGTACTACATACCAGTATATCTACACATCAGTATACACTATGTACTGCACACCACTATGTACACATTAGTATACACTATATAGTAGACATCAGTATCTACACATCAATATACACATCACTGTCTATACATCAGTATACACTTTTATACACTGTACTACCTAGTATATCTATACACATTACATACACACTGTATAGACTGGTCTGAGGGAAGCCTATGAAACCATACAAAGGCAGTACAAAACTATCCTTAGGAGGACGAAGCAGAGTTGCATCTCTACCAAGCTTAAGCAACTCCAAGACGCCCTCCAAGACAACTCCTTCTGGGAACTATGGAACCACATGGGCACAAAAGACAAGAAAAACAATACCCATATCCAAAATGGCAACATCTGGCTCCATTATTTTAGAGACCTCTATAAAGACATTCCAAAGGAAGTACTTAGCCAAGAACAGGAAAACATAATGCTAAAACTAAAAGCAATGGAGGAAAAAGTAAAAAATTTCCAAAACCCCGTGCATACACCTATTACATTACAGGAAATAGCAGAGAGAATCTATTCCATAAGATGTAGAAAAGCTGGTGGCCTGGATGAAATCCTACCAGAAATGCTTAAGTACAGCCCACCAGAAATACAGGCTGCAATTTTTGAACTGTTCAATATTGTGCTAAGTGCCAGCTACTTCCCTTGTACCTGGAAGCAAGGCCTCATCACACCCATCCACAAGAATGGGGACAGGTATGACCCAGCCAACTACAGAGAAATATGTGTCCGCAGCAACCTAGAAAAACTGTTCAACAGCATCCTGAAGAAGAGGATCCTCAGTTTCCTCACCCAGCACAACGTCCACAGCAAGAGACAAGCAGGGTTCATGCCGAACCACCGCACTACTGACCACATCTATACCTTGCACAACCTCATTTAGAGACATGTCCACAATACAAAGAGCGGGAAGATATATGCCTGCTTTGTGGACTTTAAAAAGGCCTTTGATTCGGTGTGGCATCCTGGCTTATTTCGAAACTGCTGGAGAGTGGAATAAGAGGAAAGACCTACGATGTAATCAAAAGCTCCTACACCGAGATTGTCTGCAGCGCTAGTGTGAACTGTAAAATAACGACTTATTTCCAGCACAGCCATGGAGTCAGACAAAGCTGCATGCAGCCTAGGTCCAATGCTCTTCAACATTTACATCAACGAGCTGGCTACTGCTCTGGAATCTTCCACAGCACCAGGTCTCACCCTCCATGACGCCCAGGTGAAATTCTTGCTGTATGCAGATGACCTGCTGCTGCTGTCACCAACAGAGAAAGGTCTCCAAGACAACCTGAAAATCTTAGAGAAATTCAGCTCCACCTGGGCACTACCGGTCAACCTAAAGAAAGCCAACATCTTGGTGTTCCAGAGGAGAAAGCGAAAATCAGACTAGCACCCGTCATTTGTCCTCAACAACTGAGCCATTACAGGAATGGACAAATATACCTACCTGGGCCTAGAGATTCACCGGTCAGGGAGCTTCAAACAAGCCATAGAGACCCCGAAAGGCAAGGCCTGCAAAACCTTCTATGCCATCTGAAGGAAACTCTACTATCTGAAGCCATCAGTGAGGGTCGGGTTAAAATCATCGCCCCAATCCTCCTTTATGGCAGCAAAGTCCCACCTACCCAGACTGGTCAAGGTGGGATTCCAGCCCAACAGAAATATTCTACCTGGAATTCTGTAAACACCTTCTCCAGGTCCATTGGAGCACCTCCAACAGTGCTTGCCAGGCCGAGCTGGGCAGATTTCCTCTACACCTCACTGTTCTAAAGAGGGCACTGTCATTCCAGGCTCACCTACATACCGTGTTTCCCCGAAAATAAGACACTGTCTTATATTTTTTTGGGGGCCAAAAGTGACCCCATGTCTTATTTTTGGGGTATGGCTTATATTGGCAGCCACCAGCCTACTTACATACACATACCCATACATACACACATATACACACATATACACACACACACACACACATACACATGCACACAGCTTCCTACCTTGTCCCCCGTGCCGACCGCTGTGCTGCCTCCTCGATCCTCTTCTTCTGTGCTGGGATGTCCTCTGTGCCTTCCGGTGGGGTCCTCGCTCCGTTCCCGATCTGCTGTGCCTTGTGGTTCCCCCTGCTTCAGTTCCATCATCATCGGTGCTGGGGGCTGCCATCTTGCTTCTTCTCTCCGCCCCCGGCCAGTGATGTCAGAGCAGGCCGCGCTGTGATTGGCTAGCACCCGTGACACGTGATCACGGGTGCTAGCCAATCACAGCACGCCCTGCTCTGACATCACTGGCCGGGGGCGGAGAGAAGAAGCAAGATGGCAGCCCCCAGCACCGATGATGATGGAACTGAAGCAGGGGGAACCTCAAGGCACAGCAGACCGGGGGACAAGGTAGGAAATACTGCGCAGCGCCCCCCACCCCCCGCACCCCTCCTGTCTTATACCGTATTCCCCGAAAATGAGTCACCCTGTCTTATAATCGGGGTATGACTTATATTGGAAAATTCTGCGCCAGCCCTGCCCTGACTTATATTCGGGGGTGACTTATTTTTGGGGAAACACGGTAGGAGCAATGCAAGCTGCCATCACCATAAAGTCCTGATACATGTAGGTGAAACAGAAAAACCAGGACCCTCGGATCAGCCCACCCAAACCCAACCCAACCAGAACAGCTATCACAACAACCTGACAAAAGCCGGAATCAGGAATATGGTAGATGAATGCCAGGAGAGGTATGTCAGTGACTGGAAGATTGATATCATCAGCTCACAGAAACTGACCATGTACCATCCACAGAGAGACTACAGACTGGCCCCATATCGGGGGAAACTCCCGGAACCTAGAGACCGCAAGATCCTGAGCCGATATAGACTCAGTGCCCACAGTCTGGCCATCAAATCCAGCCAACACAGGCAGAGCTACAAGCCCAGGAAAGAAAGACTGTGCCAACATTGTGATCAGGAGGCCCTGGAGGATGAAACCCACTTCCTGCTACACTGCTCCAAATACTCAACAGTGAGGAACACTCACTTCAGGAGACTCTTACACCTCTTCCCAGATTTTATAACCATGAAGGAAGAAGAGAAAACATGTATCCTGCTGGGACAAGAAGAGAGAGCAGTGGAGATAGCAGTGCGGTATGTGAAAGAATGTCATAGACTGCGAGAAAGAGAACTATGATATGCCATGGACTTCTATAGAGCAATACAACACTCCCATTATCCTATTATTGCAGCCCCCATCATCCCATTACATATCCCATCATCCTATAGCAGCCCCTATCATCACATTGCAGCCCTCACCATCCCATTGCAGCCCCCATCATCCGTACCAGTTCTCCTCGGTCTGTGCTGTATTTTCCCCTGCCGTAGATGTAAGCCAGTCAGAGCCCAGCATTCGCGAGCCAATCAAAGTGTAGCAGGTGACGTTGGCACATGGTCTCTTATTGGCGTGCGCTTCTGGGCTCTGATTGGTGCATGGATGCTGGGATCTGATTGGCATGCAGGTGCTGGGCACAGATTGGCCTGAGTTCTACCGTACATCTATGGTACAGCAGCTGAGACAGAGTAACGCCCTGAATACTGCCACGGGCAACAGACTACAGCAGCTGGCGGGCAGGGGATGAGTCACAGCTGCCTGCCCCAGTCTTCTGATCGGTGGCATGCTGTTCTTCAAAAAAAAGGTATGCCTTATTTTCATATTTTTCATGCCTGCATTGATTAATGCATTTATATGAAACATCCAATCTTGTACCGGCCTAAAGGTACCATCACATGCTACGATCTAGTGAACAGCATCGCTTACAATGTCATGTGACCAATGACATCGTTAGTGCGGTGTCACACACATTGATACCGTTAACAATGTCAAATTTGGCAATGCGCTAGCTACTTTGCGAACAACTTAGTGAACGGTTTTACAAATCGGCAGGAATAGGACAATTTTGAACACCGTTCAAAAAGGTGTCACACTTAACGATGTTGCAGGTGGACAGAACGTTAATTGGACAACGAACGATGGATTTGAGATCAGGATCTCAAATTTTTGATGAGCGATCCAACGATTTCGCGTTTCAACATCGTACGTTTACACGCAACAATGCACAAATGATGTAGTTTGAACGATCAAAAAAACGTGACGTATCAGAGATATTGTTACCGATATCGTAGCGTGTGAAATACACTTAAGTACCCTTTTTTCTTGTGTGTCCAGTTTTTTCAAAAGGATTGCAGCAGCATATATGATAAAATATTGTTCCTTGAGAAGTAGCAGCCATTGCTGTGTGAGAAAAATACAGTTACTATTAAGGAAGATGGGTAATAAAAATAAAGATTTACAGAACGCTTGAGATAGAACTGTGTTACTATAAAGTGAGTATTAGGACTAGCGTATACGCAGGTTTTTGTGTCTGCGGATAAACGCTGCGTTTGTGGCAGCTTTTTTCTACCAAGTTTTTATCACATCTGCATTAGTTTTAGAGCTTCAGAGCTTTTATGTCTTGACATACCTGGACATGTTCACTCTTGAACAAACAATAGTCTGTACAAAGGCATCTAGGGACTCGGTGTACTACAATATTGGCGAGTGTGTTTACAGATTGAGTAAATCTATATTAATAGTTTAATGGTTTTCTTATTAAAGGCTAATAAACACGCAGTGCTATTCAGAGTGATCATCGTTTAGAAAAACGCCCCCCATTGATTTCAATGGGGTTAAACACATGCATTGTTTTTTTAAACACTCAGTGAGTAAATCACTGCTTGCACTACTTTTTAATCGCTGCAGTAAACGCAGCATTTATCACTATTTATATAAAAAAAAAAGATGCCATCGTTTTCACTAGCGATTAAAAAACTAATGCAGATGTGGTAAAAACTTGGTAGAAAAAAGCTGCCAAGACTGCAGCGTTTATCCACAGACAGAAAAAGCAGTGTGTGCACTAGCCCTAATTCTCACTTTATAGTAACACCGTTCTATCTCAAGCGTACTGTAAATCTTTATTTTTATTACCCATCTTCCTTACTTAATATTTACTGTATTTTTCTCACACAGAAATGGCTGCTACTTCTCAAGGAACAATATTTTATCATATATGCTGTTACAATTCTTTTGAAATTTTTTTTTTAAAAAGTGCTGGTGGCTGGCTACTGTACTCTCCAAAGATTGTGAAAATGAAGAAGTATAATGACTTTATTGCATCCTTCTGATCCAGCGCCATCCTTTATGTATCCAAGAAAACCAGACATTCTAAAAGTGAACAAAAATTAGATATTAACTCAGGTGGAGCCGAACACCATGACAGGCCGGACATACTCTTTGACACAAAAGGAAATGGCGATTGCTAGTAAGCGCTTATGGACAAGATTACATTTCCCCCACTAGATGGGACAAATTGATGATAAAAGGCCACTTTAAAAACGTACTATTAATTGTTTGATTAGTTCATATTTTATAGAACATTTAGTGATATAATAGAAAACAAATTTACATGTATAAATAGGTGTTAAAATTCTTTATTCTTTTAATCTTGTTTAATCAAACTTGAAGATACAATCACCTTTTTTCTTTTGGTTTGTTCAATGCATTCAGGTTGAAAATGCTGAGCAAGTTGTGTTCTGATGATCAATATGTATTTATCCTGACACTTAAGGCCACGTCACACACACAGACATCTGTGCAGATATTGTTCGCAGATCTCTGGTTGCAGTGAAATCATGGACACATTGTTCCATTGTACACAGCCACAAAATGGAACAATATGTCCATGATTTCACTGCAACCATAGATCTGCGAACAATCTCTGCACATATATCTGTGTGTGTGACGTGGCCCTTACAGGATTTGCTTTTTGTGTTTCTTTTTTGTTGCATATAAATGTTTTATTATTCAGTAAGTTGTAATAACTCACACAACCATAACATAAAAAATATATATATTTGATAGGTCCCAAGTTGAATCTCTGTACAAATATAACCAAGAACACAAATAACACAAATGCATTTTTTCACAATTGCGCATTAAAAGTTTTTATTTGATTGTTCCCAAATAAAATATAAACAAACATAGTCTTGTGACATATCAAATGAAAGCCGATACCGTTTTGAGAAAAAATATGCCTCTCCCACCTCATTATCTTAATTCTAGCCCGAGATAAAAAATGTAAAGCCAGACCAGGCCAAAATTCGCGCTTATTTAAAATTTTAAAGACCTGTAAAAAATTAACTGATGAAGAAAAAAATTCAAAACTTTTAATTTGTAATTAACTAAAGTTGTTCTTCATATAGAAAAAAAATCTAAAGACGTCAGGTAAAAAAAATTCATATTTAGATCACTTGATATGGAATAATCCATTGACGCTATTGATAGTTAAATATTTAAAATATGATCCCATTGCGATCCCAAATTGAATTTTGGTACAGATGTGGTTAAGAGCATAGCAGACACATGGGCAGTTTTGGAAATGTTTTAATTAAACCAATTTTTCGGCAATGCGTTTTAAAATTTTGCGTTTGCATTTGCATGGGTAAAATATTAACAAAGATACTCTTGTGACATATCTGGTGAAAGCCTGGACAGTTCTGAGTAGAATGGAGTTTATTTTGTTTCTCTATCTTATTTCTAGCCTTAGTTATGAGGAGAAATGTAAAGGTAGGCAACAGCGAAATTCGAACTTTTTCCGAACTTTGAAAATCATTTAAAAAATAAATAAATTTTTCGAAATGTTTTCTCGTCACATTTTGCATTGTCTGACATACTATTATCAAATAATAAAATCTCAAAAGAGTTAAAATATAGAGGTAATAATCATTGGTTCACTTGACATGGAATGACCCACAAGGACGGGGACCTTGACACCTTTCTGAGGGGTTTTGAAAAGACTTGCATACAGTACCAGCTGCCGCCCGACCAGTGGGCTCAGTGCTTAACCACAGGGCTGAGAGACAAAGCTCTGGAGGCATTTGTGGCTCTTCATCGAGACCTAGTTGGAAGTATGAAGCCAATAAGCAGGCCCTAATACAGAGTTTCCAACTTCTGAGGTGTACCGTAGAAAGTTCCGGAACCTCCAGCGTGGACCACACGACAGTTACAGTGAAGTGGTGCATGGACTTAGAACCAACTTTGAGCAGTGGATCCAAGGACTGTCAGTGACCACCTTTGATAACCTAAAGGACATGATGGTGAAGGACCAATTCCTGCATCTTTGTCCAACTGAGTTGTGACAGTTCATGATGGTTCGGGAGCCACCAGATGCGAATATAGCAGTGCAGATCGCAGACACCTACAAGGCCAGGCAGACACCAGATGTCCGAAAACCGGTCATCATCAGCTGTAAAGGGCGTAAGCCGTCAACCACCATCCATAACTCTGCCAGCTGACCTTCCGGAGGCCCTGTCCCAGCTGCTAGCACATGCCTTACAGCTGATGCACACAAGTGCTTTAACTGTGGACAACTGGGCATGTAAGAGTCACCTGTCCAGAAAAGCAGAAGAACCCCCCCATCTGAGGCCCCAGGGCCTAGTGGAGCTATTTTGTTTGTGGGTGGTATGGGTGGGAGTTGCTGGGAGAACTTGCAGTCAGTTACAGTGGACAACACCATAACTACGGGACTCTGACACCGAACAAAGTCTCATCTGCCCCGAATACATGTATCCTCATGAACTCATCCCTGGAAAGACACTGTCACCAGAATTGGGGGGTGAGCGCCGATCTTTGCCCATGGTCCGGGTTTTTCTAGACTAGGGTGTGGAAAGAGGGTGGAGGGAGGTTGGGGTAACCAAGAATCTCTCCGCCAATGTGTTATTGGGATTGGATTTGGAGTGGTTGGTTGAACACTGTCCCCAATAACCCTCCCAGATCTGATATATCAAGTAATGTCAATGTTGATAATGTGAATAGGAATATCAAAGTGTTGCCTGTTAATAAAGTGAATCAAGTTGGTAGGGAACTCAGCCATATCACACCGCAGTGTGATATTACTGAAGATCCCATGAAGGTAGCAGAAATCAGCACTAAGGGAGATGGAGGCAGGCATGGCAACCGCAAGATAGGTGGTTGCATGCAGCGGGCCAGTATCACGACGACTGTGACATAGTCAGTGGTACCTGCCCCATGGTAAGTGCTGATCCTGAGGCATCACAGCATGATGAACCTCGTGGTAAAGGAGAACTTGACTATGTCATGCCACGAGCTGGCATCGCTGAGGGTCCCATCCAAGGTGTAAAGTTGGTCATTAAGGTAGATGGTGGCAAGCATGAGGACCCAGAGGAACATGGTTACATGCAGCTTGCCATTGTCACAACAGACTGTGACATGGCTGGTGGTAGCTGCCCCATGGTAAGTGCTGGTCCTGAGGCATCACAGCGTGATGAACCTCGTGGTAGAGTAGAACTCAGCCGTGTCACGCCACGAGCTGGCATTGCTGATGGTCCCCTCAAGGTTGTAGAACTTGTTGCTGTGGTGGCAGGCATGGCAATAAGAGCAGTGGTTACGTGCCACCTGCCAGGGTCACAACACTGTGAATACTGCTAGCTATTCCAGCTTTAGGATCACCAGAAGAGGGGAATGTTTTTTCCCCCAACTGGGGTTGGGGGCAGCCCATATCTGCGTGCTGTACCTGGCTCTCATACAAAAATATGGTGAAGTACACGTCATTTTTTTAAATAAAAAAACTAAAAGAAAAAGGGCTTCTCTTGATTTTACATTGCCAGTGAAGGTAACAATAAGCAGCGGGGGTTAGCAGCCAATAGCTGCTTGGGTTACCCTTAGCTGGCAATAGAAAATGCAGTGGGTCCCCACGTTTTTTTTTTAACCCTTAACCCTAGGGCTAGATGTTTTGGGTTTTTATATATAATTTTTTTTTACATTTTTAATGCATTAAAAAATAAAAAACGTGGCTTTTGCCCTATTTTTGTGTCCAGCCAGGTAAAGCAGGCAGGTATGGGCTGCCCCCAACCCCCAGCTGCCTAGTTGTACCCGGCTGGGAACCAAAAATGTAGGGAAGTCGTTTTTGTTTAATTATTTAATGAATTTCAGGAAATCCAACCACCAGCTGCCTAGTTGTACCCGGCTGGGAACCAAAAATATAGGGAAGCCGTTTTTGTTTAATTATTTAATGAATTTCAGGAAATAATTTAAAAAAACGACGTGGGCTTCGTCCTATATTTGTGTCTGGCCAGGTGCAACTAGGCAGCTGGGGACTGGACCCAGCAGCGCAGCATGGCCAAGGTTTACCCCCCCCCCCCTTCCCGCTGCGAATTGCTGTCCGCAGCTGCCCCAGAAAATGCCACATTCATAGAAGTGCCATCTTCTGGTCCTGTATCCAGCTCATCCAGCGGCCCTGGGTAATAATGGGGTTAGGGCCAGCTTTGAATTATCAGCTGGCCATAAGCCTTAAATTTATGGGGTCACACCAATATTAGACATGGCCACCGTGAATTTAAAAGAAACAACACAGAGAAAAAGATTTTTATTAGAAACAAAGCACAACACAATTAGTGACTCCATCTTTATTGAAGAAAGGAAACTCCCTCCTTCGATGTAGTCCAGAGGAAAAGATCTTTTATTTGCAGCTCTGCTATATCTCAACCAGCTGACACACACGTCTGCTGGTAGAGATGTAGCAGGCACAGGTTTCCTCGCCCATGGGAAAGTTCACCGAAGTTCACGCCAGAGCTGCGTCAAGCATGAACTCCGGCCAAACCGCTCAGCTGATATGTCACTTGACATCATTAGCTGAGCATTTAAACTGCCCACCAAAACCGCTCAGCTGATGCTGTCAGCTGACACATCAGCTGATCGGTGCGTGGCTGGTTTAAACCACTCATCTGATGCTGTCAGGTGACACATCTGTGGCAACCCTATGGTTTGGTTGCCACAGGAACACCTGGTGCAGGGAGAGATTGCTACATCAGGTAAACTTACAAGCAACATCTTCCACCCCAGACCTGAAAGGGGAGCTCTACTTGCCGACTTCAGGCAAGGTTCCCTATAAATTCAGGCCCGGGGGAGAAGTTAGGCAGTTCACTACGGAGCAGTACTGAGGAAGACACCTGGTGAACGATGCCACGCTAGGCCCATACCAGAGGGAAGCCTAGTCAGTGTAAGGGACCCAAGCGTGAGGTTCGGAGGCAAGGCTTACCAGAGACGGAGTGGGAACAGAGGAACCATACCGGCTCACCCCAGGAAGGCATCCGAAGCAACCCGGACGCCAGAGTCTGAGTCTGCAAGAGTCCAATTAGCTCAGCAAAGAATACTGGAGGACCAAGGAGACTTCAGTCTCCTGGTAGACACTTTTAGCACAGCAATCAACAGCCAGGGACTGCAGAGGAGAAGTAGTACCCCACAGAAGGTTCTCACAGCCTGCTATACAAGTGAGGGACACAGGAGAGGTCAGGGCGAGGATTCAGACAGCCCAGAACTACAGCACACATGCAGAACAAGGAGGCCTCACAACTCATCGGGTGTGGAAATCGTGAACTACCACCCGACCACCTGGACAGTACCCTGGACGTTGCCTTAAACCAGCACCATCAGTAAAAAATAAGGAAACAACTCCAGTGTTTGTGTGTCTGTTATTACGGCCCCTGATCCTGCCCTTAACATAGACTGTGTGCCAGCATATCCACCTGACGAGCCGCCTCCCTTTGTAAATCCCTGTTCACTCACAACTTCCCCGGGAATTCCGCTCCACCTTCGGGGGGCATTACCAACTAAGCTGCCTCACCATCACCACGGAGGTCTGCAAGCAGCACCGGTATCATTACCGAATACCATAGGTGGAATCACAAAATACTTTTATTTTTATTTAACCCATTTTTCAGCGACCACTAAGACACTCCCCCAGTGAATCAACGTCTGGAACCGGGTACCCACAGCCCTGGGGTGGGTCACATCAGCTGATCGACCCGCAGGTGGTTTAAACCGCTCAGCTGATGCTGTCAGGTGACACATCAGCTGATCATGTTGCTGCAGATCAGCTGATTCAGGTCCTGCTAGCGATCAGAATTGCCGGGAATGTCTGCGGAGGGGTAAGTATCAAAGTTTTTTTATTTTTGAACACATTGCTTTTTTTCGCTTTAGCAGTGTATGTGTGGCACCCTACTGTTCAGTTGCCACAGCAACACCTGGTGCGGGGAGGGATTTCCACATCAGGTAAACTTACACATACAACACCTTTCACCCCAGACTTGAAGGGGGAGCTCTACTTGCCGACTTCAGGCAAGGTCCCCTATAAATTCAGGCCCGGGGGCAGAGTTAGGAAGTGCAGTTCCAGGGAGGACTGTGAAGACATCTTGGTGAACGGTGCCGCGCTAGGCCTGTGCCAGTGAGGGAGCCTAGCCAGTGTGAGGGACTCAAGAGTAAGGGTCGGAGGCAAGGCGAGCCAGAGAGGGGGCTGAGAAACAAGTCTGGTTCACTCCAGAGGAACAGTAGAGGCAACCCAGACACCGGACTCCGAGTTTGCACGGGTCAAGTCAGCCCAGCAGAGAAGACCGGAGGGCCAGGGAGATGTCAGTCTCCTAGCGTAACACTTTTAGCACAGCCACCAACAGAGCCAGGGGCCGCAGAGGAGTTAGCGGTGACTAGCAGAAAGGTTCTCTTCGTCTGCTATACAAATGAGGAACAGAGGAGAGGTCAGGGCCAGATTTCAGACAGCCCAGGACTACAGCACACACACAATAACAAGGAGGCCTCACAACTTATCAGGTGTGGAAATCCTGAACTGCTACCCGACCACCTGTTCTGTACCCTTGACTTAACCTTGAACTACAACATCAGTAAAGATACAGAAACAACAACCCTGTGTGTGTGCCTGTTATTGCAGCCTCTGATCCTTCTCCCATCACAGACTGTCCTGTAATATCTCTACCTGATGAGCCGCCTTCCTCTGCAGCACATGAGACAAGGCTGTGTGGAGAGCTGCCATCCCCTTACACCACAAATTCCCTGAGGATCCCGCTCCACCTATGGGGAGTATTACCAACTAGCTGATCCACCATCACCACGGAGGTCTGTCCCGCAGAGCCGGTATCATTACCGGAATTGTAGGTGGCGTCACAAAACCCTTTTTTTTTATTTTTCCCCTTTTTTTTCAATGACCACCAGGGCAACGGGACCGGGTAACAGGCCCCGTGACATCCCCAGTAAGCCAACTTCGGGAACCAGGTACCCCAAGCTGTGTTGAACTTTTAAGCTGCTTCGCCATTACTGCGCCTCACAGAGAGCGGGAAGAAGAGGGGCGTAACTACTGAAAGGGCGTGAAGATAGGCCCCACCCTGCGCTCTGACGGAAGCCGATGAAGCGCAGCAGCCCGATCCGGAAATACCCGAGCGCTCAACTCCCCACATGAGGAGCAACCGACTGTTTGTTCTTTTGTGAGAGACTTGCTAAAGTTAACTAGGGGAAGGATGGAGGATGGATGCGCACGGGAACACTAATGTCGGAGCAGTCCCATAGCACCTGAAGCTGTGGCACCGATCACGCTGCTCCCCCTGCCATAAGTCCCGGGAGCAGCATGGCTACCACAATATGATGGCAAACCCGATACTCTGGCTGGGTTTAGGAAAAAGATACGAAATGTGCTGGACATGTATGCAATGACTGGCAAGAAAAGAGCGTTTTGGTGTGCTAGGACAGTTAACAGTTAACAGGTGCAGCAGAGCGTGAATCCGAGTCTTTGTAAGATGCAGATAAAGATTCAGAAATCCAAATATTTAGGCTGAGTTGAGAATGAGGTTTTACCACTGCAGATAGAGGCCGCAGGATAGCACACTGGACTACGCCTTGAACCCACAGGAGGCGCTGCGGGCCTTAAAGCAGGTATACCCTATCAGTGTGCGGGACGAGGATAAAATGCTGATTGAACAGTTTATTCAGGGGTTACATTCACACACCGATCGTATTCAGCTCCCCCTATGGGCCCTAGAACACCTAGATGCAGACTTTGCAGTCCTGAAGGACCAGGCCATTAGAGCGCTGCAAATCCCTGTGACCCCAGACCTTGCACCCCAGCCGCAGCCTGCTGGCACCTCTTCCTTGGAAGTGGCGCTCCCTTCTTTTACCACAGCAAGAGCTAAAGGACAGACTGTTTTCCACCGAAGAAAAAGCTGGGTGACCATTACCAGGCTCTCTCAGTTTGTTGTGGCTCTCACAACCACCGCAGGTGAGTCACACCGATTTTGGGGGACTGGACTATTTATTAAGACGATAAAGCCCTATGTGCAGTCCCTATTTATCTTTCTTTTTTAAAGGACAGACTGTAACACCTGATGCCCTGGATAGCTTGCAATCCCAGGTGCAGCAACTCAGCAAGGATGTGGCCAGGATCTTAAAGGCCATGCAGCTCGGACCGGAACCCAAGTCGTCAGGAGAGATCTAGCTTGCCGACAGCCCTGAGAACGTCCCATGGATGCAGAGAAGGAGGATCCCACCATTCAGAGGAAGAACCAGCGATCGCTATGACTCAGCAGAACAACCCATCTGCCGCTGTTGCAACAAGTCGGGCCATTTTGCCAGATCATGCAACCCCTGGTAATAAAACAACCAGGCCCATCTGATTGGCATCATAGGTATGTGGGAGGACGACTAATTCGCTCTATCACGCTGGATGGTATTCCTACATCTGCGCTATTGAACACCGGCTCGCAGGTGACAACAGTACCACATATTCTTTATAAGAGGTTTTGGGCTGATACCGAGCTCACCCATCCAGATCTGGACCTCACTATATATGCTATGAATGGGTTACCAGTAAGCCAAGTAGGGTTTAGGGAGGTAACAATAAAAATGGGGAGGGTGGAGCTAAAGGGCCAAGGACATATTGTGGTTGAAACTGATCCTAATGAGAAAAACCCACATATGATACTAGGCACTTATGTGATTGAAAATTGTCTAGGTGAAGTGCTGTTTTTACTCAAACAGATCGCTGAAACTGCCGGCATCAGACAGCAGAGGGTCATACAGAAGGAGATCAGAGCCCTCCTGCAGAGACAACAGGTAAACATGTCCGGTGGAGAAATTAGCAGTGTACGGGTGACGGACCCGATCCCCATTGTGTTGCCCCCAAAGAATGAAATGATGATATGGTGTCGGGCAGCAATAGGCCTCAGAGGGCAGGATTACCAGGCAGTGGTCGAGCCCATGTACTCAGAGAATAGGCCTACAATCCTGACAGCCAGGGGGTAGTTGATGTACGCAAGGGGAGGGTACCTGTACGAGTATTAAACTGTGGAGAGGAGGAAGTCAAACTGCCCAGATATGCTGCCGTTGCCAAGTTGTTCACTGTCAGCAACAACTCAATCCAGGCAGTGGAACTCTCGACCCCATCAAGCCAGGTGGAGGATAACGGCTCCAAGGGACAGCTGGAGGACTGGTGTCAGCAGCTGCATGTAGGCACTGATTCCACTACTTCTCACCAAAAGCATGGAGTCTATAGGGTAGTACAGGAGTATGAACGGGTCTTTAGTAAGCATCCACTAGATTTTGGGCAGATAAAAGGAGTACACCATCATATACCCACAGGAAACCATCCACCCATCAAAGAGAGATATAGGCCTGTACCACCAGCCCACTATCAGCGTGCCAAGGAAATGTTACAGACATGGAGACTGGGATTACCAGTCAAGGTTGGAGAGAAACACCGGTGCCACTTTGCCTTTCTTCAATCCTTTATTAAATTTCATAAAATCATCACATGTGTAGAGGATAACGCTATACGCATTTCGGGGATAGGACCCCTTAATTTTTAGCACCTAAAGCTAAAGATTAAGGGGTCCTATCCCCGAAACGCGTATAGCGTTACCCTCTACACATGTGATGATTTTATGAAATTTAATAAAGGATTGAAGAAACGACAAAGTGACACCGGTGTTTCTCTTCAACCTTGATTATCACTATGGAGCCAGCCATCATACCAGTTTGCCTGAGAGCTCTGTGAATATCAGTGATCGAGTTACACACCCTTCCCCTTTCCTGCATAAACTAAATTATCAGAGATAGTTGTAGCCCCTCAGCAGCTCTACTGGTCCTAGTTAGAAAGATGGCACAATGAGGATGTGTGTTTATTACAGACAAATAAATCGCATAACACATAAAGATGCTTACCCGTTACCCCACATTGAAGAGTCACTTGCTGCACAGAAAGCTGCTAATTACTTTTCCACCCTAGATCTTACTAGTGGGTATTGGCAGGACTCCATTGCAGAAGAAGACCAGGAGAAGACCACGTTTACAACACCAATGGGCCTGTGTGAATTTAACAGAAAAACTACCGATGTACCTGGCAACTGCACCACTTATATCAAAAGAGTATATATTCAGACCCTGTGCTACACACTAAAGACAAATTATTCAAACAAAGAAGAACAATTGTGTGTTCAGCACCAGAGGCGTATATGAAAATATAGCATCTATAAACCAAAACTCTACAACAGGGTAGTTGAGAAAAATACAAAATATAAAGTTTGTTTAATACACTTTTATGTGCAAGACAAAGCACCAACACAAACTCTTAAGAACAATTAAAAACAAATGAAAACCTCCATATCAGGTTGTGGGTGTGCCAGGGTATAAATTGACCACCTAACAAAAAGTGCTAGTCAGTTGATACCTCCACTAATGTACCACTGTCTATACAAAAATTCTGCTATCTGTTATACACATATGGATATAAGTCAATCAACATTCCATTTAGTTAGGCAAGTACATATAGGAAAATAATGACAAAGCACCTATTTTGTTATAGTCACCTTGCTCCTATATATGGAGCTACCCACTTATGGATAAGTGGTGGTCCCAACCGGGCACAGGGAGACACAGTGGAATGCCCCACACGTTACGCCAGACAATAGCTTTCTCAGGGTATTGGTGCAACTGCAAAGATGATCTATATATACAAGTGCACATATCAAATGCTGATTATACACACGTCAGCAAATGCATTCCCAAATTAATTACCCCCTCCAAAAGGAAAGCTCCCCCACTCACTTACCCCACAGGTGTGTATGTTGTGGTTAAACATTTCCTGAAGCCCAAAAGTAAATGTGGGCGAAAGGTACAGTGAATGCTGTGCACCTCCATAGAGATCGCATGGCCAGGACGCTGGCGCATGTGCAGAATGATGCGCTCCACAGCTGGAACGCAAACCGGATGTCAATGTGAAGAAACCGGAAGTGACACATAAACACAGTGTGCATCGCTATAGTAACAAATACAGAGCTCCTGGCTTCAATGTGGGCATGTATAAGGGTGCATCCTCACGATCAGGAGACGCAGCGTTTTGGACGCAGCGTCTTTGCGCTGCGTCCAAAACGCTGCGTCATACAGTACTAGCATAGTGGATGGGATTTCAAGAAATCCCATCCTCACTATGCATAACCCGCCCGCAACGTCTTTGGAGCTGCGGTGCGGGTTGCCGACAGTATGCTCCTCCTCCGCATGTTCATTTTATGCTGCGGAGTCGGAAGCGGCTGCCACAGAGAGACTGCATGGAGAAGCCGCCCCGCACCCGCCGCACATGGTGAGTACGGGGCGGCTGCGGTCTCTCTGCGGCCACCCGCGGCTTCCCTCAGGTCCGGAGGACCTGCGTCCAACACGCAGCTCCTCCGGACCGTGAGGACATACCCTAATAGTGTGAGAAGCATACAAGAAGCTTCCACACACTCAAACACTGGGGATAAACTATATGGGGAGCAAGTTTGGAGGGGAAAAGAGTACAAATGTATAAGTGGGCACATTAACACAAATGTAATCACACAAAACCCCATATATTGTAGAGCAAGGTATATATATTCTCAAGTTCTCCAAAGTTGGAGTGCCTATAGGTAAAAGCATATTCTTATAGGGTACATGGCAAAACACTATGCCAAAGGTGGAAAAAAAAGCAAAAGAGAGCACTTTCAAAATGCAGATGTATATGGACGAATACCCCCCATAAGTACATCTGGAAAAGGTTGTGGCCACAACAAAGGAAAGGATGCAGAGCTGCACATAGAGAAGAAGGCATATAATACCGAAGAGATATGAACAACATATAGACTTTTAGGCTGTGTTCACACTGGCGTTTTTGGGCTGTTTTTGCTCATCAGTTTTTGTAGCCAAAACAGGAGTAGAGCAATCAGAGGAAAAGTCTAATAGAAACACGTCACCACTCTGGATTTAATCACCCACTGCTGGTTTTGGCTACAAAAACTGTTGAGCAAAAACAGCCAAAAACGCCCAGTGTGAACACAGCCTTACCCTTAGGGTACCTTTACACACGGCTACATTTGTAGCTTGTCACCAGGTAACTTACAGGTTGCAGTGAAATCATGGATACATGGTTCTATCTTGTTGCTGTGTACAAATGGAATCATGTATCCATGATTTCACTGCAACCAGTAAGTTACCTGGTGACAAGCTACAAATGTAGCCATGTGTAAAGGTACCCTTACTGCTTATAGAAACCTGTGAATAAAAGGTTCTGGGTAATACCCAAAGGAGAAACAAAATTTAGGTTGAAAATCCATCTTGAATCTGCGCGTAGCAGGGGAAGTGAGACATTCCCACCCCGAATATTTCCCTGATTTGCTGCAATCCAACCACATAGGTACCACGTATTTTACTATTGTGCTTATCCTTATAATGTGATGCTACTGTGGAAAATAGTTTTGCATCTCTTTAAATGCTCTGCAGCGAGTGTGATGTTGGAAAAGTGCTGTTGCACCCTCTTGCGCAATTCTTGCGTGGTTTGTTGCACATAATGGAGATTACATGGGCATGTTATAACATATACCACGTTTGTTGTGCGACAATTAATGTATTGGTGCAGATTGTATCTTCTTCCATTTGCTTGATTCACAAATGTTGTTGTAGCAGGCATGAATTGGCAGATGTTACAACTTCCAAAGGCATAGGAACCCTTGAAAGTCACACCGGTCCCAAGTCTCACAGATGGTCGGGTAAAGTAGATCCTGGTTAGAGCATCCCGTAAATTTCTTGCTCTTCTTGCCGTTAGTAAAGGTCTATCTGAAACAAGAGGACGGATTTTAGTATCGGATGTAAGAATGCTCCAATTCTTTTTCAATATTCCCCACACATCACCCCATTGGCTGTTGAATGTTGTAATCAGCCATGGGTCAGAGCGTTCATTACTGACTCAGTTTAGGTTTGAGTAGAGCTTTCCTCTGTTGGCATCGTGCATAATTGAAAGCTCGACCTATCGTGCTCTTTGGGTAACCCCTGGCTCGAAATCTTGCACTTAGGTCAGCTGCTTGGATGGCAAAGTCAGTATCCGAACTGCAGTTCCTTCTAACTCTTAAAAACTGACCTTTGGGTATACCCTTTTTGAGATGATCTGGGTGGAATCTGTCATGGTGGAGCAAACTATTGGTAGCTGTTACCTTTCTATTGAAACTTGTTCCAATCTTTCTGTCTTCAAGGTGCAGTTGTACATCTAAAAATTCCAGAGTTGTGGCAGATATATTCCAAGTTAAATGAATATTCAGGTTGTTGCAGTTCAAGGCTGAAATGAAATCTATGCATGACTCCTCGGTACCTGTCCACAAGAAGAACACATCGTCGATGTACCGGAACCAACCACATACAGACTCCGAGAAGGCTGGCGAGGGGGTAAACGTGCACACCCTCCCACAAACCCAGAAAGAGGTTGGCAAAGGAGGGCGCGTAACGCGACCCCATCGCTGCCCTGGATATCTGCCTGTAAAAGGGCCGGTCAAAGACAAAGTAATACAACGTGTGATTACATACACCAGCAGGAAGCTCCATCCTACAGAGAGGAACCCAGAGAACTCCAGTTTGTTCAAGTTGGAATTCCTGGCCTTGGTTTGGGCTATCACCGAACGGTTCAAGCACTACTTGGCGGCTGCAAAGTTCACTGTCTTCACGGATAACAATTCACTTACCCACCTGGATTCCGCGAAGCTGGGAGCACTAGAGCAACGCTGGATGGCCCGATTGTCAAACCATGACTTTACCATCAAATACTGGCCTGACCATAAAAACGCCAGTGCAGATGCCCTGTTGAGGATGCCTCACCAGATGTGGGAGAAGACGTGGATGAGCTATGAGAGATAAAGCTACCAGCTTTTCACCGCCACAGTTAGATTTCTGACTAGAGGGCGTGCACTCTGAGACTTTTTTCATATGTTGAGGTGCTGATTGAGGGGTCTGGTTAACCCACGTAGGTAATTGAGGAAGAAACAATCGCACACTCATGTGTAAGTTTGCAAAAAAATGAGGTCTTTTTTATTCAGGAGCAGCGAGAAACCAACGTTTCGGTCCTTCCCGGACCTTGATCACGGTAGTTGCCTCTTTTTTCATATATGCTCCTATCCTGTTTAGGGTCGATGTCACACTGGGTTTTCCAGCTTTGAGGGTAGTAGAACAGAGGTGCTTCTTTGACCCTGTTCCAGGGTGCCTTAATTCTTATTATTTGTAGTCCCGTTCCGGGTATTTCATCCTTGTTGCGCAACAAGGATGAAATACCCGGAACTGGACTACATATAAGAATTAAGGCACCCTGGAACAGGGTCAAAGAAGCACCTCTGTTCTACTACCCTCAAAGCTGGAAAACCCAGTGTGACATCGACCCTAAACAGGATAGGAGCATATATGAAAAAAGAGGCAACTACCGTGATCAAGGTCCGGGAAGGACCGAAACGTTGGTTTTTTTCGCTGCTCCTGAATAAAAAAGACCTCATTTTTTTGCAAACTTACACATGAGTGTGCGATTGTTTCTTCCTCAATTTCACCGCCACAGTGCATCCCAGTGTCAGCAAACTTGTAACAAACGTCAAGATACCACACTGAACCTGGTACCTCACCATGGGTGGAAGGAGACGCGAGACAGAGACCCGCCCAGCTGTTAGCTTAGTCATGGAGCTAATAACCCAAACAGACTCACGTCTTAGCCCAGATGCTCCATCTGAGGCACAACACCTGTGGAAAGAGAAGAGCAGGTTGTTCTTCTATTAGGGTAAGCTGTGTAGACGTTTCATCAATCCTAGAACCCACGAGATGGTGTGACAGTGGTACCGAAGAGAGATGTCCAGATGGTGTTGGAAGTGTACCACAATGGAGCAGGACACTTCGGATGGAAGAAGCTCAAAGTACTGTTACGTGAGAGATTCTATTGGGTTGGCATGAGGAGCACCATAGAGAGTTGGTGTAGAAAATGTGGCCCATGCAACTTAAGAAGAAAAGACCATGACACCCGAAGAGCACCACTACAACCAATTGTCACCAAACAGCCGTTAGAACTTGTAGCCCTGGATCATGTGAAACTGACATCCAGCAGATCAGGTTACATGTATGCCCTCACGATGGTGGACCACTATTCCAGATTCCTAGTGGTAGCCTCTGTAAAAGCAGCAAAAACTGCAGCAAGAACCTTTCAACCTACTTCTGTAGACCACATGGGTATCCAGAACAGGTGTTGACAGACCAAGGTCCTGCAAGCTGAAGTGTTCATAGAGTTTTTCAACTTATATGGGTGCAAGAAAATCCGTACCACGCCTTACCATCCACAAACCAATGGCATGTATAAGAAGATGAATCAGGTAGTCATAGACCTGTTAAAAACCTTGCCTTTGGAGGAGAGAAACATGTGGCCGGAACAGTTACCCGACCTAGTGGAAATGTACAACAGCATCCCTGTAAGTTCCACCAATTGCACGCCAACGTATTTAATGAGAGCAAGACCCGGAAAATTACCAGTTGATCTTGAGATGGGAATTGTCTTTTTTGAAACCAGTTCACCTAATGCTGATTGGAACTCTACATGCCAACAGTACAAGAGAATACAAGAGTGCGTAGAAAGAAGTCTAAGTCAAATTACAGAAAAACAAGAAAGAGATTACAGCAAGTGTGCACATGCTGCTCCCTTAACTCCAGGAGCAATGGTTCTCAAGAGAAAAAGAAGAGTTCACAAACTTGATGACCAGTGGGAAGCAGAACCTTACACTCCTTTAACTTTGATAACAGAAAGACTTGCTGAATCAGTAAAGATGAAGGAAGAATATCAGTTGCAGTTTCCAGAGACCATCTGAAGAAATGCCCTGAGCAACGGAAACCAAAAGAAGTAATTCCCTGTACACCTCAACCGGAAAAAAAGAAAGAGAAGGTGATACATACTGTACTAGGAGACTTTCTTGAAAATTGGCCTCAGTACAACGGAGCCATAATAGTGCCAGTAGTCACTTTACCACAACCAGTAGAAGTAGCAGAAAGACTGGAAGTAGAAAATACAAAGCGGTCTATTTGGAGCACTAAGGAAGGATGGAGTACTGAGAAGGATATTAATGTATCCAAACCTTTATTAGGGTTCCCTTATATGCCACAACGTGTTTCGACACACTGGCAGCTGTCTTCCTCAGGTATATAAGGGATTTTACAAACAATTGCTTTATCTACGATATGCTAGCCTGACTCCCAAAATCCTAATTGGTTAATTACAGATTGGGAAAAAAATTCTTAAGCCCTGACATTCCTACAATCCTGGTAAATCCAGCATACACATTCTACTATATTCAATGATAAAATACATAACAACCAGCATAGTTATATGCACATAAAAATAAAACCTACTGATAAAAATTACACTTATAAAAATTCATCAATCTAATATAAGAAAAATGTCTATATAAAAATTTAAAAGTATATATATATATATATATATATGAAAATATATCAATATATATATATATATATATGTAAAAAATTTCCTTATTTATAAAAAACACAATTACCCACCTATTACCTGTTATATACACTCTCATCCCCAACACTGTGTGTATATATTTAAAATAAAATCACCTTCTTATATTTGTGCTTCACATTGACTTGCAATAGTTTCAACAGTATTGTATAAAGACGATTATTATTGCACATTACAATGGGCAATGGTGCTTCTCAATATTCACTTTCCTTTATTGTTTGGCCACATTATCCAATGTTAGATTGTGCCCCTCTGGACTTAGAGTCCCCAACTTATAGATCCAATAACTTTCTTTGTTAATTAATCTTGCCAGCGAATCATTCTCTCTATTATTTACTCGATCAGTTATGGTAAGACTCATTTTGCTGGGGTCTTTTAGGTGCACAATATTAAAATGTCAAGAAAGGCTATCCTGTCCTAATGTTATGTCTATGCTTATTAAGCCGGGCATGCATTTCTTGCACCGTGCGGCCTACATATTGAATGCTGCACATGCACTCCAGCAAATAGAGAAAGTTTGGCATGTTACCCTGTGCTTAATTTCAAAATTCTCCCCCGTGGTCCTCGAGGAGAAGAATTTAGCACCCTTCTTAATCATTTCACAACATAGACATCTAGATGTCATACACGGGTAACACCCCCATTGTTTTGGATTGGTAACATTACTCACAGCTCTTTTTAAAGTAATATTGCTAGGGGCAATCATATTCCCCAGGTTTTTATTTTTCCTATCTTATATATAAAACCCGAAGGCCACTTCCGGCCAATTCGGCCAACTTCCGTGACGGACTCCGGACCTGTGTAATAAGACCGGAACCGAAAGTGGGCGCTTTAGCGCCCACCAGACCCACGAGCAGCACAGCGGCTCGCGGTGGGCGCTAAAGCGCCACCACTCGCCACTGTCCCGCCACCGGCCCGCACAGTGCCCGTGTTCGCCCACCCACATCCGGGAACCAGCCCAGCCTGGCCCACACTCCGGTGTGCGGACTCCACCGGCACCGCTCCCAGTCCTGCCGCTCACTGCACACACCCGGTGACTCTCATCCTCCATCAGGGAGCCGGTGACCGCCAACAGCCCAGTGAGTGTTCAGCCCTCCAGCCTCTGCTCTCCTCTGCCCTCAGCCTTCGCTCTCCTCTGCCCTCCAGCCTCCCCTCTCCTCTGCCCTCCAGCCTTCCCTCTCCTCTGCCCTCCAGCCTACCCTCTCCTCTGCCCTCCAACCTTCCTCCTTCCAGCCTCCGCTCTCCTCCTCCCTCCCTCTCCCTCCGCTACCTCTCTGTGCCCTCCCGCCTCGCTCTCCTTCTCCCTCCAGCCTCCCTCTCCTCTGCCCCTCCGGCCTCCCCTCTCCCTTCCTCTGCCTCTCCACCCTTCTCCTGCCTCTCTCTCCTCCCTCTGCCTCCCCTCCACCTCTCCTCCCACTCCTCCTCCTCTGCCTCCTCCCTCGCCTCCTCCCTCTCCTCCTCGCCCTCCCCTGCCTCCACCTCCTCTGCCTCCCTCTCTCTGTCCCTCCCAGCCTATCCCTCTCCTGCCTGCCCTCTGCTCATCCCACTCCTCCTCTTCCTCGCCCTTCTCCTCCTCCTCTCCTCCAGCCCTCCTCTCCTTCTCCTCTGCCTCCAGCCTCCCTCCCTCCTTGCCCTCCAGCCTCCCTCTCCTGCCCTCCAGCTCCCCTCCTTGCCTCGCCTCCGCTCTCCTCTGCTCTCAGCCTCCCTCTCCTCTGCTCCCTCTCCTCTGCCTCCGCTCTCCTCCCTCTCCTCTGCCCTCCAGCCTCCCCTCTCCTTGCTCCGCTCTCTGCCTCCGCTCTCCTCTGCCCTCCTGCCTCCCCTCTCCTCTGCCCTCCAGCCTCCCTCTCCTCTGCCCTCCATCCTCCCCTCTCCTCTGCCCTCCACCTCCCTCTCTCGCTCGCTCTCCCTGCCTCCGCTCTCCTCTGCCTCCCTCTCCTCTGCCTCCGCTCTCCTCTGCCCTCCAGCCTCCCCTCCTCTGCCCTCCAGCCTACCTCTCCTCTGCCCTCCAGAGTCCTCTCCTCTGCCTCCTGCTCCTCTCCCTCTCCTCTGCCTCCAGCCTCCCCTCTCCTCATGCCTCCGCTCTCCTCCGCCTCCGCTCTCCTCTGCTGCTCTCCTGCCCTCCGCTCTCCTCTCTGCCTGCTCCTCCTCTCCCTCACCTCCTCTGCCCTCCAGCCTCCTCCTCTACCTCCTGCCTCCTCTCCTCTGCCTCCAGCCTCCTCCCTCTGCCCTCCACTCTCCTCTCCTCTGCCCTCCAGCTCCCTCTCCTCTACCTCCAGCCTCCCCTCTCCTCTGCCCTCCAGAGTCCTCCTCTGCCTCCACTCCTCTCCTCTCCCTCGCCTCCCCTCCTCTCGCCTCCCTCTCCTCTGCCTCCTCGCCACCTCTCTGCCTCCACTCCCTCCCTCCTCCGCCTCTGCCTCGCTCTCCTCGTCCTCCCTCTGCCTCTCTCCTGCTCCGCTCTCCTCTGCCCTCCAGCCTCCCTTCTCTGCCCTCCAGCTCCCCTCTCCTCTGCCTTCTCCTCCGCCTCTCCTCTGCCCTCCGCTCCTCACTCTCCTCTGCTCCCTCTGCCTCCCGCTCTCCTCTGCTCCTCTCTCCTCTGCCCTCCAGCCTCCCCTCTCCTTGCCCTCCAGCCTCCCTCCTCTGCCTCAGATCCCTCCCTGCCTACCTCCCTCTCCTCTCCTCTGCCCTCCAGCTCCCCTCTCCTCTGCCTCCGTCTCCTCTCCTCGCCTCC
The DNA here is from genome assembly GCA_033576535.1 of Allobates femoralis. NCBI lineage: Eukaryota > Metazoa > Chordata > Amphibia > Anura > Aromobatidae > Allobates > Allobates femoralis. The sequence goes on along the minus strand of JARQOC010000005.1, from coordinate 355,656,948 downwards.
TCTGCCTCCTGCCTCCCTCTCCTCTGCCTCCAGCCTCCCTCTCCTCTGCCCTCCACCTCTCCCTCTCCTCTGCCCTCCAGCCTCCCCTCTACTCCTGCCTCCGCTCTCCTCTGCCTCTCGCTCTCCTCTGCCTCCCCCCTCTGCCTCGCTCTCTCTGCCCTCCAGCCTCCTCTCTTCCTCTCCCTCCAGCCTACCCTCTCCTCTGCCCTCCAGCTCCGCTCTCCTCTGCCTCCAGCCTCCCTCTCCTCTGCCCTCCAGCTCCCCTCTCCTCTGCCTCCCGCTCTCTCTGCCCTCCGCTCTCCTCTGCTCTCTCCAGCCTCCGCTCTCCTCTGCCCTCCAGCTCTCCTTCTGCCTTCGCTCTCCTCTGCTCCCTCCTCTGCCCTCCACCCTCTGCCCTCCTGCCTCCCTCTCCTCTGCCCTCCAGCCTCCCCTCTCCTCTGCCCCTCCAGCCTCCCCTCTCCTCTGCCCTCCAGCCTCCCTCTCTCCTTCTCCCTCCAGCCTCCCTCCTCTGCTCCTCCCCCTGCCTCCTGCTCCTCCCTCGCCTCTCTCCTCCAGCCTCGCTCTCTGCTCCGCTCCCTCTCCTTGCCCCTCCCTCTCCTCTCTTCCTCCACTCCTCCCCTCTCCCTCTCCCTCCCTCAGCCTCCCTCTCTCGCCTCCCTCTCCTCCGCTCCCTCTCCTTGCCTCCCTCCTCTGCCTCCAGCCTCCCTCTCCTCCTCCTCCTCTCCTCTGCCTCGCTCCTTCCCTCTCCTCTGCCTCGCTTCTCTGCCTCAGCCTCCTTCTCGCCTCCCTCTCCTGCCCCTCCCTCCCTCTCTCCTCTGCCTCCGCTCCCTCTGCCTCCAGCCTCCTCCCTCTCGCCTCCCGCCTCCCTCTCCTCTGCCCTCCAGCCTCCCCTCTCCTCTGCCTCCGCTCCCTCTCTCTGCCCTTCTTCCCTCCAGCCTCCTCTCCTCCTCCTCCGCTCCCCTCTCCCTCCAGCCTCCCTCCTCCTCAGCCTCCCTTTCCTCGCCTCCGCTCTCCTCTGCCCTCCGCTCCCTCCTCTGCCCTCCCTCGCTCTCTCTGCCCTCCAGCCTCCTCTCCTGCCTCGCTCGCTCTCTCTGCCCTCAGCCTCCCTCTCTCTGCCCTCCAGCTCCCCTCCTCTGCCTCCGCCTCCCTCTCTTGCCTCCGCCTCCCTCTCCCCTCGCCTCCCTCTCCTCTGCCTCGCTCCTCTCCTCCAGCCTGCCGTCCTCTCCTCTCCTGCCTCCGCTTTTCCTCTGCCCTCCGCTCACCTCTCCTCTGCCCTCCAGCCTCCCCTTCTCTGCCTCGCTCCGCTTCTCTGCTCCCTCTCCTCTGCCTCCGCCTCCTCCTCTGCCCTCTGCCTCCCTCTCCTCTGCCTCCAGCCTCCCTTCCTCTGCCCTCCAGCCTCCCTCTTCCTACTCCCTCCCGCCTCCCTTTCCTCCTGCCTCCGCTCCTCCTCTCCTCAGCCTCCCTCTCCTTGCCTCTGCCTCCAGCTCCTCTCTCCTCTGCCTCCAGCTCCTCCCTCTGCCTCCAGCTCCCTCTCCTCTCCTCCGCCTCCCCCTGCTCCGTCTCTAGCCTCGCTCTCCTCTGCCCTCCCTCCCTCTCCTCTGCCCTCCTGCCTCCGCCTCTCCTCTTGCCCTCCAGCCTCCTCTCCTAGCCTCCAGCCCCCTCTCCTCTGCCTCCAGCTCCTCTCCTCTGCCTCCAGCCTCCTCTCTGCCCCAGCCTCCCTCTCCTTGCTCAGCCCTCCGCCTCCGCCTCTCCTCTGCCTCCAGCTCCCTCCCTCTCACTCCCTCTCCTCTGCCTCCAGCCTCCCTCTCTGCCTCCTCTCCTAGCCTCCCTCTCCTCGCTCCTCCCCTCCTCTCCAGCCTCCCTCTCCTCTGCCTCCAGCCTCCATCCTCTCCTCTGCCCTCCACTCTCCTCTGCCCTCCAGCCTCCACCCTCCCTCTGCCCTCCAGCCTCCATCTCTTCCTCCAGCCTCCGCTCTCCTCCTGCCTCCGCTTCTCCAGCCTCCGCTTTCTCTCAGCCTCCGCTCTCCTTTTTCTCCAGCCTCCCCTCCCTCTGCCCTCCTGCCTCCGCTCTCCTCTGCCCTCCAGCCTCCGCTCTCCTCTCCTCGCTCTCCTCTGCCTCCGCTCCCCTCGCCTCCGCCCTCTCCTCCAGCCTCCGCCTCTCTCCTTCTGCCCTCCAGCCTCCTCTCTCCTCCAGCCTCTGCTCTCCTATCCTCTCCGCCTCTCTCTTTGCCCTCTGCTCCCTCTTGCCCCTCCAGCCTCCCCCTCCTCTGCCCTCCAGCCTCCCCTCTCCTTGCCCTCCAGCCTCCCCTCCCCTGCCCTTCCAGGCCCCCCTCTCCTCTGCCTCCAGCCTCCCCTTCTCTTCTGCCCTACAGCCTCCCTCCTTCCCTGCCCTCCTAGCCTCCCTCCCTCTGCACTCCAGCCTCCCTCTCCTCCTGCCTCCCCTCTCCTCTGCCTCTGCTCCTCCTGCCCTCCAGCCTCCAGCTCTCCTCTGCCTCCGCTCTCCTCTGCCTCCGACTCTCCTCTGCCTCCTCTTCCTCTGCCTCCGCTCTCTCTCTCAGCCCCCTCTCTCACCTCCTCTCTTCTCAGCCTCCACTCTACTCAGCCCTCCAGCCTCCGCTCTCCTCTGCCCTCCAGCCTCCCCTCTCCCCTGCCCTCCAGCCTCCCTCTCCCCTGCCATCCAGCCTCATCTCTCCTCTGCCCTCCAGCCTCCCCTCTCCTCTGCAATTCAGCCTCCCCTCTCCCCTGCCCTCCATTCCCTCCCCTCTCCTCTGCCCTCCTGCCTCCCCTCTCCCCTGCCTCCAGCCTCCCTCTCCCTGCCTCCAGCCTCCCTCTCCTCTCCCTCCCTGCCTCCCCTCTCCTCTGCCCTCCAGCCTCCCCTCTCCTCTGCAATTCAGCCTCCCTCTCCCCTGCCCTCCATCCTCCCCTCTCCTCTGCCCTCCTGCCTCCACTCCTCCCTGCCCTCCAGCCTCCCCTCTCCTCTGCCCTCCAGCCTCCCCTCTCCTCCAGCCTCGCTCCCCTCTCGCCTCCGCTCTCCTCTGCCTCCGTCTCTCCTCTGCCCTCCAGCTTCCCCTTTCCCTGCCCTCCTGCCCTCCCCTCTCCTCTGCCCTCCAGCCTCTCTTCTCCTCTGCCCTCCAGCCTCCCTCCTCTCCTCGGCCTCCAGCCTCCCTCCCTCTGCCCTCCAGCCTCCCCTCTGCCCTCCAGCCTCCCCTCTCTCTCTGCCCTCCAGCCTCCCCTCTGCCTCCAGCCTCCGCTCTCTCCTCTGCCTCTGCTCTCCTCTGCCCTCCAGCCTCCCCTCCCCCTCTCCTCTGCCTCCAGCTCCCCTCTCCCTCTCTCCTCTGTCCTCCAGCCTCACCTCTTCTCCAGCCTCCCACTCTCCTCCTGCCTCCGCTCTCCTCCTGCCTCTGCTCTCCTCCTGCCTCCCCTCTCCTCTGCCCTCCAGCCTCCACTCTCCTCTGCCCTCCACTCTCCTCTGCCCTCCAGCCTCCACTCTCCTCTGCCCTCCAGCCTCCATCCTCACCTCGCCTCTCCAGCCTCCGCTCTACTCCAGCCTCCTCCGCTCTCTCGCCTCCGCTCTCCCTTGCCCTCCAGCCTCCCCTCCCTCTGCCCTCCTGCCTCCCTCTCCTCTGCCCTCCAGCCTCTGCTCTCCTCTCCCTCCGCTCTCCTCTGCCTCCGCTCCTCCTCAGCCTCCGCTCTTCTCAGCCTCCGCTCTCCTCAGCCCTCCAGCCTCTGCTCTCTTCTGCCCTCCAGCCTCCCCTCTCCCTGCCCTCCAGCCCTCCCCTCTCCTCTGCCCTCCAGCCTCCCCTCCTCTGCAATTCAGC